>CM072681.1:8352388-8472159 GCA_036884735.1 Huso huso | reverse complement strand
CACACACACTGTTCTGTCTGATTCATTTTAGCTGCTCAAGCCGTGAGAACTTGGTAAATTGTTTTATAACTTTATTTCCTGAATTACCAAGCTTTTGATCTTCTGTTTATTATGTGCCTGTGTCAGCTCTTGATCCTTCTATCTGTCTGTGTTACTGTGTTAGCTTTCTATCCTTCTATCTGTCTATGTGTCCGTGTTAGCTTTCTATCCTTCTATCTGTCTGTGTGTCTGTGTTAGCTTTCTATCCTTCTATCTGTCTGTGTGTCTGTGTTGGCTCTATCCTTCTATCTGTCTGTGTGTCTGTGTTGGCTTTCTATCCTTCTATCTGTCTGTGTGTGTGTTAGCTTTCTATCCTTCTATCTGTCTGTGTGCCTGTGTTAGCTTTCTATCCTTCTATCTGTCTGTGTGTCTGTGTTATCTCTTGTCTTGTCAGCATGATGAAGCTGGGAAAATTAGGTATATTATTTTGATTTGTTGATTGACAGTTTGTTTTGTACATCTGTTATATAACAAGGCTCTAAATTCCATAATTTATGAAGATATTACTTCTAGTACTCAGTACTACTAATGTCACTATATTGCTACTGCCCCACCAATGATTACGCAACCTTGTGCTTATCACAGTACAATAAATGTGACGACTGCATTCTGTTCCATTAGCCAAGTAAGTCTGTTCAGGTAAACATCGTTCTGTTTGTTCAATTGTTTTAGTCTAGCCACAGATCCTCATGGGTCTCCTGGTTTTTTATTGTCTGTATTGTTTTCCTGATCAAGCATCAGATGGGTAGTTAAGAGATAACGTCGTCGACAAGTGTCTGCGAGGCAATAACGTGACTCCTGAACACAGAGATTAGTCAAGCAGTCCTTCAGTGTGGAGTTCACTGCCTGTCCTGAACACTGAAGATTAGGGTTAGGGTTAGGAGATTGGTCAAGCGGTCCCTTCTGTGCGGGTTCACTTGCCTGTGTGTTTATGCTACCCTTGATAATATTGTATCCAGTGCCTCAGTGGTTATGAGTAGAGAGCAGAGCAGTGTGTTCATAGCCAGGTAACCCCACTGCAGGGACCTAATCCTGAAGCAATGTGTAACCTGAGCATCCATGCTGCATCCTGCCATGTCCCCGTGCTGTGATTCAGAACAGAGCCCAGGCTGGACTCTGATCTGGTTAACACTAGCCGGTCCATGGACAGGGGTTAGCCAAATCAAGAGAGACTGACCTCCCCTTTAAAACAACCCTTTCCTGGGATTGTCAATTACAATAAGCTTTCTTTATTTCCATTATAGTAAACATCCCCTTAGCACGTACAATATGGAACATAATGATATGTTATTACTGTGCATGTAAAAAAAAATTTTTAAAAATAAACACACTTCACTAGAAATTAGTCCGACCCCTGGCCTTCGCTGAACATAAGCAAGTACCAGAATCACTTCAGAACTGGGCCTGAGGCGAGTCCAGTGCACTACTCCCATGTGTGCATGCAGACCATTTTCTCTGGACCTGCTCAAGGAGATCTCTGTCCAGTCACAGTTAGACTAGCTGCTTAATACAAGGTGTGATCTATTATTCAGTGTTATTCAATAGATGATTTTACACCTCACTGTTCAGAATGTAACCCAGCTCTCTTCTTTCACAGAGTCTATGAGACTGGTCCTAAATCAGGTATGTAGGTGTGTGTAAATCACAGCCCTGACTCACCCCAGCACAGCCCTGCTGGTGGTGTGTGCTACACATCTTCCTGAACCCATAGAAAGTACGGGGAGGTGATTGTAAAATAATGCTCTCTTTATTTCTGTGTTCCTAGAATGGAAGTGGATCTCAGCTCAGCAGGTATGTGTGTCTCAATGGATTCCTTTCACAGTGGAGGGTAAAATAACAGCGAGGCCCGTCTCCGTACTGTGTTTACATCTATATTTACATTGTGCCCATTTAAACCTCTGTGCACTCCCAGCTCAGCTAGCAGCCAGCCTGTGTGCCTCCCAAAGGGAAACACTGAGGAGAAAGTGTGTTTTAGTTATAATTCCCCAGATTTGAACTCACTGTGAAGATCACATGTAGACACTGCAGGGGTCCATATGTTACACTTTGACATGCATCTAGAGAACTTGATCTGATTGTGATGAAACTTGGTACAGACATTCTTTACACACATCATTAAAGAGTTTCACAATCTGGGCCTGTCTGCTCTCCTCATGGGTGTACCTCCCTCTATCCTTCTCTTCTCTCCTCTTCTCCTCCAGTGGGGTGCATATCCCAGTATACACTTTCGAGGGCTGGGCTTCTGATTGTCAGTGTTTTTACCGACTTTTCTACTCTGCTTTAAGGAATTCATCTGATCCCTGTGTGGAAACAGTTTGTGTCTCTCAATCACAACAGAGAAATGTTCATAGTAAAACTTGATTCATTCTGTGAAACAACTAAATGGGGTTTGTGTTGTTTTTCTGGCCTGTGCATTTCTGCCCTCTTCAAGGATAGTGTATCTCACGGCTCATTGCATTCACTCGCGGTTTTGTGCCCCACCCTGTGTATTTTTATGTTGTATGTTGCTTGTGTTAATGTTGTTGGTGTATTGTGGTTGGTACATCATTATTATTATTATTATTATTTGTTTTATTTAGCAGAGCCTTTATCCAAAATGACTTACAGAGAGACAAGTGTGTAAACTATGCATCAGCTGCAGGTCCCACAACTATGTCTCACCGAAGGCGGAGCACAAAGGAGGTTAAGCGACTTGCTCAGGGTCACCTGATGAGTCAGTGGCTGAGGGTGGGATTTGAACCAAGGGACCTCCTGGTTACAAGCCCTTTTCTTTAACTTTCCACTGGACCACACAGCCTCCTATACATGGGATATAATGTAGTGGGTAGCACAATGTTTAAAATGTATTTAATGTATTTAAGAATATGTGAGGGCGGGGTTGCACAGATTGGTTCACATGCTGGGATGCAAGTGAATTATTAATTGGTAATTGAATCCCAGCACAATTGTATATATAGATGCCGTTTATTCACTCGGGGTTGTGTGTTCTGGGCGGAAGGAACGGGAGAGTGAGAGATAAATAAACAATTGCTACGTGGTGCTGGAGGAACAGTTGGAAAATTCAGTTGGAGGAACAGCACGGTACTTGTTTGTTTAGTGTTCGTCCCTGTGTGTTAGTGTCTGTTCGTTTGGTTATCTGTCTGTTTATTTTGGCGTCAAGTGCCGTGTTATGTTTTGTTCAACCTTGTATTTTTCAGTTCGAAATTCAAAAAACTGCTACAATTCCAACTGAATTTTCCAACTGTCACTTGAGTTCAGCCTGTCGATTTAAGTGGCTTTACTGTACGCGGTGATCTTGGGTTTTACTTAATATTTAATATTTATATCTAGTAAATATTATTGTTTTAAGATTAATTTTAATTGATGTAAGAGGCTCACCTTCTGCCTTTGTCACCTTTCTTTGTTTCTTTCTTTCGTTCTTTCTTTCGTTCCTCTTTTCTCTCGTATTCCTGGTTCTTTGGTTCTCTTGTAATCCTCAGTTGGTTTTGTCGTTTCTTCTTTGCTTGTTATGTATTTAATATTTGCATTAGTAGTTTTTTTTCCTCTGGTTTAGTTCAGCATATATTCTAATTTACTGATGTCATGTTTTCAGCATTTTGTTTAATTAGAAAACAATATAAATTATATTTTAATTAGGAGCTCATCTTAACAGTGACTCATTTATCTCTCTCTCCTGCCCTCTCTCTCTATGTGCCGTCCACCCCACTCACTCTTTCACTCCCTCTCCCATCTCTCTCCTCCCTCTGCCACCACATGCCCTCTTTTTCCCCTCCTTCCTTCATCATCCCCTCCTCTCCCTTCTCTCTCCTCTCCTCCTTCTCCTCTTCCTCCTTCATCATCCCCTCCTCTCCCCTCCCTCCTTCATCATCCCCTTCTCTCCCCACTCTCTCTCCTTCATCATCCCTCCTTTCCTCTCCCTCCCTATCCACTCACTCTCCTCTACATCTCTCCTTCATCATCCCCTCCTCTCCCCTCTCTCTCTCCTTCATCATCCTCTCCTCTCCCTCCCTGTCCACTCTCTCTCATCTACATCCCTCTCTCTCCTCCCTATCCTCTCCCTCCTTCATCATCCCCTTCTCTCTCCTCTCCCTCCTTCATCATCCCCTCCTCTCCCCTTTCTCCTTTCCCCTCTCTCCCCCCCCTCTCCTCTCCATCCTTCATCCCTTCCTCTCCCCTCTCTCCCCACTCTCTCCTCTCCCTCCTTTATCATTCCCTCCTTTCCCATCTCTCTCCTCTCCTCTCTCTCCTTCCTCCCTCTCTCCCCTTCATCATCCCTCCTCTCCCCTTCATGCCATCCAGCCTTCAAACCCTCCCCTCACTCCTTCATCCTTCATCCTTCATACCCTCCCTCACTTATTCCTCCCTCCTTCATACCCTCCATCCTTCATACCCTCCCTCACTCATACCCTCCATCCTTAATACCCTCCCTCACTCATACACTCCATCATTCATACCCTCCATCCTTAATACCCGCACTCACTCATACTCTCCATCCTTCATACCCTCCCTCCTTCATACCCTCCCTCACTCATAAACTCCATCCTTTATACCCTCCCTCACTCATACTCTCCCTCCTTCATACCCTCTATCGTTCATACCCTCCTCTCCCCTTCCCTCCTCCTCCTTCTCCTCCTCCTCCTCCTCCTCCTCCTCCTCCTACTACTACTACTAATAATAATGTCTCCTCTCTGCTCCACAGTTGATGTGACTCTGGACCCTGATACAGCACAGCCCGAGCTCATCCTGTCTGCGGAGGGGAAACGAGTGAGATGGGGAAAGACACTGCAGGATCTCCCTGACAATCCAGAGAGATTTGATTGGTGGGACTGTGTGCTGGGCAGGAGGCTTCACCTCGGGAGACACTACTGGCAGGTGCAGGTGGGGGGCCATACATGGTGGAGATTAGAGTCAACAGAGAGTCTGCCAAGAGGAAGGGGCAGTTCAGCATGACCCCCCAGAATGGTTACTGGACTGTGAAGTGGTGGAGTGGAGATGAAGATAAAAATGAGTTCACTGCTTTCACTGACCACCAGACCCCCCTCCCTCAGAGCCTGAAGTGCCAGAAGCTAGGGGTGTATCTGGATTATGCGGAAGGGCAGCTCTCCTTTACAATGTGGAGACCAGATCTCACATCTACACTTTCACTGACATGGAGTTCAATCCCAATGAGAAACTCTATCCACTCTTCTGGACTTACAGTGATACAGACCTTGTGCTGGTGTCCCCTGACTCTGACCCTGTCAGCGCTGCAGATTAAACACACATTGCTGTCTGAACCAGGAAACTATTCAAACAGCTCAGACAATCTCCTATGCACTTTCACTGACACTCCCTCTGCACACTTCTGGGCTGATCATAAAACCCTCTTACACTGAGCCCCTCCTCTTTTATTTTTCTACACCCACTTTCCTACTCTCCATTCCTGTCTCCCTCTCTTTCCCTCCACATCTCCAGATCCCTCTCTTCTCTATCCTCTTCTGCTCTCCTCCCTCTCCATTGGCTCTCCTCTCTCCCTCTCTCCTCTTCTCTCCCTTCTGATATGTTATCCTTACTTACTACTTTCCTCTCTCTCCTCTCCCCTCTCTCTTTCTTTCACCCCCCTCCTCTAACTCCCCTAACTCTGGCTCTCCTCTCTCCCCTTCTATCTGATATGATAATCCCCTCCCTTTCCCACTCCCTCTTTTTCCTCTTTCCTCCTCTCCTCCACCTGCCTCTCCTCCTCCTCTCCCTCTCCTCCCTGCCCTATCTATTCCCCTCTCCTCCTTCCCTCTCAAATCTCCATCTCTCCCACTCTCTCCTCCCTCTCCCTCTCTCCTCCCTTCCTTCTCTACTCCCTCTCTCCTCCCTCTCACTCTCTACTCTCCCTCTCTCCTCCCTGCCCTCTCTCCTCTCCCTCTCTCGTCCCTCTCCCTCTGTCCTCCCTACACTCTCTCCTCTCCCCTCTGCACTCTCTCCCTCTCTTCCCTGCCATCTCTCTCCTCTCCCTCCCTCCCCTCCTCTACTCTCCCTCTCTCCTCCTGACCTCTCTACTCCCCTCTCATCCCTCTCCTCTGTCCTCCCCCTCTCTCCTCCTCTCTGCACTCTCTCCCTCTCTTCCCTGCCATCTCTCCTCCCCTGACCTCTCTACTCTCCCTCTCTTTTCCCTGTCTCTCTCCTACCTGCACTCTCTCTCTCCATCTCTCCTCTCCCACTCTACTCCCTGCACTCTCTCCTCTCCATCTCTCCTCTCCATCTCTGCACTCTCTCTCCCTCTCTCTTCCCTGCCCTCTCTAATCTCCTTCTCTCCTCCCCTGTCCTCTCTCCTCTCCCTCTCTCATCCCTCTCCCTCTGTCCTCCCTGCACTCTCTCCTCTCCATCTCCCCTCTCCCTCTGTACTCCCTGCACTCTCCCCTCTCCCTCTGTACTCCCTGCACTCTCTACTCTCCCTCTCTCCTCCATCCTCTCTGCTCTCACTCTCTCCACCATCCTCTCTCCTCTCCCTCTCTCCACCCTGCCTTCTCTACTCTCCCTCTCCCCTCCATCCTCTCTGCTCTCCCTCTCTCTACCCTGCCTTCTCTACTCTCCCTCTATCCGCCATCCTCTCTGCTCTCCCTCTACTTTTTGTACTGTGATATTTTGCATAAAGGCGTCTGCTAAGAAATAAACAATAATAATAATAATAATAATAATAATAATAATAATAATAATAATAATAATAAGACACTGTGCTCTAGTCTAGCTGTTATAGTTAGCAATCAAACACTGTGCTCTAGTCTAGCTGCTATAGTTAGCAATCAAACACTGTGTTCTAGTCTAGCTGCTATAGTTAGCAATCAAACACTGTGCTCTAGTCTGGCTGCTATAATCAGCAATCAAACTCTGTGTCTAGTCTAGCTGCTATAGTCAACAATCAAACACTGTGGTCTAGTCTAGCTGCTATAGTCAATCAAACACTGTGCTCTAGTCTAGCTGCTATGGTCAATCAAACACTGTGCTCTAGTCTAGCTGCTATAGTCAATCAAACACTGTGCTCTAGTCTAGCTGCTATAGTCAATCAAACACTGTGCTCTAGTCTAGCTGCTATAGTTACCAATCCCCAGACACTGTATTCTAGTCTAAGTGCCCTCAGTTTGACCCTGTGTTCTGTACGCCCCCTCAGTGCAGTAGCCACAAAGGACTTCCAGCTGCTACGGGGGTTCCTGTCGAGCGAACCTGGAAGAGGCCGAATCGACACGAGGACTCCGATGCATGTAGCCGTGTCAGCCAATGATCCAGAGATGGAGGAGAAACTGCTGTACTACGGAGCCACACTGCTGGTTAGAGGGAAGGGGAGAGGAGGAGGAAGGAGACAGCTGGGGCTGTACTACAGATCCACATCGCTGGTGAGAGGGGGCGGAGGGGAGAGGGAGGGGAGGAGGGGAGACAACTGGGGTTGTACTGATCCTCACCACTGGTGAGTGAGGGGAGAGGAGGAGTGATGAGACAGGTGGGGCTGCAACAAGGTTGATGAGGCTCTGTAGCAAACACCACCCTTTCTCTCTCCCCCACCGCCCTACCTCTCCATTATTCCTCTCTCTCCTTCTCACCCCTGCCTCTCCTTCCTCTCCATCACCCTGCCTCCTCCTTTCTCTCTCCTGCCTCTTTAAACTTTCACCCCTACTCTCTCCCCTGCTCCCTCTCTCCTTACCCACTTACTCTGTCTCTCTCCCTTCTCCCTCTCTCTCCCTTTCACCCCTACTCTCTCCCCTCTCACCTCTCCCTGCCTCTCTCCCTTTCACCCCTACTCTCTCCACCTCTCCCTGCCTCTCTCCCTTTCACCTCTACTCTCCCCTGCTCCTCTTCCCTCTCCTGCCTCTCTCCCTGTCTGCAGGTGAGGGATAATTGAGGGCTACGGCAGTTGATGATGCTTTCGCAGAGGTTGCCAGAGATCCTCAAGATCTTCCACCCCTAAGTACACAGAGCAGTTCCCCACCATGAAGGCGTACCAGAAATTCAAGATCGAGCAGAGCAGCAGTGAGATCTGAGTGCTCAGTGTGCACCCGAGCCACCACCACCCTGCCTGCACAGAGGCACATATCCTGGGAAATAAATACCATCAGAAGCCCATTGAGTCTTTCTCAGTGTCTTCAGTCTAAATTCAATGGCAAATGTTTCCACTAGAAGTCTTTCTCAGGGTCTTCAGTGTAAATTCAATCTATAACAAAAAACATTGTCAATCTAAAAAAGTTAGAAAAAATGCAACAGCTGTTTAAAGGGGTGATATCAAACACAAAACACAAAAAGTTGGGAGAAGCAATTAGGCCAATCTTGTCAAGCATCAAGCAAATAGGCACAATTGGAAGGTGCTGGGGCCCAAGATTCACACAATCATTGCTTCTAACTTGGCACCCCAGCACCTTTCCAATTGTGCCTATTTGTTTGATGTGACAAGATTGGCCTAATTGCTTCTCCTAACAGGGCTTTGTGTTTGATATCACCCCTTTAAACGGGCTGTTGTTTTCTAACTTGTTTTTTACATTGACAAATTGATTTTGTTATAGATATCACTTCTTTTTTTTTACTTCATCAAATAATGAATAAAGTGAGGGAAAGATATTCGAGAATGTGTATGGTAAATAGACAGACAAACATTACGAGAATAGTAAGTAGAGTAATATAAGAGAAATGAGAAAATATTTGAAAGTAAAATAATGGTAGAAGGACTTTTGGACAGTATTGAAAGTGTAAACATTGTATTCTTATAGTTGCATGAGTGGTGAAAACAATATGTCTGTTTTGGTAGGTATTGATATATTGATATTTACGTGGGTACAAAACTACAATGTTATGAATGATTCAAAAAGGTACATATGCATGTCCATGCTAAAGGGTAGTATACTAACACATTTTAATGCTGGAAAAAACATTATTCTCCTTGATATATTGGTCTTATGAACTTAGGCTAAAGCATTTGTAAAGCATTACATCTCTTCATAAAAGGACATATACATTTTGTTTGCATTTCTTGGCCATGGTTTGACTTCAATAAGTGCATCATTTGCATGCACCATTTCCCAGTAGCACCCACAGCAAGAACAGATACATAGTGTCCTGAAGTAACACTCTGTCCTTGGTGTATGATAATGGAATCTAATTGGTAATTCCTGTTGTCCACAGTAATTGTGTTCTTCTGCACAGCAGTAATCTTAACATTGTGATGCTTTATAACGTCCCATCTGGTTTGGTTTCCCAAAGCATCGTTGGACTGCAACCAGTCTCCCTGCTGATTGAATAAGTTCACGTTTCATGATTGGAGAAATTTTGAATTGCCTACATTTGCTACCAGGAATCATTGCCCATTTGTCATTTCTATAAATGAGTTCTTCCAAACACATGGAATCTGTACCAGCAGGTACATGTAGAGATAAATATACAACACCTCTCGGTTTGATGAGCAGTAGTTGCATGTAGTACATAGAATGCCATGACTAATTGTGACTGAAACTATGCAAGATACTGCAGGACACATTTCAGACAATTTGGTGAAACTCTGCAACATGTTGCTGCTCGCCTCTATTGAAAGGTTCTCCTAAGAGTGACAAATATCCACAGTAGTTAGAGACACAGTGGATGGCAACTGATCCTATTTGTGAACAAAGCTCCTGATAGCCTCTTGTTAACTGTGTTTTAATGAATCTTTCAGAGGTTGCAAGTGAAGAAGGCACTGCAATGTTGCATTTGCATAGCATGAGGTGAAATTAGGGTTGCTCAAGCCTCTGAATAGATGTGTAAGTGCAATGTTCTCTGAGAAGATTGAGGCTTTGCTGTTCCTGAACATTAATGATGGCTCGGTGAATGAAATGCTTATGATCTTTTACCTTGTGTCCCTTGTGCGTGTTAGTCTCCTTCAAGCTTTTCAACTTGGACAATAAATCCCTCTGAGCCGATGGTACTCTTCAACTGCAGTTTGACATGATTAGATGCAGGTGGGGTCCAAAGTTGATAAGGTGGATAACCGCTTAAGGAAGTAACTGTGGAAAGTGCAATGAAACTTTGTCCATAGGAAAAATGGAGTTACCACGATCCATCCTAACTGTTTATAGAGTCATCCCCTGACATTTGTGAATGGTGATAGCATAAGCACCAAAGACTGGGAACTGCTCTTGAACAATGTAGACTCCATGATTTCAAACTTTGAGCATAAACGTTGAAAGGTATGGGTGACTCCATTTTTAAATTGGATGGTTCTGGTTTTGAGCATACTTGTGTTTTCCAGATAGTAGGAAACAGCTTGAAGCTTCCTTATTGCCCCATTGATGAGACCAGTGGCAATGTCAAAGTTCTTGCGAATTTGCTTAATACAAATGCAAATGTAATACATTTACTACCAAACTAAATACAAATGCAAATATATGACACATGCTAAATGGACTTCAAATACTTTCCCATGCAACAAATGTTAATTTATTAACATGAATTTGGCAGAGGCCTTTATCCAAGGTGACATAAAAGGAAAGCAGTTTATATAATAATTAACAGGTATGTACCAATATAGGAAGCAAGTTACATAAAACAGTGTTTCCCAATCTTGGTCCTGAGGACCCAGTGTTTGCTGATTTGTGTTCCAACTGAGCTTTAAATTACGAATTGAACCCTCAGTTGAATGAATAAAATATCTAATTGGAGCATTTGAATTATTTGTAGAAATGGCTGGCTGCACAGGCCTCAATTAACACTAATCTAGGACTACCTAATGTTAACTCAGGTAAAGTAGTCCAAGATTAGTGCTGATCAGGGTTTGTGAAAGCAGCCAAAAGAGTTGGATATTTCAAGTTATTTCTAACATTGCATTACGTCACTAATTGTTTGTTCAATTGTGGGATCAATTTAATAATTGAGAACTCCGTTGGAACACAAACAACGAACACAGTGGGCCTGCAGGAACAGGTTTGTGAAAAAACTGACATCAATGATGATATATATATATATATATATATATATATATATATATATATATATATATATATATATATATACAGACATGCTCAAATTTGTTGGTACCCTTACAGCTCATTGAAATAATGCTTCATTCCTCCTGAAAAGTGATGAAATTAAAAGCTATTTTATCATGTATACTTGCATGCCTTTGGTATGTCATAGAATAAAAGCAAAGAAGCTGTGAAAAGAGATGAATTATTGCTTATTCTACAAAGATATTCTAAAATGGCATGGACACATTTGTTGGTACCCCTTAGAAAAGATAATAAATAATTGGATTATAGTGATATTTCAAACTAATTAGTTTCTTTAATTAGTATCACACATGTCTCCAATCTTGTAATCAGTCATTCAGCCTATTTAAATGGAGAAAAGTAGTCACTGTGCTGTTTGGTATCATTGTGTGCACCACACTGAACATGGACCAGAGAAAGCAAAGGAGAGAGTTGTCTGAGGAGATCAGAAAGAAAATAATAGACAAGCATGGTAAAGGTAAAGGCTACAAGACCATCTCCAAGCAGCTTGATGTTCCTGTGACAACAGTTGCAAATATTATTAAGAAGTTTAAGGTCCATGGAACTGTAGCCAACCTCCCTGGGCACGGCCGCAAGAGGAAAATCAACCCCAGAGTGAACAGAAGGATAGTGCGAATGGTAGAAAAAGAACCAAGGATAACTGCCAAAGAGATACAATCTGAACTCCAAGGTGAAGGTACGTCAGTTTCTGATCGCACCATCTGTCGCTTTTTGAGCGAAAGTGGGCTCCATGGAAGAAGACCCAGGAGGACTCCACTTTTGACAGAAAAACAGAAAAAAGCCAGACTGGAATTTGCTAAAATGCATATTGACAAGCCACAATCCTTCTGGGAGAATGTCCTTTGGACAGATGAGTCAAAACTGGAGCTTTTGGCAAGTCACATCAGCTCTATGTTCTGAGACGAAAAAATGAAGCTTTCAAAAAAAAGAACACCATACCTACAGTGAAACATGGAGGAGGCTCGGTTATGTTTTTGGGGCTGCATTGCAGCGCCTGGCACAGGGTGCCTTGAATCTGTGCAGGGCACAATGAAATCTCAAGACTATCAAGGCATTCTGGAGCGAAACGTACTGCCCAGTGTCAGAAAGCTCTGTCTCAGTCGCAGGTCATGGGTCCTCCAACAGGATAATGGCCCCAAAACACACAGCTAAAAGCACCCAAGAATGGATAAGAACAAAACATCGGACTATTCTGAAGTGGCCTTTTATGAGTCCTGATCTGAATCTATCGAACATCTATGGAAAGAGCTGAAACTTGCAGTCTGGAGAAGACACCCATCAAACCTGAGACAGCTGGAGCAGTTTGCTCAGGAAGAGTGGGCCAAACTACCTGTTAACAGGTGCAGAAGTCTCATTGAGAGCTACAGAAAACGTTTGATTGCAGTGATTGCCTCTAAAGGTTGTGCAACAAAATATTAGGTTAGCGGTCCCATCATTTTTGTCCATGCCATTTTCATTTGTTTTCTTATTTACAATATTATGTTGAATAAAAAATCAAAAGCAAAGTCTGATTTCTATTAAATATGGAATAAACAATGGTGGATGCCAATTACTTTTGTCAGTTTCAAGTTATTTCAGAGAAAATTGTGCATTCTTTGTTTTTTGTGGAGGGGTACCAACAAATTTGAGCACGTCTGTATATATGTTTTGGTCAATTCCTTTTTTTCTTAATGAGCTTACCTTCTCTGACAGCCTCGATCTTCCCCTGTCCGCCACATTTTCTAGTGGCAGCTAGTATTATCAGCTCTGGATTCAATTTGCTCAAAATATGTTGATAATTTGCCCTGAACCGATGCTGCAGCTGTTTAGCACTTTTCACTAAATCCTATGTTCTTTGACAGTAGCCTCCATCTGGAAATCCAGAGATCTAGTCAAAGTTATGAGGGGCTTTGGCTTGGATACCCCAGCTGTAGAGGGTGCAGAGGGTTTTAAGAAGAAACATGACTTTAAATTGTTATAACGGAATTTAGCTTTAAAATCTATAAGTGATTTTATGATAGGCCTACTGTGTTACATTCTGGGAGTATTTTTAAATACCATGAGTTTAACATTTTTAAATTAAATGGCATTAAAGTGTTTATTACGTGTTACTCCAAAATAAACATGTTAAGTGATTATTTGTTTAACAGCTAAACGTATATAAAAATAAAATATTGGTGTTTATTTTATTAAACATTAAACACATAGTTTTAGCATATAAAAAGGTGTTTAATTTTAAGATTTGTTTTTTAAGTGTAGGATCAAGATCAGAGCCTGGATTCAGGATCGAGCCGTTTAGCACAACCAGCCTCTAGTGATGTGATCCTCCTGGATCAAACATACAGTTCTGAAACGAGGCGAGAATATATATAAAAAAATATATCCCTTACTTGCAACTTTTGAAAAGGTTTCGATTACAAGTCTTTTTCTGTTTTTTTCGGGTTTTACTAAATATTATATTGTTCACGGCTGGCTTCACAGACCCCAGGGCCTCATTCATAATTGACCAATTCTCCTAACTCACAAACCCAATTCCTCTAATTCCTGAAACCCAATTCCTCTAATTCACAAACCCAATTCTCTAATTCACAAACCCACCTCCCCTAATTCACAAACCCAATTCCTCTAATTCACAAACCCAGTTCCTCTAATTCACAAACCCAATTCCTCTAATTCACAAACCCAATTCCCTAATTCACAAACCTAATTCCTCTAATTCAAAACCCAGTTCTCTAATTCACAAACCCAGTTCCTCTAATTCTGGGCCCATTCCCTCTGAACCCAATTCACTCTAATTCATAAACCCAGTTCCTCTAATTCACAAACCCAGTTCCTCCTAATTCACAAAACCAATTCCCTAATTCACAAACCCAATTCCCCTATTCACAAAAACAGTTCCCCTAATTCACAAACCCAATTCCTCTAATTCACAAACCCAATTCCTCTAATTCACAAACCCAATTCCCTAATTCTGGTGGTTCACCCCTCCTCTAATTCACAAACCCAATTCCTCTAATTCACAAACCCAATTCCTCTAATTCCAAACCCATTCCTCTAATTCCTGAACCCAATTCCTCCTAATTCACAAACCCAAGTTCCTCTAATTCCTACCCAATTCCTCCTAATTCCTGGAACCCAATTCCCTAATTCCTGAACCCAATTCCCCTAATTCTGGGCCCAATTCCCTAATTCCTAAATTCCTCTAATTCACAAAACCCAGTTCCTCTAATTCACAAACCCAATTCCTCTAATTCACAAACCCACCTCTAATTCACAAACCCAATTCCTCTAATTCACAAACCCAATTCCTCTAATTCAAAAACCCAGTTCCCCTAATTCAAAACCCAATTCCTCTAATTCCTGGAACGTTCCTCTAATTCACAAACCCAATCCCCTAATTCACAAACCCAATTCCTCTAATTCACAAACCCACCTCTAATTCACAAACCCAATTCCTCCTAGTTCCTCAAAACCCACAAACCCACAAAACCCTCTAATTCACAAACCCACCTTCTAATTCACAAAACCCAATTCTAATTCACAAACCCAATTCCTCTAATTCACAAACCCAACCCTCTAATTCACAAACCCAATTCCCCTAAATTCACAAACCCAATTCTAATTCACAAACCCACCTCCTCTAATTCAAAACCCAATTCCTCTAATTCACAAACCCAATTCCTCTAATTCACAAACCCAATTCTAATTCACAAACCCAATTCCTCTAATTCCAAAACCCAATTCCTCTAATTCACAAACCCAATTCCTCTAATTCACAAACCCAATTCCCTAATTCACAAAACCAATCCTCTAATTCACAAAACCCAATTCCTCTAATTCACAAACCAATTCCCTAATTCACAAACCCAATTCCTCTAATTCACAAACCCAATTCCTCTAATTCTACAAACCCAATTCCTCTAATTCAAACCCAATTCCTCTAATTCACAAACCCAATTCCTCTAATTCACAAACCCAATTCCTCTAATTCACAAACCCAATTCTCTAATTCACAAACCCATTTCCCCCTAATTCACAAACCCAATTCCTCTAATTCTAAAACCCAATTCCTCTAATTCACAAACCCAATTCCCTAATTCACAAACCCAATTCCTCTAATTC
The DNA here is from genome assembly GCA_036884735.1 of Huso huso. Taxonomy (NCBI): domain Eukaryota; kingdom Metazoa; phylum Chordata; class Actinopteri; order Acipenseriformes; family Acipenseridae; genus Huso; species Huso huso. The sequence goes on along the minus strand of CM072681.1, from coordinate 8,457,028 downwards.
ACAAACCCAATTCCTCTAATTCACAAACCCAGTTCCTCTAATTCACAAACCCAGTTCCTCCTAATTCACAAACCCAGTTCCTCTAATTCACAAACCCAGTTCCTCTAATTCACAAACCCACTTCCTAATTCACAAACCCAATTCCTCTAATTCACAAACCCAATTCCTCTAATTCACAAACCCAGTTCCTCTAATTCACAAACCCAATTCCTCTAATTCACAAACCCAATTCCTCCTAATTCACAAACCCAATTCCCCCCTAATTCACAAACCCAATTCCCCCTAATTCACAAACCCAATTCCTCTAATTCACAAACCCAATTCCTCTAATTCACAAACCCAATTCCTCTAATTCTGAAACCCAATTCCTCTAATTCCAAACCCAATTCCTCTAATTCACAAACCCAATTCCTCTAATTCACAAACCCAATTCCCTAATTCACAAACCCACCTCTCTGATTCCAAACCCAATTCCTAATTCACAAACCCAGTTCCTCTAATTCCAAACCCAATTCCCCTAATTCCTGAAACCCAATTCCTCTAATTCACCAAACCCAATTCCCCTAATTCACAAACCCAATTCCTCTAATTCACAAACCCAATTCCTCTAATTCACAAACCCAATTCCCCTAATTCACAAAACCAATTCCTCTAATTCACAAACCCAATTCCTCTAATTCCAAACCCAATTCCTCTAATTCACAAACCCAATTCCCTAATTCACAAACCCAATTCCTCTAATTCACAAACCCAATTCCCTAATTCACAAACCCAATTCCTCTAATTCACAAACCCAATTCCTCTAATTCACAAACCCACCTCCTCTAATTCACAAACCCACCTCCTCTAATTCACAAACCCAATTCCTCTAATTCCTGACCCAATTCCCTAATTCACAAACCCAATTCCTCCCTAATTCACAAACCCACCTCCTCTAATTCACAAACCCAATTCCCTAATTCTACAAACCCAATTCTAATTCACAAACCCAATTCCAATTCACAAACCCACCTCTAATTCACAAACCCAATTCCTCTAATTCACAAACCCAATTCCCTAATTCACAAACCCAATTCCTCTAATTCACAAACCCAATTCCTCTAATTCACAAACCCAATTCCTCTAATTCACAAACCCACCTCTAATTCACAAACCCAATTCCTCTAATTCACAAACCCAATTCCTCCTAATTCCAAACCCAATTCCCTAATTCCTGGAACCCAATTCCTCTAATTCACAAACCCAATTCCTCTAATTCACAAACCCAATTCCCCCTAATTCTGGCCCAATTCCTCTAATTCACAAACCCAATTCCTCTAATTCACAAACCCAATTCCCTAATTCACAAACCCAATTCCTCTAATTCACAAACCCACCCTAATTAATTCAAACCCAGTTCCTCTAATTCACAAACCCAATTCCCCTATTCACAAAAACCCAGTTCCTCTAATTCACAAACCAATTCCCTAATTCACAAACCCAATCCCTAATTCACAAACCCACTTCCCTAATTCACAAACCCAATTCCTCTAATTCACAAACCCACCTCTAATTCACAAACCCAGTTCCTCTAATTCACAAACCCAGTTCCTCTAATTCACAAACCCAATTCCTCTAATTCCAAACCCAGTTCCTCTAATTCACAAAACCCACCCCCTAATTCACAAACCCAGTTCCTCTAATTCACAAACCCACTCTAATTCACAAACCCACCTCTAATTCACAAACCCAGTTCCCCTAATTCACAAACCCAATTCCTCTAATTCACAAACCCAATTCCTCTAATTCCAAACCCAATTCCCCTAATTCACAAACCCATTCCTCTAATTCACAAACCCAATTTCTCTAATTCACAAACCCAATTCCTCTAATTCACAAACCCAATTCCTCTAATTCACAAACCCAATTCCTCTAATTCACAAACCCAATTCCTCTAATTCACAAACCCAATTCCTCTAATTCACAAACCCAATTCCCCTAATTCACAAACCCAATTCCTCTAATTCACAAACCCAATTCCCCTAATTCACAAACCCAATTCCTCTAATTCACAAACCCAATTCCTCTAATTCACAAACCCAATTCCTCTAATTCACAAACCCAATTCCCCTAATTCACAAACCCATTTCGTCTAATTTTCAGCATGCAAAATGTTCCGAATTGGAATCGAATTTAATGAGGCGGAATACATAAATACGTCAATTTCTTTGTTAGAAAAGCAGGAAAAAGTTCCCTGCAGAAAAATTCCGAAAGGGAAAACCCTATAAAGGCAGGTTTACAATGGAAAAATTGATAGTTCTGGTTAGAGAACTACCGTATAACAAACTATTTGATTCCGAAAGTTGTTTTTAAGATGATAGGACGGGAAAAAGAAAATTATGGAAATCGATCACAAGCAATACAAGTTCCAAGTTAGTTTTTTTTAATGGATATTATTTTGTTTACTGTATTTAATTATGTGTTGATAATTGAATTGCATGCCTATGCAATGTGCATTTGATAACAAACCATAACTGAATCTAAATATGTGTTTATTAGAAGAGGTTAACTACAACAGAATAAACTGGATTTTTAAAATCTTAAGAAATCAGCACCTATGCATAGTGTTGTTTTAATACTGTTGTACTACAGATGCCAGAGAAGTAGCCTATATATGCTGTGTAAAACAGTAGCATAACGTCAACAGAATATCATTGAAATAAAGCAAATAAATGAACAACATGGGATATTTAATTATTCTGTAATAAAACAAGTACTTTGTGAAATGTAGCTCTGGTTATTTTAGATTATCTCTCTCGCTGAGGAAAGTCCACATCCAGATGTGAATTTTGCAGGAGAGAAGGACACCACTAAGGGAAATAAGTACAATACATCGATTGACCTTCATGTTAATTGTACATTGTCCCTGACAAAAACAATGATGCTGACAGCTGTTAGTGAAGAAGGCTGTTGCTAAATAAATGCTTAATTCGACTAAAATAAATGAAAATGGTGTGAAATTGTGTCAAAAATGTTTAGTGAATGAGGCCCATAATCAGGACTAACGAATGTTGTATTGACCAGTGCAAGTCAAGCCGGACTGGTGAAACGATTAGTTCTGATTCACGACGTAACTTTTCTATTGACAAAATCGCTTGGACAAGCCAGACACGACTCAATTCTCCTAATTACGAATCTGAAAAATATGTAACTGATTAAGTACAGGCTCAGTTCGATAAACGTATTTTTGAAAACAGTGCCGCTTTTAAAAAAGGAAAAAAACAATTCGCGAGTTTCATGGATTCTACTGTACATTACTTACCGCGTTACATATCAGTTGCTCTTCTTCGGTGGCTGTCTTAGGGTCACTGAATCCTCCACACATATCCGACATCTCGCTTACTTAAAATGTGAGGTTTTGCCAAAAAATAAACTGTAGCACGATGATTGTAACAGTTGGTTACATCCCTATTTGAGTCTCCTAAGCGATCATGTGACTAGTCCAGCTCTCTCGGGAGCTGGCGAATCAGGTGCTGCATAGCACAGCTGAAACACACCCCTCTTGTAAAAGGAATGTGAAAATGTAAAATTGCACATAGCTTTCAAGATGATAGCTGTTTTGTTCTTAGTTCCATTGCATTGGAATTTCATTTAAAGAGTCTTCAGTCCTTAATGTGAACAAACATCTTAAGATGCTAAAACTCAACAAAAAAAGTGTTTCAAACTGATCTAGTGAAACGCCAAATCGAAAATGTTTTGAACTACAGTAAATAACTAATACCAACACAGACTCAGCATTTTCCTTATAGAATTTGTACAGGGGTGGGTGCACAGAAACTATAAGCCCTATTCTTTAGCCAAGAGCTGCTCCAAGCTAATGCAGTGACCTCAGACTTGGAAAATATAGCTGGTAGAAATGCTCCAATTATAACCAATAATAACCAGTCACCAACTCAAGAGTTCTAAGAATTTCAGCAGGGAAATGATATCATTTTATTCATTTATGCATGTACCTCGTACACTTTAAACTATGCTATTAAAAGATGTATTAAATATGTATTTAAAAAACCCAGATATCCGGTACACATATTAATAATTTGCTAATGTTACAATCGAATAAGTGTAAGTAGCCTGCTCTATATAGAAATATCAGCCTGATAAAGACCTCAGCCCAATTATTTTACTACTGTAGTTTCTTGTTGTATTGATTCATATCTTTACAACGATTGAATTAGTCAGGGCTAAAAAAACAAAAAAAGAAAAAAGCTAATAAGTACAGTGGGGCTCTATACTCAAAAGTGTCGGTACCAGCATTTCTTAATAAGGAATGCGTAAGGCACATTCAAAGAATATTTGCGATTGTCAAAACACTCCTTCCCACATTCTGACTAAAAAAAAAAAAAAAGGCAGGTTTTCACAATATCGACCATTGACAAAATTCCAGAGCGATACACAAAAGTTTTAGCACTGTTTGAGGAGACCTTTTTTATGTAAAAATGTACCGACAGGTTTGGTCTGCTCTAAACCCCATATAGCATTCTCCATAGGAACTGGTATTTTGTCCCCGTGTCAACAAGGACCTGTGCACTCGTGCTATGCAGGTATATGGGTAATGCTACCACTTTTGCTGTTATTTAAAGGGCCAAGCAACGAAGTTGTTGTCTGAAAATTATTATTATTGTATGTATATTTATTTAGCTACTGCGTTTACTTGTTTGAATGACTCGCAAAGCCTAGCATTACCGATGTCAGCCTATATGAAAATAATAGTTTTGATTTTTGGGATTTTTTTTTTGCAACAGCAGGGCCTTTTCAAATAGCCAGAGGAGAGATTTAAGGGTCATTCCGGCGTGTCCTGTATCAAGTAACCTTTGCGTTACTGTTACAGGGTGGCTTTGTGAATGACGCCAGACCCGAAAATAATACACAGAGACAGGGGTGATGAGTGAAACTGAGTCGGCGGCAGCGCTCAGTGTTTAATAAACAAATAAATAAAAAAGGTTGAACAAAACAGAAGACAGGACACGGCACTTGAGGCCAAATAAAACAGACAAACAAAACGGACTAACACTCAAACAAACGGTGGATGCACAGACAAACAAACACGGTGAGTTTAAACACTTATTATTTTTATTATTCTTTTTGTTTATTTTTCCTCCTCTCCACACCCGTTCTCCACTCACCGGACACACAACCCCTAGTGAATGAAACGTGCACCTATATATACTGTTCTGCCGTTATTCCATTACTAATTAATTATTCACTTGAATCCCAGCATGTGAATTAATTCTGTGCAACCTCGTGCTCACATATTAAATACTTTAAATGCACGTGAAGTGATGTGCAATCCTCGTGCTTAAATACAATTATACATTTTAAATAACTCGTGCTGCACACACCCATTTATATCCCGTGTACCAACTACAATACACCAACATTAACACACGCAACATACAACATATAACACACAAATGCACACAGGGGCGGGGCACATTGCCACAGTTACTTACTTAGAAGGCAGTGAATTATATAAAGATTATGTATCTAGAAAGCTAGATTAAAATCGGCCATTGGGTTGGTGCATGGTTTAGTAATAATGCAATGCTTTGTTTCTTTTTTCTTATTAGGTTCTACATGTAATTAATAAAATGTTATTTGAAAAAGCATCAGCTGCACAATTAAAAAAAAGACATATTTTAATAAATTATATTTATCCTCTTGAGACCTGAGTCTATGTTTTTCATGCAACAAAAAACCCCAAATCACCTCCAAAGTGTGGGCTTCGGCCCACGGACTATAACAGTGAATGAATACAGCCTTGCTGTTTTTTTTATTGTTGTATTATCTTGGCAGAGACCCTTATCCAGGTCCTTAACTATTGCAAATTAAACAAACTGGAGACCAAGGTGAATACCAAGGAACAGGGAGTGCTGTATTGCAATTGCCTACGCAATCTACCTTATATGAAAATTTCTGATTCCTCACAAGAGGAGAAGTTCAAGAAAGGGCCGTCCAGATTGCATCACAATTAAAACAATTCAGAGTAAATCTCAAATTGTTAACACATTTCAGTGTACATATTGATGTATACTTAAGCACAGTTGGAGGTTGGCACTTTCTGTACCTTGCTAGTTCTAAGATGGTAAATTGTGGTATTGGCTCTATATTAAACTACTACCAGCAATAGTCAAATAAATGTTGAATTATACAGTGGCCTCTATTACCTGAGTTGGTGTGGCAAGTCCACTAAAAAGCACTCCAAATTCTGTCACTACATTTCTTGTTTAACGTACGGTAGCTGTGACAACTTGTATAAAATAAATAGACCCAAATGCCAGCAAACCATCGCGGGTATTGACACATCTCTGCGCTCAATATTTTCACATGAATAAAAACAGTTCCGCTCTTGAGTGGACTACACTTCCTGTGAAGGAGCATACGATGTCATTGACGGAAGGACAAGACAGTAATTCACTGGGTAACATTGCAATCTTGTATTTTTAATTTTAAAAATCTTTGCAAAATAACAAGGGTATCCAAACCTTTGTAACAGGGAGCCAAACTAATGATATTGTAAATTATGAAGGGCCAATCCTGAGCATATCAAAATACACCAAAGGGTTATAACTGTTAAGCACTTTTCACTAAACCCTATGTTCTTTGACTAGCCTCCATCTGGAAAACCAGAAATCTAGTCAAAGTTGTGGGGGGCTTTGGCATGGATACCCCAGCTGTAGAGGGTGCAGAGGGTTTTAAGAAGAAACATGATTTTAAATTGTTATAACGGAATTTAGCTTAAAATCTATAAGTGATTTTATGATTCTGTATTACATTCTGGGAGTGCAGGCCATTGTATTTTTTTTTTTAAATACCATAAGTTTAAAATTAAAACACAAATGTTAAATTAAATGGCATTAAAGTGTTTATTAAGTGTTACTCCAAAATAAACATGTTAAGTGATTATTTGTTTAACAGCTAAACATGTACAGTATAAAAAATGGGTGTTTATTTTTTTAAACAATAAACTCATAGTTTAGCATTTAAAAAGCATTACATTTTTGTGTTTCAAATGGTGTTTAACTTTGAACATTTTTTTGTAAGAAGTGTAAAAAAGTGTATAAATGGGTAATTCTATGTAAATATAATAATGTGATATCATCTGGTAACAACTGTAAGTCACCTGCTAAGAAATAAAATAATAATAATAATAAATTATATCTTGTATAGCGTCGACAATACTAATAAAATCCGTCAGTGCCTTGCAGATCGTGAGTGACCAATCGCTTCCAAAACTTTAGGACATGTGTAAGGGAGGGAGAGGGGGGGGGTGGGGAGGGAGAGGGGGTGGGGGGTGGGGGGTGGGGAGGGGGGGGGGGGGGGGGTGGGGTCTCTCAAAATGATAGGTTGAATTAGAGGTGGCCGATATGCCCCAAAATTATATCACAGTATTTAAGATTTTACAGGCGATTATGCGATATCCTATCCTCTTTTAAAACTAAATTCCGTTATAAAAATTTTTAAGTCATGTTCTTACATTGTTCTTCTTAAAACCCTCTTCATCCTCTACAGCTGGGGTATCCATGCCAAAGCCCCCACAACTTTGAATAGATTTCTGGTTTTCCAGATGGAGGCTACTGTCAAAGAACATTACATTTAATGAAAAGTGCTAAACTGTTGTAACCCTTTATTGTATTTTTTTGATATGCTCACAAACTCAGTATTGGCCCTTTCTTATTTATTAACAGGCGCCCTTATCCAGGGATACTTACAATTGTATCACATTATGTTGACATACAATTACCCATTTATACTGGAGCAATCTAGGTAAAGTACCTTGTACAACAGCAGTGTCCCCCACCTTGGATCGAACCCACGACCCTCCGATCAAGAGTCCACTACTTCACACTTTTTTTTAAATAAACACGATTGCAATGTTAACCAGTAAATTACTGCCTTGTCCTTCCCTCGATGATGTCCTATTGGAAAACAAGTAAATATCTGTCATACAGTAAGAAAAATAAGTCGTCAAAGTCATCAAAAAATCTTCTTCTTCTTCTTCTTCTTCCAATGTATTTTTTTTGCAGATTTTTGCAGACCCCATGCACTTTTATCCACACGTTGAGAGGAACGGTAGTTCCACGTACAAGTTAGAAAAACTTGTTTGAAACTACCGAGAGTCTCTATACAGCTCAAATAGTTTAGCTGTTTTTACCATGTTGCAGCGGCAAAACTAAATCACTTAGAATTACCATCTGTACCAGTATCAAAAGTCTGAAACTTTCTTACCTCAAATGTGAAAAAAAGCGTACATACCTCTTATACACAATGAGATACAAGTCGTCAAACTAAGGTAAAATTCTTCTTCTTCTTCTTCTTCTTCTTCTTCTTCTTCTTCTTCTTCTTCTTCTTCTTCTTCTTCCTCTTTAAGGGTGTGTAGCGACTATTCAAACAGAAAAGCTAAATAACTGGACATCTACCGATCATGTGATTCCACATGTTGGTCAACGTCAAAACAAACCAGAGTATGCAAGCAGTTTGATATCCACACCATTTATATTAAACAAATTACTTATGTTTTAAAACAGCACATATCGCAGGGAGAAAAAAAAATACCATGGCTTCAACTTGCAGCATGACGTTCTTGAAGAGCATGCAACCTTAGCCCGCCGCGCCACTGCGCAGTTGTTGAAATGTGTTGGTTTTTAAGCTTGCATCCAAGCCTGACCAGCTTTCACTGAAAACCTGAAGGTGCTGCTCGATGCTAGAAATGTTCAATTTCCTGTTTGAAAATGTTTAGTTTCCTGTTTGTTTGGTAGATACCATAGAAGAAGAAGAAGAAGAAGAAGAAGAAGAAGAAGAAGAAAAGAAGAAGAAGAAGAAGAAGAAGAAGAAGAAGAAGAAGAAGAAGAAGAAGAAGAAGAAGAAGAAGAAGAAGAAGAAGAAGAAGAAGAAGAAGAAGAAGAAGAAGAAGAAGAAGAAGAAGAAGAATGTGGAGTAGTGGTTAGGGCGCTGGACTCTTGACCGGAGGGTCGTGGGTTCAATCCCTAGTGGGGGCACTGCTGTTGTACCCTTGAGCAAGGTACTTTACCTAGATTGCTCCAGTAAAAAACCCAACTGTATAAATGGGTAATTGTATGTAAAATAATGTGATATCTTGTAACAATTGTAAGTTGCCCTGGATAAGGGCGTCTGCTAAGAAATAAATAAAAAATAATTAAATAAACTTTATTTTATATAGCGCCCTTAAAAGCAATCATCTTCACAATTAATAGTACAGAAATAAAATAAAAAGATTATACATAAAAAAGCACAAGGAAATAAAACAGTCATAAAAATCATAAAAACGCCTTTCTAAAAAAGTAAGTCTTTAAATTAGCTTTAAAAACACTCAGAGAAGCTGAGTCCCTGATCTCTAGTGGAACTGAGTTCCAAAATTTGGGGGCATAACAACAGAAGACCCTGTCGCCCATAGAGCGCAGGCGAGCAGGCGGGACACACAGCAGTTTGAGATCAGCAGAGCGGAAGATGCGAGTGGGAGTGTAAAAAGATGAAAGATCTGACAGATAAGTTGGAGCTAGCCCATGAAGAACCTTATATGTCAGCATTAAAATTTTTAAATCAATTCTGAACCTGATAGGCAGCCAGTGCAAGGACTCCAAGAGTGATGTGATCTCTTGAGCGGGACCGAGACAAAATTCTGGCTGCAGAATGGAATTGCACACAAGAGTGGCATGTAGCTTCCTTGTCTAAATCTCTGATCTCTGATAAATTGTAGCTCCTCGTTTAATTAAAAATAAATAAAGGAATAATTTATTTGGTAGAAATAAATAAATGATTTAAACAAATGCATAGAGGAATAAATACATTTAGAAATAAATATTTTTAAATAAATAAATGTAGAAATGAATACATGTTTATATTATAAATGTATAAATAAATTATTAAATAGCAAGCTAGAAAACTACATGTCATATGAATTGATTTCGCTGATGCGTTTATCAACAGCAATTGACATTTATATACCTATATAAAAAGTACAAGTTTCATGTAAAAAAAAGAATATATATATATATATATATATATATATTGCAAGTTGCCTAAAATTAATAGCGCCTCAAAGAAAATATTTTAAAATGTAACAAACAAGGGTCATTTAAATGTGTTCACTGAAAAAAGTAACAAGCAGACAAAACTGATTAAAACTAAACAAGTTTGAATGACAAATTCGGCAACATTGTCGAGTTTTGTAAACTTTTAAAACTTGTATGCTATGTTCATACAGTAATTAAACAGACTGTGTGGTATAGTGTTATGCTGACTTTGAAAAACAAAATGTTAAAAACAGGGTTTAGTGCAAGTGACAAAACCGTTTTTCTTTACACACACTAAATTATGACATGCACGCAAGCATGCTGTCTCACACACACACACACACACACACACACATGTGCGCACACACACGCACACACACACGCACACACACTCACACGCGCACGCGCACACACGCACACACACGTGCACACACACTCACACACGTGCACACACATACACACTCACACGCGCACTCACACGCACATGCACACGCACACACACACACGTGCACACACACGCAGTAACACCTGCACTGCGTGCACACACGCACAGACATACACATCCACACTCACACGCGCACTCACACGCACACACACACGGACACACACACAAACACACACACTCACACACAAATTATCTGGCCCGTGAACAGAAAACTAGTTATTTGTTGAAGGCTAGGATGGGCAGCAGTGTGGAGTAGTGGTTAGGGCTCTGGATTCTTGACTGGAGGGTTATGGGTTCAATCCCAGGTGGGGGACACTGGTGCTGTACTAAAATAAATAATAATAATAATTGTGCATCTAGTTGCAGTTTCAACACTCGTGGTTTGTCTTTGTTGTGTAAAAACCTGTCCATATGCAGAAACTGCTTGTGATGCATCCACAGAGTTTGGTGGAATTGACAAAAAACAGTGTGCAATTTTTGCCATGTTTCTGAATCTGATTTCATACCTCTGCCAGAAATCACCAATATTTACATTTTTCACGGTAGGCAGTCAAATACGTGAAATCGTGAATTTTCCGTGGCCTTACACAGCAAGACACTAGTGATCCGTTGCTTGCAGCAGTGTGGAGTAGTGGTTAGGGCTCTGGACTCTTGACCGGAGGGTTGTGGGTTCAATCCCCAGTGGGGGACACTGCTGTTGTACCCTTGAGCAAGGTACTTTACCTAGATTGCTCCAGTAAAAACCCAACTGTATAAATGGGTAATTGTATGTAAAAAAAAATAATGTGATATCTGTATAATGTGAAATAATGTATAATGTGATATCTTGTAACAATTGTAAGTCGCCCTGGATAAGGGCGTCTGCTAAGAAATAAATAATAATAATAATAATAATAGAGCACTTTGTTCTTGACTGGGTTCAATCACATTGTGGGGACACATTGCTGCTTTATCTAGATTGGTCCACTAAAAAACCCGACTGTATAAATGGGTAATTGTATGTCACAATTGTAAGTTGGCCTGGATAAGTGTGTCTGCTAAAATAATAATAATAATAATAATAATATGCGTGTTTGGTTGGTACTTGGATGGGAGACTGCCTGGCAATACCAGATACTTCAAACTTTTCTTTGAAGTTTTACTTGTATTATTAACAAATAGTAGATTAAACAGCAAAAATGAGCTGATTTACTTTTAATTTATTGAAATGGACCGTAAAGGGTATTAATCGCTATTGAAATAATTGCATAAGAGAAGTTATAGATGTATTTATTCACGCCTCCACCCGCTGTTTTAATTGCATTTGGATCATTCCAGACACCACCTGATAATGCTGAAAAACAAACTCAGCAATGCATTGAACATTAATACATTTTAAAAACAAAACATCAAAGTCACAGCATGCATTTCAATTTGATGAGAATAAGCAGAGTGTGACATTAACAGAAGTGACATTAAATTTGACTGTATTATGGCTACGTCTGTCTTCTTTTCATACATTTACACTGTAAAACACGAGGCTGAAGTTGGCTTATTATTCGACTTCTTATTCTCAACTTTTAAGTGCATAAATGTATTTGTCTACTTTGAAGAAGTAACCTTGCATTTAAAGGGTTAAATCACTTTGGGCCGCCGATTTCTCTGCAGGTACCTGAAGAGGGGCAACCCCTCTGCAAGCCCCACATGTAGTTACCCCGGCCCAACATGGTTTACTGGGGAAGAACAGCGGGTAAATATGCCACATGTGCCAATTGCTCAGCTTCTTATTCGCTCTTTATGTATCTACATTGAATAAGTAGCTTTGCATTTAACAGGTTAAATCACATTGGATCGCTGATTTCTCTGCAGGTACCCAGCGAGGGGCACCCCCTCTGCAAGCTACACCTGTATTTAGCCCGGCCCAACGTGGTTTACTGGGGAAGAACAGCAGGGAAATATGCCACATATGCCAATCGCTCAGCTTCTTATTCGCTTTATGTATCTATGTTGAATAAGTAGCTTTGCATTTAACTGATTAAATCACGTTGGGCCGCCGATTTCTCTGCAGGTACCTGGCAAGGCCCCCCCCCCCTTCTGTAAGCTACACCTGTATTTAGGCTGGCCCAATGTGGTTTATTGGGGCAGAACAGCAGGCAAACATGCCATATATGCCAATCGCTCAGTTTCCTATTCGCTCTTTATGTATCTATGTTGAGTAAGTATAGATATCGGTGGCACAAAGTGATTTAACCCTTTAAATGCAAGGCTTTTTCCAGCAAAGAAGCTGTGCAATTGGCATTTGTCGCAAGTAACGCTGAATCAGCTAGGCTGGTCAGTAAAATATTGACTCCATTGCATGGAGGATCTCAGTAAGCTACAGTAAATGGTTCATCAATTGAATCCGATTCAGTTGTATTGTGTCTACCAACTGATGATGTGAGGCAGAACAATAATTGGATACCAGAAAATATGAATAACAGTGAGTTTTGGCCTCCTTCAGTGTTCTGGATGGAAGGCGTACCTCGCAAAGTGACTCTGTGCGAACAAAAGGAAATATAAAGAAATAATATTTACAGCTAAACGTGTCCAAGTATCTTATAGGAATGAAGTCAGGCCATGGAAATCCACACCTGTGATGGAGAAACATTGGATCAAGGGACTTCGTGTGGAAACAACTAAGAGCGAAACCTGGTACAGAAGCTGAATCCTGCTGAGAACATAAGGATATGCTGAATATGTACTAGGCAATTTCAAATATGGAATGTATTATAAAATGAAGTATCAAAGATATTAGGAAGGATAAAGAAAGAGTATCCTTGTACCACCAGTGGATGGCTCTCTTGCTCCATGAAATAGGTCAGTCCACATATGGTTCTAATTAAACATTTAGCAATCTGAGAATTTTTAATATATATATATATATATATATATATATATATATATATATATATAATGAACGATTTACCACAAGTATATCTTATCTTCAAAAAAGCATGACGCTTGATAAAAAAGCACCATTCCGGCTAAAAGTGAACGTTAATCTACAAATTTATGTCCTAAAAACACAAGATAAGAAGAGACTCTTTATGACCAAAAGATTAACTAACAATCCAGAGGTCTTGAGAAAAAAAAAATCCTGTCTCGGCTGGATTTTGTATGAACAAAGGGTCACGCCTAGTTGAATGCAGTTATACTAGCATATATTTGGATTTAAAGCCTAAAAGGGATTCACAAAAATAATATTATAGCAATTGATAAACAGAGGTAAATTAATTGAAAGATTATCTTATAATGAAACAGGTTCAGTGCTAATTGAAACTGTTTATAGTTCATAACAGTTATTTCATAAGATTAATAATATGTTTTAAGTATTTGCTATAATGAGAAAACATATTATTTAAAACTGACAAGTATTATTGCTTGTTCACGACTTTGCTGTAGTGATAAGAAGATTAAAACCTGGAGCAGTATTCGATTTACTTAAATGGGAAAATGGTACAAGTTTATTCTTCTTTCTATTGAACAATAAGACTTCTAGACATTATGATATCCATTGAAGTATAGAAGTTAAAAAGGTGTTGTGTTATGTTTTTGTGTTAAGTTTGTAATAATATACTATAATGTACCTTGTTATTAATCCACTATACTATTGTCTAATGATGTTAGATGGATTCCTTATAATGTGGTGATTTGAAACTGCTACAGTGAAACCAGGGCATCTCTTCTTAACTAGAAAGAGGGAATGTCCTTGGGTTCCACTTCAGCAGAGCTGCAAACCCTCATAGAGATGGAGTTAGTGGTTTAGTACTGATAAGTAAATGTCTTGAAATAATATGCACAACTCATGGCTTAATGGACAGGTCATATATCTAAAAAAGTGTTTGCACAGACTCTGACCTTGGAAAAAAACAAGAGACTGTGGAAACTGCTAGCAGTAACATATTCCCAGAGAGGTACAGGTCAGAGCCTGATCAGTGCATCTCTTAATGGATAAATAATTGTAATGAAAACTATTACCACTTAAACTTAGTGAAACTAAATGACTTGAATATTGTATGAGATAAACTTTTGTCAAATACTCTTTTAGACAATGGTATATGGAATCAAAACTGACTCATTAACAAAATGATGAAACAATATGAAGTTAAAAGAAACACATACCTTTAATTTAGCATAATATAATCACTTAGAAGATGATGTCACATATTAAGAACATCTCTCATATATAACACATATAAAATTAGTGTTTTGCATGCAGTAGTGTTTTTATATTATATTATAAACCAAGATCCTGGGAACCTTGGGTCACTTAACTTTTCAGATAAAGGAGGGGGCTCGGAAGAAAGCAAAGAAATTAGATCATAGGTTTGGAGTTAGAAATGAGATATTGAATTTATTGAGTACATGACACCTATTAATTCTGAAAAGTTAGTCCGGATCTTTGAAAACTATTATTTGTAAAATGGATAAAAAACTGTCCCACCTGATTAATGATTGGATTTAATTGAGGCGTCCCATGTATTCCAATGAGACGAAAAACCTATTTAACTCCAGAGTAATTTCAATGGAGTACCACACTCATCCCAGACAGGGCAAGGTGGTCCATCTTTTGCAAACCTACACAATTGAGCTGATTGAATTCAGTTTCATTTGCCTGGTGAAGACAGCCATATCCTTTTACGATTTATATTAAAGGGTAAGCATTAAGCAATTATTATTATTATTTTATCTCACATGTATTGCATGTATTGCCATAAGGGACTCACGCTATGTTTTAGAAATAAGGGAGAGTTTTGTTGAATGTGCTGAAATAGACCATTGGGTACTTTAGATGACGTGTTCTTGGCCTGCTTGTCGGCCTTGATTAACACATATATACATGTATTAAAGTGTTAACGTTGATATCTGTTAAGACACTGGACTGCCCAGTGTGTCTGTCAGCTGGGGATACGACGTAGCTTGTAGCTACTCTATCCAATATTTAACCGTTAATAAACCCGAACAAAGTACTGATCATACTCTGATTCGTAAAAAACTTTAAATACATGAGTCTGTCAATTTCTTGAGTTCTATATTAGTCATCTGGGTATACTGAGGGTCCAGAGCACGAACTATATCCCACTAGGAGTAATAATATCTCTGTCCTCCTAACGTCTCCCCTGAGATAAGAGTGTATGCTGAGCAAATAAAAAGAGTACGTAAAGAAATCTGAACACGCGGATTTCGTGACAATATGTTTGCATGTAAATGGAATGTGAGTATAGTAAAAAAAGTGCTCTATTCCTAAACAGCAGTGTTTATACTTTATTATACCTGGACTCTTGACCAGAG
Source organism: Huso huso (assembly GCA_036884735.1). NCBI lineage: Eukaryota > Metazoa > Chordata > Actinopteri > Acipenseriformes > Acipenseridae > Huso > Huso huso. Next base: position 8,441,203 of record CM072681.1, on the reverse strand, counting down.
GGTTGTAGGTTCAATCCCAGGTGAGGGACACTGCTGTTGTACCCTGGAGCAAGGTATATTACCTAGATTCAGTATAAACAACTGGATAAATTGGTAATTGTATGTAAACATAATGTGATATAATTGTGACAATTGTAAGTTGCCCTGGATAAGGGTGTCTGCTGAAAAATAAATAATAAATTAAATGCAATCTGCTGAACTATTTGCATTTGACTTGGTATTTGTATATTCTGAAATATAAGAATTTGCATTTGAATTTCAAATCATGGGAAAGCTTCAAAAATATTTCAATTTTAAACACTTTTCAATAATAATGCTCATAATAAAGTAGAGAGACTTTTCAGTATTGCTGGTAAAGTTGATCAATCTGAAAGATGCAAACTAAAGGACACTTTTGAGAACTTCATGTTTATTAAATATAACAAACAAAACAAGTAAAAATAATAATTGTGCAATGCACATATATATATATATATATATATATATATATATATATATATATATCATCATTGATGTCAGTTTTTCACAAACCTGTTCCTGCAGGCCCACTGTGTCTGCTGTTTGTGTTCCAACTGAGTTCTCAATTATTAAATTGATCCCACAATTGAACTAACAATTAGTGGCTTAATGCAATGTTAGAAATAACTTGAAATATCCAACTCTTTTGGCTGCTTTCACAAACCCTGATCAGCACTAATCTTGGACTACTTTACCTGAGTTAACATTAGGTAGTCCTAGATTAGTGTTAATTGAGGCCTGTGCAGCCAGCCATTTCTACAAATAATTCAAATGCTCCGATTAGACATTTTATTCATTCAACTGAGGGTTCAATTCGTAATTTAAAGCTCAGTTGGAACACAAATCAGCAAACACTGGGTCCTCAGGACCAAGATTGGGAAACACTGTTTTATGTAACTTGCTTCCTATATTGGTACATACCTGTTAATTATTATGAACTACGGGATTACTGTGTTTATGTTGTTATTATATAAACTGCTTTCCTTTTATGTCACCTTGGATAAAGGCCTCTGCCAAATTCATGTTAATAAATTAACATTTGTTGCATGGGAAAGTATTTGAAGTCCATTTAGCATGTGTCACATATTTGCATTTGTATTTAGTTTGGTAGTAAATGTATCACATTTGCATTTGTATTAAGCAAATTCGCAAGCACATTGACATTGCCACCGATCTCATCAATTTCCTACTATCTGGAAAACACAAGTATGCTCAAAACCATAACCGTCACATTTAACAATGGAGTCATCCATACCTTTCAACATTTATGCTCAAAGTTTGAAATCATGGATAGAGTCTACATTGTTCGAGAGCAGTTCCCAGTCATTGGTGCTCATGCAATCACCATTCACAAATGTCAGGGGATGACTCTATAAACAGTTAGGATGGATCGTGGTAACTCCATTTTCTCCTATGGACAAAGTTTCATTGCACTTTCCACAGTTACTTCCTTAAGCGGTATCTACCCTATCAACTTTGACCCCACCTGCATCTATGCATGTCAAACTGCAGTTGAAGAGTACCATCAGCTCAGAGGGATTTATTGTCCGAAGTTGATAAGTTTGAAGGAGACTAACACACACAAGGGACACAAGGTAAAAGATCATGCGCATTTCATTCACCGAGCCATCATTAATGTTCAGGAACAGCAAAAGCCTCAATCTTCTAAGAGAACATTACACTTACACATCCATTCAGAGGCTTGAGCAACCCCAATTTCACCTCATGCTATGCAAATGCAACATTGCAGTGCCTTCTTCACTTGCAACCTCTGAAGGATTCATTAAAACACAGCCAACAAGAGGCTATCAGGAGCTTTGTTCACAAATAGGATCACTTGCCATCCACTGCGTCTCTAACTACTGTGGATATTTGTCACTTCTTAGGAGAAACTTTCAATAGAGGTGAGCAGCAACATGTTACAGAGTTTCTCACCAAATTGTCTGAAATTTGTCCTGAAGTATCTTGCATGGTTTCAGTCACAATAAGTCATGGCATTCTATGTACTACATGCAACTACTGCTCATCAAACCGAGAGGTGTTGTATATTTATCCTCTACATGTACCTGCTGGTACAGATTCCATATGTTTGGAAGAACTCATTTATAGAAATGACAAATGGGCAGTGATTCTTGGTAGCAAATGTAGGCAATGTAAAATTTCTCCAATCATGAAACGTGAACTTATTCAATCAGCAGGGAGACTGATTGCAGTCCAACTTATGCTTTGGGAAACCAAACCAGATAGGACTGTTACAAAGTGACACAATGCTAAGTTTACTGCTGTGCAGAAGAGCACAATTACTGTGGACAACAGGAATTACCAATTAGATTCCATTATCATACACAAAGGACAGGATGTTACTTCAGGACACTATGTGTCTGTTCTTGCTGTGGGTGCTACTGGAAAATGGTGCATGCAAATGATGCACTTATTGAAGTCAAACCATGGTCAAGAAATGCAAACAAAATGTATATGTCCTTTTATGAGGAGATCTAATGCTTTACTAAATGCCTTAGCCTAAGTTCATAAGACCACTGTATCGAGGAGAATAATGTTTTTTTCCAGCATTCAAATGAGAAACACACACACTACAACACACACAGTCTCAGTGTATGTGAGTGTGTCTCAGTGTGTGAGTGTGTCTCAGTCACTTCAAGTCATACAAAGAGCATTTCAAGTGGTTTGAACTTGCAACATGACGTTCTTGAAGAGCACACGACCTTATCCCGCTGCGCCACTGTGCATTTCAAGTGGAGCGATAAAGTGGAGTGAAGCGATCAAAAAAAGGGGCCAAGTTAGAAGCAAGAATTGTGTGAATCTTGGGCCCCAGCACCTTTCCAAGTGTGCCTATTTGCTTGATGCTTGACAAGATTGGCCTAATTGCTTCTCCTAACTTGGGCTTTTGTGTTTGATATCACCCCTTTAAACGGCTGATGCATTTTTCTAACTTGTTTTTCTACATTGACAGTGTTTTTGTTATAGATAATATTTACAGGATAACCAGGAGAGTGCTTGTGACAGGATGGGCGTAGTGTGGTGTAAAATAATAGACTCCAGCCCTCTATTCAATTAAGCGCCTTGGTTTTATTTCTTTTCAATTAGAATACCAAAACGCACTCAAAACAATAGGGAAAATAAACAATAAGGAAGCCGGGGTACACAACAATGTGTAACCCGACAAAATAAAGGGAAACGGGGTTGCAGTCCCAAAATAAACAAACAACAAAAGCAATCCGTCTTCCGTTTTGTAATCCGGGAACGGGAAAAACACGGGGGTCATAAACCCAGCACTTCCGGGTTGTCGCTCCTCCGGCGTGATCCCGGAGCGTCCCGTTAGTGCTCTAAAAAATACAAGAAGTAGAAGGGTTAGCAAGTAAATGCACAATCGCGAAAACGACCCGTCTTCCAATTCCCTTCCCCTGCTTCTCTGCTAGTTTCTCTCTCTCTCTCTCTCTCTCTCTCTCTCTCTCACGCACTGTACCTTGCCAGAAGGAACAGAACCCCGGGCCACGCCCCCTTTTGTACGCCCCGTCCCGTCCCCATTGGTCAGCGAGGGCAACCGCCGTCAGCCAATGCGTGATTGCCACTAAGCTTCCCGACCGGGTCTGTGACGTTGCGCACCGCAACTCTGCCTGCTCCTCCTCCCAGTGCCCTCACCGGTCGGAAGGAGATCTAAAACAAGAATTCACTCTCTTTGTCACATATCCCACCGCTCAGAGTGGGAGCCGAAGGAACACTCGGCCAAACCTACCAACCCCATTACTCCCCCTCCCCGAAAAATAATCCGCATTTTGGTGATCTTTCCTGCACGATGTACCATACGATACATGTAAGGCTGCAATGCCAAATACCACCGAAAGTTATCCGGGCATTGCTATCCTTCATAGTGCTTAACCATCTGAGTGGGGCGTGGTCTGTGACTAGATCAAATGAATGTCCCAGTAAGTAATATCTGAGGGAGTGAGTCCCATTTAATGGCCAAGCACTCCTTCTCTACAACCGAGTAATTGCGCGCTCCCTAGGAAGCATTTTTTTTGCTGATGTAAAGAATGGGGTGCTCCACCCGTTAACCCTCTGGGACAAGACCGCCCCCAAACCAACCTCTGACGCGTCAGTATGGAGGAGGAATCTCTTTGCTAAAGTCTGGTAATATTAGCGCAGGAGCCTGGCACAGTTTGCGCTTAATGGTCTCAAACGCTCCTGACACTCTTCTGACCACTTGACTAAATTTGGCGCACTTTTTTTAGTGAGGTTCACCAGAGGATCGACCACGGTGGCATACTCGGGGATAAAAAGCGGCGGTAATAACCGGCCAATCCTAACAGTGACCTCACCTGGGATTTAGTTTTGGGGACCGCCCGCGTCCACCAAAGCCTGGACTTTGGTGGCTACGGGTTTCACCTGTCCGTTTCCATGATAAATCCTAAGTACTGAGTTTCAGATTTATAAACGCACATTTTTTAGGTTGGCTGTCAGCCGGGCAGCCCTCAGAGACTGAAGGGCGGCTGTAAGTCGAATTACATGCTCTCCAGGTGGAGCTATATATCACCACATCGTCAATATAAGCTGCTGCATACTCACGATGGGGATGTAACACCTCGTCCATCAGTCTCTGAAAGGCGGCGGGCGCACCATGTAACCCAAACGGCATGGTTTTAAAATGGAACAGACCATCCGGAGTTGAAAATGCCGTTTTTCACATGAATCGCGGGTTAAAGGGATCTGCCAATATCCCGCCGTCAGGTCAAAGTTGAGATAAAGCCGGCCGTCCCCAGTCGGTCGAGAAGTTCGTCGATCCGAGCATGGGGTAGGCGTCGAACTTGGCGATAGCATTGACCTTCATCGACACAGAAGCGATTAGTGCCGTCCTTCTTGGCCACTATAACAATAGGACTGCACCACTCGCTTCTGGAAGGCTCAATGACCCCAAGTTCAAGCATCGCCCTCACCTCGTTCTGGACGCCACTCCGCCGGCTTTCTGGGATCCCGGTAGGGCCTCTCCCGAACAGTGACCCCTGGCGGAGTAATAACAGCATATTTGGTAAGGTTAGTTCTGCCGGGCACGTCCAGAAAACACATCCCCAAATTTCCCAATCAACTTACGCAATTCTACTTGCTGATCTGGAAGTAACTGTTTCCCCATTGAAATCTGGCTGGGGCTAGGGGTCTCTATACAGGGTCCTAAGTCATCCTCCATCTCGCCTGGGGCTATGAATAAGACCTCCCTTGCCTTCCAGGGCTTTAACAAATTGACATGATAGATTTCTGTTTTATTTCGCCGATCGGGCTGTCTAATTTCATAATTCACTAATCCTATGGCCCGTATCACCTCATATGGCCCCTGCCATTTAGCACACAGTTTCGATTCAATGATGGAAGAAGCAGCATTACTTTATCTCCTGGCGAAGGTTCAATTGCGTGCATTGGTATTGTAATGCCGCTGTTGCCGATGTTGAGCCGATCTGAGATTGTCCTGAGCCAGTCGACCAATTAAATCAAAGGCGATCACGCAGTAGGAGCACATGCTGCACTACATTTTTAGAGGAGCCCTTGTGTTCTTCCCAACCTTCTCTCAACAGGTCGAGGATGCCCGTGGCTGCCGGCCATATAATAGCTTCGAAGGGGAAAATCCCGTTGAGCTCTGAGGCACCTCTCTCACTGCGAAGAGTAGGTAAGGAAGAAGGGTAGCCCAATGTTTCTGCTCCTGACTCACAAACCGTTTCAACATTTGCTTCAATGTTTGGTTAAAACGTTCCACCAGCCCATCCGTTTGGGGATGATAAACGGATGTCCTAATGGGGCGTATTTTTAGAATTTTGTACACCTGCTGTAGCGTTTTTCGACAAAGTTTGTTCCATGATCAGTCAATATTTCTTTTGGGATCCCTACCTAGCCATAATCTGACTTAACTCTTTCGCAATGCAGTGGCACTAGTGGACCATAACGGAACTGCTTCCGGTACCCGCGTTGCATAATCCACCATCACTAATATGTGCGTGTACCGGAATCAGAAGGCAGCACTGGCCCAACTATGTCCATTGCAACGCGTTCAAAGGAGTGGAGATAATAGGCAGTGGGACCAGAGGGGCGGGCGCACTCGACCGGTGCTACTCTCTGACATTCTGGGCAGCTAGCTACATATTTCGCCGCCGATGTAGAGCCCTGCCCAGTAAAATCGAGCCAGTATTCGGTCCCTCGTCTTGTCCACGCCAAGATGTCCTGCAAAAGGGGCGTCATCGCCAGCCTCATGACCTCTGGTCGACAGGACGGGGAACCATCAACTGTTTGACAGGCTGTCCTGTGCCGGGGCTGGGTTTACTCTATAAAGCAAGTGCCCCTCTACCACGAAATGGGGATATACCAGCGTCCCAATGCCGTCAACATCCTTACCCTCAATAGACCGGACCTGTTCCCAAGCGTGCACCAGTGTGGGGTCGTTGTTCTGCTCCCACACTAGGTCCGCGCTTGAGGCCCACACGTCCGGGATATTGACAGAAACTGGAGCAGTCTCTACCCTCGGGGTCCAGTAACCTCGCCCGCCCGGTCACACTGCGTTCCGACTCCCTTCGATTGGCGTTTGGGACCATCAGCACCTTCTCCCGCCAGACCCCAACCGTGTCTTATCGTCGCCTTCCCTTTTCCTTCCGTCTCTCCTTACGTGTTTTTCTAGGACGAAAAAGTGGAGAAAACAGCTCTGTATGGAAGGGAAAAACAGTACCAATTACTTCCCTTCCCCGGGGGTCTGCCGTGTCTACACGTGTGGTCGAGGCTGCCGATATTTTCACTAAATCTTTATATTGCGCCAGTCTCGACCCAGAATAACTGGATGTGGCAACTTTTTACCACCCCCACTACTAGGTGGCGCTTTATCTGGCCTACCGATAAATATACTTTTAGAGTGGGGTATGTCGCCGTATCCCCATGGATACAGGAGATTGCCACCTGGCCTTGTGGCTGCCACGACATACCGCCAAGGAGAGCTGTTCGAATTAAAGTTTGCTCACACCCTGTGTCCACTAAGGCGTGGTGTTCACATTCCCCAATACAACATCAACCATACACGGGCCCTCCCGACCATTTCCCCATTCCTACCTGTCTCAGAGGCCAGGTGACACGCAGCCACGTCGCACTCCATGGCCGCCGGGCAGTATCTGGCAATGTGTCCCGGCTGCTGGCACCTAAAACAGACAGGTGGGGCAGAGGGTAAAGCGGTACATATTTGTCCCGCTGCTGGTATGACAGCGGGGCAGGGGGAACCATTCTACCCCAGCTGGGGCCAACCTCTGCCTCCATTGTAAGGGGCGGGTGGCCCGGCGGGGGCAGTGATCTGGCGGCCCTGGGTCCGGGAAAAAGGTTCGACGGCGGTCCTTTGGCAGCGGAGGGAGGGGGCAGTCCAGCAGGGTGGTTCGGGCGGACACCAGGGAGTCCTCGAGTTTTCGCCAACGCCACGGCCTGCTCCAGCGTCGTGGGGTTATGCGGCGCACCACGCCTGCGTCTCAGCCCCGACCACATGGCAGAATTGTTCCATCACAATGGCCTCCCCATCTGAATCCCGGTTTTCTGACTGGGGTTCAGCCATTGCGCCATGTGGTCGCACTAATTGCTGGGCTACCACCCTGGGCCGGGTGTTGGGGTCGCCGAACTCCCGGAATCTGACCCGATGAGTCTCCCCCGTGATATTGAGGCGGAGGATAGCCTGCTTAACCAGGTCATACTGGGCGGCATCGTCGTCAGTCATGGCCCGATGCTGCTTGTGCTTCCCGATCAAGCAGGGACCAAGTTGGCTCGCCCAGTACTCCCGAGCCATGCTGCAGTGGTAGCCAACCGTTCAAAGGCTACCAGGTAGGCCTCGGGTCATCCTCCACCGTCATTTTCTGGGCCGGGCCTTGGGGCAACCAGCACGGGCCCGTCGCCGCTGACGTCATCCCATCCCGACCCTCTCGATAAGAGCCGTGTATCTCTCCTCCTCCTCCGTTCCTCAGCCTCCCTCCGGCTGTCCAGCGCCTCAGGATCGCCCGACAAAGTGGTTGGGTCCATCCCTTCTGACACCACGTGTGACAGGATGGGCGTAGTGTGGTGTAAAATAATAGACTCCAGCCCTCTATTCAATTAAGCGCCTTGGTTTTATTTCTTTTCAATTAGAATACCAAAACGCACTCAAAACAATAGGGAAAATAAACAATAAGGAAGCCGGGGTACACAACAATGTGTAACCCGACAAAATAAAGGGAAACGGGGTTGCAGTCCCAAAATAAACAAACAACAAAAGCAATCCGTCTTCCGTTTTGTAATCCGGGAACGGGAAAAACACGGGGGTCATAAACCCAGCACTTCCGGTTGTCGCTCCTCCGGCGTGATCCCGGGCGTCCGTTAGTGCTCTAAAAAATACAAGAAGTAGAAGGGTTAGCAAGTAAATGCACAATCGCGAAAACGACCCGTCTTCCAATTCCCTTCCCCTGCTTCTCTGCTAGTTTCTCTCTCTCTCTCTCTCTCTCTCTCACGCACTGTACCTTGCCAGAAGGAACAGAACCCCAACACGCCCCTTTTTTGTACGCCCCGTCCGTCCCCATTGGTCAGCGAGGGCAACCGCCGTCAGCCAATGCGTGATTGCCACTGCGCTTCCGACCGGGTCTGTGACGTTCGCACAAGCTGCTCTGCCTGCTCCTCCTCCCAGTGCCCTCACCGGTCGGAAGGGAGATCTAAAACAAGAATTCACTCTCTCTTTGTCACACCATCCCATTAGCCTGAGCAGGGAGCCTGTGATTGATTCTCAAAGTGGAAACTGCTAGATTTGTCACCAGCAGGACCTAATGAAGAGATCTAATCATGCTTCCCTCTTTGAACCTGAAGGTTTGTACTGAAGTAAATGAGAACACAGTCTGAACAGGGACCTCACCCTCACAGCAGAAGAAGGGCAACTGAAAGTGGCAGCCATAGTCATTCCATCCACCAGTCTTACTCATCATCACACAGTTCTCATCCCCTCCCTCATTGTTTGGATCCCCTTTGCTCCAGTTGTGAAATGTGTAGTTATCCCCCTGGTGTGACCACTTCCAGGGCTCATTGAACAGGCCTATCCAGAAGGGCTTGCCCTGCGCTTTCTTCACTATTTCTTCATTTTCACTGGCGTTCTTTATACTGACGAGGTCGGTGTGGTGTTCTCTACAGTACTGCTGAGCTTCAGTCCAGGTTTTCAGTTGTTCAATCAGGGTGTATCTCTCAGTGATGTTGCTGGTCTCTGTGAACACAAACAGATCAAAATCAATGCGAGCTGTGGAGGTGCGCTGGCTCTCTTGTTGTATAGTGATTGAACCCGAGTCACACCCGGCTCAGCTATCAAGGTCATGAAAAGCAGCATCTCTAGTAGTGCATGGGAGTCTCTTTAGTTTATGTCTGAAAAGTATTTAATAGCAAAGTGGGGGATGGGGGAGTCTATTTAATGATTTACGAATAATCATTGTTCCTTTTCAAATTGATCATTCATATTTTCCTCACAGTCGGTGCACAATCAATATGAAGCAAACAGTATCATTATAAACACCCCCCCATGTGCTTTCATGTCTTTCCTGTACTGGCTGGTATTTGTCTGTTTTGAAGTTCCAATGACAGTTTCAACATTCTAAAGTTCTGAGGGCGTCGACTGCATGATAATGAGCACTCTACTAGGAACCTGATTGGCTGAGGCAGTGCAATGACTGCTTAGTTCAGGTGGCTGTGGTATTATTATTATTATTATTATTAATATTATTATTATTGTTATTATTATTATTAAAAATGTAAATAAAAGTTACATTTGTCACAAGCAACAAGACTGGCTCATCACTGTGCAGGCTGTACCTCATGAAACATGGCACCTGCTGTGCTATCAGCTGTGTATCAAAGTCTGTCCTCTGCTCATGGTGACTGAAACTAACTTGCAACAGAGAGATGCAGCTTTTTTATATTTTTTTAATACCCGTCAGACTTAATTTGCATAACAAACAAATCAGTCATGTGAGGTTCAGCCCACTACACATAATACAGCAAAACTACAACCCTCTTTATCACCTTTTATTCCAATACAAATAGTTATTTTAACTGCTAAACATATTTCTTCTACATGTCTAATAAGGGCTACATATTTAAGAAGAGGATTTTGCTGTCTGGAATATAAACAATCTAAACAAAACAATAAGAACATTTCTTTGAAGAATTCACATTTTCTTATGTTTCTTATGAAGGAAAAAAATCATAAGAAATGTGTTGTGAATAACACACCTTCTTAACATTTTTTCTTAACAATAAACTTAGAAACATACTGTATTTGAGAAGATGTTTCTTCTTTTGAACGTTTCAAGATTATGACCCTTGTGCAGTATCCAGGGGACCTGGCTTCAACTTCAGTCCAGTCAGCTGTTTCATTAACAAAGGAATTGAATCTCAACTCACCGCTGTAGCACATGAAATAGTTTCCCTGACTGCAGAGTGAATCCTCCCACTCTCCCTCTGAATTGACTGAAGCACAGAAGAGGTATGGTTCCCAGTTGGAGTAGATGACATCACCTCCACTGGACCACTGCCAGTTCTCTTTGTCACGATACAGCCCGATCCAATACCAGTTATATACAGTAAATAAAGGTATAAGACCTATAAGCTCATTAACCCTGGCCTGGTCTTGAATGGTGGGCAGGTCTCTGCCTTGGTTTCTGCAGTAGCTCTGAGCTCCCTGCCATGTCTTCCCAGATCCTACGTATAAACACCGACCAGAGGAGCCGCCTGGGGAGAGGGGACAGCACAATAAAGATGAGTGAAAACGTGTTCTTCACAGAAAAGATTTCCACTGGAAATGGAACCAACAGTCACAGATGACTGGGCTTGTAAGAATGTGGGACACTAGTAGAACTGTATGGTGATAATAAATATACTAACATCATGCTTGTGGTTTGTACTGTAACACTAGTATCATTCTGGGATGAGTGATGAAGGTCATGGAAACACCAGGTAGCCAAAGAAATCATTGTGAGAAAAACTCAATTCACTGTCAATCAATGTTAATGTTATTTTAGAATGTGTAAAGGTACATGTCTTGTTATTATAGGATATTGCACAGCACAGCACAATACCTTAAAGCCTAAGGAAATATAACTGGGGTTTTGTTTACTCTTTCAACCCCATTTAGACCCTCTGTGATTGATTCTCAAAGTGGAAACTGCTAGATTTGTCACCACCAGGACCTATTGAAGATCTAATCATGCTTCCCTCTTTGAACCTGCAGGTTTACACTGAATTAAATGAGAACACAGTCTGAACAGGGACCTCACCCTCACAGCAGAAGAAGGAGTTCTGATTGTTGCAGCCATAGTCAATCCATTCACCAGTCTTACTCATCGCCACACAGTTCTCATCTCCTCCCCAATTGTTTGGTTCCCCTTTGCTCCAGTTGTGAAATGTGTAGTTATCCCCCTGGTGTGACCACTTCCAGGGCTCATTGAACAGGCCTATCCAGAAGGGCTTGCCCTGCGCTTTCTTCACTAGGTCTTCATTTCACTGGCGTTCTTTATACTGGCGAGGTTAGGTGTGGTGTTCTCTACAGTACTGCTGAGCTTCAGTCCAGGTTTTCAGTTCTTCAATCAGGGTGTATCTCTCAGTGATGTTGCTGGTCTCTGTAAACACAAACAAACAGCAGCTGAGAGGCTGGGAGCTGTGGAGGTGAGCTGGATCTGAACCCAAAACAAACTGTGTGTTTCCATCAATCCTACAACTTATCACAAACTGCATCCTGTCTACAGTCAAGTTCATCTGTGTGTTTTTTAAAAATAAGGGGCAAAATTCAGACCAGAAGTATATTTTTGAGTTGTTATTATTATTTATTTCTTAGCAGACGCCCTTATCCAGGGCAACTTACAATTGTTACAAGATATCACATTATTTTTACATACAATTCCCCCATTTATACAGTTGGGTTTTACTGGAGCAATCTAGGTAAGTACCTTGCTCAAGGCACAGCAGCAGTGTCCCCCCACCTGGGATTGAACCCACGACCCTCGGTCAGAGTCCAGAGCCCCAACCACTACTCCACACTCCTGCCAGTTGGTTAATTTACTCACTGCTTCGGTGTTGTCAGTTGGGTATTGTAGATCACATTGCAGACAGACTGGTATTCTCAGTAACGAGTTTAAGTCTGCAAATGTGTGAGACACTGGCTATCACTAATTAATCAATGTAATTTTCTCCCGGTATGCAAACGCAGGAACCGCGGGTTATCACCGAGTGTAATTTACTCAGTATGCAAACGCAGAGACACGAGGTTATGACCGTGGTGTAATTTACTCAGTATGTAACGAAGAGACACGGGTTATCACCGTGTAATTTTACTCAGTATGTAAACGAAGACACGGGTTATGACCGTGTGTAATTTACTCAGTATGCAACGCAGGGACACGGGTTATCACCGTGTGTAATTTACTCAGTATGTAACCTTGAGACACGGGTTATCACCGCGTGTAATTTACTCAGTATGCAAACGCAGAGACACGGGTTATCACTGTGTGTAATTTACTCAACGTTTGCCCGACACAGGAGACAGTGATTGGCACCTCCACTTCAAACAGTGTCTCAGCTCTGGTATGACCAGCCAATCAGAAACGCTCTCTGGCCTCCCTTCGTTCTGAAGATCCAAGTCAAAGTTGTGCCTTCAGAATGGCTGCAAAGCTGTGGAGTTGGCGTACCACGTCTCTGGTTCCCTTAAGAGATCCTGCTTTACCTGAAACTGAACTATACCAACGGGAAGTACACGCAAGCATCAAGCTAATACTTATCAGGGTATGAGATATATATAGTAAAATGTATATATATGTGTGTATATATGTGTGTGTGTGTATATATATATATATATATATATAGTTCGCAGGATATCAGCACCCCTGTCATAGACGTGAGGAGGACTTGCAGGGACACAGTTAGTGATGAACCTAATGATCCTTGTGAACCCGGTCAGACAAACCAGCATAAGAGAGAAAAGAACCTCAACGGGCACAAGCCTGGAGTTAAATGGCCAAGAGCTTATGAGAAAACTGCATGGGACACAGTAAACACAGATCTGTGCTTTGTGTTGAAAAGATTAAGTGGAACAGTTGAAAAGAAGCTGGATAAATTTGGGGACATCATCTACGCATATGGAAGCGAGAGGTTTGGAGTTGAAAAAGGAAGGAAAAAAGTACACATTCTTCCTGGAAAGTCTAGACGGCAGCAGGAGATTGAGCAACTTAGTTAGAGAAAGGGAGACAGCTGAGGAAGCAATGGAGAAGAGCAGAACAAAGTCAGAAGGAGGACTCAATCTCTTACAAAGGGTCATAAAGATAAGCTTGCAACATTGCGAAGAGCTGAGCGCCCCCTGAGGAAACGCTACAAAAAGGAGCGTGCAAGAACTAACTTTTATAAAGACCCATTGTGGCAGGCTAGCTCGCAGTGGTGAGGTGTGGTAACGTCACGGACCAGGAAATGACTGAATCAAAACAGTGGATGGGCGGGTGAAGCTGAATGCAACGGCACTCAGCGTGGATTTATTAAATAAACAAACCAAAAACAAAAGATTTAAACAAACAACAAAACAGAAACAAAAGGGCACGAGGGCCAAACGAATAAACAGACAAACAAGTAAGTGTCGTGCTGGCTAATCCAGCACATTTTAGCAATTGTTTTCTCTGTCTTCTCTCGATCTCCCCGTACCTCCTCTCTGTACACCCCAACCAACCCTGCAGCACGGACAGCTGCCGGTTCTTATACTCTGGCCGAGGGGTTAACTAGCTGTTAATTATCTTATTACCCCTCGGCCACAGTCTGCACGCGTTTGGTAAGGATGCATGACTGTCAGCTAGTTAAATAATCAGTAGCTGATCAGCCACGCATCCTCATGGGGTTTTAAATTATAAATATAAAAACAATAACAAAAGCCGAGGCGCTTTTATCCGCACCGCAAACAAAAACAAATAATAATACATAGGGGTGGGACACTCCGCCACACCCATTCAATTTTGTAAAGAAGTTATTCACCAGTGAGAAGAATGGCACACTAAAAGCATCTAAGTTTGAGCTGGAGAGATATTTGGAGGAAACTCATACAGATTCAAAAAGGCAGGAGCCTATGTCAATTCCTTCAGACATCCCACCTATCAATCCACCAGAATACCAAATGGAGGACTGTGCACCTAAGTGGAAAAGTAGAGCAAGCTGTGAAAAAAAGCAAGGGCCTGGTAGGTTAACAGTGCCATGAGAGGAAGCTGTAGATGAGGCGATGAGAGGAAGAAACTGCGTATGTTCAACTAGCCACTGAAGTGGAACAGCGAGGATGGAGAGTCTGGGTTTACCCAGTGGAGATGGGTTGTCGAGATTTGTGGCACACTCTACAACCCGGTTTCTCAGAGGCGATGGGATTCAGTGGCCAAGAGTTGTGTCGCACAGTGAAGAACTTATCTGAAGCAGCAGAGAGGCAGCAACTAGCTGTGGTTGAGACGGAAAAGATTCTGGCTGGGGATCTCAAGCACAATAGAAAAGAGCAAACGTTGATGTAGGGGGGGGTGCTGCTGTCTGGGATGTTGAAATCCAAAAGGACATGGTTCAGAAGGCTCTATGTATTATTGATTTTTCAACCTGAACTGAGAACTAATGGTTTACACCAAGTCCACAAGTTAGTGTCAACTATCAGCAAGTTTGAGCATCACCATTGAGGGACACATCAGTCATATGCAGGATATTATGAATGACTGGGGACTGACAAGTGATCTACATGAGGCCAGACTGCTCTCTCTCACACTTTTAGACACAGTACAGGAGTGGACCAGGAAACATTTTGAGAAACTGTGTGCTGCCTTAACAGGGAAATGCTCCAAATACAGCAATCCCTGCACAGCCCTGCACACAGCCTGTCTCAGACAATATGAGAAGGATGAGGACCCGGTGATCCCTGCACAGCCCTGCACACAGCCTGTCTCAGACAATGCAAGAAGGATGAGGACCCGGTGATCCCTGCACAGCCCTGCACACAGCCTGTCTCAGACAATGCAAGAAGGATGAGGACCCGGTGATCCCTGCACAGCCCTGCACACAGCCTGTCTCAGACAATGTAAGAAGGATGAGGACCCGGTGATCCCTGCACAGCCCTGCACACAGCCTGTCTCAGACAATGTAAGAAGGATGAGGACCCAAAAGACTTCTACAAGGAGCTGAAACTCCTTTACTATGCAGGTGAAGCACATCCAGGGAACAATGTAGACAAGAGCTCGCTGCTGTTCATGCGTTAACCTGTCTGCAGAGGTTAGAGTTGCCATGAGCACAGTGGAAATGCAGACAACTCAATGCCCACCATCCTGGAAGCTGCGGAGAGTATGGTGAAATATACAGATACCCGGCCCACTACCAGCAGCACTCGGGTACTAGGAGATGAAGCAGAGCCTGACTTTCCTGGATCTGAAAGAAATGAACTGCCACAGAACTCCCAGAGAAGATTTCAGCCTTCACACAGCAAACCCCAGCCCAGAGGGGAAGGTAAACCTGACAGCCCTACACCTCACCAGAGGGGGAAACACAGTGTTATAGATCCATCCATCTATCACTAACGAAATGTAGGTATCTTTTGGAACTGCCTCTGAAACACACCAAACACATCTAATAAGCGTATGTTTTTGTATCCTTTCAAGGGCAAACTTGGATTCAGGGTTTTGACTGAAAATATTTGCAAGCTGAAATAGTTTTTGAGATATTAGCAGCTGTAGGAGTGGGTGGATTTGCAAACTCATACAAGCTCCCCTCACAAGGATGCTTAATAATTATAACAACTAAAATGAATGAATAATCAATTGCAATATAGCAATAATTATGTCTTTACCTTTGTAGCACATGAAGGCTTTCTGAAGGTTGCAGGGTAAATCAGTCCACTTTCCGTCTGTTAGACCACTGCCAGTTCTGTGTGTCATCACGATACAGCCCGATCCAGGAATCCCCGAGAGAAGCTCCTGTAATATTTAAGAGCTGCTCTGCTTCTTCCTGGCTGCGCACAGTGGCCAGGTCTGTGTGCTTCTCTCTACAGTAGCTCTGAGCTCCAGACCAGCTCTTCTCAGTTTCCACAAACACGTGTTTTCTGATCTGGTTGTACGCAGGCACACAAAACCCTGATAAAGAATAAACAGCATTATTAACATGCTGATAGCTAGTGGAGTGAAAGATTAATAGACTGAGACAGGCTAGCATCCTATACCAGCTCATTCTCAGAAATGTTCTGTCCCTGCCGAGGAACTGAAGACATTTAAAAAAAAAAAATAGATTTTTATTTGTATTTAAATAAATTTTAGAAACATATTTTCATATATTTTAACATCAATGGAGATTTATTCATTTTTAAATATATTGCAATATGTTCCATCAAATACATGAAGATATTTTGAAATCTATTCTGATTGATGTAAGGTATTACCCTGTGTGGCGCTGCTTCCCAGATGGTATTTGCAGGCACAGACACAGAAAGCTGCGGTTAAATGCACTAATGAGCCTTTTAATTAAACAAATGAACAACACAAAATGATACAAAAAACTAACAACACCACACTGGTCAAAATAAAGGCACAAGGGCTGACAGCGGTCTTGAGGTATTCGGCAGCGTAAATGATGCTAGAGCAATGCTAACAGCTGTGCAGCCATGGCAGAGGAAATGATGCTAGTGGCAATGCTTCTTTCTTCAAGTGGGCGCTCTTGGCAGAGGAAATAAAGCTAGTAGCAATGCTAAAAGCTGTAGGGGCCCCTCTTGAAGAGGAAATAAAGCTAGTGGCAATGCTAACAGCTTCAAATCGCGGGACGCCGCGCAGAGGAAATGATGCTGAGTAGCCATGGCAGATGAAATAGTGTTAGTATGGCCGCCATAACAGCTAATGCGGGCGCTGCAGCAGAGGAATGATCGTTAGTGGCAATGCTAACAGCTTCAGCCGGGTAACTCATGCAGAGGAAATGATGCTAATTAATGCGTCACAACAGCTGTCTTGCCATGCGGCAGGAAATGATGCTATTAATAACGCCAACAGCTGTCACGGGGAGGCTTCGGCAGAGGAAATGATGCTGATGGCAACGCTAACAGCTATGCAGGGCGCTGCGGCAGAGGAAATGATGCGGGCGCCTGCAGATGAAATGATGCTAGTGGCAATGCTAACAGCTGTCGAGGAGCGCCATGGCAGAGGAAATGATGCTAGTGGCAACGCTAACAGCTGTGCGGGGTGTGACAGAGTGGTTTGCAGTGATGGCGCCACGGTCCAAGAAACAGCAACACATAAACAAATAAGGGCGGTAGTGAAACTGCAGTGCTACAAGCAGCTCAGCGTTTTATTAAATAATAAAAAGATTTAAACAAAACAAGAAATAAACAAATGGGCACGTTGGCCAAACAAATAAGTATCATGCTATTGAAACCAGTATAGTTACCAGTTGTTTTAAGTTGTTTTAGCTCTCCTTGCTCTCTCCCATACTCTCCCCTGTACACTCTCCGTGAGGGTGAGAGCTGCAGGTTTATATACAGCGACCATCTCCCGATTAGCAAAATTAATCAATGAATTAACTCGGGAGATGGTCACCGTCTTACGAGTTTAATAAGGATGCGTGACTGTCAGCTAGCTAAATAAATCACTAGCTGATCAGTCGCATCCTCAATTTTTTAAAATCAAAACAGTAACAAATACACAGCACTTTTATCCGCTGCAAACAATAATACAAATCATAATAACACAGTGCACATATATATATATATAGGCGGGGACACTCCGCCACACATGCCCCTCCTTGTGCAGCACACATGGCCTTTTCAGCCACCTCCCCTTAGTCCCAAAGTGCTCTTGCTGGTGGAAGCGGTGGAGGTGGTGGAGGCAGAGGCAGGTCCCGCTGCTCTGCTTTTGCTGGTGGAGGTGGAGGAGGCAGGCAGGTCCCGCTGCTCTGCTCTTGCTGGTGGAAGCGGTGGAGGTGGGCAGGTCCGCTGCTCTGGTCTTCCTGGTGGAAGCGGTGAAGGTGGTGGAGGCAGAGGCAGGTCCGCTGCTCTGCTCTTGCTGGTGGAAGCGGTGGAGGTGGAGGAGGCAGAGGCAGGTCCCGCTGCTCTGCTCTTGCTGGTGGAAGCGGTGGAGGTGGAGGAGGCAGAGGCAGGTCCCGCTGCTCTGCTCTTGCTAGTGGAAGCGGTGGAGGTGGAGGAGGCAGAGGCAGGTCCCGCTGCTCTGCTCTTGCTGGTGGAAGCGGTGGAGGTGGTGGAGGCAGAGGCAGGTCCCGCTGCTCTGCTCTTGCTGGTGGAGGTGGAGGAGGCAGAGGCAGGTCCCGCTGCTCTGCTCTTGCTGGTGGAGGTGGAGGAGGCAGAGGCAGGTCCCGCTGCTCTGCTCTTGCTGGTGGAGGTGGAGGAGGCAGAGGCAGGTCCCGCTGCTCTGCTCTTGCTGGTGGAAGCGGTGGAGGTGGTGGAGGCAGAGGCAGGTCCCGCTGCTCTGCTCTTGCTGGTGGAGGTGGAGGAGGCAGAGGCAGGTCCCGCTGCTCTGCTCTTGCTGGTGGAAGCGGTGGAGGTGGAGGCAGGTCCCTTTGCTCTGCTCTTTTAAGGTGGAAGCGGTGGAGGTGGTGGAGGCAGAGGCAGGTCCCAGCTCTGCTCTTGCTGGTGGAAGCGGTGGAGGTGGAGGGAGGCAGAGGCAGGTCCGCTGCTCTGCTCTTGCTGGTGGAAGCGGTGGAGGTGGAGGAGGCAGAGGCAGGTCCCGCTGCTCTGCTCTTGCTGGTGGAAGCGGTGGAGGTGGAGGAGGCAGAGGCAGGTCCCCGCTGCTCTGCTCTTGCTAGTGGAAGGCGGTGGAGGGAGGAGGCAGAGGCAGGTCCCGCTGCTCTGCTCTTGCTAGTGGAAGCGGTGGAGGTGGGGAGGAGGCAGAGGCAGGTCCCGCTGCTCTGCTCTTGCTGGTGGGGAAGGCGGTGGAGGTGGAGGAGGCAGAGGCAGGTCCCGCTGCTCTGCTCTTGCTGGTGGGCGGTGGAGGTGGAGGAGGCAGAGGCAGGTCCCGCTGCTCTGCTCTTGCTGGTGGAGGTGGAGGGGAGGCAGAGGCAGGTCCCGCTGCTCTGCTCTTTGCTGGTGGAGGTGGAGGAGGCAGAGGCAGGTCCCGCTGCTCTGCTCTTGCTGGTGGAAGCGGTGAAGGTGGAGGCAGGTCCCGCTGCTCTGCTCTTGCTGGTGGAAGCGGTGGAGGCAGAGGCAGGTCCCGCTGCTCTGCTCTTGCTGGTGGAGGTGGAGGAGGCAGAGGCAGGTCCACTGCTCTGGTCTTGCTGGTGGAAGCGGTGAAGGTGGTGGAGGCAGAGGCAGGTCCGCTACTCTGCTCTTGCTGGTGGAAGCGGTGGAGGTGGTGGAGGCAGAGGCAGGTCCCACTGTCTCACTCTTGCTGGTGGAGGTGGAGGAGGCAGAGGCAGGTCCCGCTGCTGGTCTTGCTGGTGGAAGCGGTGGAGGCGGTGGAGGCAGAGGCAGGTCCCGCTGCTCTCTTGCTGGTGGAAGCGGTGGAGGCAGAGGCAGGTCCCGCTGCTCTGCTCTTGCTGGTGGAAGCGGTGGAGGTGGTGGAGGCAGAGGCAGGTCCCGCTGCTCTGCTCTTGCTGGTGGAGGTGGAGGAGGCAGAGGCAGGTCCCGCTGCTCTGCTCTTGCTGGTGGAAGCGGTGGAGGTGGTGGGCAGAGGCAGGTCCCGCTGCTCTGCTCTTGCTGGTGGAGGGAGGCAGAGGCAGGTCCCGCTGCTCTGCTCTTGCTGGTGGAAGCGGTGGAGGCAGAGGCAGGTCCCGCTGCTCTGCTCTTACTGGTGGAAGCGGTGGAGGTGGAGGAGGCAGAGGCAGGTCCCGCTGCTCTGCTCTTGCTGGTGGAAGCGGTGGAGGTGGAGGAGGCAGAGGCAGGTCCCGCTGCTCTGCTCTTGCTGGTGGAAGCGGTGGAGGTGGAGGAGGCAGAGGCAGGTCCAGCTCTGCTCTTGCTGGTGGAAGCGGTGGAGGTGGAGGAGGCAGAGGCAGGTCCCGCTGTTCTCTGCTCTTGCTAGTGGAGGCGGTGGAGGTGGTGGAGGCAGAGGCAGGTCCCGCTGCTCTGCTCTTGCTGGTGGAGGTGGAGGAGGCAGAGGCAGGTCCCGCTGCTCTGCTCTTGCTGGTGGAAGCGGTGGAGGTGGAGGCAGGTCCCGCTGCTCTGGTCTTCCTGGTGGAAGCGGTGAAGGTGGTGGAGGCAGAGGCAGGTCCCGCTGCTCTGCTCTTGCTGGTGGAAGCGGTGGAGGTGGTGGAGGCAGAGGCAGGTCCCGCAGCTCTGCTCTTGCTGGTGGAAGCGGTGGAGGTGGAGGAGGCAGAGGCAGGTCCCGCTGCTCTGCTCTTGCTGGTGGGCGGTGGAGGTGGAGGAGGCAGAGGCAGGTCCCGCTGCTCTGCTCTTGCTGGTGGAAGCGGTGGAGGTGGAGGAGGCAGAGGCAGGTCCCGCTGCTCTGCTCTTGCTAGTGGAAGCGGTGGAGGCAGAGGAGGCAGAGGCAGGTCCCGCTGCTCTGCTCTTGCTAGTGGAAGCGGTGGAGGTGGAGGAGGCAGAGGCAGGTCCCGCTGCTCTGCTCTTGCTGGTGGAAGCGGTGGAGGTGGAGGAGGCAGAGGCAGGTCCCGCTGCTCTGCTCTTGCTGGTGGGCGGTGGAGGTGGAGGAGGCAGAGGCAGGTCCCGCTGCTCTGCTCTTGCTGGTGGAGGTGGAGGAGGCAGGGCAGGTCCCGCTGCTCTGCTCTTGCTGGTGGGAGGTGGAGGAGGCAGAGCGGGTCCCGCTGCTCTGCTCTTGCTGGTGGAAGCGGTGAAGGTGGAGGCAGGTCCCTTTGCTCTGCTCTTGCT
Source organism: Huso huso (assembly GCA_036884735.1). NCBI lineage: Eukaryota > Metazoa > Chordata > Actinopteri > Acipenseriformes > Acipenseridae > Huso > Huso huso. The sequence continues at coordinate 8,420,355 of CM072681.1, read as the reverse complement.
GGTGGAAGCGGTGGAGGTGGTGGAGGCAGAGGCAGGTCCCGCTGCTCTGCTCTTGCTGGTGGAGGCGGTGGAGGCGGAGGCAGGTCCCGCTGCTCTGGTCTTGCTGGTGGAAGCAGTGAAGGTGGTGGCAGAGAGAGGCAGGTCCCGCTGCTCTGCTCTTTGCTGTTGGAAGCGGTGGAGGTGGTGGAGGCAGAGGCAGGTCCGCTGCTCTGCTCTTGCTGGTGGAGGTGGAGGAGGCAGAGGCAGGTCCCGCTGCTCTGGTCTTGCTGGTGGAAGCGGTGGAGGCGGTGGGCAGAGGCAGGTCCACTGCTCTGCTCTTGCTGGTGGAAGCGGTGGAGGTGGAGGAGGCGGCAGAGGCAGGTCCCGCTGCTCTGGTCTTGCTGGTGGAAGCGGTGGAGGCGGTGGAGGCAGAGGCAGGTCCCGCTGCTCTGCTCTTGCTGGTGGAAGCGGTGGAGGTGGAGGAGGCAGAGGCAGCAGGTATTCTTCTGCTGCTGGAGGCCTAGGATCTGGACCTGTGGGCCTTCCCCCCTTTGGCTGTGGCCTCCCAAGTTCCCCCCTTCTGGGCGCTGGATGCACGGGCTCCCCCCTTCTGGGCGCTGGATGCACTCCTCCCCTTCTGGGCGCTAGGCATACTGCTCCCCCCTTCTGGGCGCTGGATGCGGGCTCCCCCCCCCTTCGCTGGATGCACGGGCTCCCCCTTCTGGGCGCTGGACGCGGGCTCTCCCCTTCTGGGCGCTGGGCATGGGCTCCCCCTTCTGGGCGCTGGATGCTCGCACTCCCCCCTTCTGGGCACTGAATGCTCGCTCTCCCCCTCTTCGTATTGCATGGGGCATATGGCTAATGTGTGCCCATATGCCCCACAGCTAGGGCACAACTCCACCACGACGTTCGTAATATAAACCTCCCAACCATCCTCCCTGATCTCCTCCTGCTGTTGCTGTTGCTGCTAGAGCTTACCTCTCCCCCTTCTCTTCCTGCTCCTTCTTCCTGCCTTCCTCTCCTGGGCCGGTTCCTCCTCCTCGTCCTGGAAGGGGCAGATCGCTACCGTGTGCCCGTAGACCCCGCAAGCAAGGCACCAGCCTTGGTCCACCAGACCACCGAGGAGGTCCTCAAACACAAAAAACACTTTTTGAAAAAAACAACAAAAAAAGCCCTTTGCTGTTCCTGGTCCAGCTCCTGGAGGCGTTGTTTGTCCCACGCAGGACACCATATGTGGCAGAGTGGTTGCAGCGATGACGTCACGGACCAGGAAGAAGTAACACATAAACAAAGGTCGGTAGTGAAACTGCAGCGCTATGGTGCTCAGCGTTTTATTAAATAGTAAAATAAAACAAAAGATTTAAACAAAACAAGACAGAAACAAAAGGGCACGTTGGCCAAACAAATAAACAAATAAGTATCGTGCTAGTGAAAACCAGCATACTTAGCAGTTATTTTTAGCTCTCCTTGCTCGCTCTCCTGTACTCTCCCCTGTACACTCTCCGTGAGGGTAGAGAGCTGCAGGTTTATATACAGCGACCATCTCCCGATTAGCAACAATTAATCAATGAATTAACTCGGGAGATGGTCACCGTCTGCACGAGTTTAATAAGGATGCGTGACTGTCAGCTAGCTAAATAAATCACTAGCTGATCAGTCACGCATCCTCTAAAATTTTAAAATCTAAAACAGTAACAAATACGCAGCGCTTTTATCCGCTGCAAACAATAATTCAAATCATAATAACACAGTGCACATATATATATATAGGGGCGGGACACTCCGCCACAGGGGTGCTAAGTCAGAGGAAATGATGCTAGTGGCAACAGTGGCAGTGCTAACAGCTGTGCGGGCGCTGCGGCACAGCTAGCAGTGGCAATGCTGACGACAGAACATGGCTTCTGGCTCGCCTCTGGGGCGACCCCCTTCCATTTCTCGGCAATCGAGCTGGCAGCTGTTCCTCCTCCTCTTGGGGGACAGTTCCCCCAACGTGCCCTGACTCCCTGCAGGCAGGCGAGGCACCAACCTGAGGGCCTCTGGTGCGATGAGGAAGGAGGGGGAAGAAACACTGGGAAGGTGGGGAATCCACCTTTGTTGGTTGAGAGCCTTGAGGACCATTCTTCAAATGACTCCACTTCTTGGCCAAAGTAGGCCTTGAACAAGGGTCTGCCCCTCGCATTCCCTATGGATGAGGCCAGAGTCCTGACATACAGTGAGCCCCTTCTGCTCCTCCACACTCTCATCCTGCCCCCTTTTCTTTCTCTCCATCTTCCTCTTGGGCAGGCGAGGCACCATGGAAGTGCATCCTCCATCTGGGTCTTTTGGTCTGGTGGCTGGGGTTGGATCCCCAAAGGAAACCATCCCTCCTCCATCCTCACCTCAACCTGATAGTGGCCTTCATGCCAGAGGGCATCTTCGTTTGGGCCCATGTCCTGCCAGTGCCCAAACTCCTCGGAGGCGGCCACCTTTGGCCAGCGCTGCTGCTCCTGCTGGATTTCCTTCTGCTCCATTTTCTTTTCTTTACTTTGTTTTCTTTTACCCTGCAGTTCCTGGTCTGTCACTAGGGGTGCTGTCGCTTCTGACACCGTGGCGGCTGTAGCCTCCCAGATGGTATTTGCAGGGTCAGAGACACACACAGAAAGCTGCATGGTTAAATGCACTAATACACCTTTTAATTAAACAAATAAACAAAACAGAACACGCACTAACAAAACCACACTGGTCAAAATAAAAGGCACAAGTGCCAAAACAAAAGGTTTGACAAAAACCTCACAAAATGTAAACAAAACAGACAGCATGGAACACGAAACACAGAACACAGTCCTCCACCTCTATCATATCAATCCTAATCCTTACCAAAGATCTGCTCTATACAGTAGTCAACTATCACACCAAACCTAATCCTTACCAAAGATCTGCTACATACACAAGATTGTCAACTCTGCCTTTTCTTCCGTCCCTGTTCCGTCCTATTCAAAGCATTGTCTTTTTAAAACGGTTGTATTTTTAAACACGATTCACTTAGATTTATTTAGAGCTTCCTTAACACATACGTGTTATTATTTCTATGATCAATGTTTTCACCTGGCCTGACAAGAGCTCTTTATCACTGAAGTGCTGTCAGAAATTGCCACTGTCATGCATATTCATGAGCAGTCAAGCAGTGTGGCTTGGTTGTCAAGGATAGACAACAGCTAGTACTACAGTATAATGCCACGGAGGTTGTGGCAGACAAAGCTGCAGGTCTTTTAGAACATAAGAACATATGGAAGTTTACAAACGAGAGGAGGCCATTCAGCCCATCTTGCTCGTTTGGTTGTTAGTAGCTTATTGATCCCAGAATCTCATCAAGCAGCTTCTTGAAGGATCCCAGGGTGTCCGCTTCAACAACATTACTGGGGAGTTGGTTCCAGACCCTCACAATTCTCTGTGTAAAAGTGCCTCCTATTTTCTGTTCTAAATGCCCCTTTATCTAATCTCCATTTGTGACCCGTGGTCCTTGTTTCTTTTTTCAGGTCAAAAATGTCCCCTGGGTCGACATTGTCTATACCTTTTAGGATTTTGCATGTTTGAATCAGATCGCCGCGTAGTCTTCTTTGTTCAAGACTGAATAGATTAAATTCTTTTAGCCTGCCTGCATACGACATGCCTTTTAAACCCGGGATAATTCTGGTTGCTCTTTTTTTCACTCTTTCTAGAGCAGCAATATCCTTTTTGTAACAAGGTGACCAGAACTGAACACAATATTCTAGGTGAGGTCTTACTAATGCATTGTAAAGTTTTAACATTACTTCCCTTGATTTAAATTCAACACTTCTCACAATATATCCAAGCATCTTGTTGGCCTTTCTTATAGCTTCCCCACATTGTCTAGATGAAGACATTTCTGAGTCAATATAAACTCCTAGATCTTTTTCATAGTTCCCTTCTTCAATTTCAGTATCTCCCATATGATATTTATAATGCACATTTTTATTGCCCGCATGCAATACTTTACACTTTTCTCTATTAAATTTCATTTGCCATGTGTCTGCCCAGTTCTGAATGCTGTCTAGATCATTTTGAATAAACTTTGCTGCTGCAACAGTGTTTGCCACTCCTCCTATTTTTGTGTCGTCTTTTTAAAGCAAATTTAACAAGTTTGCTTACTAATACCAGAATCTAAATCATTAATGTAGATTAGGAATAGCAGAGGACCTAATACGGGATCAATAAGCTACTAACAACCAAACGAGCAAGATGGGCTGAATGGCCTCCTCTCGTTTGTAAACTTTCTTATGTTCTTATGTTCTTAAAACAGCGCCTCACTCACAGGTGCACTCAGGACAGACACAAAACGATACAACACAACACAACACTCAGTACAGATCGCTACAGAATAAACACTGGTGCGTGACGCGGCACGCCAACATATTCGCTGCAGTTTTCGTTAACAAAACTAAAAAACAATAATAATAATAATTTTGCCGCCCTAGGCATTTGCAGACTCCGCCTATCGTTAAGGCCGGACCTGCCCCTCGGCCATCGTCTGCACGAGTATAATAATGATGCTAATTCAATAATTACTAGATGACAGTCACGCATTCCCACGAGGTATTTAAAAATACAAAACAATAACAAATAAACGGCGGACGGCACCTCGCTCGTCCTTAAATCAAAACAGCGCCTTCATATCTAAAATATCTAAAGCATAACAACAATACAAAACACATACAGAATAATACAAAACATGCACAGGGGCGGGAGTACCGCGTCACGAGGACATACGTAAAGCACACATAACATACATTAAGAACCACTATTGTTAGAGTATTCAAAACTGTTCAGTCATGAATTGCAACCGTATCTGAGAACTGAACTAAGAAAATAAATACAAGCTGATCATTTTAAAAAAGAGACAGAAATGTACGTCTTTTTAAATGAAGCAGTTGCTTTAAGGGTATTAACATAGAATTAAATCCGAAACCATTTATATTGATCCCAATTCAAATCATCAGACATTATGTCAATTCGTACAGATAAACATTAAAAACTGATACATAAATTATACAATAGATGCCGCTTATTAGCAACTCTGATAAAGACAACTTTTGGTTATTAAAACCTTTACAGGAACCAATCCTATCCCATGGTTTTTCGCTTAACAACTTTCAGATAATTACAACTTTTTGATGGCTACCAAGCAGCATCTACTGTATATAAATCAAAAGCTGAATTCAGGAGTTGTAAAATTTACAAAGGATCATCCCGCAGAAGATTGAAAAGGGAGATATTACTATTTTTTTTTTTACTGTGTTGCTACAATTAAATGAGGAACACCCCCGAGGCATTAGTACTACGCGTAGTAGCGATAATAATAATAATAAGAAGAAGAAGAATACTACTAATAATAATAATCATCATCATCATCTACCCGCTACCAAACCAAACCACGCCCCAGTCTTGACTGCTCATGAATATTCATGACAGTAGCAATTTCTGACAGCACTTCGGCTACAAAGAGCTCTCGTCAGGCCAGGTGAAAACATCGATTGTATAAAGAATAACACGTATGTGTGAGGTGTGTCTCTAAATAAATCTAGGTTACTCTCGTTTAAAAATGCAATCGTTTTAAAAAGAGAAGCCTTGGAATAGAAAATGAAGCAGATTTTACGTTCTATAGATAGGGGAAAAGTCGCTACCGGCACTCTTTGGATTTCCATGATGCACCGCTCAGGCACGGAAGGAAGTTCCAATGTTAAACCAGCAAAGGTGACCATGTTGTGTAGAAAGAAGATCTGTGTCCTTACTAATTACTACCTGTGAATACGTATTCTATTCACCCGTGTCTGGAGCCTAATTAATCACTTAATCATGTATTCACTTGTCGGCTCCAGCCACATTCCCACGTGATCTGACAGGGAGAAATGTAACCCCCTCCCTCCCTGCCAACCCAATATACCCCCTACACACACGCACACGCACGCACACACACGCACACACACGCACACGCACACACCCACCCTGTGACAGGCAGACTGAACACAGAGGACTGGGAACCTCTCCATATACATGGAAAATAATGTGTAACATACAGGGAGGGAGTGTGGGAAATATCAAAGCAAATAGTGAGAAAAACAGAGATAAAGGAAACCCACCTGCAAGCAGAAGGATGAGCAGCTCCCTCTTCTCCATCACAGCAGACTCTGCATTAGAAAGAGAAGACTTTCCATTAATCACCTTCATAAGGGAAGCTTCAAATATAAAAAACACAGCAAAACAAAACAACAATAAAAACACAACACTCAATCACATTGGAACCGCAATAGAAAAGTTTATTTTTCCTCAGTAGAAATGTTTATTTCACCTCAATAGAAATGTTTATTTTTATTATTTATTGAGGAATTACTTTGCATATGTGTTCCATGTTCCAAGACTGCTGTTTACAAAATAAACACCACAGTATATTTGATAGCTCTGTGATACCACAGTGCTGAAGAGAAATAATATCATTAGAACTGAATATTTTCATGTGTTCAGTTCAGTGTTCCGTATTGAAGAGTTTGATGCATGCCCGTGCTTAAACACATAACAATTCCTCATCTGCATTGCTTTCTTTAGGTTCATGATGTATTGCTGCTTTCACAGTAATGTTTTACTCATTAACAATTACAGTAGAACCTGCAATATCCGATTTAATCGAGACGAACAAAAAGACAAAAACTAAACACTGTACATGGACAGGACGGGTGAACATGCTGTATTACATAACAACGGATCCACTTCTAACAGATGTGACAGCGGTCGTCATGGAAACGAGTTCAGAGCCCCAACACTGTCGATTTAAACATCATGAATGTGGACAGGTATATCGCAACTGTATCTGTACTGTACCGGTACTGGAAAGTGAGTTAGGACAGAAAGTGGTTTCGTACGGGTATATTCTATACCGAAACAAACTGTACCGATACAAGTGTGAACAGCGCTTAAAAACACTGTTGTGCCTGCTGATCTGATTGAGATCAGTCGATTGAATGGGACGTTATCAAGTAAAAATCATCCCATAGGAATGGGCCAGTAGGTACCTACTAGCCTCCTAACCCCTTAATCTACCCCCTACCCCTAAACCTAATGTCTACAACTAACCTAATCTCAACCCCTAACCCTAACTGTGTTACTATTAAAGTAATTTTTACTATTATTTCAGCACCGACTGTACCTGAGACTGGAGAGGTGGGAACAGCAACGACTGTACCTGAGGCTGGAGAGGTGGGGACAGCAACGACTGTACCTGAGACTGGAGAGGTGGGGACAGTAATGACTGTACCTGAGGATGGAGAGGTGGGGACAGTAATGACTGTACCTGAGACTGGAGAGGTGGGGACAGTAATGACTGTACCTGAGGATGGAGAGGTGGGGACAGTAATGACTGTACCTGAGACTGGAGAGGTGGGGACAGCAACGACTGTACCTGAGACTGGAGAGGTGGGGACAGTAATGACTGTACCTGAGGCTGGAGAGGTGGGGACAGCAAATGACTGTACCTGAGACTGGAGAGGAGGGGACAGCAACGACTGTACCTGAGACTGGAGACGTGGGGACACATTTGAACAGCAGTGCTGAGGGCAGTTATTCTTCATGTTGTATGGCTCTGTCCACCCTCTCTCTAGAAAGATCATGTAAGAATCCTGCAGGTTTTTAGGCAGCCTGATGCATTGTGTGCATGGCTATCATTACATTGAAACCATTGCTCATCTTTTCACACCCAGGCAACACAGTGACCATGGCTGATGGTTTTCCCATTGTGGGAATTACAACACTGTCATGCTTGAAATTGGCAAGTGCTGTATTAATTGCAATATCATATCATTTTAATAAACAATATGGGGGATAATGAATTCCGTGTTTGAATTTTAAAATGGCTCTATATAAATCTGGTCATACTGAGCAGTATGTTTATTTTCTAACTCAGCACAAGTGACATTCATTTTTAGTATGAATAAACGTATAAAATGCATTCATGTCTTTACAAAATCATTCTCATTTCAGAATATTCTTTTAAAAACTGTAAACAGGATCATGTTATTATCCATGTCTTGTTGTCAACTGACATGTCGTTATTGTTAAACTTCCTGCATCCCTCTGAATGAAATCTGTACAGTAACAGTGCCGTTGCTTGCAATTGCTGTACTAGATACATGCTAGAGGCTGCGTCCCCACCAGTTTAATTTAATCTTAATTGTATAATAAGTAACACTACACACAGGGTCACTTTCATTTCATTATTTAAAAGCACAGAGAAGTTAACAGGTTTAATACCCACAGCAACATAGGTTTATTTGTGGAATGGAACGGTATCGTTGAACTCCCGACCGTACCATAACAACAAAAGAGAGAGGGGGGAAATGAAAATCGTATTTCCTGAATTAACAAATTATTACTAGTTTCCCCAGTGGTGAAGGCACAGACAAATAAAAAAAAATATTATCATGGATTACAATTTTGATCCAGACAGAAACACAGATGTGACCCGTGTGTGCTGAACTATATATTCCATGTCTCCCTATTCAGTGCAATGGAACGGTCGCAATTCACTCTGCCTAGCAACGACGTCAGGCTGCAGTGACGTCAGACTGCTAGCTTTGGGGTTCAGTTTCTGTAAAACTAGGACCCCCCCACAAAATATATTAATTATTGCGCATGCACACCCCCGGGATTATGTGTATGCCGAGCGGGGTTCTTTAATTTGCTATGCTTAGAGATACAGGTGTATAAAAAAGAATCTTAATAATTTAAAAGAAAAGAAATTCTGTATCTCAAAAAGTTTTCAACCAAGTGCTACCCCGTTCTCAGGGTTTGTTGAGCCTGCCAGTCCGACCACACATAAACATGTTCATGCATATCGGTGGGATGTTAACTCCCTTTTGAGCTGGTTGTAAAATCGACTTTAAACAGGACCTTCATTCAGACCTTAACGATGCCTGTGCGACCGTGCAGACACAACATTAAACAGCTCTACAACCATCTCCACTCTTAACGAACAGTACTTAATCACAAAAATGTTTATGAAAAAATCTGCATATTTCAATAAGAAACTGGGATATGATGATAAAGTAAATACAAGAAACTAAGGTTAACTCTACAGTTTTATATATGCATTTGTTAAAAATGTACACACTGGCATCTGTTTCTGTTTTTAAAGCTTGTGAGGCATAATAACTTAAATAACAGTTATTCACATTTTGGGTTAGAGTAGGCTCACAGTTTAGATACTACAGTAATCCGGCGTGTATCCGCACGTCACATATCCTGTTTATCCTCCACGATCAAGCTCTTCAGCAACGTTAGTTTATTATTGAACAGAGAAGATGAGTTCAGAGATTGTAGACCCCACCACAGTTTTCGTACACTGTGTTGTATGTGTTCCATGCTCTTCCATTGCTGGTAGTGTCACGTGTTCAGTGTGTTGATATGTAAATAAATCCTGCTCGCCTGCGGGGGGCGTATCAACTTCAACCTCCGTCTCGATCTCCTGCCTGTCACTCAGCAGTGAATGCACGCACCCACACGGCAGACGGCTACTCTGTCACAAACATTAATATCTTTCTAAACAAGGTATTTCGGGGAGCTCCCTAATAAAAGCTGAATCTCAAAACAAGAATTGTGTGAATATAGTAATTGTTACAGCTGTGTGTAATGGTATTTAAAACAGGATTCATTCATCCACTTTTTGCATATCCACCCTTACTCTGGTCCCACCGCAGTCAGATATGAGACGGATTACTGTACTTTACAATTATTTCTGTTCAGTGGAGTTATATACTTACAATATGACATATTGCATTAAGAATTAATGTGTAATATGCATAATTTGGAATGTATTATTATTATTATTATTATTATTATTATTATTATTATTATTATTATCCCCTTCTTGTTTGAAAAGAAACAAACTGCAGTTACATCACTGACCACTTGGTGTCTGTCTCTCTGTGAATCCAAATAATTATCTTTACTGAAATTATTCAACAGTTTAGATAACATTCCTAAAACTATGTATCAGGACACTTTTCTTGCACTAATTAAACAAATTATATTGTAGCAAAAACACATATAAAATGTATAACCACGTGTGTTGTAGAGGTGAATTTAACCCACTGCACCAACTAGCCATCCAGCTAGGACACCAGGTCTCCAGAGAAAGGGGACAGGCTAGTCTAGTGCATTAGCATTAACCCACAGCACCACCTAGCCATCCAGATTTGAACCCAGGCCTCCAGAGAAAGGTGACAGGCTAGTCTAGTGCATTAACATTAACCCACAGCACCACCTAGCCCTACAGATTGGAACCCAGGCCTCCAGAGAAAGATGACAGACTAGTCTAGTGCATTAACATTAACCCACAGCACCACCTAGCCATCCAGATTGGAACCCAGGCCTCCACAGAAAGATGACAGACTAGTCTAGTGCATTAACAATAGCCACCCATAACTATTACACACTCAATAGTGCTACATTTAGAAATACTAAAAAAGTATTTTTAACATTAACATAAACCCAGTGCAGCACCTAGCCCCCGCCCCTCCCCGCTGGGACCCCAGGCCTCCGCAGCAAGGTGAAAGGAGGACACCAGTTTTGATTTGCAGACAGGTTGCTTTCCCTCATGTGACATATCTCGAGTGTTTTGATGATCACATTTGAATCAAAGGTGAGCCACAGGACTGGTCTGCTGTGGAGTGCCTTTGATTCAAATGTGATAATGCAGAACAGTCTGTTCTTTTTTGCTTGTTTTTTTTTCTATTCGCAGTGAATCACAGAACCTTTAACTCTTTGTATCCAGGATCCACAAGTGAAGGGCTTGTAGACTATTCATTTATTTTTACACTTTTTTAATGGTTAAATTATAGCCCAATTAAGGGATTATTTAACTATTCAGACAGTTCACCTGGGTTTCAAAATCACCAATGTTGAGCTATATACATTTATAAACACTGAGGTCTGCTGCTGGACTACAGTCTCCACGTTTTATATAAGAAAATACAAGTCAGGCTGATCAAACTAATGTGATGGAAAGCCCTTTAAATACACCGTGTAACAATTTTTTTTTTTTTTTTGGTTCCTGGGTAGTAAGTGTTATTTCCTAATTGCTTATGCCTCAAAAGTATAGAAAATGGCTATTATTCCCCACAAACAGAGATATTTTGAAATTAACCTATTTTCCAGAACATTCCAGATAGATTCAGTGCTGAGTAAACTTGGAGTAACTTCTAGAACTTTCTAGAACTTTCCAGTAATATAAATAGTAGTATAAATACAGGGGCCTTAAGCCCACCAGTTCAGTTTAGTTCCAGCTGCCTAAGTGGATACATATCTGCATTTTTTCTGAGATGGCATCAAGGTCATAGGAGACTTCAAAATGGTGGCATTCCTGATGGGTCTCCAAGGCGGTTTTTTTTCTTCCCTGCTATCTTTGCCTTTGGGACAGCAGGGACAGCAAGGCTGCACTACCACAGGCGGGACTGGCCACAGAGGACCCAGTTCTCTGTGGGGAGGGAACAACGCAAAGTGGGAGCCACTGGTGGACCCCCCGAAGGTGCTGATGCCACCACTGCACATCAAATTGGGCCTTATGAAAACAATTTGTCAGAGCTCTAGATAAGGAGTGGGCAGCCTTCAAGTACCTTCAAGACTTCTTCCCTAAGCTGTCTGAGGCAAAGGTCAAAGCCGGTGTCTTCGTTTTACAGATAAAGAAGATCCTGGAGTGCAATGAATTCCCCAAGAAGCTCACTAGTAAGGAGAAAGCGGCTTGGAACAGCTTTGTCGCAGTGGTTCAGGGCTTCCTGGGCAATCACAAGGCCGAAAACTATGTGGAGCTGGTTGAGACTCTGGTGAAGAACTACGGCACAATGGGCTGTGGGATGTCCCTCAAAGTCCATATCCTTGATGCTCATCTTGATAAATTCAAGGAGAACATGGGGCGTGACTCGGAGGAGCAATCGAGCGCTTCCACCAGGATATACTGGACTTTGAACGCCGCTACCAAGGACAGTATAACGAGAACATGATGGGAGACTACATTTGGGGGCTGATTCGTGAAAGTGATTTACAGTATAATCGTAAATCTCGAAAAACTACTCACTTCTAAATCTTTTGTAGTCATTTTTTTATTATTTTAGTATAAATACATGTTAATTTGGATTCATATGTTTTTTTTTCTGACTATGTGAACAAAAAAATGGGTAAATAGGTAAATTTCAAAATATTACTGTCCTGGTCACAAAAGCAAAGTTTGTGGGGAATATTGCCATTTTCTATACTTTTGAGGCATAAGCAATTAGGAAATAACACTTACTACCCAGGAACAAAAATTGTGTTACATAGTGATATCAATATTGGCAAAGTCGCTTATTTTTAAACAAACTAATATTCCATAAGCTCCCATTGCCTCTGCTTGTGTTATCCCTGCTCTGTGAAGACATAAAGAGGACTGGTCTCCAATCCACCACCTTCAGAGCAATAGAAAAATAAAGAAATGAAAGAACATTTGAAAAATCATTGAGATGTGTGCTTACCGATTACTAGTGAGTGGAGTAGCTGCTCTCTGTCTCTGTGTCCTGCTCGTTCGATGTGAAGGTGCTGCTGTATTAACACCTGCACATTAATGAGATCACACTGTCAAACCCAACCCAACATGCAAATCAATACTGTGCAAGACATCGAGACATCTTTTATTATAGATTCACAAAGAAACACATTCCCAATACAACCTGATTGCTGATCATTAACTTCATTTACTAATTAACTATCAACAATTAAAATAAAAATCTTTACATATGTATCCATGGAAATACACAGTGGCATAAAAAACATATGCAGACAGGTCCCCTAGGTTTCAATATGACTAATGTTACACTATATCAATAAAATGATAAGTAATCAGTATTTACAAATAATTTGCTGAAACAAAAAAATACCTTCAGTAACTCTGACACTTTACCTACACATACCCTGCACCACCTAGCCATCCAGATTGGAACCCAGGCCTCCAGAGAACGATGACAGACTAGTCTAGTGCATTAACATTAACCCACAGCACCACCTAGCCATCCAGATTGGAACCCAGGCCTCCAGAGAAAGGTGACAGGCTAGTCTAGTGCATTAATATTAACCCACATCAACACCTAGCCATCCAGATTGGAACCTAGGCCTCCAGAGAAAGGTGACAGGCTAGTCTAGTGCATTAACATTAACCCACAGCACCACCTAGCCATCCAGATTGGAACCCAGGCCTCCAGAGAAAGGTGACAGACTAGTCTAGTGCATTAACATTAACCCACAGCACCAACTAGCCACCCAGATTGGAACCCAGGCCTCCAGAGAAAGGTGACAGACTATCCTGATACATTAACAATAGTCATCCATTACTACTACACACTCAATAGTGCTATATTTAGAAATACTAAAAGAAAGTATTTCTTAACATTAACATAAACCCAGTGCAGCACCTAGCCCCCCGCCCCTCCCCCCGCTAGGACCCCAGGCCTCCACAGCAAGGTGAAAGGCAGGACACCAGTTTTGATTTGCAGACAGGTTGCTTTCCCTCATGTGACATATCTCGAGTGTTTTGCATGATCACATTTGAATCAAAGGTGAGCCACAGGTCTGGTCTGCTGTGGAGCGGCTTTGATTCAAATGTGATAATGCAGAACAGTCTGTTCTTTTTTGCTTGTTCTTTTTTTTCTATTCGCAGTGAATCACAGAACCTTTAACACTTTGTATCCAGGATCCACAAGTGAAGGGCTTGTAGACTATTCATTTATTTTTACACTTTTTTAATGGTTAAGTTATAGGCCCAATTAAGGGATTATTTAACTATTCAGACAGTTCACCTGGGTTTCCAAATCACCAGTGTTGAGTTATATACATTTATAAACAAAAATGATTAGTAAAAATGATTTACAAAGGATTTGTCGATAAGGACAGGGGGTGACCCGGCTGTCAGGAGGCTCATAAATATGGTAACAATATCTCAGAAGGGTGATACAGCAAACCTGGGCAGGTACAGACCTATCAGCCTTACATCCAGGATATGTTACACTATGGAAACAATAATAAGACTGTAACACGTGTTTTTGTTTTTTTTTATTAGTAGTACTGTTTTGTTTTAGTTATTGATTGGTTTGTTTACATTCATGTCCTCTTTTGCACAGCTGCTGCTGGTCAGACTGCTGGCTCCTTCATTGTGTGTCTGTTCTCCTCCCTGCACACACGCCGTGGAGGGAGGGGAACAATCTGTGCTCATCTACATCGGTACCTGTACTAGAAATTGACGGTAGTGGAGTGTGGGGAGCTGGTCCTTTTGGACTTTTTTTTCATTGTTGTAACCTATTCGGTATTTTTTTTCCTCTCTGCTAGCACTCTCGGCTCCGCTCCAGCAGCGCCTCAGTCTGGTGTTTGTGTGGATGTGTGGGATTTTAAATATTGTCTTGTGGGTCGGCACATTGTTTTAAACTGTTTTGTTTAGTTTGTTGCATTATAGGAGTCTCAGGAGAGTGTTATTGAAGTATAATCCTACCATTGTATATTTCTCTGCTAAGTCGCTGTTAACTTGTACCTAGCTACTATAGTTTGTTTTGTAAAATTAACTACACTGAGTTACATCAGGTTGTTTTATATGGGGCTTGTGTATCTTTTTTTTGCTGTAGTTTTTGTTTTAGTTTAGAAACACTTATTATTTGTGTGATTGCACGTTTGTAATTGATACTGCTTCGTTTTGATTGCTGTGTTTATTTTATTATTGATGGGTTTTATCTTAATTGATTTTCAGAGTGTTTTGTTTTGATTTGGTTTTCATCATTTTGTTCTATTGTATTATCAGTTGACACTGACCTGCCTCTGCCCCCTCTCTGGGTTGTCTGGAATTGTGAAAGGGTTAAATTGTCTTTTGAATTTGTTAATATTTTTTGCTGAATTTCTCCGCCTGTCTACAGCTCTTCTCTTTTGTAATAAAAGATTGTTGATTTTTAACTTGCCTCTCTGGTATTTGTGACAAGGGAAGGACTCCTATTGAAAACACAAAAGAACCTGTGTGCTAAGAATAATATTTTTATTCAATTATTTTATATATACATTTTGGGATTCAATCCCAAATGGCGTAGCCGACTACAACAAGTATTTTAAATTAATTACGATTTACTGTTATCCAGGGTTAGAAAACTATCCTCAGTATACAGTCACAACACTGAGGTCTGCTGCTGGACTACAGTCTGCACGTTTTATAAAAGAAAATACAAGTCAGGCTGATCAGATTAATGTGATGGAAAATCCCTTTAAATATCAATTGTGGCTAAGCCACTTATTTTTAAACAAACTAATATTCCATAAGCTCCCATTGCCTCTGCTTGTGTTATCCCTGCTCTGTGGAGACATAAAGAGGACTGGTCTCCAATCCACCACCTTCAGAGCAATAGAAAAATAAAGAAATGAAAGAACATTTGAAAAATCATTGAGATGTGTGCTTACCGATTACTAGTGAGTGGAGTAGCTGCTCTCTGTCTCTGTGTCCTGCTCGTTCGATGTGAAGGTGCTGCTGTATTAACACCTGCACATGAATGAGATCACACTGTCAAACCCAACCCAACATGCAAATCAATACTGTGCAAGACATCGAGACATCTTTTATTATAGATTCACAAAGAAACCCATTCCCAATACAACCTGATTGCTGATCATTAACTTCATTTACTAATTAACTATCAACAATTAAAAAAAAAACCTTTACATATGTATCCATGGAAATACACAGTGGTATAAAAACATATTCAGACAGGTCCCCTAGGTTTCAATATGACTAATGTTACACTATATCAATAAAATGATAAGTAATCAGTATTTACAAATAATTTGCTGAAACAGAGAAATACCTTCAGTAAATCTGACACTTTACCTACACATACCCTGAACCACTTAGCCATCCAGATTGGAACCCAGGCCTCCACAGAAAGGTGACAGACTAGTCTAGTGCATTAACATTAACCCACAGCACCACCTAGCCATCCAGATTGGAACCCAGGCCTCCAGAGAAAGGTGACAGGCTAGTCTAGTGCATTAACAATAGCCACCCATAACTATTACACACTCAATAGTGCTATATTTAGAAATACTAAAAGAAGGTATTTAACATTAACATAAACCCAGTGCAGCACCTACCCCCACCCCTCCCCCCGCTAGGACCCCAGGCCTCCACAGCAAGGTGAAAGGCAGGACACCAGTTTTGATTTGCAGACAGGTTGCTTTCCCTCATGTGACATATCTCGAGTGTTTTGCATGATCACATTTGAATCAAAGGTGAGCCACAGGTCTGGTCTGCTGTGGAGTGCCTTTGATTCAAATGTGATAATGCAGAACAGTCTGTTCTTTTTTGCTTGTTCTTTTTTTTCTATTCACAGTGAATCGCAGAACCTTTAACACTTTGTATCCAGGATCCCCAAGCGAAGGGCTTGTAGACTATTCATTTATTTTTACAGTTTTTTTTAATGATTTTAAGTACGGCTGTCAATTAATCGCAGTTAACTTCTGCAGTTAACGCGTAAATGTTTTTAGAGATTAATTATTTTAACACACGTTAATCACATTGCTGTGTTTTGAGCCTTTCTGCACACCGTACTTCAATCCCGGCCGTGGCAGCATGGTATTGAGTGTCTGAGTGCAGTTATTGTTTAAATAGAAAGTTAGTCACTGAACCTCTTAATGGAGCAAAGCACTAAAAATGAATGGGATTTTATTTTTGACGGCTCACTGGACAGAAAAGACGCTTACCTGTCTACTGTCAAAGTGAGTTCCAGTATCACACACAGTAACATCTAGTCTGCTGCGTGCTGAACACGCCTTCATCTCTCAAAATACACGAGCAGCTCTTCAGCTACAGAAAATAACAACAACAAATTAAACCCACCAGTTTAGAAATGCAGGATCGCTGCAAGCCCATATCAAGCGAAGAATGATCATGGTAATAAATGAGTTAGGCTGCGTTGCTCCTTTTTTTCATGTAGTATGTAAAGCCTGACAATTGTTAGTTTGCAGTTTTTGGATATGATGACAGTTTTTTTTTTTTTATGTTCTCTTCACAATTAACAGTTCATTTCCTAGAAGTGCTTACTATAGCTACATATTTATAATTTTATTAAAAAAAAACAATTTATTTCAGTTCACAATCACATTTAAAAATAGATATCCTATGTATTATGTTTTCTGATCTCTGTATGCTGCTGATCAAGCTTGAACCACACATGTTATTGTGTTGGTTGTATTTGTAATTTCTAAATTCTTGCCCCTAGTACATTTTGGTGGTGGTCTCAATGGGTACATTTCCTGGTTAAATAAATACATAAATAAATACATTTTAAACAATTGTATTTACAGTTAAGGATAATAAAAACAATAGCATCAGTAATAAAACACATTTATATTCAATGGATGTAGTAATTGTGACAGTTTAATATGCAATTAAAACTGAGATTAACTAAGATTCATTTTTTAATCGTGAGATTAATCATGATTATTTTTTTTTTAATTGTTTGACAGCCCTAATTTTAAATTATAGGCCCAATTAAGGGATTATTTAACTATTCAAAACATTTCTTCCTAATTGAGAATTGTTCAATAATGAGAGTAATTGAACTCTAATTAGATAATTGACATTTCTATTAATAGGCTACATTGTGTATGCGTTTGCTGGTGTGCCGTCATGAGTTCCGAGTCTGAACCTGATATCCCACTGACACAGACAACATATTGTGTTATAAGTGAAGATAGCAACAAGGACTTTGTTTTAAATTTAGACCATGAAGGGGGCATTAGAAAAATAAAAAGAATGAAAAAAACAAAGGAGAAAGCGGAAAGTAAGCGTTTTGCTGCACCTAAAACGGATGAAGAAGTTAATATCTTTGCAAGCGATCGATTTCCTGGAAGTACTCGCGCAAAATGTAAATGGGCTGTGAATCTGTTTGAAGTTTGGTTAAATGAAAGGAATTCAAAAGCTGACTTTAAATCTGAGATGCGTGTAATTAGTGGAGATTTAGTCAATATGGATCATGCTGCTTTGTCATACAGCCTTAGCTGTTTTGTGACAGAAGTAAGAAAATGTAACGGAGAGGAGTACTGTGGTAATTCACTATACGAACTTGTAATGTGTAGACAGCATTTTCTAAGACTGCAGGGACGCACTTTAAGTTTCTTAAATGACCCAGCAATGAAGCACAAGAACATATATTGTACTGAACTGTGTGCTGAAATTGGAAATCAATTATGTTTAAACGGTATAAAAGTATAGCTAATTGTTGTTTTAATTGCTGCTTATTAAAAAGACACACGCTTTTTTTGTCAATTGTTTGTGACTGTGGTTTGTTAACGAATCCACAGTTTTCTGTGGATTCGTAGCTCAGTGTGGATTCGTTTATCAACAATTCATCTGCCCCGCACTCCCCTTCTCTTCAAAGCCACACTGCCACTTTAGTTAGACGATTCGTAGATATAATCTACTGAAAGATCAAAGGCTGACGTCACAGAAATGTTTTAAATGGGATAAACCACGGTAAGTGTTGAATCGGTAAAATAATCCACAGCATCTCGTGCCTAACGGCACTCGAAACGGAGGATTATTTTACCGAGTCAACACTTTCCGTGGTTTATCCCTTACAGACAGTTCACATGGGTTTCAAAATCACCAGTGTGGAGTACACATGTTACACTATGGAAACAATAATAAGACTATCCTCAGTATACAATCACAACACTGAGGTCTGCTGCTGGACTACAGTCTGCACGTTTTATAAAAGAAAATACAAGTCAGGCTGATCAAACTAATGGGCTTGAGAATCCCTTTAAATATCAATTGTGGCTAGGCCGCTTATTTTTAAACAAACAAACTAATATTCCATAAGCTCCCATTGCCTCTGCTTGTGTTATCCCTGCTCTGTGGAGACATAAAGAGGACTGGTCTCCAATCCACCACCTTCAGAGCAATAGAAAAATAAAGAAATGAAAGAACATTTGAAAAATCACTGAGATGTGTGCTTACTGATTACTAGTGAGTGGAGTAGCTGCTCTCTAATCTGTGTCCGGCTCGTTCGATGTGAAGGTGCTGCTGTATTAACACCTGCACATGAATGAGATCACACTGTCAAACCCAACCCAACATGCAAATCAATGCTGTGCAAGACATCGAGACATATTTTATTGTAGATTCACAAAGAAACCCATTCCCAATACAACCTGATTGCTGATCATTAACTGCATTAACTAATTAACTATCAACAATTAAAAAAAAAAAAAACTTTACATATGTATCCAGGGAAATACACAGTGGCATAAAAAACATATTCAGACAGGTCCCCTAGGTTTCAATATGACCAGTGTTACACTATATCAATAAAATGATAAGTAATCAGTATTTACAAATAATTTGTTGAAACAAAAAAATATCTTCAATAAATCTGACACTTTACCTACACATACCCTGAACCACCTAGCCCCCCAGATTGGAACCCAGGCCTCCAGAGAAAGATGACAGACTAGTCTAGTGCATTAACATTAACCCACAGCACCACCTACCCATCCAGATTGGAACCCAGGCCTCCAGAGAAAGATGACAGACTAGTCTAGTGCATTAACATTAACCCACAGCACCACCTAGCCATCCAGATTGGATGCCAGGCCTCCAGAGAAAGATGACAGACTAGTCTAGTGCATTAACATTAACCCACAGCACCACCTAGCCATCCAGATTGGAAGCCAGGCCTCCAGAGAAAGATGACAGACTAGTCTAGTGCATTAACATTAACCCACAGCACCACCTAGCCATCCAGATTGGAAGCCAGGCCTCCAGAGAAAGATGCCAGGCTATCCTGATGCATTAACAATAGCCACCCATAACTATTACACACTCAATAGTGCTACATTTAGAAATACTAAAAGAAAGTATTTCTTAACATTAACATAAACCCAGTGCAGCACCTAGCCCCCGCCCCTCCCCGCTTTCCCCAGGCCTCCGCAGCAAGGTGAAAGGCAGGACACCAGTATTGATTTGCAGACAGGTTGCTTTCCCCCATGTGACATATCTCGAGTGTTTTGCATGATCACATTTGAATCAAAGGCGAGCCACAGGACTGGTGTGCTGTGGAGCGGCTTTGATTCAAATGTGATAATGCAAAACAGTCTGTTCTTTTTTGCTTGTTGTTTTTTTTCTATTCACAGTGAATTGCAGAACATTTATTGATTTATTTTTAAACTTTGTTAATGATTTTAAGTTATAGACCCAATTAAGGGATTCTTTAACTATTCAGACAGTTCACCTGGGTTTCCAAATGGCCAGTGTTAAGTTATATCCATTTATAAATAACAATGATAAGTACAAATGATTTACAAAGGATGTGTCGATAAGGACAGGGGGTGACCCGGCTGTCAGGAGGCTCATAAATATGGTAACAATATCTAGGAAGGGTGATACAGCAAACCTGGGCAGGTACAGACCTATCAGCCTTATGTTCAGGACATGTTAAACTATGGAAACAATAATAAGACTATCCTCAGTATACAGTCACAACACTGAGGTCTGTGCTGGACTACAGTCTGCACGTTTTATAAAAGAAAATACAAGTCAGACTGATCAAACGAATGGGCTAGAGAATCCCTTTAAATATCACTTGTGGCTAGGCCGCTTATTTTTTGCTGGTCAAACTAATATTCCATAAGTCCCATTGCCTCTGCTTGTGTTATCCCTGCTCTGTGGAGACATAAAGAGGACTTGTCTCCAATCCACCACCTTCAGAGGAATAGAAAAATAAAGAAATGAAAGAACATTTGAAAAATCACTGAGATGTGTGCTTACCGATTACTAGTGAGTGGAGTAGCTGCTCTCTGTCTCTGTGTCCTGCTTTTCTTCGATGTGAAGGTGCTGCTGTATTAACCTGCACATTAATGAGATCACACTGTCAAACCCAACCCAACATGCAAATCAATACTGTGCAAGACATCGAGACATCTTTTATTATAGATTCCCAAAGAAACCCATTCCCAATACAAACAGGGTGAATACTTATCTAATGAAGACTTTTCAGGTTTTTATTTTAATTGATTTGCTTTTTACCCCCCATTTTTCACACGTTGAAAGTGTTGAGTAGGTTGTGTAAATCAAAGGGAAAAAAAATCTCATTTAAATGCATCAAGATTTCAGGTTGTAACACAACAAACTGTGAAAACATCCAAGGGGGGTGAATACTTACTATAGGCACTCTACATAGTGAAAAGTGCTGAATTAAAATCAAGGGAAGTAATGTTAAGACCTCACCTAGAATATTGTGTTCAGTTCTGGTCACCTCACTACAAAAAGGATAGAAAGAGTGCAAAAAAAGAAGAGCGACCAGAATTATTCCAGGTTTTAAAGGCATGTCATATGCAGACAGGATCAAATAATTGAATCTATTCAGTCTTGAACAAAGAAGACTACGTGATGATCTGATTCAAGCAGGACTTTTTTTTTACCTGAAAAAAGAAACAAGGACCAGGGGTCACAAATGGAGATTAGATAAAGGGCATTCAGAAACAGAAAATAGGAGGCACTTTTTTTTTTGTTGAATTGTGAGGGTCTGTAACCAACTCCCAGTAATGTTGAAGCTGACACCCAGGGAACCTTCAAGACTGCTTGATGAGATTCTGGGATCAATAAGCTACTAACAACCAAACGACAAGATGGGCCAATGGCCTCCTCTCGTTGTAAAAGAATGTTCTAACCTGTGAGCTCCCCACTCGCCACTGGATCCATGTCTCACTGCCCAGCCAGTCTGTGACATTTTCTCTTTTGGAGGCTGCCTGCAATGATGCACGAGGCAGGGGCAGCTTCAGGCTGGATTGAAGTGACTGTTTGTCCAGGGGGTCCCTCTGTCCCAGCAGGGAGTCTCCCTCAGAGGGGTGAGGGCTCTACAGCACTGAGCCTTTGAGGAGGGGTGGCAAGAGCCCCCAGAGCAGAGACACAAGAACACCACACTTGTAGGTTTGCATTCAACAGGAGAATAGTTAGAGTGAAACCCTGCTTCAATGTTCCCCTGTGTGATTTTCACATGAATTGTTTTCATTATACCACAGCTTTATTATAGATCTTTGCTTAAATCTAGCTGAATAAATACATCATCTGTGTGTGACCGCTAGGGGGACTGCAACCCCAAAAGTTAGTCACAACAATAATAATAATAATAATAATAATAATAAATTAATTAAGCAATAGAAAATAAGTCAGCATATTTTCCTTTCTACATGAATCTGTGTATGTAATCAGTTTATCATCATACAAAATCAAACTTATCTAGAATTGTCTTTATTTTGCCATGTTCTTACCATGGTTTTCTTTTTTTACAATTAACTTTTCTAAGCAGAGCAAACCTCGTCATCTAAAGATGATTGAGGGCATGTTTGGTATCAAGCTGCTCAGCTCAATCCGGGGCAGCAGTGTGGAGTAGTGATTAGTGCTCTGGACTCTTGACCAGAGGGTCGTGGGTTCAATCCCAGGTGGGGGACACTGCTGCTGTACCCTTGAGCAAGATGCTTTCGTGGTTTTCCAGTAAAAAATTGAACTGTATAAATGGTTAATTGTACGTAAAAAAATAATGTGATATCTTGTAACAATTGTAAGTTGACCTGGATAAGGGCGTCTGCTAATAAATAAATAATAATAATCAATCTCCCCTTTTCAGAATCCCCTCTTGTCAGTTTAACAGGGGGTGCAGAGCTGCATTCCAGTATTCAGGCTCAATTTAAACCCTGCCTGCCTTCACTTCCTCTCACTAACCACAGACACGTATTTCCTTCTCAGAAATGAATGGAGAGCAGAGCTGACTGCAGAAGTGTGTTCTGTTTAAACACTCTTTACATTGACTTTCGCTGGGCACATTAAAATTACTGCAGCATCGGAATATATTTTAAAAAAGAGAATAAAAAAGGGGTTACACCTGACCACTAGGGGATTTAACTCTAGTCATTACCATTGCAGGCATGGAGATTACACACACAGAGCAATGAACTGGGTGAGGAGGTGATTGAACTCTAGTCATTACCATTGCAGGCATGGAGATTACACACACAGAGCAATGAACTGGGTGAGGAGGTGATTTAACTCTAGTCATTACCATTGCAGGCATGGAGATTACACACACAGAGCAATGAACTGGGTGAGGAGGTGATTTAACTTCTCAGTCATTACCATTGCAGGCATGGAGATTACACACACAGAGCAAAGAACTGGGTGAGGAGGTGATTTAACTCTAGTCAAACCATTGCAGGCATGGAATATTACACACAAAATAGCAATGAACTGGGTGAGGAGGTGAATTAACTTTAGTCATTACCATTGCAGGCATGGAGATTACACACACAGAGCAATGAACTGGGTGAGGAGGTGAATTAACTCTAGTCATTACCATTGCAGGCATGGAGATTACACACACAGAGCAATGAACTGGGTGAGGAGGTGAATTAACTCTAGTCATTACCATTGCAGGCATGGAGATTACACACACAGAGCAATGAACTGGGTGAGGGAGGTGAATTGAACTCTAGTCATTACCATTGCAGGCATGGAGATTACACACAGAGCAAAGAACTGGGTGAGGAGGTGATTTAACTCTAGTCATTACCTTTGCAGGCATGGAGATTCCACACACACAGAGCAATGAACTGGGTCAGGAGGTGATTGAACTCTAGTCATTACCATTGCAGGCATGGAGATTACACACACAGAGCAATGAACTGGGTGAGGAGGTGATTAACTCTAGTCATTACCATTGCAGGCATGGAGATTACACACACAGAGCAATGAACTGGGTGAGGAGGTGATTTAACTCTAGTCATTACCATTGCAGGCATGGAGATTACACACACAGAGCAATGAACTGGGTGAGGAGGTGATTTAACTCTAGTCATTACCATTGCAGGCATGGAGATTACACACACAGAGCAATGAACTGGGTGAGGAGGTGAATTAACTCTAGTCATTACCATTGCAGGCATGGAGATTACACACACAGAGCAATGTACTGGGTGAGGAGGTGAATTAACTCTAGTCATTACCATTGCAGGCATGGAGATTACACACACAGAGCAATGAACTGGGTGAGGAGGTGAATTAACTCTAGTCATTACCATTGCAGGCATGGAGATTACACACACAGAGCAAAGAACTGGTGAGGAGGTGATTTAACTCTAGTCATTACCTTTGCAGGCATGGAGATTCCACACACAGAGCAATGAACTGGGTCAGGAGGTGATTGAACTCTAGTCATTACCATTGCAGGCATGGAGATTACACACACAGAGCAATGAACTGGGTGAGGAGGTGATTTAACTCTAGTCATTACCATTGCAGGCATGGAGATTACACACACAAAGCAATGAACTGGGTGAGGAGGTGATTTAACTCTAGTCATTACCATTGCAGGCATGGAGATTACACACAGAGCAATGAACTGGGTGAGGAGGTGATTTAACTCTAGTCATTACCATTGCAGGCATGGAGATTACACACACAGAGCAATGAACTGGGTGAGGAGGTGATTTAACTCTAGTCATTACCATTGCAGGCATGGAGATTACACACACAGAGCAATGAACTGGGTGAGGAGGTGATTGAACTCTAGTCATTACCATTGCAGGCATGGAGATTACACACACAGAGCAATGAACTGGGTGAGGAGGTGATTTAACTCTAGTCATTACCATTGCAGGCATGGAGATTACACACACAGAGCAATGAACTGGGTGAGGAGGTGATTTACAGAGGATAAAGAAACAGGAAGATTCTTAGAAGTTACATTTTTTTGATGAGAGGAAATTATGTTTCACAAAACAACAAAGATTTTGTTTCGATCATCCATCAACTCATTTTAAATGTTCCCATTAGTATCACAGTAGAAGACTGATGGTATCATTTAAAAAGATAAATGGGTTAAACATAATAATCTAATTATTAGAAGACTTAAACACTAAACACAAATGTTTGTGTACATTCACGTTATTATGCAGCAGTTTACACTAAGAATTAAAGAATGCTTTATATTGTGGAGCACATTGTTTTTATGTGTGTATTGTATCACAAAAATATCAGTAATGCTGTTTGAAATATCTAGGCCCGCCCCTTTTTACTGAACTCATTCAAGGAGGAATGAACATTATCAACCAATGCAGTCTAAACTGTACAATGTAAAAGCTGAACAGTGTTTTGGTGCCACCTACTGGATACATTGAAGTATTGCAAATTTAACGCTTGTAACTTTTGAAGGGCTACAAGCTAACGCCACTCAAATACTGTATTGGAGTTATTAATAAAACCTGAGAGATGTCTCGTCATGTTTTAATAATAAACGCTTTCTGCAATGCACACATTCTGTAGGCTGCTTATTCACCTTCACTTGTGTTGCTTCTCCTGAATGAATACACTTGGTACAGACCGGGGACAACTACAGACCCAAATACAGCTTTACAGAATGTACTGTTGGGAGCAGTAATATAAATGCAGAGTATTGTATGAGAATATTTACCTTTGTTTCCAATCTGGGCAGTCATAAGCAGTTAAACTACTAAAACATTTAAAAAATACTGTAACTGGACTGTTTAATGCAAACCTCTCACTCTCTGACATATGACCTGATTTCATTATTCATTCAATACATTTAGTTTATTTACCTGCTCTGTCACTCCACTGGGTAGTTATTCATATAATAAAAAGCATTTCATTCAAAGAGCTTTAGTTTTCTAACGCCTCTCAGGTTTTTCTTGTGGAATGGGACGCTTTTTAATCACAATAAGACACCTCAGGACATCTTTTCAAAGCTTTTACGCCAGTCTTTAATGAACTCCTATTTATTTTAAAGAGGTAAACCACCTGTTCATTTTACAAAACTAGAACCACACAGCTGAGTAATACACTGTATTTCAAGCCCTCTTCAGCACTCTCAATGTGTTTAGTTTTTCATGTTGTAACATTAACATGATGTTTTGTCCTTTTTAAAATCAATAGCAGTTAATTAAAGTCTGGAGGAAGCGCTTTGATAATGCGGCCCCTCGAGTCTCACAGAGCAGCGCACTCCTTGGCGTGTCTCATTGCTGATGACTCTTCTGCTGCTGTGGACGCGGCTCTGTTGCCTGGTTTAGTTCGCAGCGCAGTCTGAGGAAGATTCTAAATCTGTGCCGCTGGACAGCAGGGAGGAATACTGTCCTGTATAAAGAATAGGAGACAATAATACAGTTTCAGAGAAACTAAATAAAAAAAGCATGTGGTAGAAATAGCAGAGGTTACTGCCTGGAGGTTTACTCGTAAAGAATGACCTTTCTGCGACCCTGTGCTGTACTTACCAAACAAGTTCACACACACTGAACCTCCAAGACCAGCGAAAACAAAGCTATGAAACTGCGCCCATGCCTAAACATTTTGGATCTGTTTGTGACAACGGGCCTGAACTTAAATTAACCTGATATACTTCTAAACAAATATCAGTGGTATACCTTTAGTGGACGGAAATAACAATATTGGTGCACAAAACACAGATTATAAATCTGCGAAAAACTCTCTGCATCTGCTGCCTCCAGTCACAGCGCCCCGGTTCATAAAAAGAAAAACCAACTCCGACATTGAGGGGGGGTTATTGAATTAAAATTGTGTTTGGAAAACTAGAGCTACAAACAGCTCGTTTACGGTGATACAATTGAAAGTGTTGTGTATTTTTAATTAAAAGATCCCCGGTATCACAATTCCCTTTGCGGTTCATATTAGATGAATTGTTAAACCGCACTGTTCAGTGTGTATTTTGTGATTGGTATATTCCTCGTTCTGTGGGAGACAGACCCGTTCAGACACTGAGGGAGAGCAGAGAGAGGTAAGAGATACATGGAGCTCTACAATGTGTTTATAAACCAGAGCGCTGTTATATTGTATTATTTTGAAAGGTCCGGGTTATAGTGTGGTAGGAGCGCGTTGTTTTATCCGTTCAGACACTGAGGGAGAGCAGAGAGGAGGTAAGAGAGTCTGCATGGAGCTCTACAATGTGTTTATAAACAGCTCGAGCGCTGTTATATTGTATTATTTTGAAAGGTCCGGGTTGTAGTGTGGTAGGAGCGCGTTGTTTTATCCGTTCAGACACTGAGGGAGAGCAGAGAGGAGGTAAGAGAGTCTGCATGGAGCTCTACAATGTGTTTATAAACTACAGAGCGCTGTTATATTGTATTATTTTGAAAGGTCCGGGTTGTAGTGTGGTAGGAGCGCGTTGTTTTATCCGTTCAGACACTGAGGGAGAGCAGAGAGAGGTGAGAGAGTCTGCATGGAGCTCTACAATGTGTTTATAAACTACAGAGCGCTGTTATATTGTATTATTTTGAAAGGTCCGGGTTGTAGTGTGGTAGGAGCGACCGTTCAGACACTGAGGGAGAGCAGAGAGGAGGTGAGAGAGTCTGCATGGAGCTCTACAATGTGTTTATAAACTACAGAGCGCTGTTATATTGTATTATTTTGAAAGGTCCGGGTTGTAGTGTGGTAGGAGCGCGTTGTTTTATCCGTTCAGACACTGAGGGAGAGCAGAGAGGAGGTGAGAGAGTCTGCATGGAGCTCTACAATGTGTTTATAAACTACAGAGCTGTTATATTGTATTATTTTGAAAGGTCCGGGTTGTAGTGTGGTAGGAGCGCGTTGTTTTATCCGTTCAGACACTGAGGGAGAGCAGAGAGGAGGTAAGAGAGTCTGCATGGAGCTCTACAATGTGTTTATAAACTACAGAGCGCTGTTATATTGTATTATTTTGAAAGGTCCGGGTTGTAGTGTGGTAGGCGCGTTGTTTTATCCGTTCAGACACTGAGGGAGAGCAGAGAGGAGGTAAGAGAGTCTGCATGGAGCTCTACAATGTGTTTATAAACTACAGAGCGCTGTTATATTGTATTATTTTTTGAAAGGTCCGGGTTGTAGTGTGGTAGGAGCGCGTTGTTTTATCCGTTCAGACACTGAGGGAGAGCAGAGAGGAGGTATCCATGTTCAATGTGTTTATAAACTACAGAGCGGATATTGATTTTGAAAGGTCCGGGTTGTGAGTGGTAGGAGCGTTGTTTTATCCGTTCAGACACTGAGGGAGAGCAGAGAGGAGGTAAGAGAGTCTGCATGGAGCTCTACAATGTGTTTATAAACTACAGAGCGCTGTTATATTGTATTATTTTTGAAAGGTCCGGGTTGTAGTGTGGTAGGAGCGCGTTGTTTTATCCGTTCAGACACTGAGGGAGAGCAGAGAGGAGGTAAGAGAGTCTGCATGGAGCTCTACAATGTGTTTATAAACTACAGAGCGCTTATTGTATTATTTTGAAAGGTCCGGGTTGTAGTGTGGTAGGAGCGTTGTTTTATCCGTTCAGACACTGAGGGAGAGCAGAGAGGAGGTGAGAGAGTCTGCATGGAGCTCTACAATGTTTTATAAACTACAGAGCGCTGTTATATTGTATTATTTTGAAAGGTCCGGGTTGTAGTGTGGTAGGAGCGCGTTGTTTTATCCGTTCAGACACTGAGGGAGAGCAGAGAGGAGGTAAGAGAGTCTGCATGGAGCTCTACAATGTGTTTATAAACTACAGAGCGCTGTTATATTGTATTATTTTGAAAGGTCCGGGTTGTAGTGTGGTAGGAGCGCGTTGTTTTATCCGTTCAGACACTGAGGGAGAGCAGAGAGGAGGTGAGAGAGTCTGCATGGAGCTCTACAATGTGTTTATAAACTACAGAGCGCTGTTATATTGTATTATTTTGAAAGGTCCGGGTTGTAGTGTGGTAGGAGCGTTGTTTTATCCGTTCAGACACTGAGGGAGAGCAGAGAGGTGAGAGAGTCTGCATGGAGCTCTACAATGTGTTTATAAACTACAGAGCGCTGTTATATTGTATTATTTTTGAAAGGTCCGGGTTGTAGTGTGGTAGGAGCGCGTTGTTTTATCCGTTCAGACACTGAGGGAGAGCAGAGAGGAGGTAAGAGAGTCTGCATGGAGCTCTACAATGTGTTTATAAACTACAGAAAGCTGTTATATTATATTACTTTGTAAGTTACTTACATATATATATATATATATATATATATATATATATATATATATATATATATATATATATATATATATATATAAACATGTTTTTAAAATGAATGAAAGCAATAAGTATCATCTTTATTTAGGGCTGGGAAGTAACAGCACGCTCGCTTGCAGAAAGCAGAGACGCTGCTCTGCACACGTTGGCCGCGTTGTCATGAACACAAGCTATTAAGTCTGTGTGTTTATCTGATTGATCTCTTCTGCTAAACTCTGTGTCTCTCGTGTAATTTTCGTGTCTTTAATACTTTTGACTCGAGTTGCCAGTTTTGTGTATTGTAATGGCAGGTGACTGTGTTAAACGCTTCTTGTGCCATGCTTGTCCATACATCGGTAGTGATGGACATTGAATTACACTCCAGACTCAAATCCTGTCAAAGCTTTTCCTTTGCTCGTTCGTGATCCAGAGTAATGCATTTGGAGATTGTCTTTCGACAGGCCATTTCATATGGAGGATAATTTGTCCCAGTAATTAAAAATAAATAAATAAAATAAATAAAATTCGAAATAATGAAATAAATAAATACATAAATAAATAAATAAAAACGAAATAAATACATACAAATATAAATAAATAAATATATAAAACGAAATAAATACATAAGTAGAAACTGAAATATATTTAATAATTATCTATTTATTTATTTATTTCGATTTTTATTTATTTATTTACTTATATATTTCTGTATTTATTCCGTTTTTATTTCGTTTTTTATTTCGTCATTTCATTTTTGCACAATCTTTTCGAGCTACCGTCAATCATGCTCGATTGGCGGGACAGTAAGTGACTCGCTGATCTCTCTTTCCCTGGTTGTAGTGCGGAGCAGTGATGGGCTGTTCGATTCCTTTTAGTGACTCCATTCATTTGATTCAGTTCAGTTTGGTGAATCGATTCATTTCTTTCATTTGATTCACTGATTCAATGACACAAAACCAATCAATATAGACCGCATTAAGATTGTTTACGTAGGTTTATTTGAACCGGAAAGAACGAGTCGTTCACAAACTGCACATCACAAAAGCGACGGAGAATCTATATTTGGTGGACTGGGTTCTTAAACATTAAATACATTTTGACAAAAAAATAATAATATATATTTACAATTCTAGAGATAACATAACAGTTTGAACCATTAGCATTGTTTAGCCATCAGTATCAATCTAATTTAATTTCACCTTTTTTAAAAAAAAAAAAAGTCAATTGCATTTCGTTTTTTTTTTTATATATAAATCCATTGTTTTTCCAAAAAAAAGAGGAAGACGGAACGCCCGGAGCGGTACTTTGATGAATTCAATTGCTTTAAAAACAGCATAAAAAGTTAGACACATGAAGAGAGTATTTTAACAATCAGAACCGATTAATAACGCGCTGTCATTAACCCGTTCCGGGCCAGAACCCTCTTTTTATCACCAAAAAGCTCCCGGAACACTGGGTTCCGAAGGTGCAAAGACGACGAAAATGATACACACAATACAACTAAGTGGGAACATCATAACACTATTGAAAAAACCCACCAAATCGACCTTTAACTGCTGCCCATTCCGTGTAATAAACAGCTGTATAGACAAAACCATCCGGAACACGGGGTTCCGAAGGAATACAGAGCATGAAAATGATACACACAATACAACTAAGTGAGGATAACATAACATTGCTGAAAAAACCAACCGAACCGACCTTTAACTGCCCATTCCGTGCAATAAACAGCTTGATTAATAAAGCTGCCCAGAAGCTGACAGGAGACGGAAAAAAAAGACACACATAATACAGTGAGCAACATACTTACAAAAACTGTCCGAAGTGTTAACCGACCTGTAATTGCCGATTCCCTGCATGAAATGGGTTGATATGAATTGATCTTCTGCAAATTCAAGAATGGGTATTCAGCCGAGGGGATGGTCGTTGATTTTTACTGTCTTTACAAACTACACTTTTCAGCCCTAACCTCTACTCCACACTATTGGCCCACCACAAACTCAAAAATGCTTCAAACTGTTCAAGATTAACAATAAAATCAATACATGTACCAGTTTTATCACAAAATCAAAGCAAAAGTGACTAATTTTGTTTTTATAATGTGTACATTGATAAAGAAGAATGCTGGAAAAGAAGCAAAATACAAATATTCATTGCAGTCTTGCACAAAATGAAATTTATAATTCAAGTTCGGGAGGAACACCAATCTCATCACCAAATTGAATCATTCAATTTAAGGCAATTAAATTGTTACATAAATACCCTCCTCAGGCTTTTGATTTCATACGTAACCCACCACCTTTTCTCCACCTTTCTTAATAACAATTTTAAATCAATGGGGGTCTCAGCCTTCCAGTCGGCCAGGCAATGAACCCTCAAACCAAGAAATTTGATGCCAAATGAATGAAAAACATACTTTTCTGTTAAATCGCATACTCCGCATTCTCTACAATTTTTGTACTAAAACATTTTGTGATTGGTGTTTGTCCCGAACTACTGAAATACTAATTTAAAAATCAAATACACTAAAAAAGGCTATATACATTTTATACTTTTTGATTGTAATCTGTCATTAAACGTCCGGAATTCCCCAAAATGAGTTAGACTGAAATAAATGTATATAGGAAAACGACAGTAAAAACACTCACTATTTTTTTTTCTTACCAGAAATAATAATTTAGAAATCATCTCTAGGCTGTGTCTTGCTGTCTGTCCCGTCTCCTCTTCTGCTGTGAATGACTATATATATATATATATATATATATATATATTGTGAGGGATTGGTTAAAGAAAACAAACAAAAATGTGAAGACAACGTAAACCAACTGGACGGTTAACAAAGTAATGTAAAGTGGTTGAGATTAAAACTAAACTTGGATTAAAGAATACAGTTTGTAAATAATAACTGTGTTAAATAAGGGAAAGTAAAAATAAATAAGTTCAGTTTAAAATAAATACTTCCTATTGTGCAGAGACAATAGTTGGAGGCATTTGGTTACCATTTAAAATGCCTGTGTTTTAGAGTTTGGGGAGAGAATGTGAGGAGTTTGGTTGGTGACTGGGAGAGTAAAACGGAGAAAATGATTTGTTATTGATTTACTGGGAAACAAACACACTGAAAGAGATGTTTAGATTACGACTTTGGATTTTGTTTTGGTTTTGATGACTAGGGAACAGGCTTAGCCTGCCTCGCGTTTAGATAATATCAACACCTGTTTAGGTAGGGCCTGAGAATGGGGTAGGCTTTGTTTTGTTTCTGTTTTCTTTTATTATTGTAAATAATAAACACACGCTGTGGCGTTTCACCACATTCTGGCTGTCAAGTCTTTGTTTAAAGAAAGGAAAACCTGAGACCAGAAGGCAATCCACCACAATATATAAATCTATTGTAGTTCTTCCCTTATATTTTCTCCCATTTCTCTATTTTTATAAATTTGAATATACACTTCTTTCTCCATTTGTTTTTCTCCCTTCTACTTTCAAAATATCATTTACTGTCGGGCTCCCGAGTGGCGCATCCTGTAAAAGCACTCACTAGAGTGCAGGATGCGCTCTATAGCCTGGATGTCGCAAGTTCGAATCCAGGCTATTCCACAGCCGACCGTGGACGGAGCTCCCTGGGGCGGCGCCAATTGGCCGAAGGCCGCCTGGGGGAGGGAGGGTTAGGTCGGCCAGGTTGTCCTCGGCTCACCGCGCACCAGCGACCCCTGTAGGCTGGCCGGGCGCCTGCGGGCTTGCCTGTAAGCTGCCCAGAGCTGCGTTGTCCTCCGACGCTGTAGCTCTGAGGCGGCTGCACAGTGAGTCTGCAGTGTAAAGAAGGCGACTGGCGACGGCACACGCTCGAGGACAGCGTGTGTTCATCTTCACCCTCCCAAGTCAGCACAGGGTGGTGGTGAGCCTAAAAAATAATTAGGCATTTCAAATTGAGACTAAATTTAAAAAAAAAAAAAATAAAAAAAAAAAAAATATATCATTTACTGTTGCTGCTTCAATTTCGATATGTGACTTACAGCTAACCCCTACCCCTAAACCTAATGGCACTATTAGACTGTTACTATTATTTAAACATAATTTGTTTTGAACCCTCTAGATGAATCTAACCCCATACCCCTAATTGTTTCATGCTTTCCAAAAATCCTGAGCATATCCCATTGTTCTACACTTACCTGAACACACCTGGGAAACTGGCTTTCTATCAGCCAATACATGTGAACTGTGGGCAACAATATTACATATATTACAGCAGTGTTGTGAGCAGCTTTAACACTTAAAAAACCTGTAATAAAATTAAACCAAGAAAAAATACACACTTGTTAGGGCTGTAACAAAGGGTACATTTTGATCTTCAAAGGTTCGGAACGCATTACCAAAGGAAGGTTTGAACCTTCGATGGCACTATTTTGCAGCAGCATTTTCTTTCCGTTGGGGAAGAACACTTTTATTTATGTTAATTATTTCATTCTTACTGTGCAAAATGCACAGATTGCTTGATAAATAGGTAACAGTAAATGTGTGACACGGATGTGGTAAGGTCTTGGTTTGTAACAGAAGCACATAAGATTCGTGGCATTGCTGGTGCTCCTCCAGATAGAATCCTGTGTGCTTCCAGATGTTGGTTTTAGGGCTCTCAAAAGAATAATTCTACCGATTTCAAATTTTGGTTAATTACATTAAATGCATTATTAAAAATGCTACAGGCACTAATGGCAGCGTTAATTAAAAAGTATTTATCCTATACACCGATGAGACATGAATGTTGGCATATCTAATCACAGGACAAATGCTCTACCAGGACTGCCCAGAAAAACATTAAACAAGGTAACAATTTGTCTGTGCTTGACTGTAGCTATCATGCTTCATATGAAAATCACTCTGCCAACGTAGACACAATCATAGACAGAACAAGAACACTTTCATTGAGCTCACTGTCCCTCAGGTCACTCTTTGCACTGTTGTCTATAGACATGATATAGGTGTTGCATAATTACTGCTGTTGCTTCCAATGCAAAACTAGGAGCACTTGCCACTATGCAAATACTGAATACTTAATGCTGATGCTGGTGCTTCCTCTGTGCTTGTCCTCCTTGACCTAACAGCTGCTTTTGACACCATAGATCATGACATTCTTCTTGACTGCCTTCAGAAGTATGCTGGGATCTCTGGAACCTGTCTCTCCTGGATGTCCTCTTACCTATCTGGACGCATGCAGTCTGTTTTCTATGCTGGATGCAGTGGTGTCACAAACCCAGTCACTTGTGGTGTCCCCCAAGGATCTGTTCTTGGGGCCCCTTCCCTTCAATATCTACATGCTTCCCTTGGGTCACCTCATCTGCCAACACAACCTCATGTTTCACTCAAATGCTGATGACACCCAGCTCTACTTAAAACTCGACCCTGGAAGCCCTTCTGCCATGGTCCGGCTCTCGGCTAGCATTCAAGACATCGAGGTCTGGGTGGCTGCCAATTTTCTTCAACTGAACACTAGGATGCTTACCAGATGTAAAAAATGTGAACACATCACCCCCCGACTTGCCGTGCTGCACTGGCTACCTGTAAAGTTCAGGATTACTTTCAAAACTCTCCTGCTCACCTACAATGCCCTTCATCACACAGGTCCCGAGTACCTCCTCAACCTGCTGACCCACTATGTCCCTGCCCACAAGCTGAGGTCCTCTGACTCTGCGTAAAGGGCACAGAGTACCCTGGATTGGATGGCCTGACAGTTCATTCCCAGGGTTAGACAGAAGTTGGCCATCTAGAAAGGTTGCGGAGCTCCAGTACACTAAATCATCGACCCGGAAGGGAAACGATGTGGCAGCCGTGGATTGGAGGAGCAGATGCACTCGTTAACCAAGGGGTCATGGGTGACAGTATATAAGGGGACGTAGTGAGGTGATCTGTTCCTTCTTAATGGTTAACTTGAACCTGAAGGACAAACATGACTTTATCTTGAGTGTTTTGTTTGTTTATTGTCCTGACCAAAAATACTGTTTGTTATTATTTAGACGGCTGAAACACTATCCAGGAGCTGTCGCTTAAGGCCAGCACGAACCTGGACAACACTTCAGTTGTTTGCACTAAGGAACTGTATTGTCACTACGAGCACTAGAGCATGCACTGTGAACTTGTGTTTGTGTTACGTGTGGGTGAACTGAAAC
Source organism: Huso huso (assembly GCA_036884735.1). Classification (NCBI taxonomy): domain Eukaryota; kingdom Metazoa; phylum Chordata; class Actinopteri; order Acipenseriformes; family Acipenseridae; genus Huso; species Huso huso. Next base: position 8,385,120 of record CM072681.1, on the reverse strand, counting down.
GGGACTGTTATTATTTCGGGGCAAACCTGCAGATTACAGATAAGCAATACACGCCGCTGTATTGCTTCTCATTGACATTGTTATTATTTACTGTTGTTTGCCATCAGGCATTTGGATTGTATAATTAAATCATCATTGCACCTGGATATCTTTGTCTGTCTGATTATTGTTCACCTGCACACTGTTAACCACTTTGCCAGTGCCTTATTCCTTCTCCATATTCTGCCTGATTCAAGGATTCTTATTATTTATGTGACAAGTTGTGTTAACCCTAGTTTAGTACCTAATGTTTTCAGTGGTTTTGAAATTGCATCTGTCCAGTTTAGATTAAAATCACCAAGTAATACATATTCTTTGGTATTTATGTTAGCAAGAATACTTGAGCAGTTATACATAGGTGGAGAGAGATGCGTTTGGAGGTTTGTAGGAGACCAGTACAGTGATAGAATAACTTCCTGTAAAGTGAATAGTCACACCAAGAGTTTCTGTTTCAGAAGCAATGTGGAGGACAGAGTGTTTTAGTTTATTTGATATGTAGAATGCAACACCTCCTCCTTGTTTGTTAGTGTCACAGCCTTTACGAAAACGGGAATAATTATCAATGGATAGGAAAGAGTGGGACCGAGTGGTTTAACCAGGTTTCAGCTAAAATTCCAGTTTTTGTTTCATGTACTAAACACTTGATTTTATTAGGCAAACTATGCATGTTAAGATGACAAACACCAAGGCCCTTGATTTTTCCCAGTTGTTTTAGTTTAGAGGGTGGATGTTTTATAATGCGATTGAATTTAAACCATTTGCGATTGTGTAGGCTTGGAAAATAGATCGGAAGTGTCAAAGAGAGTGGAGGTATTTTCAGAGAAAGAGAAGGGTGGAGAGGGAGTGTGACAGGAGCGAAAGGAGTCCCTCTTGTAATTCTCCCTCCCGACTACTGGCAGTGCTGTGCAGGAAGGACCGAGACAGAGGAGAAAGGCTGAGTCATGGTTGGGGCAGAAGCCGCAGTGGTGGCGGCCATCTTAACTTGGGGCAGGACCTCATGGTTGAGCCCCATTATTGCAATCAGCGATTGGCTGAGGTGGGGCAGTGCACTGGGTTGCAGGGGTGGGGCTCGGCACTATTTAGGCTGTGGGGTTCTGCCATTCAGGCTCCCTATCCTGGATGGAGACAGTCTTGCTGTGTGAGGTCTGTGACTTTTGTTCATTTGTTTGTTTTGCTTACATCCAGACTGAGGATTCCCAGGCCGGCTGCCTTCGAGCCTGGACTTTTCCTTGTGATCCTTGGCAGCTTCAGGAATTACTTATCCTGTTTTTTAAGAGGGAGCCCGAGCCACCTGCTGTGCTGTGTGGATCACTGAATGCATACCTTACCCCGTGGCAGTGTTTCTCTTCTGTGTGGATCACTGAATTACCCTCAGTGTTTCTCAGTGTTTCTCTTCTGTGTGGATCACTGAATTACCTCGTGGCAGTGTTTCTCTTCTGTGTGGATCACTGAATTACCTCGTGGCAGTGTTTCTCTTCTGTGTGGATCACTGAATCACTGAATTAGTGTTTCCTCGTGTGGATCACTGTTTCTCTCTTGGCTGTGTGGATCACTGAATTACCTCGTGGCAGTGTTTCAGTGGATTTCTCTTCTGTGTGGATCACTGAATTACCAGTGTTTTCTGTGTGGATCACTGAATTACCCTGTTTTTCTTCTGTGTGCATCACTGAATGTGGATCACTGAATTACCTCACTGAATTACCCCGCAGTGTTTCTCTTCTGTGTGGATCACTGAATTACCTCGTGGCAGTGTTTCTCTTCTGTGTTTCCTCGTGGCAGTGTTTCTCTTCTGTGTGGGTCACTGAATTACCTCGTGGCAGTGTTTCTCTTCTGTGTGGATCACTGAATTACCCCGTGGCAGTGTTTCTCTGTTTCTCTGAATTACCTCTCTGTGTGGATCACTGAATTACCTTGTGGCAGTGTTTCTCTTCTGTGTTTGACCTCGTGGCAGTATTTATTTTGGATCATTTCAAGGCAGTGTTTCTCTGTTTGACCATAGCTGGTAACAGAGGCAGTTTTTGTTTGCTGCAATTGTGTGGAAACCCACTGCTCAGGACTTTGTACTTTTGTGGGTGTTGTAAATAAAATAGAACCCTCAACTACATGCTTCCTGTCTCCATCACTTCTGGGTCACGTCACTTCCTCCCATAACCCACCACAGGGAGCAATACATCCTAAGACGTAAGTCTGCTTTTCGTTAATAGAAAAGTAATTTATAAGTCCAATTTTATTTAACAAAAATCCAGAACTGGTTTCTACAGCATTGTTGTGCCGGTGAACTGGAAGGAGACTGGTGCTATTTTGAGGGAGATTCAGATTAGGGCCTGCATTGAGTTCAGGGTTTCCAATATGAAGAAGGTACAGAGTCAGGTATTTAGCCGATATATTTTTTTCCTTTAGTTGAATCATTTTTGCTATGGTCTTGTGAGGAGCTTGGACTAAACAGGAGCCAAAGCTGGATATGGATATATTGAAAGGAATGTATAACAAAATGACCAGTCCAGTAGTGCTTGTCAGTTGCCCACAATGGGTCTGTTTTTCAACAGATGTAGAAGCATTTCCCCAGCAAGTAAGGACACTTCATAGAGCTGTCGTCCAAAGCTTACATGCCCCAATGTATGGAAATGATAAAAATAATAAAAATAATAACTAGAACTGCAATACAGTTTTATGGTATTCCATATAGGTACACCACCTATTCCATAGGTAGCAGCAATACGCATTCTTGACAGACAGCGAGGTTAGGCGGGGGAAGTCATTGTTACTTAAAAAAACTACACAAAAACACACGACACAATGAATGAATGCTTCAAAGCAGTTTTAATTCAGAGGAATTTAACAGCAGTGATTTCTGTGTGTTTGCAGTGTTAAACTGGATTACTGTTGAGAGACAGAAGAGAGAAAAAGCAAGTCTGCACAGGCACTCAGAGTCCAGTTAGGAGACTGAGACACAGACACGGAAATTTGTCATCTCACATCAGCATATATTCACAATTATGATGAAATACATTGTAACTGTGTGTGTGTGTCAGTACAAATATACTTACATACTAATCACACTGTAAATACAACACAATGAATGAAATGAAAATTACTACATGAAATAACATTTTGGAAATGCAGAATATTTCTGGGACTAATTTAAAATTATAATAATTAAAAACAAACAAACAAAAAAGCATTTAAAAAGCAAACATTTTAAAATATTTATAGATTTAAAGACATGAAATTCAATTTTAAAGATATACTTAGCAGGTTTGGAAAAAATATAAACATCAGTACTTGTGAATCAATTTCCTCATTTGAGTTACGATCCATGAGGCTGTTTTTGTATTTTTTTGAATTCTGGAGCTTAATTTTTAATTATTTAAAAAATAGTTTCTTTGGTCTGCTTTCGGAAGGACTCGGGAATTATCAGTGGTGTGGTAACATCTTTAGATATTTATTTATATATACATGTAATGCCGATAGATCATGACTCCTTCCGAAAGCAGACCTGAGAGTGACATTATTAAATAATTCAAAATTAAGCTCCAGAATGCGAAAAAATAGAAAAACAGCCTCATGGATCATGACTCAAATGAGGAAATTGGTTGATGTTTACATTTTTCCCCAAACCTGCCAAGCATAGCTTTAACAAGCCTAAGTCACCACAGCTGGTACTGTGACCTTTAAAATGCCTGTCAGTAACATCTGAGTTGAGGGTTTGCCAATGATCTTTTATAAATGATCAACAAACACACAGGTTAACACCAGATTGTACATTGATAATGCCATTGAGAATAATATAATTATGCACACGCACACACTGTATGGGAGCTGTGTGTGAGGGCTTGGGTGAGTGAGAAGGTGACCTGTGTCTGTGCTGAGAGAGAAACTCACTGGAGGAGAAATCTGAGTGATGCTTTATGCTCGGAATTTTTTGCTTTTTTAATTTTTAGTTAATGCTTTAAGCAGTGTTAGAAAGAATCAAAATCAACCACGTATAATATTGTATAAATATCGAAAAAATCTCATAGCATAATCAAAATATGTTGCTTTAACTTCATAGCAATTTCCTCCAAATACAAGGAAACTCTTCACATCATAATCTGTTTTCAGCTTTTCTTCAAGCTTCTCCAGACTTACTGGAACAGTAACTTCTCCCTTAGCATTCCTCCCATAGTGAGCCATTGACACCCACCTGTTATCTTTTTTTGCAGCAAAAAGCCGTCCACATATACTCGGGTATGTTCACCCTTTTGTTCACTTTACTTTTTTTGCTGGGTACAGCTCCAGTAACAATGTAGGCCTTATTATTATTATCAGGTGTGCACTTTTCTTATATTTTCACGAACAAACATTTCAGTAATAGCCCAGTCAACGCCATTAAACTCTACATTCTGTGGAACAATGTTGGTCAGAGTGAAGGTTGCGTTCTTAGCGGACTGTGACTCTGCATGGCACACAGGAAACAGGTGGCCTCTGTTGTATCCGTCAGGTGTGTTGGAATCTTTTATAGTCCTGTAGTCTTTGTCCAGAGCTTGCTTATCACCTGCATTTTTAACTGTGTTTTCAAGTGCCATTTCACCACTGCCACTGCCACTGCCTAAATCAAGCTGTGGAAACATTGCAATGAAACAGACAATCCATCACATGACTCTGTTAGAAAGAAGCAGAACTCTGCTCAAGAATTAGCAGTCACTCCTTCAGTGCTCCAATTAAGTTAATTTAAAAACATTTAAACTTTATTTTGAACTGAAGGTTAAAAGAAGATACACAGAACAGTTAACTTGAACACACTGTAATAATAAAAATATAATAAATTTAATAAAAAAACAAACTCACTTGGGGTTCGATGGCCCATTTCCTATTTTTTCTTTCACCCTCGTCACAGTCGCTGTATGTGTACGCTGAATACACTGGAATCCTGTTTGTTGTGTCGTAAAGAGTTGCAAATTCATATTTATTTTTATATTTCTGACAGATCCGTTTGTAACGATTCTGATCGAGTTGCACTGTTGGAGCCTTACTCTCCAAAAAGAAATCTTTACACACTTTGAAATCGTTCACTACTTCAGTCCGAGCCAGCGCAGGTAGAGTGAGCAGGAGAAACACCCCACACACAAACCCCATCGTCTGTCTGTCTCTGTCACTGAAGAGCGAATGGAAACTGGAAGCCAGGCCTCTCTTCAGAAGTGACCTGAAACTATTCACTGCCCAGTCCAGTCAGGCACACAGCCCACATACAGGTACACTCGGAGCATTCCTATTGGCCAGTGTGGCATTTGCATGTGGAAATTTGGGCCAGTGTCACAATCTCTTTGTGAGGGAGCAGCAATGTTTTGTTTGACTTGAATGAGCTGTGCACACAAATCGGTAGCTTTTTTTTTTTTTAATATTGAGACTCGTCAATTATTTTTCCCCCCGTTTCACCCAATTTGGAATCTGCAATTCAAATGAACTCAGCTCACCCCAACGACTCCCAGTTAGGGATGACGCACACGCACACGCACACGCACACGCACACACACATGTTTGCATTCCTATAGTTGTGGGGACTTCCCATTGACTCACACCAGACAAAACTCCACACAGGGTGAAAGCTGACAACCAACTAAATATTTTGGCACTTTTTGTTTGTTTTTTAAAGGCACATTTAGTTCTAAAAATATGTTTTACAAAATGGGGAAATCCCCACAACGTCGTTTTTTTTAGGAGTTATTATCGAGAGCACCCACAGTTAACACATCGTTCGGAGCATTCGATGCAACTGAAAAGGTTAACACCCTGAATCTGCAGGCGCGCGGGAGGCCACAGGAGTCGCTTAAGCACGGTGAACCTAGGAAACCCTGGCCAGCTTAAACCCTCCCAACCCTAGTGGTGCTCGGCCAACTTTGCACTGCACTCTGGGACCTCCCAGGCGAAATCCGGCAATGGCAAAGGCGGGATCGAAGACTAACCGCTCTCTCAAATTATTCTTTAATTATTTCATGATTTGCTGCTGGCACTTAGTTATGCAAGATGTAGAATACAATTTGAAATGGAAACTTAATGTTTGCAAATGCATGACGTATGAGTGGATGGTTTTGGTTTTTGCATTAACTGTTTTGTAGTTTCAGAAATTGTGTTTCCGCGATTGAGAAATACTGTGTTGATCTTTTATTAACATGTTATAAATATTTAATAGAGTCTTAGTAATGAAGTTATGAAGCATTAATAAAGGATTATGCATAATATAAAATGCAAATTGACTCTTTTCATGAAAGTTTGTTCTACACAGAGTCCACACATTTTTCTGATAAAACATGCAAAAAATGAATTAAAACATTAAAAAAAGGTGTGTGGACTTTGCTGCCATCGACCGCTATGTGAAGAACAGGCTTTTGTGAACAGAGTCGATATGCAAAACTGCGTTTGCTGAAGCCGTGTGATGAACCCTTGATAGATAAGTGGTCACAGTGTGTTCACTCAGTCACACTTCAGTTTTATATAAGCAGGGTTTAAACACAGGGCTGTCAAACTAAATTAGCCTGCTTTCAGTTACAAGAATTCAAATGAGTGGGGTCAAACTGACACTCCGCGCAGTCAGAACCCGGTGTTGTGCCACACAGTGTCATGGGAAAAGTAGCGTCTCATTTGTAGTCAGAACACACACGCAGTCATGCCAATTCATCTGCGCATACCTAGAATATTTTTTCCTCCATCTTTGCCAAAATGTGCCACTCGCATTTCATTTCATTTTTTTGACTGAGGGTAAATACCCCCCTAATTGTTGCAAAAAAGATATGCAGACAAGTTCTCTTTGGAAGGCAGTAAAGTACAGTATTGAACAGTTTCTAACAGAACCCATCAGATTATTTGGACGTTTTTCTTTTAACAGTTTGAATAATACTTATTAGAACAGTTATGTTCCATAGACTATATGAATCTGCTCAAATGTACAAGTATTATGAGTGTCTCAATGTCTGCTAGGCTGTTAGTTGTCAAAGTTCAGATTTCAATTATAATACAAACAAACTAAAAGTAGTTATTTAAAATTACCCCAGTATACGAAAATAAAAAAAATAAATAAAAAACAAGGTTTAAAAAACCCAACGTTTGATCGGAAGCGATGCTGAATAGATATTGTTCATTGGGAAACCCTTTTAATGAAGAGGAAGGTCCACACAAACCGATGAATGCAGTTCTGAAGATTTGCCTGACAGATATTGCCAGTGTGTTTGTAAATGAAGAGACGCAGCTTTTTTGGTTCATTTTTTTTATTTATTTTTTTAATAATTTTTTATATCTGTACCCCCCTCCCAATGTCAAACATCTTCCTACGCCTATGATTAATGGTCTACTTAAATCGCGGTAAATTTACGTATTTTTCACGGGTATGTTGCGGAATAAAATTAAGATTTCGCGGACATGTTTAAACATTGAATAAACCTAAGTACACAGTATTTCAGAACACTATAAATCCTACAAATAGTGGTACTTGCTTCCTTACTAAAACAGAGTTCTGGCATTTGTTAAAGGTGAGTATGCAGCATCCCCCTGCAGTTGACTTGACCATACATTGAATTGATTGGAAGTTAAGGCAAAGCTTTGCCAAGTTATGCAGATGTGGAAATTGATTAGAAACAGCCCCAAAACTCGGTTACACAAGGGCATCTGGCATACTTCAATAAAGGCAATGTATGCAGCACGTTCGTTGTCATGTTATTTGTCCCATCCAATAATTTATTTTATTAGTACCGAGTCAAAACAAAGAAGTGGCTATTCGGGTCTAAAATTCCAACTGTAAGCAGCAGGTTGAGCGAGGTGGTTGTGCTGGATCGTTTTAGTACTGATTTAACTTGCAGACAGGAATACTTTTGTCTGGGCTGACTTTCCAGTTTGGTTTCTGAAAGCTGTTTATTTTACGTTCTGTTCAGCAGCCTCTGTAGTAGCCTTTTGTTTAATGTGTGATTCTGAAGCTAAATAGCGATCGATCGTATTTTCTCCAAAGACACATTAAGATATGGAAAACAATTACCTCAGTCTGCATGTACAGTTTCTCTTGAAATATCTTTAAACCATCATCAGCGAAATATACTTGTTTTTTTTGTCGTCCATTTCTACAATTTTTTCCTCCAATGCTGAAAACTAGATTTTATCAACCTGAATCAAAACAATGCAGCACCAACTTTGTCCCCCCCTCCTGCACAGTACAGATCACATAAAAGCAGTAAAGATGCACTGATAGGCTGATTAAAACTTTGTCATTTGAATAGTAAACAAGAATTTTAACTGCTTTGGATAATTTATTTTGTAAATGTTACTTGTGGACATTTTTTTGTTTGTTTGATTTTTGCTTTAAGTGCAATGCACACGGGACGGCTGAAGGAATAAAAAGGGCTATCTACAGAAGGAAGACACGTAGTTTGCGTCGCTATGTGTGCAGTAGTTCATTTAAATGAGGTTTTTTTTTTTTCTCTCTCCATTGTTTGTATGCATTGGCCCCTAAGAGGTGAATTTCGCGGTGACCCCTCAATTTCACGATTTCTGCAAAATCCGCAAAATCCGCGAAATCGCAATTTAGGTAGGTCACTACCTATGATATCTATCTATCTATCTATCTATCTGTCTGTCTGTCTGTCTGTCTGTCTATCTATCTATCTAGGTTGGTTGTCGCCTCTAACGGGACCATATAAATGCTAAGGCCTTTGTTGCTTCTGGTATTGTGGCAGTACACAATACTACAAGATGTGGGCTTGTTTTAGACTGCATGTGAGCACTTCCAACACTGACTATGAGAATGTGGTAATGCTGTCTCCTCCATCGCCGTTCCTAAGCACATGACCGTGAAAGTTCCCGGCTGCTCCGCGTCTTCCATGATGTACTGCTGCTGTACCCTTCAGCAAGGTGCTTACCCAGACTGCTCCAGTACAAAGAAAAACTCTATAAACAGCTGCCTGGAAATGATATGTGAAAAATGACTAACTGTAACCCCATGTAAGTGGCTTTGAATATCAGCTGAATGAATGAACTGAATGAAAAGTCAGGGGTCAAGTGTAACAAAGTGTGGAGATGCTTGTCAGCTCTAACAGTGACTGTCCTTCTCTGAGTGAGATAATAACACTCCTCACTCACACTGCGCTTTGTTCCAGAGCAGTCACGCAGTGTGGGAGATTACTGCACACACTGTCACCTGCTATACAAACACACACACACACATGTTTTTATTCCTATATTTGTGGGGACTTCTCATTGCCTCTCACTATATTTGTATTTACTATTTCTAACTTCAATAAGACAAAACTCCACACAGGGTCCAAGTTGACAACAAACTAAATATTTTGGCACTTTTTTTTCCTATTCTGAAGGCATATTTAGTTCTTAAAGGTGTTTTCCAAAGTGGGGACATCCCCACAACGTAATTTTTTCAGGAATCTTTGTAAGGACATTTCAAATTTTGTCCCCACATTGACAGTAATCAAACCTGTCAACCCTTTTGAGCCCAACTTGTATACCAGAGCTTTCAAACCTTGAGGAATGCTTCCAAACCTGAAGAAATTCAGCTATAAAAATAATAGTAAAAAATATGAAAAAAAATAGAGAACCTCTCCCAGTTTATTAATTGAAATCTGCAGAAAAAAAAAGTTTTCATTCCTTGCTGTGTTCATTATTAACACCTTTAACATTTCACATTCTTCTTACAAAACGCATAATCCCCCAGTGTCAGGAGAAGCTCTTATCAAGCCGAAATCCGGGTTTTTCCTCCCATTCCTTAAGGTACCGTCCACTGTACAACTTTCCAGTTTTGTGTGTTTTTTGTTGGCGGTGGCATTTTTGCAAACTGCTTCAGCCTATTTTTGAAGGAAGCAGTCAGTGACGCAGTTGCCCTGTATTTTTCCTTGACCGACTTTGATTTTCCGTATTTTCATCTTAGCCATAAAGACTTGAAAACAAAAAAAAAAAAACACGTAAAAAAACGAATAAATAAGGAAATGTAAAAACGGGAAAACTGCACTGACTGGGAACTTCCGGGCAAAATCCAGCAAAATCAAGATGAGCCGCTCTCTCAAACTATTCTTTAATTATTTCATGATTTGGTGCTTGCATTTGTTAATGCCAGATGTATAATACAATTTGAAATGGAAACTTAATGTTTGCAAATTCATGAAGTAATTGAGCAGATAGTTTTTGTTTTTCTGTTAACTGTTTTGGTAACTGTGGTAGAAGTTTAAAAAATGGTGTTTCCGCGATTGAGAAAAACTGCGTTGATGTTTTATTAACATGTTATAAATATTTAATAGAGTCTTAGTAATGAAGTTATGAAGCATTAATAAAGGATTATACATAATATAGAATCTGCTACATCGGGGTTCTCTCTCTCTCTATAGGATCAGTTGGAGATGCATTGTAGTCTCTCTCTCTCTCTCTCTCTCTCTCTCTCTCTTTCTCTCTCTCCAGGATCAGTTGGAGATGCATTGTAGTATTCTTCTGCTTCTACTACAACTGCTACTACTAATAATCTATTAAACTCTGTATTAATGTGAAATGGCCACTGCAGGAGCTGTGTGCAGGATGAATATCTTTGTTCTGGCACAGTCACACACATTGTTAGATTACTACGCTATAAGCCCCTACCTTTTAGGGACACACGTACAAAACACCTCTGTAGATGAGGCTCAAACTGAAGTGTAACTGATTAAACACACTGTGACCCCCCCTCTCTACCAAGGGTTCATCACACAGCTTCAGCAAACGCAAGTTTTGCATATCGACTCTGTTCACAAAGGCTTGTTCTTCACACAAGCCTTCACATGAGAGAAAATCCCACAAACCTTCCTGATAAAACATCAAAATGCAAATCGACTCTTTTCATAAAAGTTTGTTCTTCACAGAGTCCACACACCTTCCAGATAAAACATGCAAAATGCAAATTAAAACATTAACAAAAGGTCTGTGTACTTCGCTCCCATCGATGGCTATGTGAAGAACAGGCTTTTGTGAACAAAGTCAATATGCAAAACTGTGTTTGCTGAAGCCGTGGTGATAAGCCCTTGGTAGATAAGTGGTCATAGTGTGTTCAATCAGTCACACTTCAATTTGAATGTCAACTATAAACGGGGTTTAAACACAGGGCTGTCAAACTCAGTTAGCCTGCTTTCAGTTACAAGTGGGGTCAAACCGACACTCCGCACAGTCAGAACCCGGTGTTGTGCCCAATAGTGTCATGGGAAGAGTAGCATCTCATTTGTAGTCAGAACACACGCACAGTCATGCCAATTCATCTGCGCATGCCTTTAGAATATTTTTTCCCCCCTTTGCCAAAAAGTGTCACACGCATTTCATTTCATTTTTTTGACTGAGGGTAAATACCCCCCTAATTGTTGCAAAAAAGATATGCAGACAAGTTCTCTTTGGAAGGCAGCAAAGTACAGTATTGAACAGTTTCTAACAGAACCCATCAGATTAGTCTGCAGGTTAGTCTGCAGTTTTTCTTTACCCATCAGATTAGTCTGCAGGTTAGTCTTCAGTTTTTCTTTACCCATCAGATTAGTCTGCAGTTTTTCTTTTAACAGTTTGACATCTTAATGAAAAGTTATGCTTATCATGTTTCATAAACAGAGAGTTAGTAATACTTATTAGAACAGTCATGTTCCATAGGCTATATGAATCTGCTCAAATGTACAAGTATTATGAGTGTCTCACACTCTGCTGGGCTATCGGTTGTCAAAGTTCAGAATTCAATTATAATATAAACATATATAAAATAAGTAGTTATTTAAAAATTACCCCAGTGTACGAAAAAAAATAAATCCTAAAACAAGGTTTCAAAACCCCAACGTTTGCTCGGAGGCGATACTGAATTGATATCGTCAATTGAGAAACCCTTTTAATTAAGAAGAGGAAGGTACCGTCCACACAAACCATCAAAAGCAGTTCTGCAAATTTGCACTATTAAGATCATTGAAATAATACGAACATTAAGTTATTAGACTAATTGAATACAAGAGTTGTCACTGTGTATGAAGCAGCCCTGTTGTGTCCACTTTGATTTAGAGCAGAGTCCCTGATGATGATCGGAGCGTCCGATCAAACATTGAAAGGGGTTTAAATTTTGTTTTTAGGATTTGTCCTGTTGAGTAATTTATAAGATAAGCTAGCTGAAGACTTCAAGTCCAAAACGTTGTGATTATTGATTTTATATTGATTCACATTTTTATGTACCTATATTACTTTTTTCTACTGTATTTGGATAATTTTGGTACACAGCAGTTGTCCTGTTTTTTTTTTTTTTTTAAATATGCAAAACAATTTGATACAACCCTCTGGGGAGTGTTTTCAGCACACTCAGGTAACCTTCATAACACTCTACTTGCACTTTCAAAACACTCTTACACTCCCAACACTCTACAGTAGACTACATTAAATTCAAAGCATTTGTGTTGCTTTTTACAGTAACGGTATTACATTTGAAGAATCATTTTAAAAATAGCCTTTCCTGCACTGTTCCCTTTTAGTTTTTTCTGGTATTTTTCAACAGGTCTACCCATCGTGTTGAAATTCTCACCACATGCTTTTAAATTGTGGTCCTGCACAATATTTTGTATCACCTAACATTCAGTCACGGTTAATTAGGTTCCCTCATGTAAATATACAAACACCTCTATCCTGCCAAGTGTGGTGATCTCGGTCTCCTTCAGCACCTCTCCACCCTCTGTTAGGAGATCTCCTGAAGCTTACATAGAAACACAACCACCCCCCCTAACCATCATCACCACCACCATCCAACTGTATGTAAGAATAGTCTATCAGTTGATGTAATATCAAAAATAAACCAGAGACAAAATACTATTTTATATATAGTTAAATTTATATTTGCTCTAACACTTTGTATATTAGTCTTGTTTAGGCACATTTATATTAGCAGTCTTATTACACAAAGATATAATAAATAAATAAAACAAATAGCTAAATTGAGTAAATGTAGTAGTACATGTTTTTATTTAAGCAGCTATTAGAACATATGATATATGTTTGAGACCCGGGGGTGGCGGGACGCCTCACCAGCCCCAACCTAACAAAATGGCTAATGCCGCTCACTGTAGCTAATGTAGTCTGCCGATCTACGTCACCCATTGGTTTACAGGGCACTAAGACCCTAGATAAATCATAAAATCCAATAGAGATACAAACAGCTTACGCCTCCTCAGGGGTTGTACAGGAGGAAACAGGGCACTTCCAATCCAAAGCAGCCCGTCCCTCTTGCACAAGATCTGCCAAGTCCTTTGGAAGGTCGTTTAGTATTGGTTGCCACGCAGTAAGAAAAAACCTTTTCATCACCTTTTAAAATGGCACTCAGCTTTTCCATAGGGAGAACTTTAAAAACCTCTCTATACCTCTCTATTTTATAGTGTAGTGAAAAAATTAAGCTGACAAATGGTTTTTGATTCAAAAACACTTTATATACAAGAAAGGTATACCTCCAATACAATCATATAAGCACGAGATTTAAACTGACTTCAGTACAGCTCAGTGCATATGTTTGTGGAAAGCATGGATATCAAGGGTCAATTTGAAAGAGATGAAAAGACTGACAAAACTTTACAATGTTTGCACTTATACCTTTGTAAGCAATTGTTGACTCCACTCCCATTTGTCTTACTAAGGGGTCAGGGGTTTCCACTCTATCATTGCACATTCCCTCTGCGGGGGGAAAAAAGGGGGGAGGGGGGAGGGGGGGTGGTTGCATACCACGTTGTACCTACCAGGGTGCATCCATCTTGTCTTTCAGTTCCCCTCCCCCATCTCACACTATCTCTGCTAATCTGCCTTTTGGTGTTTAGCTCAGACACCTATCTGTGACTTTGAGTCGTGTTAGGCTGTGCAAAACTGCACGTAGCTGGTTTTGCCGATTGGGAAATGAAAGAACTCAAAACTTACACAATACTGTATAGAAACATAATATTAAAGCAACTGAATTAGTAATTGTTATAATTAATAACATAATTAATACCTCATGCAGAAAGCAATCACTACAGTCCACCCTTTTTGTACTATCAAGTACAACCAAATTATTATGTATCTGTTAAGTTATTCCTGAGCTTAATAAAGCTATTGAGCAAAGTTATGCTTTGTAATGAGTCAGAAACTGTTGTAGAATTAATGAGGTCGCCATGGCATTCTTAATTACAAGGGGTCTACTTAAATCGCGGTAAATTTACGTATTTTTCACGAGTATGTTGCGGAAATAAAATTAGGATTTCGCGGACATGTTTGAACATTAAATAAACCTAAGTTGACAGTATTTCAGAACACTATAGAGCCTAAAAATAGTGGTACTCGCTTCCTTAATAAAAGTGAGTGCTGTCATTTGTTAAAGGCGAGCATGCAGCCCCCCAGCAGTTGACTTGCCCACATGGAACTGCACGTCTGCATCCACTGAATTGACTGGAAGTTAAGGCGCTTTGCCAAGTTATACAGATGTGGATATCGATTAGAAAACAGCCCCAAAACTCGGTTACACAAAGGGCATCTGGCATACTTTAATAAAGGCAATGTATGCATGTTCGTTGTCATGTTATTTGTCCCATCCAATAATTAATTTTATTAGTACCGAATCAAAACAAAGAAGACGGGCTATTCGGTCTAAAATTCCAACTGTAAGCAACAGGTTGAGCGAGGTGGCTGTGCTGGATCGTTTTAGTACTGATTTAACAAGCAGACAGGAATACTTTTTGTCTGGGCTGATTTTCCACTTTGGTTTCTGAAAGCTGTTTATTTTTACGTTCTGTTCAGCAGCCTCTGTGGTAGCCTTTTGTTTAATGTGTGATTCTGAAGCTAGCGTATTTTCTCCAAAGACACATTGAGATATGGAAAACAATTACCTCAGTCTGTATGTACAGTTTCTTTGGGAAATAGCTTAACAGCACTGTTAGATCATTACGGCATTGGATTAAGTCAATCAAATGATAGACAGTTATTAATTAACTGCAAACATTTCACATACTAGGTAAGTGGTTATGTTTGTATTAATTGGGGTGACTGCAGAACGTTGCCATACCACATGTGTATTAGTTTCATAACAGCATGCTTTGTGCACCATATCACTATCCTTTCTTTGTAACCACTTTCTGAGATTAAACAGAACACGTGTCAATACCATATTTACATTATTCAAAACACTTTTACACTCTGGACCAATAATGATGTCTTCCTCCATTAGGGGGGTGCCTTTTTTTGTTGGTCACTCCCTTGGTTGGTCATTTTTGCAAGAGGTCAGAGTTATATTTCAAATTGATTTCCAAATACAATTTTGACTGCTCATGTTATAGTTATTCCTCAAGAAATAGGTGTTATCCAGCCATTCTTTTGGTGGCTGGCAGTATCCCTCTTCATATGTTCCTTCATATTGTTGTGACCATACTGTACTGTTTAGAGCATCATTATTGGACCATAGCCCTACCTCTAACTCCAAACATTGTTGAGTATGCTGTTTAGTGTCATTGTTTACAATTGTGGAGGCACAGTCTGTGATCAGAGTTCATGCTTGATTCGTTTAGTATAAGATGCTATTGTTCTCCTTTTCTCCATTGAAAGATGGTGCTCAGGTTTTCATGTGGGTCTCCACGACTCCAGCTGCAGGGTGTAAGTTCAAAGCCTTTTGGCCGTGCCTGTGGTCTCAGTGCACGTTTGAACTGCAATCGTACACGCTGTCTTTGTTTAATGCACTGTGTCTTCTTCACCATGGTCGCAGGAGGGTCCCTCTGGCTTCCGTTATTCGGTGGAGAGAGGGAATGATCGAGTGTAGTATATACTGTTATGCAGTTTTTATAACTTTCACTTCTGAGATGTGATACCATTTTTTTATTTATTTTTATAATAACTCCCACATACACATTGAACTTGTAGGTTACCGTGTATGGACTGTGTCATTTTGAGGTTAGGGTCTCCCTGCCATCATTTCATGCTGGCTGGTCCCTGTTGATCTGGAGGGTGTGGCCCCTATTTTGGCCAAAATTACTGGAATGGTTTGAGGCCAACTGTTTCCTTCTTTTTGAAACATTCGACCTCTTTTGAATGCAATCTTAAAAGTTCATGTAGCTTGTTCTGTCACTCCGAAGCTCTGAAAATGATATGAAGTCTTATATGAAGTTTTATTATCTGGTGTTTCTATTTAGGGAGGAGTGTGTGTGTGTGTGATTGGTCTCCACACAGCCTCCTGTAGTGGTGTGATCCCATTGAAGTGTGTGAAAGTATTGTCTCTAGAGCAGTTAGCAGCTGTGCCAGTTCCCTTGCAAAGTGAGGTGGAACCTATTTAAGGGTGGGTATCTAATAGTTGTCAGTCTACAGGTAACCAGGGACCGAGGCAGATGGGTAAGTTCCTGCTTCAAGTAATTTTAAACTAACTACATTTGGTAACATTGTAAGGTGGTGTTTGAATTAGCTGAGTTAGTGTGTGATTAGTACCAGGTGAGTGGTTAAATTGATTAGAAGTTGATTTGCTATTTGATTGGTTTCACACAGTTTAGTTGGTTCTTTTGCCACGCAGTTGTAATATTAATCAAGCAGCCTATTTCCACACCAGCAAGAAGCACCAGCAAACAGAAGAGCCTCAACAAAAGAGCCGGGAGTCTAGCTGTGGGAGTCCAGCGAGGGGAGGCTGCGCCGAGATGCTGTTCGAATAGATCCGAACCTAACAGCGCTCTGGAAGAAGCCATCTACTAGTCAGGTCTGTACCCTCCACACCACTGCTCCCACTGTGCCTATTAGTCTTGCCTGTGCTGCTATGACTGTCTCTCACATCCCTGTTCTGTCCTCTCGCCCTCATCCTCTGCCCTCTATCTGCTGCTGCTCCTCCAACCCCTCTAACCTCATCCCTCTGCCTCCCCCCTCCCGACACTCTGTGGTGCACTCTGGCACTGTCTTCTGCTGCTAACAAAGTTGATTTCATCTCTGCCTTAGCCTCCCACCTCTCTCTCGATTTCCTTGCTCTCACTGAAATCTGGCTGTCCCCTGACAACACTGTTACTCCTGCTGCCCTGTCCTCTCTCCTACGTCCTGTCCCATACCCGCATCTCACTGGGCGGGAGGTGGGACTGGTCTTCCTCCTCCCTACTTACTCTTTTCTGTCCCCTTCGATCTCTCCTCACTCTCTGTTAATACCTTTGAATTTCATGCAGTCCAACTAACCTCTCCCTGTCAACTCTTGCTAATTGTAATTGCACCGTCCCCTGGGCCTCTCGCTCACTAGATGAACTCGACTATCTACTCTCCTCCCTCCCCTCTCTGTCTACCCCAACTGTCCTGTTAGGTGACTTCAACATCCATCTCTCCAACCCCAGCCATCCTCCCTCCTTCACTCCTTCGACTTCTGTCTCTCTCCATCCTCATACCCACAAAGCTGGCCGTCAACTGACCTCACCTTCTCCAGGGCCTGCTGCACCTCCACCCTCTCTGTCACCCCTGGACCTCTCTGATCACTATTTCATCTCTTTTTCTCTGTCTCTCCCTCTCTCCTGCTCCTCCTACCCCCACTGTCACCTCTCGCCCAGAACCTCCGCTCTCTCTCCCCCTCTGTCCTTGCCTCCCACTGCTCTCTCCCCTCGACTCCTTTTCACACCTCCGTAGACTCTGCTGCCTCCACCCTCTTCACTTCCCCCTCCTCCTCGACTCCTCTGTCCCCACCCCTCCCGACCTGCTCGCCCCTCCAACCCTGGCTCTCCTCTGCGCCCCGCTCGCAAAATCACACTGCGATCTGCTGAAAAGAAATGGAAGAGAACCAACTCCCTGCTGCCTAGACCTTTACCGCACTCCTCCTCTCCTCCTTCTCCTCTACTCTCTCCTCTGCTAAATGTACTTATTTCCAATCTGTAATCCAAGCCCCACCAACAACCCACGTGTATTCTCTACCTTCTCCTCCCTCCCAAAACCTCCCCTCCTCCTCCCTCCTCTATCTCCTCTGATGACTTTGCCTCCTTTTTCTTCTAAAACTTCAGATATCCGCAAACTCTTTAACACCTTTCCCTCCCCCACACCCCTCCTGCCCAACCCCTACACCCACTACATCCCTACTAACTGCCCTCCTTCTCCACCTTCTCTCCTCTCAGACTCCCCCTCTCCT
The DNA here is from genome assembly GCA_036884735.1 of Huso huso. Lineage (NCBI taxonomy): Eukaryota > Metazoa > Chordata > Actinopteri > Acipenseriformes > Acipenseridae > Huso > Huso huso. The sequence goes on along the minus strand of CM072681.1, from coordinate 8,366,999 downwards.
CCCACTCCAGGGTCACAAACCCACCACATGTGCCTGACCCCCTCCCCACTCATCTCTTTCAAGCTGCTGCTCTGCTCTACTTCCCTTCATCTCCTCCTTCTCAACACCTCTCTGCTTTCTGGTCTCTTTCCCTCTACCTTCAAAAAAGCCTCTATCACCCCCTCCTCAAAAAACCTACCCCCCGATTCACCTCCCTCCAGAGCTACCATCCTGTCTTCCCCCTACCCTTCCTCTCCAAAAACCTCGAGCGGACTGTACACCGCCAGCTCTCTGCTTTCCTGTCCAACCACTCTCTGCTTGACTCTCAATCTGGCTTCTGCCTGCTCACTCCACTGAAACCGCCCTCCTGTCTGTCACCAACTCACTTAAGTGTGCCCGAGCTGCCTCTCTCTCCTCTGTCCCAATTCTCCCCGACCTCTCTGCTGCCTTTGGACACTGTTGATCACCTATTCTACTATCATCTCTTGCTGACCTGGGGATCTCTGGCACTTTCTCTGGCCTGGTTCCTCCTACCTCTCAACCGCATTTCCTGGGTAACCTGGCATTGAACAACCTCACACCTCACCCTTTCAACTGGAGTCCCCAAAGGGTCAGTCTTGGGTCCTCTCCTGTTCTCTCTACACCCGCTCACTGGGCCCCCCCATCGCATCCTATGGTTTCTCATACCATTTCTATGCTGATGATGCTCAGATTTTCCCTCCTTCCCCACCTCTGACTCCACCATCTCCTCCCGTATTCTACCTGTCTGTCTGCTATTTCCTCCTGGATGCACCTCGCATCACCTCAAACTCAACCTCTAAATCTGACCTCCTTTCTTCCCTCCTCCTCCCCCTCTGATCTCTCTATCTCTGTTCCTCTGAATCTACCACACTCTCCCTCTTCCTCAGCTAAGAACCTCAGAGTCACCCTGGACCCCTGCCTCTCTTATTCCCAGCACATCTCCACTTGGCACGCACTGCCGATTCTTCCTGAGCAACATACCCGAAGAATCCGACCCTTCTCACCAACTATGCTACCCAGCTCCTGGTCCAGGCCCTGGTACTCTCCCGCCCTAGACCATTGCAACTCCCTCCCGGCTGGCCTCCCTGCGTCCGCCACCCGTCCGCTCCAGCTCATCCAGAACTCTGCTGCCCGCCTGGTGTTCTCTCTGCCTCGCCGCCCACGCTTACTCCACTACTCCGCTCCACTGGCCCGATCACCGCCGCATCCAGTTCAAGACTCTTGCCTAGCCTACAGATGCCTTGACCAGACTGCACCCAGCTACCTCCAGACCTCATCTCTCCCTACACCCCACCGACCTCTCCGCCTGCACCAGAAGACTAGCCTCTACCTTCGCTCGCTCCCCTGCCTCCAGAGCCGGCTCCTTCTCCACCCCTGCTCCGCAGTGGTGGAATGACCTTCCTACAGATGTCGGACCTCCCAGTCCCTGACCACATTCCGGCGCCTCCTTAAGACTCACCTCTTCAAAGAGCACCTGTAGAACTCCTCTGTTTGTATCCTGGGACACTATCACCCTTCATGTAAATGTGTGCTTTATTTTGCTCTTATCTGCCCCCTATTTTACTGCATTTAATCCTGTACTTCAGAATACTGTAATCTGCCAAGTGTTTAACCTGTACTTTGTATTTAATCACATCCTGATGTAACTATCACTATTTAATCATATCCTGATGTAACTATCACTATTATCTGCTGTATTATTGAATTGTGGTTTGTCACACTTGTACTTTGCTTGAACAAAAGTTATTGTATTTCTTGCTCTTATTGTATTACTTGTATTGTAAACACTTGAAATGTATTTGCTTATTTATTGTAAGCCCCCTGGATAAGGGCGTCTGCTAAGAAATAAATAATAATTGTACTGAAAAGGTAACAGGATTATATAGATGCATGTGTTTCAGTTCCCGCTGCGGTGTAATGCAGAGTGTAAAGGGGTTTTTTTTTTACTGCAGTGACGTGACTCACCACGCCTCCCACGTGACAGGCCAAGAACGACGCCTGAAGATCAAGTCCGGAAGGTTGAAGGAATACGAAACCCCACGCCGCTGCGTAGCTGTCATTCAGCGGGTAAACCCCGCTTCTATCTGGAGGGGGGATAAAATGAGGAGAACATCGCAACGGAGTACCGAGCAAACCCATAGGGATTGAAATCATTTCAGAGATTCCGTTTATCTGTGGCACTTTAACCAGCCAATAAGAGTTTCCTTTAAATTACTTTAATTCTGATACCCCACAAGGTTTTTATTAACAAAAAGAGACCCAACGTTTACCCTATAATTAAAACCCGAATGCCCGCACAGCTGCCGTGGTCTTAAACCGACCCAACTTACCCGATGACGTCAGCGAAAGTTACCGCCGCAAACTTGCCATTGGTTGACATCCAGAAGTACCGATCCCGCACTCGTCACAAAGTTACCTGAAGTCAGAAATGAACGACAGAGCCGCCCGTTATTTAAGAACACCGGCAATACAAAGTCACACACCATATTAAATAGAATAGATAAAACGTTTTGTGTTGGCTATACAGCGTTTCATAAACCTAAACAAAGCTGCCAATTCAATCGATTAATAGAATACTCATAACTTGAACCAACCACAACGTTCAGGAAGTCTAAACGTTACATGCCAAATCATCAAGGGCGAAGTTCCCAGTTCAATTAATTCTCTTCATTAAGCATCTCGAGTGACTGTCAATTATCTGATTTGCCCCGAGAACCATCACCCTTTTATTCTGTATACAAGGGCGGTCAATCAATGGCTTAAACATATCTGATAATACTGTGATAGACATAATACACAGATTCCAGTTAGCGGGAGTCCTGGATTAGCCCAACTGATAACATTAATACCCCAACATTAGTGTAGAGTTGGGTTTGTGAACCTAAGACACACAAGTACCACATGAACCCAAGTGATACAGATATATTACACTGCAGACTGGAGATTGTTCTGCGGCGTGAATATTGATCTTACCCGACAAGTCCTGAGCGACCAAGCCAGCCGGGCAACACCAAGCATAACCAGGCAACTCTGGAACAATACACAATCACATATACATGCGAGTTCTTGACATCCGGCACACTCATCTGCAGTAGCCAGTTAACTGAAGGAGAATGCTAAAGTTCAAATTAACTTACAGACCAAGGACTATGCTAAATTGTTAATTATTTTAAATGTGCACAGATAAAGGGGTTGGTGGAATTGCTTGAAAATGTGATAACCACAGTCCACGAATAGTGAGACAATATCTATATCTATCTTAAAATCTAATTAAAAAAATTAAACTCACCCTAAAAGCAGCCTAAACCCCATCTCAATAATTTCTCCAGCCGTCCACCACAGATCACCAATCACTAACAAAACCTCGCTTATCTACAACAGAAAAAAAGCTGCTGCGTTTTGTTCGCTCGCTTGTTGGGACACGGCGCGCCCGGGTTTATAAAGCCTCAGAATCGCACCGCCTCCGTTCACACGCGCCCCGATCACAGCACCTGACTGAGATTGAACTGAAGAGTCAACACGTGGTCTTAATCACGCGTGATTAACTGCTGATCGGGTGTCCCCAGTTATCATCATCATAATCATCATCATCATCATCATCATCATTAGTAGTATTTTGTTCTCTGAGTTTAATTTAATTAATGACGCAATGCGGGTTGATTTCCCAACTGATTCTCCAGAGCGCAATGGGTCGGAATTGTTGATCAAGCCCACCTGTTATCGCTGTTTAGACCCAGCGTCCAGTATATATACTGGTCGGGTCCGTTAAACGATGTCGGTGGTGTTGAGGTGTCGGGTTATTCGGGCAATCAGCGGAGGACAGATACAATGGTCGTCGCGCTGTTTTAAAGTAAGTGTAGTCTTATTTATGTTTTTAAAAAAAATCTTATTTAAATTAGGATGTAGCTCTGTGTGTATATATATATATATATATATATATATATATATATATATATATAATGTGAAGTAGAAACACTTTTTTTTTTTTTTTTTTGTGTGTGTCGAGCACTTGGTTTGAGAAGCTTAACTTTATCCTTTTCCAACGGTGATAACATTCACACGTTAATATGTCTTTTAAAAACCTAATAGTATCTTTTTTAACCAAACTAATAGTTAACTTTTTTTCTTCGCTGTTTGTTGATCAAATGGTATCCAATTAATATTGGAGAGTGACTCAAGAGGAGAGAAACTGACAAACTTAAACGCCCGCATCCAACCTGTCCGTGACGTTTGAATTGGTGCACTTCGTTGTAATAATGATTTAGTATAATTCGGGGGGGGGGTAGTAATAACCTGTACCTTAAAGGGTTAATTTTTAATTGTTCATTTCCCCTGATTAGCGATACCCTGCAGCGCGCTCGTTACACGGACCTGCCTATACTAACGCTGAAGTCTCTATTCCAGATTCGCACTGCTGTGCGCGGCGCACTCGTGGACGCTGACGCGCTCTGTAGTCTTCATTCTAAACTCCCAAAGCTGAAACACATTGGCCCATCCAACAGATTAGACTACAACCCCATGAGCCTCTGTCCTTGATATGAAGTGAGTCCTGAACTCAAGTGCTTCAAAAGCATAGCAGTGACCTACAAAGCTTTTTTTTTTCCCCTCTAGATGTGAGCTACTGCAGTTCTACTCTGCGTTCCCCGTGTGTCCCAGTCTCTGCTGGAGCCTCGTGTTTCTGCAGGTTGAGCCCTGCAGCCCCACAGCCAGACTACCTGAACTGGACTCCAGCCTCAATGGGACCTGGTCACTGACTGGTGAGGAGTCTGCTAGTCCTCTAGCTGCCCATTCCGGGCTGTGCTTCCAATGCAGGCTTGCTATGACTCCTGTTCCTGTGTCTGCAGCTGCCTGGTCACTGGAGACCCTACAGAACCCACTTCCCTGGCAGATCCCACCTGGAGGATACCTGCAGTAAGACTTGTGTGCCTGGAGCCCAGAGATCTGCAAGCACACATATTCATTCATTCATTCACACACACACACACACACACACTTGGAATCCAGATTTCATCTGAGACATGAAGAGAAAAACAAGCTAATAGAGAGTACAGTGTAGTATTAGTTATTAACGCTATAGGCTGATAGTCCCAGCACCAAAAAGTGTGCAAAACACTCCTGATTATTTTTTATTTCATAAAATGAAACAACTATAAACCAGAGCTGAAGAATCAGCTTGCACTGCTGTAGTTGAATCATGTAACAGAGTTATTATTTTTAATGATATAATAGAGGATCAACTTTACTTCCCACCCCTCTGCTATTTCGTGCCTGTGGTCATCCATTAATCTATATTCATGTCAAGAATCCTGAATGTTGAAATACAGAAAGCTGAGTCAGTCAGCACCAGTCAGTGTCCTGGCAAATCAGTTACAATAACAGGATTGTCTCCACACACTAGAATCGACCATCACAGACTAGCAGCTCTGCACGCACTAGAACAGGGGTGTCAAACTCAATTTTACCATGGGCCACATCTCAATTTCATGTTTGCTTCCCGGGCCACAAAATATATGCATCATTTTTACATATAAACATGCATTTTAGTGGATTTTACTGGCTCTTTGAGCTAATATATATATATATATATATATATATATATATATATATATATATATATATATATATATATATATATATATATATTTATATATATATATGAATTTATATATATATATGAATTTATATTCATTCGTTTTTGGTATAAATTAAGATGAAACACATTTTATCTTACCCATTTGCTGTACTGAGAGTGCTCATTTGTTGAAGAAACCTGACACCGTTTTTGTGAGACCAGTTTATCGATGTCAGGAGTCATGTCTTGTGATGAAGCTATCTTAAGGATGGAATGTAATTCACATCATTCACCCGGGATCTTTGAGGTGATTTATTGATCTTCATTAATGAAAACAGCCGCACAAGCATGTACTTCCAAACATTGACAGGACTCGTGAGGCATTAAGGCGGAGCTGTGGGAATGTGACTGGAAGGAGACGGTACAATTGCTCAGCCCCGCAGAATCAAAACTTCGCTTTCAGTGCGCTACTGCACTGTAGTTCAATCAGTTCCATTTGCATGTGTTCTGGTGCAGCTTCCACGTCCACGATAAATGGATTTGAGAAAAGTTGGAACTGGAATTGCTGCTTAAAATCGGAAAAAGTGGCGCTCAAATTCCACGTGCAGCAGGTTCAGTTTTGCAGCAAATGCATCTCCAGGAAAAGTCACACCCGCAGAAACAGTTTGGCATGTTGGGAAATGAGAGATTTTGCATCTGCTTTTCCCAAAGACGTAACTTTATTGAAACGTCTTTACGCTGTCATACATTTCTGTGATGACTTGTTTACAGCCTTTGCATTTTAACATTCAAAGTGTCGAGGTGTTCAGTTATATCGCAGAGAAATCCAAAATCACACAGCCATTGTGTATCTGAAAGCTCTGGCATTTCTCTCCCTTTATTGTGCATGAACAGTTCTATTTCTTGACGTAGCTCGAAGAATCTTTTAAGTACTGCACCACGACTAAGCCAGCGAACCTCAGTGTGGTATGGCAAATCTCTGTTTGTGTCTTAAGCTCCTCTAGCAACATCTGGAACTGCCTGTGATTCAAACCTCTGATCTGATGAAATTGACAGTTTTCACAACTGTGGCCATGACGTTGTCCATTTTCAAACCTTCCCGCATAAGGCTTCCTGGTGTAGAATACAGTGGTAAATTGTAAGTGTCCCCGGGCAATTCAACTCATCTAGTTTTTTTTTGCGCACCAAAGCAACAAGCCCATTTTTTTCACCACACATAGCAGCTCCGTCTGTTGTCAAGCCAACTAATTTTTCCCAAGTTAATTTCATGCTGTTCATACACTTCTCAAGTTGTTGAAATATATCTTTTGCTGTAGTGGTGCCGTGCATAGCGGCAACTTTCAAAAGTTCTTCAGTAATGGTTAAGTCTGCAGTCACACCCGGATGAAAATTGATAACCGTGCAGTATCGTAATATCTGTGCCCTCGTTGACTGCAAGAGAAAAAGCTACGAAATTCCTTTTGCTTTTTTTCAACGAGCTGATCTTGAAGATTGTTGTAGGTCATTCACTCGTTCAGCTACTGTATTTCTAAAAAGGTTAATATTAGCAAACGCGTTCTTCCTCAGGCATACGATTTCTGTAACTTTAAGCATAAATGCTCAAAAATGACTTTGATGACTTTGCAAATGTCCCTCAGAAAATTTTGACTTTGATGAAAATCTTTTTGTTGTAATTGCCTAATTTTTCCTGCCTCACTAACTTGCCATACTTTTCGTTTAATAGTCGAACTCCTTCATCACCCGCTTACTTTTACATACCAAGCCTTTGTGCACAAAAAAATTCACCTTTCACAGTCTTTGCTTATCGATCTTTTAAACACGTTTTGTATGACTGTTGCAGAAAAAATGACAAGGCACATTTGCCTTGTGGATATCTATGTCATATGATCAACTTTTTCCGCCTGTCAGTTTATTTCCTTCCAACTTGGGAATTGAATTCTTACCATACTTTTTACATTTATGTTTAGTTTCATAGTGGCCTTATTTGGCCCTTGATTGGCCTTATATTGAATCAACCATCACCGGACAGCAGCTCTGCTTCAACCATCACAGACTAGCTATCAACCATTAGCAGTCCGCACACTTACATACCTAAGCTCCGCACACTAGAATCAACCATCACAGACTTTTTCAACCATTCGCAACCATCACAGACCAGTCTGCACACGACAAAAAAATATTCAACCATCACAGACTGTCCATTACCACCTAGAGTCCCACCAGACTACAGCTCCGAAACAAATCAACCATGCCTTCCTTATCGAATCAACCATCACAGACCTTTTTTTTGACACACACTTTCACAGACTAGCAGCTGCACACAGAGAATCGACACGACTTCTGAACACTGAATCAACCATGGACTGTTGCAGAAAACAGGATGTGAATCGAGCACAGTGCACGCACTAGAATGATCATACAGACAGCATCCCATAAATATCACAGACTAGCTTGCACACAGTGGATACCATCACAGACTAGCATCTGCACACACTATATCACAGACTAGCAACGAGTCACCATCACAGACTAGCAGCTCTGCACACAGTTTCACAGTTTATTTCAACCATCACAGACCAAGCTCTTTAGAAACACTAGAATCAACCATCACAGACTAGCAGCTCTGGCATGAATCAACCATCACAGACTCAGCTTGACAGCTAGAGTCAAACCGCAGCTGTTCAACCATCACAGACTAGCAGCTCTGCACACACCAGAGTCACCATTATAACCAGCTCTGCACACAGTAAACTTTGTGACCAGTACACACTAGATCAAATATCACAGACTCTTATTTGGGCATCACAGATAGCCTGCACACACTGTTTGACACCCTGCACTCAGAAATCAACCATCACAGACTAGCAGCTCTGCACGCACTAGAATCAACCATCACAGACTAGCAGCTCTGCACACACTAGAACCGACCATCACAGACTAGCAGCTCTGCACACACACTAGAATCAACCATCAAAGACTAGCAGCTCGCACCACCTGAATCAACCATCACAGACTAGCAGCTCTGCACACACTAGAATCGACCATCACAGACTAGGCACACACTCACAGACTAGCAGCCTGCACACACCAGAATCAACCATCACAGACCAGCAGCTCTGCACACACTAGAATCAACCATCACAGACTAGCAGCTCTGCACACAGAATAGACTAGTCTGCACACTAGAATCAACCATCACAGACCAGCAGCTCTGCACACACCATCAGAATCTGCCACCAGAATCAACCATCACAGACTAGACTAAAGTCAACCATCACAGACTAGCAGCTCTGCACACCAGAATCAACCATCACAGACCAGCAGCTCTGCACACACTAGAATCGACCATCACAGACCAGCAGCTCTGCACGCACTCAGAATCGAATCACAGACTAGCAGCTCAGAATACCGCACTGAGTGCCAGCACAGACTAGCAGCTCTGCACACACTAGAATCACCATCACAGACCAGCAGCTCTGCACACTAGAATCAACCATCACAGACCTCAGAATCAACCATCACAGACCAGCAGCTCTGCACACACCACAGCACGCACTAGAATCAAACATCACAGACTAGCAGCTCTGAATCACCATCACTAGAATCTGCAACGATCAAAGAACAGCCACATAACTCGATAGCCAGGGGAACTAGAATCAACTTTGGGACAGACATGGCAGTAAGGAACAGCCACATCATAGCCAGGGAACCCTTTGGGAAGAGTGATGTGCGGTGTCAAACCCCTGTAAGAGTCTGTGTGTGTCCAGTGGTTAAAGACAAGAGCTTGTAAGGAAATAAGCATCACACACGCTTTTATTTTTGAATTGTTATTTGTCAAACAGCGAGTTAGAGATCACATACATTTTCTTTACTTCAGCTTCAGTGGTTTCAATCTATCCACACACTAAATCACAGAGTCAGCTCTGAACACGGCATTCTTTATATTCCCTTCTGTGATCGAGTGGATATCCGGTCTGCAGCGCACTCCATCACCCACACAGCTGCCTTTACCTGAGAACGAGGACAATTGTTGTACAAAGGCTGTTTTATCAGTCACTGCTGGATTAAAATAGTATTGTTTTAAGAATAAATAATTAAACTCACATGGAGAGGTGTCGGGTCACCAGGGCTTCCTGTGCTGTAAACCTGGACTTCATGGAGACGGGCAGAACAGAGCCCTCGCTATTCCTTATCCAATCATGTGGTCATTTACTAGAACTGTTTGTTGTAATATATCTATATCTATCTATCAGCTCAGTTGCCCTTTGAAATGACTCGTATAACCTTAACCCCTGTGTAAAGATAGACATTTCAGATACATTCTTAAAATATAGCAAACAGAATATTTACAGGATAGCCAGAGAGTACTGTGTGTAAATAATAACGTTTTCTGTAATTGCTCTTATTTGAAAATCATTCTCATGTATTTATCATGCTTACTGCCTGTTCTTACTGGACCCATATCAGCAAATAGTTACTACTGTGGTTTAGCTGCTCTAGTCGAATTCGCTCCTTATAATTTACTGTGTGCTTTATTTTGCTCTTACTTTGAATTGATTTTATGGTACCTTTCATATCTGCTCTTATCCGTATTATGATATTCTTGTAATGTGATGTGTTTTATAATGTGATACTTTGTACTGTGATAACTTGTAAGAATTGTAAGTCCTCTGGATGTCTGCTAAGAAATAAATTATAATAAATGTAGTACGTTGTTGATTTTCTACTACCTGTACTAATTACCTGTTGTAAATAGTAGAGGGGAACAGCGAATCAGTTTTTGTCACGGAGCTGTGTTCAGATCAAATAACATGTTAGTTTTAATAAGAAAGTGGTGGGTCAAAATGTGGATCGTAAAAGATTTTCGGTGGATCTCTCGAATAAATCATAGCATATACTCATACAACAGTTTTGTTTTCTGATGATGGGCAGAGTCTTCTGTGTCGTCCAGTAGCACAGATGAAAATATCCCAACAGTTTCTGTGTGAGATCGAACAAAAATGCTTGTGAAAATACATTTTAATTTAGGGCGCACGTATGCGACTAGAAATTCCTAAAGGTTCACTATAAAAAAAAATAAACGTGATTTATTTTCAGCTGGAAAGTAAAACAAACAAAAAAAAAAAACTCATTTGATCTAAACTGATAGCTCAATCAATGCACCCCTGGGAATGTAGTTTATTGGGTGTCCACTGCCCACTGTTAATCGCAATATTAAAACTACAAATCCCATACCCCGCCAGTTTCACTGATTTATCAGTGCGATGGCTACTCATTTCCAGACAGTTTGTCAAACCAAGATAAGGAAAATAACAAATTCAGATATGTCTGTGTCTTTACAGGAAATGAGCAATACAGGTGTGTCAGAAGATGAAAGCGAACAGGGAGTTCATAGTTGTAAAATACAAGTTCAACCAACAGTGGCTAAAAGATTTCCCCTGGCTTAAGTTTGACAATGTTAAAAAAAATCCATGTTTTGCAATGTTTTATCAGGATGCAGGGGGAACTGATGGCAGACCAGACTGCATTTTAACAGGGAGCCAGGAGTTCAAACATGAAAATATCTTAAACACAGCGCTTCAAAACGGCACGCAGTGTGGGAGAGGCAGCCCAGCGCGCCGCCATAAACAGCAAGCAAGCGCCTTCTGAGGAACATGAGCAGGCAGCTAAAATAATAAATATACAAAACGTTAACCATTTTAATTGTGTTGATGCAAAAGAATTAAACTGCACACGTTTATGTAAGAAAGAAGGAACAAAAGATCTGTACATTCAACAATACATTTAAGCAAAACATGTTTATTATTTATTATTTATTATTATTATTATTATTATTATTATTATTTGTGTGTGTGTGTCCCCCAAAATGTCAGTGCGCGTCAAGCATTATATAAATCTCGCTTAAAATTGCTGGTCATAGCTTTTAGTTGGTCAAAGCAAGTATTTTTAATACAGTGCCATTTGAGTATTTAAAATATGGTTTCAAAATTAAAATGTCAGAAGCGGTGTGTTATTTAAATGAAGCCTAATGGCGCTCAGAACTTGCATTTTAAAACCTAACGGTTCTGCTCAGAGTGGAATGTTCAGGAGCCGGAAAGTTGTCAGCGTCTCTCTCTCTGCCCCGCCTCTCTCTCTCTCTGTTGCTCCAGCTAGAGTTCACATTCAGCTTCCTTAGATTATATAGCTATTTTTTACTAACTTTTACAAATGAGCTTATTGAGGCTTCTGTGTTTTAAGATGGTTCAGGTGCAGTCCCGCAGACTGACTGCAGCATCATTAGGTATACCGCACTGCGCTCGGCTTTGTTGTGGAGGCTGGTTACACAAAATAATGAACGACTGGTAAAGAAATCACATGGATTGCTTTTTTAATGGTAAATGTGTATCTGGTATTCTGAGTATTATCTGCAATTAATAACTCAGCTATATTCATATTCAGAATGTGATACAGTAAAGATAGGGTCCAGTATTAGAAATAAATAAACATCGCTTTAAGAGAAACAGCAGTGATGTTTATTGACCATTCCATCCATTCTCTATATGTTTCTACATTGTAGTTGCAATCCATAGGGACAAGGGACCAGTGATCTTAAATAAAAACTAGAGCCCACACACTAACCAATATAGAAAGGGGGGAGAAATGTATTGCTCATGCAGTACCTTCCACTTTCCTCTATTAAATGTCATTTGCCATGTGTCTGCCCAGTTCTGAATGCTGCGATCATTTTGAATGACCTTGCTGCTGCAACAGTGTTTGCCACCCTCCTGTTTTTTGTCTCTGCCTACAAATTTAACAAGTTTGCTTACCATACCAGAATCTAAATCATTAATGTAGATTAGAATAGCAGAGGACCCAATACTGATCCCAATGTGCATTATAAATATCATATGGGGAGATACTGAAATTGAAGAAGGAATCTATGAAAAAGACCTAGAAGTTTATGTTGACTCAGAAATGTCTTCAGACAATGTGGGAAGCTATAAAAAAAGGCCAACAAGATGCTCAGCCATATTGTGAGAAGTGTTGAATTTAAATCAAGGAAGTAATGTTAAAACTTACAATGCATTAGTAAGACCTCACCCAGAATATTGTGTGTTCAGTTCTGTCACCCTGTTACAAAAAAAGGATATTGCTGCTCTAGAAAGAGTGCAAAGAAGATCAACCAGAATTATCCCAGGTTTAAAAAAGGCATGTAGTATGCAGACAGGCTAAAAGAACTGAATCTGTTCAGTCTTTGAACAAAGAAGACCACGCGGCATCTGATTCAAGCATTCAAAAATCCCAAAAGGTATAGACAATGTCGACCCAGGGACTTTTTTCAAACTGAAAAGAAACAAGGGACCAGGGGTCACAAATGGAGATTAGATACAGGGGCATTCAGAACAGAAAATAGGAGGCACTTTTTACACAGAATTGTGAGGGTTCAAACCAACTCCAGTAATGTTGTTGAAGCCGACGCCTGGGATCCTTCAAGAAGCTGCTTGATGAGATTCTTCTGGGATCATTGCTAAAGTTACTAACAACCAAACGAGCAAGATGGGCTGAATGGCCTCCTCGTTTGTAAACTAACTTATGTTCTTATTCCTTATACAATGCTGCCACTGTGTGGACATTTACTAGAACTGTTTGTTCTAATACATATATATTTATATGTCAAGTCTCAAGTCACAACGGTCAAGGGTCAAGTCTGGAAACAGCTGCCTGATTGACTGATGAGGAAGATAAAGATGATGAGGATGATGATGATGAGGAGGAGGAGTGAGGAGGAGACGCCTCACATTGTCTCAGTATGTATCTGACATTTACCGCAAAATGTTTTAATCTGTTTTTGTATGGTGTTGCTGATCCTTGTGTCTAGTAAGGAAAATAATAAAACAAAATTCACTTCCCTGTTGTACGGGGACTGAGGCCTGTGGTTGGGAGTGTCCTGAAAACAAAAGAAAGGTTAATGAAGAGTATGGTTTAGAGCTGGTTTGGAAGGGAGCACACTTCCAGAACAATGTATTGCAGTACTATTGTTGAGATAAACTGATATGCAATAGTTCAGGTAACCTGAGTTGGGTGGTGGTGAGGTCCTCCATCTTGACAGGAAGTGGGGAAGCAGCCATGTTGGTGAGGGAAGCTTTATTGACCTCCTGAGTACTGACTTCTGTAGTCAGGGCAGTACCTGTAGTAGATATTGAAAAGGGGGGACAGTTGATTTTGGTACGTTTCCCTCTGCTTGTTTTAAAGCATAGTTTTAATGCACGTGTTAGATTAATGTTTATATATATTCATTGATTTGTTTTTTTTAATACTTTTATTTATTCTTGATAACTGTTTGCTGGTTTGTTTCTATATACCCAATCTGCAGAATGGTTTATTCTGGGGGGAGGGGGAGGTCTGGAAGGGTATAAAGGCTGTTAGTTTTGTTCAGTCAGGATCGTCTTTGTGCAGATCAGAGGGCAGTTTTGCAGCTCTGTGGTTGACCCAGTTGCTGGAGTCAAAGTACCTGTGATTAGGTGACTATAAATAGTTATTTTTGGTTTCCACTTTTTCTTTCCTCAAATTGTTTGATATTTTGTTCAATTAGTTTTTGTTTATTATTGTTCTTAAATAAAAATAATTGGTTTGTTCAAACTTCTTTTAGATCCGTGGCCGCTGCTGTGTGTCAGTGGCACACACACACACACACCGTACACACTGGAGACACAACACACTGAGACACAACACACTGAGACAAAAACACACTGAGACACACAACCACACTGAGACAAAAACACACACACATGAGACACACACACTGAGACACGCACACATAACACACAAAGACACACACACTGAGAGAAGGGCTATTGCACTGAGACAAACACACTGAGTATTACACACACACTAAGACAAACACACACATACACTGAGACAACACACACACACAGAGACACACACACACAGAGACACACACACACTGACACACACTGAGACACATACACTGGAGACACAGGTACAATTATGTTATGCTAATTGTTATATATTCAGATTTAGGATAGTTAAATATTTAAT
>CM072681.1:8326641-8351888 GCA_036884735.1 Huso huso | reverse complement strand
TGGGGGCTTTGTGTTTTTAAGATGGTTCAGGTGCAGTCCGGCAGACTGACTGGAGCATCATTACAGTATGCCACCGCACTGCGCCGGCTTTGTGTGGAGGCTGATACACAAAAATAATGAACAACTGGTAAAGAAATCACATGGATTGCTTTTTAATGGTAAACGTGTAACAAAACCTAATCCTTAAGCAACGTCCATTAACTAGTATTTTATGACGGAAATACAAATAAACTACCCTGAACAATATAAACTCTCCAAAGCAGTAGGATTGCGCGACAGAACCAAGAAAAATTGCTGGGTAAGTCAGGATTGTTTACAACACCTAGAAAATAGGAAGAAAATTAAACCAGAAGACAACACCAGAATTCAAATAGCAGATGTTATTGAATATGCCTGGAATATTATACTTGTAGACAGATGTGTTTATTATTATTTGTTTATTTAGCAGACGCCTTTATCCAAGGCGACTTACAGAGACTAGGGTGTGTGAACTATGCATCAGCTGCAGAGTCACTTACAATTACGTCTCACCCGAAAGACGGAGCACAAGGAGGTGAAGTGACTTGCTCAGGGTCACACAATGAGTCATTAGTTGAGATGAGATTTGAACCGGGGACCTCCTGGTTACAAGCCTTTTCTTTAACCACTGGACCACACAGCCTCCTGTCAAACATTTGGTGTACATGGGTTTGAATCAGACAGCATTTGGACCAGTCAACATGTTTACCAGAACACGCATCAATACCAGTCATATAGGACAGATCAAAGCTTTCAGTAATGTACAGCCTAACATAGCCAATGTTGATTAAAGTGTTTACCAAAAGAGTCCATCAGGCAGTCCTTATAGAAAACAAATGTCCATGAAACAACAACAGCCAATGCTTTGAAGTCTCAAGCTGTTATATATCAGGTCTGTATTGAGAATGCAGTTGAGCCAGAACAGTTTAAACACAAAACAAAACCAAAACAAAATGAGACTTCTGAGCGGGGTGCTCGTTAAACCCTGATAAATAAACAAAAAGGATAATAATCCCAAACAAACAGTCAGAACAGATAATCCAGCAGCTAAAAATAAGAGATTCCTCCCCATCAGGGATCTCACCCGGTTCCTCCTGGGTCCTGTAGAGCTTGGAGTTTCCAACCAGGTAAGGAGACAAAAAGTGATGATTTGGATAAGAAATGGATTAGTCACCGCTGTTGCTCTTAGGATAAAAATAAACCATTTGAATGATGTGGATAGTTTCAATTTGGCAGGAGATTAGATAACTGGTTACTTTCAAACTGGAAAATGGCAGATTAGAGAAAAAACACTGTTTCTAACAACCAAAGATTATTGCTTCCCCGGTCTCTCCTTTACAGACCAGCAACCTTCCTCTTCAAAAAAAAACTGCTCCTTCCTCCAAACGCTCTGCATCCACAAAACCACACCCGAAAAAGAATCACCCCAGAAAAAGGAACCCACTCCCCTTCACAGGAAGTAATAGCTGTATTTAAAGAGCTCCCAATTAAGATACTTAAAGACATAATGATTAATCAAGCTCAATAAGCCCTTTGCCAAGGCAATTAGCAAAACACATGAATCTAATTAGAATTTCCATGTGGAAATTAAGGAAAAGATCATTCAGTTAAAACAACGAGAGAGAGAGAGAGAGAGAGAGAGAGAGAGAGAGAGAGAGAGAGAGAGAGAGAGAGACCAGAGAGATAAACCCTTACCAAAACTGACAGTAAATTGATATAGCTTCACCTAATTTTAACTTATGAATCTGAAAGACCGACTTTATAAACGAGGAATAAATTACTTACTTATCAATTGAATAGAGAATTAACTTAACCTGGCCAGGTATTCTAAGTGCTTTCACACAGAGGAGTTATGACGGTTCAGAACCACCACTGTAGCGGCTTATAGGTCTGTGAATTGCTTATACAGCCACAGCAATACCGGCATATTTTATAGCGTCTGAAGCACCTCACCAGGTGGTTCAGAGACGGCACTGAAGCGTCTTAACTGCCTGTGTGAAAGGCTGTACCGCCACTGAAGCACTATAGTGGGCGTGGTTTCAAAGCAACATGCCACGTCACTACAGCGTAGGGATTCATTGTGTCTGAGCTTGAGTCATAGTGCCGGTACCTATAGTTAAAAATCTCATAAAACGCTTTCTTTTAAAATCTCAACACAATTGCATCAAGTCTGCAAGTTCTTGCGTGCGGCGTTAAAGAGAGAGTCAGTCCGCTGCCACGTTTGTAGCCGACTTTTAAATTACTTTACGATTTCAGCTTGAGCCCTTTAAGTAAGATGACACTGGCTGCAACTCTATTCTCGTTTTTATAGACAAATAAACACTTGATTTGAAAAACGTCATGAACGATACAAGCATCTTCAAACACTACTTGGTTTGATTAAATGAGTAGAACGACAAAATATATTGTAGCCTACTTCAATAGGAACATTAGCCTGCTATATTATATTAAACCAAAACAATAACAACAATCTGGTTCTCTTGCCTTTTTCAATGAATATAATTTAATTAATAAAGAATAAAACATACTAAGATCACAACTACCTAGCCTCAGTTTAATTGATGTTTTTTGTAATCTACCAGCAGCTTCTGTTGCACACACATCGCTGATAATAGTGCAGACCGCGGGGCAAACCAATGCTCGTGTGGGGGGCGTTTTTCATCAATATAAATCCTTCTTGACTTTTTAATGTAGAATACGTGATTGTAAACATCTAACACTAGTCCGTACAATACTCTTTCAAATAAATATTAGGTCCTCTGCTATTCCTAATCTACATTAATGATTTAGATTCTGGTATAGTAAGCAAACCCGTTAAATTTGCAGACGACACAAAAATAGGAGGAGTGGCAAACACTGTTGCAGCAGAAAAAGTCATTCAAAATGATCTAGACAGCATTCAGAGCTGGGCAGACACATGGCAAATGACATTTAATAGAGGAAGTGTAAAGTATTGCAGGCAATAAAATGTGCATTATAAATATCATATGGGAGATACTGAAATTGAAGAAGGAATCTATGATAAAGATCTAGGAGTTTATGTTGACTCACAAATGTCTTCATCTAGACAATGTGGGGAAGCTATAAAAAAAGGCCAACAAGATGCTCGGATATATTGTGAGAAGTGTTGAATTTAAATCAAGGGAAGTAATGTTAAAACTTTACAATGCATTAGTAAGACCTCACCTAGAATATTGTGTTCAGTTCTGGTCACCTTGTTACAAAAAGGATATTGCTGCTCTAGAAAGAGTGCAAAGAAGAGCAACCAGAATTATCCCGGTTTAAAAAGCATGTTGTATGCAGACAGGCTAAAAGAATTGAATCTGTTCAGTCTTGAACAAAAGAAGACTACGCGATCTGATTCAAACATTCAAAATCCTAAAAGGTATAGACAATGTCGACCCAGGGGACTTCTTTGACCTGAAAAAAAACAAGGACCAGGGGTCACAAATTGAGATTAGTTAAAGGGGCATTTTAGAACAGAACATAGAGTCACTTTTTACACAGAGAATTGTGAGGGTCTGGAACCAACTCCCCAGTAATGTTGTTGAAGTTGACACCCTGGGATCCTTCAAGAAGCTGCTTGATGAGATTCTGGTATTAATAAGCTACTAACAACCAAACGAGGAAGATCGGCAATGGGCCTCCTCTCGCTTGGAAACTTTCTTATGTTCTTATGTTCTTAAACGTGTTCTGATTTTGAATATGCTCTTCTTAGGGTCGGTATTATTGGCATTGCTTGCGTCCCGGCTCTTTCTTTACACATTAAGCGCTGCCTGCACGCAGCGGGTCTTGTCCGTGAACCGCCTGTTGATTGACAGGTTTGAAGGTTGTTAAAAAATCTCTTTGGCTGTGTGAAAGGGTGATGATGTTATTACACCCGCATGGATTGTGTGATTTCATGCTGTGTGAAAGGGTGATGATGTTATTACACCCGCATGGATTGTGATTTCATGCTGTGAAAGGGTGATGATGTTATTACACCCGCATGGATTGTGTGATTTCATGCTGTGTGAAAGGGTGATGATGTTATTACATGGATTGTGTGATTCATGCTGTGTGAAAGGGTGATGATGTTATTACACCCGCATGGATTGTGTGATTTCATGCTGTGTGAAAGGGTGATGATGTAACCCGCATGGATTGTGATTTCAAAAGGGTTATGATGTTATTACACCCGCATGGATTGTGTGATTTCATGCTGTGTGAAAGGGTTATGATGTTATTACACCCGCATGGATTGTGTGATTTCATGCTGTGTGAAAGGGTGATGACGTTATTACACCCGCATGGATTGTGTGATTTCATGCTGTGTGAAATTATGACGTTATTACACCCGCATGGATTGTGTGATTTCATGCTGTGTGAAAGGGTTATGATGTTATTACACTCGCATGGATTGTGTGATTTCATGCCTGAAAAGGGTGATGATGTTATTACACCGCATGGATTGTGTGATTTCATGCTGTGTGAATTTATTACATGGATTGTGTGATTTCATGTTGTGTGAAAGGGTGATGATGTTATTACACTTGCATGGATTGTGTGATTTCGCTGTGTGAAATGGTTATGACGCTATTACACCCGCATGGATTGTGTGATTTCATGCTGTGTGAAAGGGTGATGATGTTATTACAATCGCATGGATTGTGTGATTTCATGCCGCGTGAAAGGGTGATGACGTTATTACCCCGCATGGATTGTGTGATTTCATGCCGTGAAAGGGTGATGATGTTATTACACCCGCATGGATTGTGTGATTTCATGAAAGGGTGTTTATTACACCCGCATGGATTGTGTGATTTCATGCTGTGTGAAAGGGTGATGACGTTATTACACCCGCATGGATTGTGTGATTTCATGCTGTGTGAAAGGGTGATGATGTTATTACACCCGCATGGATTGTGATTTCATGCTGTGTGAAAGGGTGATGATGTTATTACACCCGCATGGATTGTGTGATTTCATGCTGTGTGAAAGGGTGATGACGTTTATTACACCCACATGGATTGTGTGATTTCGTATGCTGCGTGAAAGGGTTATGACGTTATTACACCCGCATGGTTGTTGAATGGTGTGATGATGTTATTACCCCGCATGGATTGTGTGATTTCATGCCCCCGCATGGATTGTGTGATTTCATGCTGTGTGAAAGGGTGATGATTATTACACCGCATGGATTGTGTGATTTCATGCTGTGTGAAAGGGTGATGATGTTACACCCGCATTTGTGTGATTTCATGCTGTGTGAAAGGGTTATGATGTTATTACCCGCATGGATTGTGTGATTTCATGCTGTGTGAAAGGGTGATGGACGTTATTACACCCGCATGGATTGTGTGATTTCATGCTGTGTGAAAGGGTGATGACGTTATTACACCCGCATGGATTGTGTGATTTCATGCTGTGTGAAAGGGTGATGATGTTATTACACCCGCATGGATTGTGTGATTTCATGCTGTGTGAAAGGGTGATGATGTTATTACACCCGCATGGATTGTGTGATTTCATGCTGTGTGAAAGGGTGATGACGTTATTACACCCGCATGGATTGTGTGATTTCATGCTGTGTGAAAGGTGATGATGTTATTACACCCGCATGGATTGTGTGATTTCATGCCGCGTGAAAGGGTTATGACGTTATTACACCCGCAGGATTGTGATTTCATGCTGTGTGAAAGGGTGATGATGTTATTACACCCGCATGGATTGTGTGATTTCATGCTGTGTGAAAGGGTTATGATGTTATTACACCCGCATGGATTGTGTGATTTCATGCTGTGAAAGGGTGATGACGCGTTACACCCGCATGGATTGTGTGATTTCATGCTGTGTGAAAGGGTGATGATGTTATTACACCCGCATGGATTGATTTCATGCTGTGTGAAAGGGTGATGATGTTATTACACCCGCATGGATTGTGTGATTTCATGCTGTGTGAAAGGGTGATGACGTTATTACACCCATGGATTGTGTGATTTCATGCTGCGTGAAAGGGTTATTTGCATGGATTGTGTGATTTCATGCTGTGAAAGGGTGATGATGTTATTACACCCGCATGGATTGTGTGATTTCATGCTGTGTGAAAGGGTGATGATGTTATTACACCCGCATGGATTGTGTGATTCATGCTGTGTGAAAGGGTGATGATGTTATTACACCCGCATGGATTGTGTGATTTCATGCTGTGTGAAAGGGTGATGATGTTATTACACCCGCATGGATTGTGTGATTTCATGCTGTGTGAAAGGGTTATGATGTTATTACACCCGCATGGATTGTGTGATTTCATGCTGTGAAAAGGGTGATGACGTTATTACACCCGCATGGATTGTGTGATTTCATGCTGTGTGAAAGGGTGATGACGTTATTACACCCGCATGGATTGTGTGATTTCATGCTGTGTGAAAGGGTGATGATGTTATTACACCCGCATGGATTGTGTGATTTCATGCTGTGTGAAAGGGTGATGATGTTATTACACCCGCATGGATTGTGTGATTTCATGCTGTGTGAAAGGGTGATGACGTTATTACACCCGCATGGATTGTGTGATTTCATGCTGTGTGAAAGGGTGATGATGTTATTACACCCGCATGGATTGTGTGATTTCATGCTGCGTTCATGACGTTATTGCAAAATGCCGTTGATGATGTTATTACACCCGCATGGATTGTGTGATTTCATGCTGTGTGAAAGGGTTATGATGTTATTAGCATGGATTGTGTGATTTCATGCTGTGTGAAAGGGTGATGACGTTATTACACCCGCATGGATTGTGTGATTTCATGCTGTGTGAAAGGGTGATGATGTTATTACACCCGCATGGATTGTGTGATTTCATGCTGTGTGAAAGGGTGATGATGTTATTACACCCGCATGGATTGTGTGATTTCATGCTGTGTGAAAGGGTTATGATGTTATTACACCCGCATGGATTGTGTGATTTCATGCTGTGTGAAAGGGTTATGATGTTATTACACTCGCATGGATTGTGTGATTTCATGCTGTGTGAAAGGGTGATGACGTTATTACACCCGCATGGATTGTGTGATTTCATGCTGTGTGAAAGGGTGATGACGTTATTACCCGCATGGATTGTGATTTCATGCTGTGTGAAAGGGTGATGATGTTATTACACCCGCATGGATTGTGTGATTTCATGCTGTGTGAAAGGGTTATGATGTTATTACACTCGCATGGATTGTGTGATTTCATGCTGTGTGAAAGGGTGATGACGTTATTACACCCGCATGGATTGTGTGATTTCGGGCTGTGAAAGGGTGATGACGTTACACCCGCATGGATTGTGTGATTTCATGCTGTGTGAAAGGGTGATGATGTTATTACACCCGCATGGATTGTGTGATTTCATGCTGTATTAAAGGGTATTTTACACACTCAGTAAAACGTTTCAGAGACGGCCCAGTAGCTGCATTTCTGTGTGAAAATTTAATACTCAATTAAGAGCAGCAGACAGCAAATTACTTATGCTGCATTCATGTAGCTAGTGCTACAACAAACACACATACACACACACTGAGGACACACACACACACACACACTGAGACACACGCACACACACTGAGACACTCATACATATACTGAGACACTCACACACACACTGAGACACTCACACTGAGACACTCACACACACAGACACACACTGAGACACACCGAGAGACACACACTGAGACACACACAATGAGAGACACACACAAACACTAAGACACACACACACTAAGACACACACTGACACACACACACACAGTTACTGACACGCACACACACACACACACACACACACACACAGTAGTAACACGCACACACACTTATGCTATGTTATGCTAATTGGTAAATGTGCAAATGTAAACATTACAAGAGCCAATCAAATCGCGTGAAAGTTCAAAGCGGGAGGAGCTCATTTGCATACAAACTCCAGATTTAGCTGCCAGTTAAATATTTAGCAAAATGTTAAATCTAGTTAAGAGAGATTTAAGATTTATTTAAATATTTAGCTAGCTGTTCAATCTTGTAACTAGATTTCTAAATGATATCTGAATGCACACATTTATAAAAAGCTGTATTTATTTTCTCCTCATTTCTGGCAGCCCATACTAACGGCGCTCGGAACTTTGGCATTTTTAAATCCTAACGGTCTCTGCTCAGCGGAGTGGAATGTTCAGGAGCCGGTTGCCTAGCAGCGTCTCCGCCTCCTTCTCTGCCCCGCCCCTCTCCCTCTCGTTGCTCCAGCTAGGAGTTCACATTCAGCTTCCTTAGATTATATAGCGCCATTCTTTACTAACTTTTACAAATGAGCTTATTGAGGCTTGTGTTTTTAAGATGCTTCAGCTGCAGTCCGGCAGACTGACTGGAGCATCATTACAGTATACCGCACTAAATCGCAGAGTCAGCTCTGAACACGGCATTCTTTATATTCCCTTGGGTGATCGAGTGGAAATCTGCTCTGCAGCGCACTCCACCACCCACACAGCTCCCTGACCTGCACACTGCAGGGCAACTGCTGTACAAAGGCTGTTTTATCAGTCCCTGCTGTGGATTAAAATAGTATTGGTTTTAAGAATAAATAATTAAACTCACATGGGGAGGTGTCGGGTCGCGGGGCTTCCTGTGCTGTAAACCTGGTCGTCATGGAGACGGGAAGAACGCAGCTCTCGCTATTCCTTATACAATGCTGCCATCATGTGCCCATTTACTAGAACTGTTTGTTTTAATCTATCTATCTATCTATCTATCTATCTATCTATCTATCTATCTATCTATCTATCTATCTATCTATCTATCAGCTCAGTTGCCCTTTGAAATGACTCGTAATAACCTTAACCCCTGTGCAAAAATAGACATTTCAGATACATTCTTAAAATACAGCAAAACAATATTTACAGGATAGCCAGGAGAGTACTGTGTGTATAAATAATAAAGTTTTCTGTAATTGCTCTTAGTTGAACTCATTCTCTTGTATTTATCATGCTTACTGCCTGTTCCTTACTGGACTCATATCAGCAAATAGTTACTATCAGGTTTAGCTGCTCTTAGTCGAATTCACTCTTATAATTTACTGTGTGCTTTATTATTTTGCTCTTACTTGAATTGATTTTATGGTACTTTCATAACTGTTTTATCTGTATTATAATATTCTGTTATAATATTATAATATTCACACACACACAGGTACTGACCCCCACACACACACAGGTATTGACACACACACACACAGGGTACTGACACACACACACACACACACAGGCACTGTCACACACACACACACTGAGACACACACAGGTACTGACACAAACACACACACGCACACACACACACACACACACACACACACACACACACACAGGTACTGACACAAACACACACGCACACACACACACACGCACACACACACACACACACAGATTCTGACACGCACGCACACACACGTACTGACAAACACACTAAGACACACACACACTGAGACACACACCCTGAGAGACACACACACAGGTAGTGACACACACACAGGAACACACACACACGTACACACACACAGGTACAGGTACACGACACACACACACACACACACACAACGAGACACACACTGAGACACACACAGGTACTGTCACACACACAGGTACTGACACACACACACACACGCACACAGGTGCTGACACACACACACCGAGACACACACACTGACACCGAGACACACACAAACACACAGGTACTGTCACACACACAGGTACTGACACAGACACACACACAAATGTTAAATCTAGTTTAATTAATGTAGATTAGGAATAGCAGAGGACCTAATACTGATTCCAATGTGCATTATAAATATCATATGGGAGATACTGAAATTGAAGAAGGAATCTATGAAAAAGACCTAGGAGTTTATGTTGACTCAGAAATGTCTTCATCTAGACAATGTGGGTAAGCTATAAAAAAAATGCCAATAAGATGCTCGGATATATTGTGAGAAGTGTTGAATTTAAATCAAGGGAAGTAATGTTAAAACTTTACAATGCATTAGTAAGACCTCACCTAGAATATTGTGTTCAGTTCTGGTCACCTCGTTACAAAAATATTGCTGCTCTAGAAAGAGGCAAAGAAGAGCAACCAGAATTATCCTGGTTTAAAAGGCATGTCGTATGCAGACAGGCTAAAATAATTGAATCTATTCAGTCTTGAACAAAGAAGATTACGTGGTGATCTGATTCAAGCATTCAAAATCCTAAAAGGTATTGACAATGTCGACCCAGGGGACTTTTTCAACCTGAGAAAAGAAACAAGGACCAGGGGTCACAAATGGAGATTAGATAAAGGCATTCAGAACAGAAAATAGGAAGCACTTTTTACACAGAGAATTGTGAGGGTCTGGAACCAACTCCCCCAGTAATGTTGTTGAAGCTGACACCCTGGGATCCTTCAAGAAGCTGCTTGATGAGATTCTGGCATCAATAAGCAACTAACAACCAAACGAGCAAGATGGACTGAATAGGGCTTCCTCTCGTTTGTAAACTTTCTTATGGAGACAGGCTGAACACAGCTCTCGCTATTCCTTATACAATGCTTCCATCGTGTGGACATTTACTAGAACTGTTTGTTCTTATCTATCTATCTATCTATCTCAGCTCAGTTGCCCTTTGAAATGACTCAGATTCACCTTAACCCCTGTGCAAAAAGAGACATTTCAGATACATTCTAAAATACAGCAAAACAATATTTACAGGATAGCCAGGAGAGTACTGTGTGTATAAATAATAAAGTTTTCTGTAATTGCTCTTATTTGAAATCATTCTCATGTATTTATCATGCCTGTTCTTACTG
Source organism: Huso huso (assembly GCA_036884735.1). Classification (NCBI taxonomy): domain Eukaryota; kingdom Metazoa; phylum Chordata; class Actinopteri; order Acipenseriformes; family Acipenseridae; genus Huso; species Huso huso. The sequence continues at coordinate 8,341,031 of CM072681.1, read as the reverse complement.
GACTCATATCAGCAAATAGTTACTATCAGGTTTAGCTGCTCTTAGTCGAATTCACTCTTATAATTTACTGTGTGCTTTATTATTTTGCTCTTACTTGAATTGATCTTATTGTACTTTCATATCAGCTCTTATCTGTATTATAATATTCTGTAATGTGATATTTTATAATGTGATACTTTGTACTGTGATAACTTGTAACAATTGTAAGCAGCCCTGGATGTCTGCTAAGAAATAAATAATAATAACAGTAACAATGTCATTGTGAATTCATTACCTGTACTACCCATTGTAAACAGCAGAGGGCACCAGCAACCGCTTGACACTGAGCTGTGCTCTGATAAAAAAAAAAATAATAATTTTAATAAACCAACAGTTCTAATAAATGGCCACACGATGGCAGTATTGATAAGAATAGCGAGCTGCGTTCTGCTTTTAGTCGGACTTGCTCTTGTTTATAGTTTACTGTGTGCTTTATTATTTTGCTCTTACTTTAATTGATTTTATATTTTCCATATCTGTATTATGATATTTTTAATGTGTTACTTTGTACTGAGAGAACTTGTAACAATTGCAAGTCACCCTGGATAACGGAGTCTGGATAAGGAAGTCTGGAAGAAATAAATACGACTGCTACACAACGGTCAAGGGTCAAGTCTGGAAACAGCCACCCTGATTGAACTGATGAGGATGAGGAGGATGATGAGGATGAGGAGGAGGATGATATACATGTACTGTGTATATATATATATATATATATATTTATCACATTTGATGTAAGAGTGTTTCAGACTTTTGGTACAGATGGTAATTCTAAGTGATTTAGTTTTGCCGCTGCAACATGGTGAAAACAGCTAAACTCTTGGCTGTGTATAGACTCTCGGTCGTTTCAAACACGTTTTCTAACTCCTCTCAATCCCACGACAAAAACATTGTCAATGTAGAAAAACACGTTCGAAAAACGCAACAGCCGTTTAAAGGGGTGATATCAAACACAAAAGCCCAAGTTAGGAGAAGCAATCAGGCCAATCTTGTCAAGCATCAAGCAAATAGGCACACTTGGAAAGGTGCTGGGGCCCAAGATTCACACAATTCTTGCTTCTAACTTGGCGCCTTTTTTTGATCGCTTCGCTCCACTTTATCGCTCCACTTGAAATGCTCTTTGTATGACTTGAAGTGACTGAGACACACACACACTGAGACTGCGACAGACAGACACACACACACACACACACACTGAGAGAACACACACATTGAGACTGAGACAGACAAAGACACACACACTGAGACACATACGCACTGAGACGCACACACACACACTGAGACACACACACACACTGAGACGCACTCTGAGACACACACACTGAGACACACACAAACACTGACACACTGAGACACACACACACACACACACACACACAGAGGTACTGACACGCACACACTGACACATACACACTTATGCTATGCACTTATTTTATGCTAATTGATAAACATGCAAATTTCAACATTACAAGAGCCAATCAAATCGCGTGAAACGCTCATTTGCATACAAACTCCAGAGTTTGCTGCTAGTTAAATATTTAACTAAATGTTAAATCTAGCTAAGAGATTTAAGTACTGACACACACACAGGTACTGACACACACACACACAGGTACTGACACACACACGGGTACTGACAAACACACACACACACACAGATACTGACACGCACGCACACACACGTACTGACAAACACACACACACTGAGACACACACACACACTGAGACACACACACTAAGACACACACACTGAGACACACACATACACTGAGACACACGCACACAGATTGTGACACACACACTGATACACACACTGACACACACACAGGAACTGACACACACAGGTACTGACACACACACACACACACACAGACACACACACACACACACTGAGACACTGAGACACACACACACGGAGACACACACACACACACAGGTACTGTCACACACACACACAGACGTACTGACACACACACAGGTACTGACACACACACACACAGGTGCTGACACACACACACACACACACAGGTACTGACACACACAAAGCTACTGACACACACACTGAGACACACACACACCGAGACACACACACACTGAGACACACACACACCACACACACACACACACTGAGACACACACACACACACACACACACAGGTACTGTCACACACACAGGTACTGACACACACACACACACACACACACAGGTACTGACACACACACACACACAAATGTTAAATCTAGTTAAGAGATTTAAGATTTATTTAAATATTTAGCTAAATGTTAAATCTAGTTAAGAGATTTAAGATTTATTTAAATATTAAGCTAACTGTTAAATCTTGTAACTAGATTTCTAAATGATATCTGAATGCACACATTTATAAAAAAGCTGTATTTATTTTCTCCTCATTTCTGGCAGCCCATACTAACGGCCGCTCGAACTTTCGCATTTTTAAATCCTAACGGTCTCTGCTCAGCGGAGTGAATGTTCAGGAGCCGGTTGCCTAGCAGCGTCTCCCCTCCTTCTCTGCCCCGCCCCCTCTCCCCTCTCTCGTTGCTCCAGCTAGGAGTTCACATTCAGCTTCCTTAGATTATATAGCCATTCTTTACTAACTTTTACAAATGAGCTTATTGGAGGCTTCGTGTTTTTAAGATGGTTCAGGTGCAGTCCGGCAGACTGACTGGAGCATCATTACAGTATACCGCACTGCGCCGCGGCTTTGTGTGGAGGCTGATACACAAAATAATGAACGACTGGTAAAGAAATCACATGGATTGCTTTTTAATGCTAAATGTATCTGGTATTCTAAGTATTATCTACAATTAATAACTCAGCTATATTCATATTCAGAATGTGATACAGTATTAAGTTCCTGGTTAACCTGTGATCTTTGAAATTGACGAGGAAATCAGTTTATGGGAAAGTAATCAAGCACTTTGTTTTTAAGGAAGTCTCTTCCCCATTTATACAGGAAGTGGTGTTTTGGGATTGCAATTAACCAGTCGGTCTGACCAGTACTCTGGAGTAGAGACGTCCGAATCTGTGGAGGAGTGAATTCCTGGGAATCGCACTCCTCCAGGAGCCGCCATCTTCCTCAGCGACATCATCATCGGAATTATCACAAACGGACCGCTAAAGTGACCTGGAATACATGAACTCAGCTGCTCGGTTCTAGTTTTGTGAAATCGACAGACGTTGTGTCTCCTTTTAAGAAGTAGGAGTTCATAAAGGCTGGAGTTGAGGGTTTGAAAATGACCCAATGAGAAGTCTTGTTTTTGTTTGACAGCGTATAAAGATTTTACTGACAAAAGGCCTGATATGTTACATTGGAAGTGCTTCGCCTGTAAAGAGTTTGATAGTATGTTTACTTGATTTCCATTTTATCATTCAAATACTAAACAGGTAAGATGCTCCCTCTGCAGATTACAGATTCTCTTCAGATTTCAGCGGTTCTGTGCAGTTTGGGACGGCCTCTAGGCTTGAGGTTTGCAGACATGTGATAGACAGTCGCTGGGTTCGCAGCGATGCACATTTTAATTTGAGCTGCTGTGCTGTTATAGATTCATCTGATAGAGACACAGGGATATCTTCAGACGGCACGGTTCAGGTGTTTTGAGACTTGTGGAAAGGATGGAAGTTTTACAAATATTACTTTTTTTTTTTTTTTATCAATAACTAGAGTAAATTATCAAAATCCGTTGTTCTGTATATGACTGGTTGTATGTTGACCTTACAGAGGATTCTATGAAGAGAAATGTAATAAATGAATTTTCAAATTTGACAGGCCCTCGATGTGCGTCTCTTGTTTTGTGTTTTGTTGTTCTTCAGAGCCGGGCTCGCTGACAGGTTTAAAACACAACGCGTCGCTTTCCCTGGTGTTCTGCTGCCTGGACTTATTCCTGCGATATCTTTATCAACACAATCGCCATGGTTTATGTTTTTATTAACATGTCCCTCGTCATGAATAGTTCTGAGGAGTTGTTTTAGTTTTCCATCAGTTATGAACGGAGCGCGGGAGGGGACTTGAGACAAAAAATATATCTCCCAGAGACACACAGGTACTGACGCACGCATGCGCACGCACACACACACACACACACACACACAGGTACTGACGCACACATGCGCACGCACACACACACACACACACAGGTACTGACACACACACAGATGCTGACACACACACACACACACACACACAGGTACTGACACAAACACACACACACACAGGTACTGACCCCCACCCACACACACAGGTAGTGACACACACACACAGGTTCTGACACACAGACACAGGTACTGAAACACACACACACCCACACCCACATACACACACACAGGTAGTGACCCACACACACAGGTACTGACACGCACACACACACACACATGTACTGACAAACACATGCACACACACGTACTGAGAAACACACACACACTGAGACACACACACTAAGACACACACACTGAGACACACACACTGAGACACACACACACAGATAGTGACACACACACACAGGTACTGACACGCACACACACAAACTGAGAAACACACACACTGAGACACTGAGACACACACACACAAACACACAGAAAGTGACACGCACACACACACAGGTACTGACACAGACACACACACTCACAGGTACTGACACACAGACACACACACACACACAGGTACTGAGACACACACAGGTACTGACACACACTGAGACACACTCATACACAGGTACTGACACACACGCACACACAAATGTTAAATCTACTTAAGAGATTGAAGATGTATTTAAATATTTAGCTAACTGTTAAATCTTGTTAAGAGATTTAAGTTTTATTTAACTATTTAGCTAAATGTTAAATCTAGTTAAGAGATTTAAGATTTATTTAAATATTTAGCTAACTGTTAAATCTTGTAACTACATTTCTAAATGATATCTGAATGTACACATTTATAAAAAAGCTGTATTTATTTTCTCCTCATTTCTGGCAGCCCATACTAACGCCGCTCGGAACTTTCGCATTTTAAATCCTAACGGTCTCTGCTCAGCGGAGTGGAATGTTCAGGAGCCGTTGCCTAGCAGCGTCTCCGCCTCCTTCTCTGCCCGCCCCCCTCTCTCCCTCTCGTTGCTCCAGCTAGGAGTTCACATTCAGCTTCCTTAGATTATATAGCGCCATTCTTTACTAACTTTACAAATGAGCTTATTGGAGGCTTCGTGTTTTTAAGATGGTTCAGGTGCAGTCCGGGCACACTGACTGGAGCATCATTACAGTATACCGCACTTCGCTCGGCTTTGTGGAGGCTGATATACAAAATAATGAACGACTGGTAAAGAAATCACATGGATTGCATTTTAATGCTAAATATGTATCTGGTATTCTAAGTATTATCTACAATTAATAACTCAGCTATATTCATATTCAGAATGTGATACAGTATTAAGACAGGGTCCAGTATTAGAAATAAATAAACACGCTTTAAGAGAAACAGCAGTGATGTTTATTGCCCATTCCCATCCATTCTCTAGATGTTTCTACATTGTGGTTGCAATCCACAGGGACTCAGTGATGTTAAATAAAATAACTGGAGCCCACAATTAACCAATATAGAAAGGAAGGGGGGAGAAATGTATTGCCTGCGTGCAGCACCTTCCACTTTCCTCTATTAAATGTCATTTGCCATGTGTCTGCCCAGTTCTGAATGCTGTCGAGATCATTTTGAATGACCTTTGCTGCTGCAACAGTGTTTGCCACTCCTCCTGTTTTTGTGTCGTCTACAAATTTAACAAGTTTGCTTACTATACCAGAATCTAAATCATTAATGTAGATTAGGAATAGCAGAGGACCTAATACTGATCCCAATGTGCATTATAAATATGGGAGATAATGAAATTGAAGAAGGAATCTATGAAAAAGACCCAGGAGTTTATGTTGGCTCAGAAATGTCTTCATCTAGACAATGTGGGGAAGCTATAAAAAAAAAGGCCAACAAGATGCTCTGATATATTATGAAAAGTGTTGAATTTAAATCAAAGGAAGTAATGTTAAAACTTTACAATGCATTAGTAAGACCTCACCTAGAATATTGTGTTCAGTTCTGGTCACCTCGTTACAAAAAGGATATTGCTGCTCTTGAAAGAGTGCAAAGAAGAGCAACCAGAATTATCCCGGGTTTAAAAGGCATGTTGTATGCAGACAGGCTAAAAGAATTGAATCTATTCAGTCTTGAACAAAGAAGACTACGCGGCGATCTGATTCAAGCATTCAAAATCCTAAAAGGTATAGACAATGTCGACCCAGGGGACTTCTTGGACCTGATAAAAGAAACCAGGGGTCACAAATGGAGATTAGATAAAGGGGCATTCAGAACAGAAAATAGGAGGCACGTTTCAACCATCACAGACTAGCAGCTCTGCACACTCCTATAACACTGCATGAGATCAAAGAACAGCCACATAAACTACAGCCAGGGAACTCCTGTGGGACAGACATGAGTAAGGATCCGCGCAAAAGTGATGTGCGGTTTCAAACCCGTAAGAGGCTGTGTGCTCCCGTGGTTAAAGACAAGGGCTTGTAGGAAATAAGCGCACACCTTGCGCTTTCATTTTTGAATTTTGTTTGTAAAAACAGCGAGTTGAAGACCACGTGCATTTTTCTTTTACTTTTTTTTTTTTTAAAACAGCTTCAGTGTTTTCAATCTCTCCACGCACTAAATCGCAGAGTCAGCTCTGAACACGGCATCCTTTATATTCCCTTGTGTGATCGAGTGGAAATCTGCTCTGCAGCGCACTCCAGCACCCACACAGCTCCCTGACCTGCACACCGCAGGGCAACTGCTGTACAAAGGCTGTTTTATCAGTCCCTGCTGTGGATTAAAATAGTATTGGTTTTAAGAATAAATAATTCAACTCACATGGGGAGGTGTCGGGTCATGGGGAGCTTCCTGTGCTGTAAACCTGGTCGTCATGAAGACGGGCAGAACGCAGCTCTCGCTATTCCTTATATAATGCTGCCATCGTGTGGCCATTTACTAGAACTGTTTGTTCTAATATATCTATATCCATATCTATCTATCTATCTATCTATCTATCTATCTATCTATCAGCTCAGTTGCCCTTTGAAATGACTCGTAATAACCTTAACCCCTGTGCAAAAATAGACATTTCAGATACATTCTTAAAATACAGCAAAAACAATATTTACAGGATAGCCAGGAGAGTACTGTGTGTATAAATAATAACGTTTTCTGTAATTGCTCTTATTTGAAATCATTCTCATGCATTTATCATGCTTACTGCCTGTTCTTACTGGACTCATATCAGCAAATAGTTACTATCAGGTTTAGCTGCTCTTAGTCAGAATTAAGCTCTTATAATTTACTGTGTGCTTTATCATTTTGCTCTTGCTTGAATTGATCTTATTGTACTTTCATAACTGCTCTTATCTGTATTATAATATTCTGTAATGTGATGTTTTATAATGTGACACTTTGTACTGTGATAACTCGTAACAACTGTAAGCAGCCCTGGATGTCTGCTAAGAAATAAATAATAATAACAGTAACAATGTCACTGTGAATTTCATTACCTGTACTACCCATTGTAAACAGCAGAGGGCACCAGCAACCGCTTGTCACTGAGCTGTGCTCTGATAATAAAAAAAAAAAAAAAAAAAAAAAAAAAATTAAAACCAACAGTTCTAGTAAATGTCCACACGATGGCAGCATTGGATAAGGAATAGCGAGAGCTGCGTTCTGCTTTTAGTCGAATTTGCTCTTGTTCATAGTTTACTGTGTGCTTTATTATTTTGCTCTTACTTGAATTGATTTTATTCTTTCATATCTGTATTATGATATTTTTTAATGTGATACTTTGTACTGAGAGAACTTGTAACAATTGCAAGTCACCCTGGATAACGGAGTCTGGATAAGGAAGTCTGCTAAGAAATAAATCATACTGCTACACAACGGTCAAGGGTCAAGTCTGGAAACAGCCACCTGATTGAACTGATGAGGATGAGGAGGATGAGGAGGAGGATGATATACATATACTGTATATATATATATATATATATATATATATATATATATATATATATATATATATTTATGAAACTTGTACTTTTTATATAGGTATATAAATGTCAACTGCTGAGGATAAACGCATCAGCGAAATCAATTAATATGACATGTAGTTTTCTAGCTTGCTATTTATTAATTTATTTATACATTTATAATATAAACATGTATTCATTTCTACATGTATTTATTTAACAATATTTCTTTCTAAATGTATTTTTCCTCTATGCATTTATTTAAATCATTTCTTTGTTTCTGTGAAATAAATGATTCCTTTATTTAGTTTTAATTAAACGAGGAACCACAATTTATCAGAGATCAAGCCCAAGTTAGGAGAAGCAATTAGGCCAATCTTGTCAAGCATCAAGCAAATAGGCACACTTGGAAAGGGGCTGGGGCCCAAGATTCACACAATTCTTGCTTCTAACTTGGCGCTTTTTTCATCGCTTCGCTCCACTTTATCGCTCCACTTGAAATGCTCTTTGTGTGACTTGAAGTGACTGAGACACAAACACACACTGAGACTGCGACAGACACACACACAAACACACTGAGACACACACACACACTGAGAGACACACAGAGACAGACACACACACACACTGAGACACACACACACTGAGACGCACTCTGAGACACACACACACTGAGACACACACACACACTGAGACACACACACACACACTAAGACACACACACTGAGACACACACACACACACACACACAGGTACTGACACGCACACACACACACACACACAGGTACTCACCCACACACACACACAAAGATACGGACACACACAGGTACTGACACACACTCTGAGACACACACACACACACACACACACCGAGACACCGAGACACATACTGACACAAACGCAACCACAGACTGAGACACAAACACTGAGACACAAACACACACACCGAGAAACACACACAGAGACACACACACACACACAGGTGCTAACACACACAGAGGTACTGACCACACACACACAGGTACTCACCCGCACACACACACAGGTACCCCACACACACATATAATTAATCTTTAGTAAGCTGACTTTAGACTGTTATTAAAGGATATATTTTCATTTGGGAGATCAAATGCATGTTTTTTCCTCTAAATATTAAATGCTATACGTTTTGTATCGATTGATAATAGCAAAAGAATGGAAAAATTCACCTTTCACACGACATAGATTTCCCTGCAGGTACTGACACACACACACAAAGATACTGACACACACACACACACACAAAGATACTGACACACACACACACACACACACACACACACACACAAAGATACTGACACACACACTGTGACAGAAATACAATGAGTTCTGGTGATAAATCTTCCTCCCGACCTGTGAGGGCGCTAAAGAACGGGAGGAGAAGTATCTGGAAGGGCTGGCCTGACAGTTCGTTTCCGGGGCCGGGAAGCGGGTCAGCCTGGAAGGAAGCGAGGCTCTGTTGTAAGACCGTATTGATTTGACAGGTAAACAAGGGGCAGCTACAAGTAATAGCAGCTGCAACCGCTTACCTAGATATCATGCGGGGATTACATATAGGGGCCAGGGTAACGCTGTTCTTTTCGTTGGGTTAAGCCAAGGACCGAGAAGGACGTGATCGCTGTATTACTCTGCAAAGAGTTGTGTGTGTGGGTTTGTGTTTGTTCGTCTCTGTAAACTAACTGTCTGTGTCTTTGAAATCACTAGACAGCTAAACGCACATCCGGAGCTGTCGCCTTGGGCCAGCAAGCGGATCACCACTTCACGAACTGTCACGAATAAAGTATATTCACGCACCACCATCACGACTGCACGCACCGAGACGGGTGACCGTGTTTTGTTTCCTTGTCAGGACTGCAACCTGTGTTCTTCAGCCCCACAGCTTTACACATCGCTGTATTGCCGGGCTTATTATTTTGGTCACTAGACCAGGACTGTAAATAAAAGCTTGTTTTCCTGGATTACCGTTGTCTGCCCGTCACTCCTGCACCGCATCACTGCTACACCTGTTCCCTTACCACCCACATTGCCACCGTGGTGTCAGAACACGGATCATGGACCGCAACGCGCTGGCGGAGCTGCTGCAGGCGCTGGAGAGCAGGCCTTGAGGAGAGGAGAGGAGGAGGGGCGCTACACAGCGCTCATTGAGCAGGTAGGGCTGGCCGTGGCTGCAGCGGCGACCCCTACCAAACACCGCGGATGTCGCCCCCAAGGCAAGGGCAATGAAAATGTCGGCGGAGGATGACCGGGAGTGTTGGTGGCGTTCGGCTGGCTTCACCGCGGGCGACTTGCGCATGGGAGTTCTGGGCCAGCCAGTTGGGACCCTGCCTGATTGGGGGGCTCAGGCAGCCTACAAGCAATGAATGACCAGCACGCCACCGAGTCACGACCTGGTCAAAGCAGGCTATCCTCCATGGCTAAACATCACTACCGAGACCCACCGGCGGGTTTAGGAATACGGGAGCCCCGGAGACACGCCCCCAGGGTGGTTGCGGAGGTTGTGCGACCACATGGTGCATTGGCTGACCCCGGAAGAAGACCGCCCAGCAGATGGGGGAAGCCATTGTGGTAGAGCAGTTCTGCCATGTGGTCGGCGCCGAGACCCAGGCGTGGATACGGCGCCACAACCCGACACCCTGGAGGAGGCGGTCAAATTGGCTGAAGATTTTGAAGACTCCCTGACCTCTGCCGGATCGGGATCCTGTCAGCCCCTGCCCTTGGAGCAGCCGAGCTCTCTCTCCCTCCCTCCAACACCATCACCACCACCCCCTCGTTCCAGGGACCCCGACCTCCCAGAGCACCGACCCCATTGGCCCCTTGCCTCCCCATGGAGACCAAGGTTGGCCCCAGCTGGGGTAGAGGTGCTGCCCCTGCCCGTTGCCATACCAGCAGCGGGACAGATTTGTAACCTATGCCCCCTCTGTCCCTCCCTATCTGTTTTAGGTGCCACCAGCCGGGACATCTGGCCGGTCATGCCCGCTGCCATGGAGTGTGGCGTGGCGCTGCAATTGGGCACCTGAAACTGGTAAGCGGGGGAAAATGGTCGGAGGGGCCTTGTCTGATTAATGTTGTGTTGGGAATGTGAAAACCCACGCATTAGTGGACACAGGGTGTGAGCAGACCTTGATTAGGACAGCTCTCCTGGGCGGTGTGTCGGTGGGCGGCCACAAGGTCAGGTGGCCATCTCCCTCCATCCAGACACCGGCGCATACCCCACCTTAAAGTATATTTATCGGTGGGACCGATAAAACGTCACTGCTTGTAGTCGGGGTGGCGGAAAGGTTGCCACCCAGTTATTCTGGGCGAGACTGGCCAAAATTCAAAGAATTGATGCAAATAATGGCAGTCTCAGCCACACACGTAAACGTGGCAGAGGAAAAAAAAAAACGGATTGGTGATGTTTTCCTTTTCACACTGAAATGTTTTCCTCTTTTCCGTCCTAGAAAACGAATAAGGAGACGGACCGGAAAATGGGAGGGAGCGTTGTTGAGACAAGGCTGGGGTCTGGTGGGAGAGTGCTGCAATGGTAATAAGCGCCAGTCGAGGGAGTGGGAACGCGGTGTGACCGTGTGAGCGAGGTTACTGGACCGACTAGAGCAGATGTTTATTCCAGCCCCTCTCAATGTACCGGACCCGTGGTACTCAAGGCGCGGATCTAGTGTGGGGCCAACATAACCGACCCGTCACTGGTGCACGCTTGGGGACAGGTCCGTCCATTGAAGGTAAGGATGTTGAAGGCGCTGGGGCTAGTATATCCACACTTCAGTATCAAGGGGCACCACTGTATAGGGTAAACCTAGCTGGGCACAGGACAGCCTGTAACACAATTATTGGTTCCCCAAATCTTGTCGGCTGGAGGTCATGAGGCTGGCGCATGATATCCTTTTTGGGCACCTCGGGCCGAGAAGACGAGGGAACGGATATTGGCTCGATTCTATTGGGTAGGTCTTCATACTGATGTGTCGAAATATGTAGCCACATGCCCAGACTGCCAGCCCAGTAGCGCGGTCGAGTGCGCCCGCCCCTTTGGTCCCACTGCCGATTATTTCCCACTCCTTTCGGCGCATTGCAATGGACATAGTCGGCCCTTTACCTTCTGACTCCGGGTATACGCACATTTTAGTAGTGGTGGATTATGCAACGCGACCGGAGGCAGTTCCATTGAGGTCCACTAGTGCCGCTGCAATAGCCACCGAGTTAGCACAGATTATGGCCAGAGTAGGGATCCCAAAGGAGATTTTGACCGATCACGGAACTAACTTTTTGTCCAATACGTTACAGCAGGTGTACAAAATATTAAAAAATCGTCCCATCAGGACGTCCGTTTATCATCCACAATCGGACGGTCTGGTGGAACGTTTTAATCAGACCCAAAGTCGATGCTGAGGCGATTTGTAACACAAGAGCAGAAACATTGGGCATCACTTCTCCCCTACCTCCTTTTTGCAGTGAGAGAAGTGCCGCGGAGTTCAGCAGGGGTTCTCCCCTTTGAGCTCCTGTACGGGCCGGCAGCCTCGCGGCATTCTCGACCCTGCTGAGAGGGGTGGAGGAGCACAAAGGCTCGTCTAAAAATGTAGTGAAGTATGTGCTCCTACTCAGAGATCGCCTGGATTTGGTCGGTCGTTTGGCCCAAGACAACCTCAGATCGGCTCAGCACCGACAAGAGCAGCATTATAACAAAATGCACGGATTCGAACCTTTCGACCAGGGACAAGGTAATGCTGCTACTTCCCTCATCAGAGTCAAAACTGTGTGCTAAATGGCAGGGGCCTTATGAGGTGATTCGGGGCTATAGGGAAAGTAAATTATGAAATTAGACAGCCCGATCGCCGGAATGAGCGTGAAATTACCACATTAATTTGTTGAAGCCCTGGCAGGCAAGAGAGGTCTTATTTATAGCCCCAGGCAATATGGAGGATGATTTAGGTCCCTGTCCAGAGACCCCGAGCACAAGAGCGATTTCAATGGGGAACAATTAGTTCCGGATCAGCAAAGAGAGCTCGCGTAAGCTTATTGAGGAGTTCAGCGATGTTTTTTTTTCTGATGTGCCCGGCAGGACGAACTTAGTTGAATATGACATTATCTCTCTCCAGGTGTCACAGTGCGAGAGAGACCGTGCGGATCCCGGAAAGTCCCGACAGCGTTCGCCAGAGGTATGGGATATGCTCGAGCTTGGAGTGATTGAACCTTCCAGGGGAGCGAGTGGTGCAGTCCTATTGTAATAGTGGCTAAGAAGGACGGCACCAACCCGGCTTCTGCGTAGATTTCAGAAAGGTGAGGCATTTATTGCTAAGTTCGATCGTATCCCATGCCCCTGGTCGACGAGCTTTTAGACAGACTGGGAAAGCGGGGTTTATTTCACTCTGGACCTGACGAAGGGATACTGGCAAATCCATTTAACCCGCAGCTCCAGAGAGAAACCGCATTTTCAACACCAGAGGGGCTGTTCCACTTTAAAACCATGCCATTTGGGCTACATGGTGCGCCCGCTGCCTTTCAGAGACTGATGGACCAGGTTTCGCCCATCATCATGAATATGCAGCAGCGTATATTGATGGCGTGGTGATTTACAGCTCCACCTGGCGAGAACATTTTGGCCCTGAGGGTTGCAGCCGCTTCAGTCTCTAAGGGCAGCCCGCTGACAGCTAACTTGAGAAATGTCGTTTGCCAAGACAGAGACTCAATATTTGGGATTTTAATGGAAATGGAAGGGTGAGACCTGTGGTCACTAAAATCCAGGCTTTGGTTGATGCAGCGATCCCCAAAACCAAGACTCAGGTGAGGTCACTACTGGGCTTAGCGGTTATTACCGCCGCTTCATCCCCGAGTACAGCCACAGTGGTTAACCCGTTAGTCGACCTCACCAAAAAGAGTCGCCAAATTTAATTAAATGGTCAGCTGAGTGTCAGGGGGCGTTTGATACGATTAAGCGTAAACTTTTGCCAGGCCCCCCCCTCTTATTACCCCAGATTTCACCAAGATTCATCCTCCACACCGACGCCTCGGATGTAGGGTTGGGTGCAGTCTTGTCCCAAAAGTAGCTGGAGTAGAACACCCGATATTGTACCTGAGCAAAAAATGTTACCGAGCGTAACTACTCCGTGGTCGAAAAGAGTGTTTGGCCATTAAATGGGCTACTCACTCTTCTGATACTACCTGCTGGGACACTCATTTGATCTTGTCACAGACCACGCCCACTCAAGTGGTTAAGCACAATGAAGGACAGCAATGCCCGGATAACTCGGTGGTATCTGGCATTGCAGCCCTT
>CM072681.1:8254141-8321641 GCA_036884735.1 Huso huso | reverse complement strand
AAATGAATACTAACCAGCGTTTTTAACCCTGTCTTCTTATTACCTTTACTGACATTATCACAGGTCCCTCTTTTATTGTGATGGGATGTTTGGCTCCTCCCCTGTTTTTTACATTAATGTGAGTTCAACCACAACACATGAAGTACAGGAAGCAGCAGAAACATTATCTGTCGTGATGTCTTTGAAATATCTGCATGTTCCAAACTGAAGTCTAAGAGACTAGAAACAATACAAGCTCTTCTACAAAAGAACATGAGAAAATCACGGCCTGTCTGGTCACTGGAAACCCTAACAATTGTTCTCACTCATTTAAACTGAGTTACATTCATTACTGTGTTGTTTCAAATGGATGTATTCATCAAGAAGCACTTATGTAGTTGAATTGGTCAGCAGTCAGCCAATGTAATATTCTCATCAAAGCGTTCCAGCAATACCACACACAGCCTCTAGGTGGAGCACAGTATGGCACTGTAATGGTGTTTGATGGAGTCATTCATTGTTTTATTTAACCAAGTTAAATTGTTATAGTGGACAGAAGAAAAGGAAAGATGATTTCAGAAAAGTGTTTTTTATAGATGATCAGGAAGCAGGATGAGAATCTTTACCAGTCTCTTCACTTTGTGACTGCATTGCCACAGCCTATTTTCAACACACACACCTAACATGAAAAGTGTCATTTCTCATTGAATTGTAAATCCTGTTTTTAAATTGTGTTCACATTGTAAACTGTTCTGTTACCTTCATACTGTCTGGAGCAGCTCACTACAGTCAGCACTGAAAAACACAACAGAGACAGTCAGGGACTAGACCCCTTATAAAGCACCACAGTCATGTTGTTGTTTCCAATGCTTTTACCATTGTTATACCATGCTCATCAGTTATAGGTGCCTGCCATACATACATGTAACATGCTAACTAACATAGGAGAAGTAAGAGCCAGCGCCATCTCGATGATCGACACTTTGATCAGGTTTCCTTCTCTTGTTTTGTTAGTAACACACTGCTGTTCACTACTTGGTGCTGGTGTATATAATAATATAAAGCCACTCTAATCTAGCCTATATTAAATATGTATATGACAGGCAGCTCCTGAACTCATAGTCAAAGCACCTTAACACAGACTTACCAAATAATATAAACACAAGATTTGAGTCATTTCAATAAGAACCCTGTGAATGATTGTAAAGGTGAGGGAAGAGTAAAAACAAAGCAAGACAATGTCACATGATAATAATAATCCTTCATTAACTTGGACACACGCATGGGGTTTAGGAAACTGACAGATCTGTAGCTGCAGGTAAAGTATTCTTGAGTAGCAACTGGTGGTGATATTGAATCGTGTTCAAAACCAGTCAGAGCTTTTTTGACACATTCAGTATTCATACTGATTCCAGTGTTCATAGTGAAGAGAAGAAATCAGACTTGAGTTGTGAATTCAGTTCAATAATGGCTGTGATAAGTGTCACAGGGAGAAGGCTGGGCACACACTGCCAACCTACAATCACTCGGTAATGAAATTTTAAAAAAATACTTTGATCATAGAAAACGGTCCTTTCCTCTTCTGGGAACGAGTCATTACTAATGTAAAGTTTGTATTTCACCTCCTAGCAGAGCTAAATGTGAACGAGCCATTACTAATGTAAAGTTTGTATTTCACCTCCTAGCAGTGCTAAATGTGAACGAGCCATTACTAATGGAAAGTTTGTATTTCACCTCCCTAGCAGAGCTAAAATGTGAACGAGCCATTACTAATGTAAAGTTTGTATTTCACCTCCCAGCAGAGCTAAATGTGAACGAGCCATTACTAATGTAAAGTTTGTATTTCACCTCCCAGCAGAGCTAAATGTGAACGAGCCATTACTAATGGAAAGTTTGTATTTCACCTCCTAGCAGAGCTAAATGTGAACGAGCCATTACTAATGTAAAGTTTGTATTTCACCTCCCAGCAGAGCTAAATGTGAACGAGCCATTACTAATGTAAAGTTTGTATTTCACCTCCTAGCAGTGCTGAATGTTTGTTTAACTCCCCCTCCCCACATTGTTTGTGTGGCCTGTGAAGCAAATATCAAATTCAGTGAATATTTCTTAAATAGAATGTGACACATGTTGCTAAAGCTGATAACATCCTGGTAAATAAAGAAATAACGCTGAATAAATCAAGCGCTCGTGTGCTCGCTTCCTGTGCTCAGTTTAACACTGTCAACAGGAAGTGTCAGTGAGCTGCTGTAGCTACAGTTCAGACCAGTTCAAAGGGCCTCAGCAGCATCAGCATACTTCACTGTGAGAGGACTTTCTGTACCACTATTTTAAATATATATATATAAAATGAATAAAATATAAACCCGCTGGTTTTGGGTTCTTCTCATTGATCAATGTAGTAATCCTGCACATGCATGTTTTTATTCTTTAGCACACTTCCCTGTCCTGTACCATGTGGTATCCTGCAGTTCCATACTTCCATTTCATTTACTTACATTGACTAGCTTTACTACACTTTACTACACTTTTACCATGAAACTGTTCCCTGCTTCACCATGCACACAGTGTGTTTCACAATACTCTCTGTCATTTACCTGGCTTGCACACTCTGCTTTTACCATGAAACTGTTCCCTGCTTCACCATGCATACAGTGTGTTTCACAATACTCTCTGTCATTTACCTGGCTTGCACACTCTGCTTTTACCATGACATTTCCACAAGACACCACCTCAAAATATAGATTTTGAATTAGTCTTCAAACCCGGAAGCTTTCACTCTAACTGTCCCCAAACCAGATGGATAATCAGCAGAATGTTTAATAAAGCACCAGCAATAATACTTACATATCAGTGCAGCGACTTCACAAGCCTGCATTCTGTCTGGAGACACTTTCAGAAAGATGAGCTCAGTGTAGAATCTGTAGACATACAGGTTCCTCCGACTGTGCCTATCTCTGATTCTGTCATCTGACTGAATATAACTACGTGATCTCATTGCGGGGAATATTACATTTTACACTATGCATCTAACAACTTCTTCATTATTTAAGAAGTTAAAACTTCCATAGCCCCTCACCATGACACACTACTCTATTATTATTTATTTCTTAGCAGACACCCTTATCCAGGGCGACTTACAATTGTTACAAGATATCACATTATTTTCTACACATTATTTATTTATTTATTTTTTACATACAATTCCCCATTTATACAGTTGGGTTTTTCCTGGAGCAATCTAGGTAAAGTACCTTGCTCAAGGGTACAGCAGCAGTGTCCCCCACCTGGGATTGAACCCACAACCCTCCGGTCAAGAGTCCAGAGCCCTAACCACTACTCCACACTGCTGCCCTAACACATAAATCGTGAAATCTGTGATAACTGTGAAAAGAATACAGTCTTACCTATGAGTAAGTGTACCTTTCAATTTCAGTGTGCTCCCATTACACCTGCTCTGTGGATACATGGAGATGCACTATAAAGAAATCATTGCAATACTAGATTAGTAACACACATCTACTAGAGACACACATCTACATGAACTAGACAAACCCTCCCCCTCACAGTGACACACTGTAACATACACACACACACTGCACCTCCTCTGTGGATACATGGAGATGCACTATAAAGAACTCATTGCAATACTAGATTAGTAACACACATCTACTAGAGACACACATCTACATGAACTAGACAAACCCTCACAGTGTCACACTGTAACCTAAACACTCACACTGCACCTGCTCTGTGGATGCATGGAGATGCACTATAAAGAAATCATTGCAATGCTAGATTAGTAAGTCTGATCAGTCTGACCTGCATCCACTGAATGTGCACAATGTGAATGTGACAGACAGACACCTCTTCATATTCCCAGATTCTGGTTCTCTCAATACACTAAAGAACACCCTCACCAAGTGTCACCACAACTGCACTTCAAGATAGAAATGTGAATATGAACCAGGTAAAATCTCACTATAAAGAAATCATAAAGAAAATATCAGTAATGCTGTTTGAAATATCTAGGTCCAGCTCTTTTTACTGAACTCATTCAAGGATGAATGTACATTATCAACCAATGCAGTCTAAACTGTACAATGTAAAAGCGAACAGTGTTTTGGTGCCACCTACTGGATACATTGAAGCATTGCAAATTTGACGTTTGTAAATTTTGAAGAGCTACAAGCTAACGCCGCTCAAAGAGAATATTGGTGTTATTAATGAAACCTGAGAGATGTCTCGTCATGTTTTAATAATAAACGCTTTCTGCAATGCACACATTCTGTAGGCTGTATTCACCTTCACTTGTGTTGCTTCTCCTGAATGAATACACTTGGTACAGACCGGGGACAACAACTACAGACCCAAATACAGCTTTACCAGAAAGTACTGTTTAGAACAGTAATATAAATGCAGAGTATTGTATGAGAATATTTACCTTTGTTTTCCAATCTGGGCAGTCATAAGCAGTTAAACTATTAAAACATTTTAAAAAAATACTGTAACTGGACTGTTTAATACAAACCTCTCACTCTCTGACATATATTATCTGATTTCATTATTCATTCAATACATTTAGTTTATTAACCTGCTCTGTCACTCCACTGGGTAGTTATTCATATAATAAAAAGCATTTCATTCAAAGAGCTTTAGTTTTCCTAACGCCTCTCAGGTTTTTTCTTGTGGAATGGGACCTTTTTAATCATAATAAGACACCTCAGGACATCTTTTCAAAGCTTTTAAGCCAGTCTTTAATTAACTCATATTTATTTTAAAGGGTAAACCACCTGTTCATTTTACAAAACTAGAACCAAACAGCTGAGTAATACACTGTATTTCAAGCCCTCTTCAGCACTCTCAGTGTGTTTAGTTTTTCATGTTGTAACATTAACATGATGTTTTTTCTTTTTTAAAATCAATAGCAGTTAATTAAAGCCTGGAGAAAGCGCTTTGATCATGTGACCCCCCTCGCGGAGTCTCACAGAATCTCGCACTCCTTGGCGTGTCTCATTGCTGATGACTCTTCTGCTGCTGGGAGGCGGCTCTGTTGCCTGGTTTAGTTAAAAGCAGCGCCAGTCTGAGGGAAAGATTCTAAATCTGTGCCGCTGGACAGCAGGAGGAATACTGTCCTGTATAAAAGAATAGGAGACAATAATACAGTTTAAAGGAGAAACTAAATAAAAGCATGTGGTAGAAATAGCAGGGGTTACTGCCTGGAAGTTTACTCGTAAAAAGAATGACCTTTCTGCTACCCTGTGCTGTGTTACCAAAAACAAGTTCCACACGCACTGAACCTCCAAGACTAGAAAAAAAGCTATGAAACTGCGCCCATGCCTGCGCCATTGTGGATCTGTTTGTGACAACGGCTCTCAACGAATTAACCTGATATACTTCTAAAAACATTATCAGGAGTATCGCGTTGGTGTTTGAACATCTCATTCGGAAGAAGAGGACAGGAAATATCAATATAATTACACGAAACACAGATTATATATCTGCGTGAAACTGCAGCATCGACGCTGCTGCCGCCTGATAAAGAAAAGGACTATACCAACTCCGGCATGGGGAGGGGGGTTACCTGAATTCAAATTGTATTCACTGGGAAAAAAATATGAGAGCTACAAACAGCTCGAATATGATGTTAAAATTGAAAGTCATATTCATTTTTTGTAAAAAGATCCCCATTATCACAATTTCCTTTGCGGTCCATATTAGATGAATTGTTAAACGCGCTGATCAGTTTGTATTTTTGTGATTGGGTATATTCCTCGTTCTGTGGGAACAGACCCGTTCGAGACACTGAGGGAGGAGCAGAGAGGTAGAAGGAGATCTGCATGGAGCTCTACAATGTGTTTATAAACTACAGAGCGCTGTTATATTGTATTATTTTGAAAGGTCCGGGTTGTAGTGTGGTAGGAGCGCGTTGTTTTATCCGTTCAGACACTGAGGGAGGCAGCCAGGAGGTAAGAGTCTGCATGGGAGCTCTACAATGTGTTTATAAACTACAGAGCGCTGTTATATTGTATTATTTTGAAGGGTCCGGGTTGTAGTGTGGTGGAGCGCGTTGTTTTATCCGTTCAGACACTGAGGGAGGAGCAGAGAGGAGGTGAGAGGAGTCTGCATGGAGCTCTACAATGTGTTTATAAACTACAAACGCTGTTATATTGTATTATTTTTTTTTTTTTTTTGAAGGTCCGGGTTGTAGTGTGGTAGGAGCGCGTTGTTTTATCCGTTCAGACACTGAGGGAGAGCAGAGAGGAGGTAAGAGAGTCTGCATGGAGCTCTACAATGTGTTTATAAACTACAGAGCGCTGTTATATTGTATTATTTTTGAAAGGTCCGGGTTGTAGTGTGGTAGGAGCGCGTTGTTTTATCCGTTCAGACACTGAGGGAGAGCAGAGAGGAGGTGAGAGAGTCTGCATGGAGCTCTACAATGTGTTTATAAACTACAGAGCGCTGTTATATTATATTATTTTGAAAGGTCAGGTTGTAGTGTGGTAGGAGCGCGTTGTTTTATCCGTTCAGACACTGAGGGAGAGCAGAGAGGAGGTAAAGAGTCTGCATGGAGCTCTACAATGTGTTTATAAACTACAAACCTGTTATATTGTATTATTTTGAAAAGGTCAGGTTGTAGTGTGGTAGGAGCGCGTTGTTTTATCCGTTCAGACACTGAGGGAGAGCAGAGGAGGTGAGAGGTCTGCATGGAGCTCTACAATGTGTTTATAAACTACAGGCTGTTATATTGTATTATTTTGAAAGGTCCGGGTTGTAGTGTGGTAGGAGCGCGTTGTTTGTATCCGTTCAGACACTGAGGAGCAGAGAGAAGGAGGTAAGAGTCTGCATGGAGCTCTACAATGTGTTTATAAACTACAGAGCGCTGTTATATTGTATTATTTTGAAAGGTCCGGGTTGTAGTGTGGTAGGAGCGCGTTGTTTTATCCGTTCAGACACTGAGGAGAGCAGAGAGGAGGTAAGAAGAGTCTGCATGGAGCTCTACAATGTGTTTATAAACTACAGAGCGCTGTTATATTGTATTATTTTGAAAGGTCCGGGTTGTAGTGTGGTAGGAGCGCGTTGTTTTATCCGTTCAGACACTGTGAGGGAGAGCAGAGAGGAGGGTGAGAGGAGTCTGCATGGAGCTCTACAATGTGTTTATAAACTACAGGAGCTGTTATATTGTATTATTTTGAAAGGTCCGGGTTGTAGTGTGGTAGGAGCGCGTTGTTTTATCCGTTCAGACACTGAGGAGAGCAGAGGGAGGTGAGAGAGTCTGCATGAGATCTACAATGTGTTTATAAACTACAAAACTGTTATATTATATTACTTTGCTTAAGTTACTTACCCATATATATATATATATATATATATATATATATATATATATATATATATATATAAACATGTTTTTAAAATGAATAGAAAGCAATAAGTATCATCTTTATTTAGGGCTGGGAAGTAACAGCACGCTCAACACCCAAAAGCAGAGGGCTGCTCTGCACACACGTTAGCCGCGTTGTCATGAACACAAGCTATTAAGTCTGTGTGTTTATCTGATTGATCTCTTCTGCTAAACTCTGTGTCTCGTGTAATTTTCGTGTCTTTAATACTTTTTGACTCGAGTTGCCAGTTTGTGTATTGTAATGGCAGGTGACTGTGTTAAACGCTTCTTGTGCCATGCTTGTCCATACATCGGTAGTGATGGACATTGAATTACACTCCAGACTCAAATCCTGTCAAAGCTTTTCCTTTGCTCGTTCGTGATCCAGAGTAATGCATTTGGAGATTGTCTTTCGACAGGCCATTTCATATGGAGGATAATTTGTCCCAGTAATTAAAAATAAATAAATAAAATAAATAAAATTCGAAATAATGAAATAAATAAATACATAAATAAATAAATAAAAACGAAATAAATACATACAAATATAAATAAATAAATATATAAAACGAAATAAATACATAAGTAGAAACTGAAATATATTTAATAATTATCTATTTATTTATTTATTTCGTTTTTATATATTTATTTATTTATATATTTCTGTATTTATTCCGTTTTTATTTCGTTTTTTATTTCGTCATTTCATTTTTGCACAATCTTTTCGAGCTACCGTCAATCATGCTCGATTGGCGGGACAGTAAGTGACTCGGTGATCTCTCTTTCCCTGGTAGTGGTGCGGAGCAGTTAGATTCTTTTTAGTGACTCCATTCATTTGATTCAGTTCAGTTTGGTGAATCGATTCATTTCTTTCATTTGATTCACTGATTCAATGACACAAAACCAATCAATATAGATCGCATTAAGATTGTTTACGTAGGTTTATTTGAACCGGAAAGAACGAGTCGTTCACGAACTGCACATCACAAAAGCGACGGAGAATCTATATTTGGTGGACTGGGTTCTTAAACATTAAATACATTTTGACAAAAAAATAATAATATATATTTACAATTCTAGAGATAACATAACAGTTTGAACCATTAGCATTGTTTAGCCATCAGTATCAATCTAATTTAATTTCACCTTTTTAAAAAAAAAAAAAAAAAAAAAAGTCAATTGCATTTCTTACGTGTTTTTTTTTTTTTATATAAATTGGCGCCATCAAAAAGAGGAAGGCAAGGAACGCCGGAGCGGTACTTTTGATGAATTCAATTGCTTTAAAAAACAGCATAAAAGTTAGACACATGAAGAGAGTATTTTAACAATCAGAACCGATTAATAACGCTGTCATTAACCCGTTCCGGGCCAGAACCCTCTTTTTATCACCAAAAAGCTCCCGGAACACTGGGTTCCGAAGGTGCAAAGACGACGAAAATGATACACACAATACAACTAAGTGGGAACATCATAACACTATTGAAAAAAACCACCGAACCGACCTTTAACTGCTGCCCATTCCGTGTAATAAACAGCTGTATAGACAAAACCATCCGGAACACGGGGTTCCGAAGGAATACAGAGCATGAAAATGATACACACAATACAACTAAGTGAGGATAACATAACATTGCTGAAAAAACCAACCGAACCGACCTTTAACTGCCCGTTCCGTGCAATAAACAGCTTGATTAATAAAGCTGCCCAGAAGCTGACACGAGACGGAAAAAAAGACACACATAATACAGTGAGCAACATACTTACAAAAACTGTCCGAAGTGTTAACCGACCTGTAATTGCCGATTCCCTGCATGAAATGGGTTGATATGAATTGATCTTCTGCAAATTCAAGAATGGGTATTCAGCCGAGGGATGGTCGTTGATTTTTACTGTCTTTACAAACTACACTTTTTTTTTTTAGCTAACCTCTACTCCACACTATTGGCCCACCACAAACTCAAAAATGCTTCAAACTGTTCAAGATTAACAATAAAATCAATACATGTACCAGTTTTATCACAAAATCAAAAGCAAAAGTGACTAATTTTGTTTTTTATAATGTACATTGATAAAGAAGAATGCTGGAAAAGAAGCAAAATACAAATATTCATTGCAGTCTTGCACAAAATGAAATTTATAATTCAAGTTCGGGAGGAGGGTCAGACACCAATCTCCGCGTCCCCAAACTGAATCATTCAATTTACACATTAGCTAATTAAATTGTTAGCACTATAAATACCCTCTTCACTTCTCTCTGTTGCGTTTTGATTTCATCATGAACCCACCACCTCCCATCTCCACCTTTCTTAATAACAATTTTTATGTTTTTTATCAATGGGGGTCTCAGCCTCGTCCAGTCGGCCAGGCAGCGAACCCTCAAACCAAGTTAGGTTTGATGCCAAATGAATGTGTATATACAACATACTTTTCTGTTAAATCGCATACTCCGCATTCTCTACAATAAATATTTGTACTAAAACATTTTGTGATTGGTGTTTGTCCCGAACTACTGAAATACTGTTAATACAAAAAAAAAAACCCACGTACAAATACACTAAAAGGCAATATATACATAATGTAGGCTTGCTACTTTTTGATTGTAATCGGTAAAGCTCATTAAACGTCGAATTCCCCCAAAATGAGTTAGACTGAAATAAATGTATATAGGAAAACGACAGTAAAAACACTCACTATTTTTTTCTTACCAGAAATAATAATTTAGAAATCATCTCTAGGCTGTGTAGTTTTTATACTTGCTGTCTGTCCCGTCTCCGTTCTGCTGTGAATGACTGGGGGTCGCTGCCTGCTATATATATATATATATATATTGTGAGGGATTGGTTAAAGAAAACAAACAAAAATGTGAAGACAACGTAAACCAACTGGACGGTTAACAAAGTAATGTAAAGTGGTTGAGATTAAAACTAAACTTGGATTAAAGAATACAGTTTGTAAATAATAACTGTGTTAAATAAGGGAAAGTAAAAATAAATAAGTTCAGTTTAAAATAAATACTTCCTATTGTGCAGAGACAATAGTTGGAGGCATTTGGTTACCATTTAAAATGCCTGTGTTTTAGAGTTTGGGGAGAGAATGTGAGGAGTTTGGTTGGTGACTGGGAGAGTAAAACGGAGAAAATGATTTGTTATTGATTTACTGGGAAACAAACACACTGAAAGAGATGTTTAGATTACGACTCTGGATTTTGTTTTGGTTTTGATGACTAGAGAACAGGCTTAGCCTGCCTCAGCGTTTAGATAATATCAACACCTGTTTAGGTAGGGACCTGAGAATGGGGTAGGCTTTGTTTTGTTTTCTGTTTTTCTTTTATTATTGTAAATAATAAACACACGCTGTATGCGTTCCACCACATTCTGGCTGTCAAGTCTTTGTTTTAAAAGAAAGGAAAACCCTGAGACCAGAAGGCAATCCACCACAATATATAAATCTATTGTAGTTCTTCCTTATATTTTCTCCCATTTCTCTATTTTTTATAAATTTGAATATACACTTCTTTTCTCCATTTGTTTTCTCCCTTCTACTTTCAAAATATCATTTTTACTGTCGGGCTCCCGAGTGGCGCATCCTGTAAAGCACTTCCTTAAGTGCAGGATGCGCACTATAGTGGATGTGTGAGTTGAGAATCCAGGCTATTCCACAGCCGACCGTGGGCCAGGGAGCTCCCAGGCGGCTCAATTGGCGGCGTCGCCCGGGGAGGAGGGTTAGGTCGGCCAGGTTGGTCCTCGGCTCACCCAGCGCACCAAAAGCCCTGTAGGCTGGCGGGCGCCTGCGGGCTTGCCTGTAAGCTGCCCAGAGCTGCGTTGTCCTCCGGCAGCTGTAGCTCTGAAGGCGGCTGCACAGTGAGTCTGCAGTGTAAAGAAAGCGGGCGGCTGACTGCCTTGGGAGGACAGCGTGTGTTCATCTTCGCCCCTCCCAAGTCAGCGCAGGGGTGGTGGCGGTGAGCCTAAAAATAATTAGGCATTTCAAATTGGAGACTAAATTTAAAAAAAATAAATAAAAAAATATATCATTTACTGTTGCTGCTTCAATTTCGATATGTGACTTACAGCTAACCCCTACCCCTAAACCTAATGGCACTATTAGACTGTTACTATTATTTAAACATAATTTGTTTTGAACCCTCTAGATGAATCTAACCCCATACCCCTAATTGTTTCATGCTTTCCAAAATCCTGAGCATATCCCATTGTTCTACACTTACCTGAACACGCCTGGGAAACTGGCTTTCTATCAGCCAATACATGTGAACTGTGGGCAACAATATTACATATATTACAGCAGTGTTGTGAGCAGCTTTAACACTTAAAAAACCTGTAATAAAATTAAACCAAGAAAAAATACACACTTGTTAGGGCTGTAACAAAGGGTACATTTTGATCTTCAAAGGTTGAACGCATTACCAAAGGAAGGTTTGAACCTTGATGGCACTATTTTTGCAGCAGCATTTTCTTTCCGTTGGGGAAGAACACTTTTATTTATGTTAATTATTTCATTCTTACTGTGCAAAATGCACAGATTGTAATAAATAGGTAACAGTAAATGTGTGACACGGATGTGGTAAGGTCTTGGTTTTGTAACAGAAGCACATAAGATTCGTGGCATTGCTGGTGCTCCTCCAGATAGAATCCTGTGCGCTTCAGATGTTGGTTTTAGGGCTCTCAAAAGAATAATTCTACCGATTTCAAATTTTGGTTAATTACATTAAATGCATTATTAAAATGCTACAGGCACTAATGGCAGCGTTAATTAAAAGTATTTATCCTATACACCGATGAGACATGAATGTTGGCATATCTAATCACAGGACAAATGCTCTACCAGGACTGCCCAGAAAAACATTAAACAAGGTAACAATTTGTCTGTGCTTGACTGTAGCTATCATGCTTCATATGAAAATCACTCTGCCAACGTAGACACAATCATAGACAGAACAAGAACACTTTCATTTCGCTCACTATCCTCAGGTCCTCTTTGCACTGTTGTCTATAGACATGATATAGGTGTTGCATAATTACTGCTGTTGCTTCCAATGCAAAACTAGGAGCACTTGCCACTATGCAAATACTGAATACTTAATGCTGATGCTGGTGCTTCCTCTGTGCTTGTCCTCCTTGACCCTAACAGCTGCTTTTTTTTGACACCATAGATCATGACATTCTTCTTGACTGCCTTCAGAAGTATGCTGGGATCTCTGGAACCTGTCTCTCCTGGATGTCCTCTTACCTATCTGGACGCATGCAGTCTGTTTTTCTGCTGCTGGATGCAGTGGTGTCACAAACCCAGTCACTTGTGGTGTCCCCCCCAAGGATCTGTTCTTGGGGCCCCTTCTCTTCAATATCTACATGCTTCCCTTGGGTCACCTCATCTGCCAACACAACCTCATGTTTCACTCCAAATGCTGATGACACCGAGCTCTGCTTAAAACTCGACCCTGGAAGCCCTTCCTGCCCGTCCGGTCTCGGCTAGCATTCTGAACCTCGAGGTCTGGGTGGCTGCCAATTTTCTTCAACTGAACACTAGGATGCTTACCAGATGTAAAAAAATGTGATCACATCACCCCGACTTGCCGCTGCTGCACTGGCTACCTGTAAAGTTCAGGATTACTTTCAAAACTCTCCTGCTCACCTGCAATGCCCTTCATCACACAGGTCCCGAGTACCTCCTCAACCTGCTGACCCACTATGTCCCTGCCCACAAGCTGAGGTCCTCTGACTCTGCGTCAAAGGCACAGAGTACCCTGGATTGGATGGCCTGACAGTTTCATTTCCAGGGTTAGACAGAAGTTGGCCATCCTAGAAAGGTTGGGCGGCTCCAGTACACTAAATCATCGACCGGAGGGGAAGCGATGGCAGCAAGTGGATTGGAGGAGCAGATGCACTCGTTAACCAAGGGGTCATGGGTGACAGTATATAAGGGGACGTAGTGAGGTGATCTGTTCCTTCTTAATGGTTAACTTGAACCTGAAGGACAAACATGACTTTATCTTGAGTGTTTTGTTTGTTTATTGTCCTGACCAAAAATACTGTTTGTTATTATTTAGACGGCTGAAACACTATCCAGGAGCTGTCGCTTAAGGCCAGCACGAACCTGGACAACACTTCAGTTGTTTGCACTAAGGAACTGTATTGTCACTCACGAGCACTAGAGCATGCACTGTGAACTTGTGTTTGTGTTACGTGTGGGTGAACTGAAAGCGGGACTGTTATTATTTCCGGGGCAAACCTAAGATTACAGATAAAACAATACATGCTGTATTGCTTCTCGTGACATTGTTATTATTTTACTGTTGTTTGCCATCAGGCATTTGGATAATATAATTAAATCATCATTGCACCTGGATATCTTTGTCTGTCTGATTATTGTTCACCTGCACACTGTTAACCACTTTGCCAGTGCCTTATTCCTTCTCCATATTCTGCCTGATTCAAGATTCTTATTATTTATGTGACAAGTTGTGTTAACCTAGTTTAGTACCTAATGTTTTCAGTGGTTTTGAAATTGCATCTGTCCAGTTTAGATTAAAATCACCAAGTAATACATATTCTTTTGGTATTTATGTTAGCAAGAATACTTGAGCAGTTATACATAGGTGGAGAGAGATCGTTTGGAGGTTTGTAGGAGACCAGTACAGTGATAGAATAACTTCCTGTAAAGTGAATAGTCACACCAAGAGTTTCTGTTTCAGAAGCAATGTGGAGGACAGAGTGTTTTAGTTTATTTGATATGTAGAATGCAACACCTCCTCCTTGTTTGTTAGTGTCACAGCCTTTTACTGAAAACGGGAATAATTATCAATGGATAGGAAAGAGGGGACCGAGTGGTTTAACCAGGTTTCAGAGCGTGCTAAAATTCAGTTTTTGTTTCATGTACTAAACACTTGATTTTATTAGGCAAAACTATGCATGTTAAGATGACAAACACCAAGGCCCTTGATTTTCCCAGTTGTTTTAGTTTAGAGGTGGATGTTTTATAATGCGATTGAATTTAAACCATTTTGCGATTGTGTAGGCTTGGAAAATAGATCGGAAGTGTCAAAGAGAGGGAGGTATTTTTCAGAGAAGAGAAGGGTGGAGAGGGAGTGTGACAGGAGGCGAAAGGAGTCCCTCTTGTAATTCTCCCTCCCGACTACTGGCAGTGCTGTGCAGGAAGGACCGAGACAGAGGAGAAAGACTGAGTCATGGTTGGGGCAGAAGCCGCAGTGGTGGCGGCCATCTTAACTTGGGGCAGGACCTCATGGTTGAGCCCCATTATTGCTCGACGATTGGCTGAGGTGGGGCAGTGCACTGGGTTGCAGGGGTGGGGCTCGGCACTATTTAGGCTGTGGGGTTCTGCCATTCAGGCTCCCTATCCTGGATGGAGACAGTCTTGCTGTGTGAGGTCTGTGACTTTTGTTCATTTGTTTGTTTTGCTTACATCCAGACTGAGGATTCCCAGGCCGGCTGCCTTCGAGCCTGGACTTTTCCTTGTGATCCTTGGCAGCTTCAGGAATTACTTATCCTGTTTTTTAAGAGGGAGCCCGAGCCACCTGCTGTGCTGTGTGGATCACTGAATTACCTCGTGGCAGTGTTTCTCTTCTGTGTGGATCACTGAATTACCTCGTGGCAGTGTTTCTCTTCTGTGTGGATCACTGAATTACCTCGTGGCAGTGTTTCTCTTCTGTGTGGATCACTGAATTACCTCGTGGCAGTGTTTCTCTTCTGTGTGGATCACTGAATTACCTCGTGGCAGTGTTTCTCTTCTGTGTGGATCACTGAATTACCTCGTGGCAGTGTTTCTCTTCTGTGTGGATCACTGAATTACCCCGTGGCAGTGTTTTTCTTCTGTGTGGATCACTGGATTACCCTGTGGCAGTGTTTCTCTTCTGTGTGGGTCACTGAATTACCTCGTGGCAGTGTTTCTCTTCTGTGTGGATCACTGAATTACCTCGTGGCAGTGTTTCTCTTCTGTGTGGATCACTGAATTACCTTGTGGCAGTGTTTCTCTTGTTTGGACTATTTATTTTCATTTCAAGCCTCTGCTTACCATAGCTGGTAACAGAGGCAGTTTTTTTGTTTGCTGCAATTGTGTGGAAACCCACTGCTCAGGACTTTGTACTTTTGTGGGTGTTGTAAATAAAATAGAACCCTCAACTACATGCTTCCTGTCTCCATCACTTCTGGGTCACGTCACTTCCTCCCCGCAACCCACCACAGGGAGCAATACATCCTAAGGCGGTAAAGTCCTGCTTTTCGTTAATAGAAAAAAGTAATTTATAAGTCCAATTTTATTTAACAAAATCCAGAACTAGTTTCTACAGCATTGTTGTGCGGTGAACTGGAAGGAGACTGGTGCTATTTTGAGGAGATTCAGATTAGGGCCTGCATTGAGTTCAGGGTTTCCAATATGAAGAAGGTACAGAGTCAGGTATTTAGCCGATATATTTTTTTTGGATTAGTTGAATCATTTTTGCTATGGTCTTGTGAGGAGCTTGGACTAAACAGGAGCCAAAGCTGGATATGGATATATTGAAAGGAATGTATAACAAAATGACCAGTCCAGTAGTGCTTGTCAGTTGCCCACAATGGGTCTGTTTTTCAACAGATGTAGAAGCATTTCCCCAGCAAGTAAGGACACTTCATAGAGCTGTCGTCCAAAGCTTACATGCCCCAATGTATGGAAATGATAAAAATAATAAAAATAATAACTAGAACTGCAATACAGTTTTATGGTATTCCATATAGGTACACCACCTATTCCATAGGTAGCAATACATTCTTGACAGACAGCGAGGTTAGGCGGGGAAGTCATTGTTATTAAAAACTACACAAAAACACACTATTAACAATGAATGAATGCTTCAAAGCGGTTTTTTTTTAATTCAGAGGAATTTAACAGCAGTGATTTCTGTGTATTTGCAGTGTTAAACTGGATTACTGTTGAGAGACAGACGAGAGAAAAGCAAGTCGGCACAGGCACTCAGAGTCCAGTTAGGAGACTGAGACACAGACACGGAAATTTGTCATCTCACATCAGCATATATTCACAATTATGATGAAATACATTGTAACTGTGTGCGTGTGTCAGTACAAATATACTTGCATACTAATCACACTGTAAATACAACACAATGAATGAAATGAAAATTACTACATGAAATAACATTTTGGGAATGCAGAATATTTCTGGGACTAATTTAAAATTATAATTATTAAAAACAAAAAAGCATTTAAAAATCAAACATTTTAAAATATTTATAGATTTAAAGACATGAAATTCAATTTTAAAGATATACTTAGCAGGTTTGGAAAAAATATAAACATCAGTACTTGTGAATCAAATTTCCTCATTTGAGTTAAGATCCATGAGGCTGTTTTTGTATTTTTTTGAATTCTGGAGCTTAATTTTTAATTATTTAAAAAATAGTTTCTTTGGTCTGCTTTCGGAAGGACTCAGGAATTATCAGTGGTGCGGTAACATCTTTAGATATTTATTTATATCTACATGTAATGCCGATAGATCACGACTCCTTCCGAAAGCAGACCTGAGAGTGACATTATTAAATAATTCAAAATTAAGCTCCAGAATGCGAAAAAATAGAAAAACAGCCTCATGGATCGTGACTCAAATGAGGAAATTGGTTGATGTTTACATTTTCCCCAAACCTGCCAAACATAGTTTTAACAAGTTTAGGTCACCACAGCTGGTACTGTGACCTTTAAAATGCCTGTCAGTAACATCTGAGTTGAGGGTTTGCCAATTACCTTTTATAAATGATCAACAAACACACAGGTTAACACCAGATTGTACATTGATAATGCCATTGAGAATAATATAATTATGCACACGCACACACTGTATGGGAGCTGTGTGTGAGGGCTTGGGTGAGTGAGAAGGTGACCTGTGTCTGTGCTGAGAGAGAAACTCACTGGAGGAGAAATCTGAGTGATGCTTTATGCTCGGAATTTTTTGCTTTTTTAATTTTTAGTTAATGCTTTAAGCAGTGTTAGAAAGAATCAAAATCAACCACGTATAATATTGTATAAATATCGAAAAAATCTCATAGCATAATCAAAATATGTTGCTTTAACTTCATAGCAATTTCCTCCAAATACAAGGAAACTCTTCACATCATAACCTATTTTCAGCTTTTCTTCAAGCTCCTTCAGACTCATTCGAACAGTAACTTCTCCCTTAGCATTCCTCCCATAGTGAGCCATTGACACCCACCTGTTATCTTTTTTGCAGCAAAAAGCCGTCCACATATACTCGGGTATGTTCACCCTTTTGTTCACTTTACTGTTTTTGCTGGGTACAGCTCCAGTAACAATGTAGGCCTTATTATTATTATCAAGTGTGCACTCATTTCTTATATTTTCACGAACAAACATTTCAGTAATAGCCCAGTCAACGCCATTAAACTCTACATTCTGTGGAACAATGTTGGTCAAGTGAAGGTTAGTTCTTAGCGGACTGTGACTCTGCATGGCACACAGGAAACAGGTGGCCTCTGTTGTATCCGTCAGGTGTGTTGGAATCTTTATAGTCCTGTAGTCACTGTCCAGAGCTTGTATCTCACCTGCATTTTGAACTTCGCTTTTTTCAAAGTGCCATTTTCACCACTGCCACTGCCACTGCCTAAATCAAGTTGTGGAAACATTGCAATGAAACAGACAATCCATCACATGACTCTGTTAGAAAGAAGCAGAACTCTGCTCAAGAATTAGCAGTCACTCCTTCAGTGCTCCAATTAAGTTAATTTAAAAACATTTAAACTTTATTTTGAACTGAAGGTTAAAAGAAGATACACAGAACAGTTAACTTGAACACACTGTAATAATAAAAATATAATAAAATTTAATAAAAAAACAAACTCACTTGGGGTTCGATGGCCCAACTGATATTTTTTTTTCTTTCACCCTCGTCACAGCCTCCGTATCTGTACGCTGAATACACTGGAATCCTGTTTGTTGTGTCGTAAAGAGTTGCAAATTCATATTGATTTTTATATTTCTGACAGATCCGTTTGTAACGATTCTGATCGAGTTGCACCGTCGGAGCCGTCCCCTCCAGAAAGAAATCTTTACACACTTTGAAATCGTTCACTACTTCAGACCGAGCCAGCGCAGGCAGAGTGAGCAGGAGAAACACCCCACACACAAACCCCATCGTCTGTCTCTGTCTCTGTCACTGAAGAGCGAATGGAAACTGGAAGCCAGGCCTCTCAGGGAAGTGTGCTGAAACTCTTCAGAATGTGACCTGTATATATACACAGCCCAGATACAGGCACACGCGGAGCATTCCTATTGGCCAGTGTGGCATTTGCATGTGAAATTTGGGCCAGTGTCACAATCTCTTTGTGAGGGAGCAGCAATGTTTTTTTTTGACTTGAATGAGCTGTGCACAAAACCGGTAGCTTTTTTTTTTTATATTGAGACTAGGTCAATTATTTTTCCCCGTTTTCACCCAATTTGGAATCTGCAATTCAAATGAACTCAGCTCACCCCAACGACTCCCAGTTAGGGATGACGACACGCACACACACACCCCATGCACGCATACACATGTTTGTGCATTCCTATAGTTGTGGGGACTTCCCATTGACTCACACCAGACAAAACTCCACACAGGGTGAAAGGACAACCAACTAAATATTTTGGCACTTTTTTGTTTGTTTTTTTTAAAGGCACATTTAGTTCTAAAATATGTTTTTTTACAAAATGGGGAAATCCCCACAACGTCGTTTTTTTTTTAGTTATTATCGAGAGCACCCACAGTTAACACATCGTTCGAGCATTCGATGCAACTGAAAATGTTAACACCCTGAATCTGCAGGCTGGGGAGGCCACAGGAGTCGCTTAAGCCGCGGTGAACCTAGGAAACCCTGGCCAGCTTAAACCCTCCCAACCCTAGTGGTGCTTTCGTAACTTTGCACTGCACTCCTGGGACCTCCCAGACGAAATCCGCAATGGCAAAGGGGATCGAAGACTAACCGCTCTCTCAAATTATTCTTTAATTATTTCATGATTTGCTGCTGGCACTTAGTTATGCAAGATGTAGAATACAATTTGAAATGGAAACTTAATGTTTGCAAATGCATGACGATGAGTGGATGGTTTTGGTTTTTTCGTTAACTGTTTTGTAGTTTTCAGAAATTGTGTTTCCACGATTGAGAAATACTGTGTTGATCTTTATTAACATGTTATAAATATTTAATAGAGTCTTAGTAATGAAGTTATGAAGCATTAATAAAGGATTATGCATAATATAAAATGCAAATTGACTCTTTTCATGAAAGTTTGTTCTACACAGAGTCCACACATTTTTCTGATAAAACATGCAAAAAATGAATTAAAACATTAAAAAAAGGTGTGTGGACTTTGCTGCCATCGACCGCTATGTGAAGAACAGGCTTTTGTGAACAGAGTCGATATGCAAAACTCTGCGTTTGCTGAAGCCGTGATGAGCCCTTGATAGATAAGTGGTCACAGTGTGTTCCTCAGTCACACTTCAGTTTTTATATAAACGGGGTTTAAACACAGGGGCTGTCAAACTAAATTAGCCTGCTTTCAGTTACAAGAATTCAAAATGAGTGGGGTCAAACTGACACTCCGCGCAGTCAGAACCCGGTGTTGTGCCCAGTAGTGTCATGGGAAGAGTAGCGTCTCATTTGTAGTCAGAACACACGCGCAGTCATGCCAATTCATCTGCACATGCCTAGAATATTTTTTCCTCCATCTTTGCCAAAATGTGCCACTCGCATTTCATTTCATTTTTTTAACTGAGGGTAAATACCCCCCTAATTGTTGCAAAAAAGATATGCAGACAAGTTCTCGTTGGAAGGCAGTAAAGTACAGTATTGAACAGTTTCTAACAGAACCCATCAGATTATTTGGACGTTTTTCTTTTAACAGTTTGAATAATACTTATTAGAACAGTTATGTTCCATAGACTATATGAATCTGCTCAAATGTACAAGTATTATGAGTGTCTCAATGTCTGCTAGGCTGTTAGTTGTCAAAGTTCAGATTTCAATTATAATACAAACAAACTAAAAGTAGTTATTTAAAATTACCCCCAGTATACGAAAATAAAAAAAACCCCAAAAAACAAGGTTTAAAAAACCCAGCGTTTGATCGGAAGCGATGCTGAATAGATATTGTTCATTGGGAAACCCTTTAATGAAGAGGAAGGTCCACAAAACCGATGAATGCAGTTCTGAAGATTTGCCTGACAGATATTGCCAGTGTGTTTGTAAATGAAGAGACGCAGCTTTTTGGTTCATTTTTTTTATTTATTTTTTAATAATTTTTATATCTGTACCCCTCCCCCAATGTCAAACATCTTCCCACGCCTATGATTAATGGCCTACTTAAATCATGTAAATTTACGATTTTTCACGGGTATGTTATGGAATAAAATTAAGATTTCATGACACATGTTTAAACATTGAATAAACCTAAGTACACAGTATTTCAGAACACTATAAATCCTACAAATAGTGGTACTTGCTTCCTTACTAAAACAGAGTCCTGGCATTTGTTAAAGGTGAGTATGCAGCATCCCCCTGCAGTTGACTTGACCATACATTGAATTGGTTGGAAGTTAAGGCAAAGCTTTGCCAAGTTATGCAGATGTGGAAATCGATTAGAAACAGCCCCAAAACTCGGTTACACAAGGGCATCTGGCATCCTTCAATAAAGTCAATGTATGCAGCATGTTTGTTGTCATGTTATTTGTCCCATCCAATAATTTATTTTATTAGTACCGAGTCAAAACAAAGAAAACGTGGCTATTCGGGTCTAAAATTACAACTGTAAGCAGCAGGTTGAAGCGAGGTGGTTGTGCTGGATCGTTTTAGTACTGATTTAACTTGCAGACAGGAATACTTTTTGTCTGGGCTGACTTTCCAGTTTGGTTTCTGAAAGCTGTTTATTTTACGTTCTGTTCAGCAGCCTCTGAAGTAGCCTTTTGTTTAATGTGTGATTCTGAAGCTAAATAGCGATCGATCGTATTTTCTCCAAAGACACATTAAGATATGGAAAACAATTACCTCAGTCTGCATGTACAGTTTCCTTGGGAAATATCTTTAAACCATCATCAGCCGAAATATACTTGTTTTTTTGTCGTCCATTTCTACAATTTTACCTCCAATGCTGAAAACTAGATTTTAGCAACCTAAATCAAAACAATGCAGCACCAACTTTGTCCCACCCCCTACTGTACAGTACAGGTCACATAAAAGCAGTACAGATGCACTGATAGGCTGATTAAAACTTTGTCATTTGAATAGTAAACAAGAATTTTAACTGCTTTGGATAATTTATTTTGTAAATGTTACTTGTGGACATTTTTTGTTTGTTTGTTTTTTGCTTTAAGTGCAATGCACACGGGACGGCGAAGGAATAAAAAAGGGCTATCTACAGAAGGAAGACACGTAGTTTGCGTCGCTTGTGGTGCAGTAGTTCATTTAAATGAGGTTTCTTTTTTTTCCTCTCCGTACTTGTTTGTATTCATTGGCCCCTAAGAGGTGAATTTCGCGGTGACCCCTCAATTTCACGATTTCCGCGAAATCCGCAAAATCGCAATTTAGGTAGGTCACTACCTATGATATCTATCTATCTATCTATCTATTTATCTATCTATCTATCTATCTATCTATCTAGGTTGGTTGTCGCCTCTAACGGGACCATATAAAAGCTAAGTCCTTTGTTGCTTCTGGTATTGTGGCAGTACACAATACTACAAGATGTGGGCTTGTTTTAGCTGCATGTGAGCACTTCCAACACTGACTATGAGAATGTGGTAATGCTGTCTCCTCCATCGCCGTTCCTAAGCACATGACCGTGAAAGTCCCCGGCTGCTCTGCGTCTTCCATGCTGTACTGCTGCTTTACCCTTGAGCAAGGAGCTTACCCAGACTGCTCCAGTACAAAGAAAAACTGTATAAACAGCTGCCTGGAAATGATATGTGAAAAATGAATAATTGTAACCCCATGTAAGCGGCTTTGAATATCAGCCGAATGAATGAACGGAATGAAAAGTCAGGGGTCAAGTGTAACAAAGTGTGGAGATGCTTGTCAGCTCTAACATTGACTGTCCTTCTCTGAGTGAGATAATAACACTCCTCACTCACACTGCGCTTTGTTCCAGAGCAGTCACGCAGTGTGGGAGATTACTGCACACACTGTCACCTGCTATACAAACACACACACACACACACACACACACACACACGTTTTTATTCCTATATTTGTGGGGACTTCTCATTGACTCTGACTATATTTGTATTTACTATTTCTAAGTTCAATAAGACAAAACTCCACACAGGGTCCAAGCTGACAACAAACTAAATATTTTGGCACTTTTTTCTGTTCTGATGTCATATTTAGTTCTTAAAGGTGTTTTACAAAGTGGGGACATCCCCACAACATAATTTTTTCAGGAGTTACTATCTTTGTAAGGACATTTCCTCAAATTTTGTCCCCACATTGACAGTAATCAAACCTGTCAACCCTTTTTGAGCCCAACTTGTATACCAGAGCTTTCAAACCCTTGAGGAATGCTTCCAAACCTGAAGAAATTCAGCTCTGACTCAAATAATAGTATAAAAAATATGAAAGAAAAAATAGAGAACCTCTCCCAGTTTATTAATTGAAATCTGCAGAAAAAAAAGCTTTCTCATCACTTGTTGTGTTCATTATTATTAACACCTTTAACATTTCACATTCTTCTTACATAATCCCCGGTGTCAGGAGAAGCTCTTATCAAGCCACGAAATCCGGGTTCTTCCTCCCATTCCTTAAGGTACCGTCCACTGTACAACTTTCCAGTTTTGTGTTTTTTTTGCTGGCGGTGGCATTTTTGCGAACTGCTTCAGCCTTTTTTGAAGGAAGCAATCAGTGACGCAGGGGCCCTGCATTTTTCCCTGACTGTGAGATTTTCATCTTACAGCCATAAGACTTGAAAACAAAAAAAAAAAACACGTAAAAAAACACGTAAGAAATACGGGAAAGCCGCAGCTGACTGCACTCTGGGAACTTCCGGGCAAAATCCAGCAAAGGCGGGATTCAAGACGAGCCGCTCTCTCAAACTATTCTTTAATTATTTCATGATTTGGTGCTAGCATTTGGTTATGCAAGATGTATAATACAATTTGAAATGGAACCTTAATGTTTGCAAATGCATGAAGTAATTGAGCAGATAGTTTTTGTTTTTGCTTTTAACTGTTTTGGTAACTGTGGTAAAAGTTTAAAAAAAATTGTCTCTGCGATTGAGAAAAACTGCGTTGATGTTTTATTAACATGTTATAAGTATTTAATAGAGTCTTAGTAATGAAGTTCTGAAGCATTAATAAAGGATTATACGTAATATAAAATCTGCTACATTGGGGTTCTCTCTCTCTCTCTCTCTCTCTCTCTCTCTCTCTCTCTCTCTCTCTCCAGGATCAGTTGGAGATGCATTGTAGTATTCTTCTGCTTCTACTACAACTGCTACTAATAATAACCTATTCAACTCTGTATTAATGTGAAATGGCCACTACAGGAGCTTTGTGCAGGATGAATATCTTTGTTCTGGCACAGTCACGCACATTGTTAGATTACTACGCTGTAAGCCCCTACCTTTTTAGGGACACATGTACAAAACGCCTCACTAGATGAGGCTCAAACTGAAGTGTAACTGATTAAACACACTGTGACCCCACTCCATACCAAGGGTTCATCACACGGCTTCAGCAAATGCAAGTTTTGCATATCGACTCTGTTCACAAAAGCCTGTTCTTCACACAGAGTCGAAATGCAAAACTTGCGCTTGCTGAAGCCGTGTCATGACCCCTTGGTAGATAAGTGGTCACAGTGTGTTCAATCAGTCACACTTCAGTTTGAATGTCAACTATAAGCAGGGTTTAAACACAGGGCTGAAACTCAATTAACCTATTTTCAGTTACAAGAATTCGAAACCGACAAGTGCGCACGTGGCTCCGCGCAGTCAGAACCCAGTGTTGTGCCCAGTAGTGTCATGGGAAGAATAGCGTCTCATTTGTAGTCAGAACACACGCGCAGTCATGCCAATTCATCTGCACATGCCTAGAATATTTTTTCCTCCATCTTTGCCAAAAAGTGCCACTCGCATTTCATTTCATTTTTTTTTAACTGAGGGTAAATACCCCCCTAATTGTTGCAAAAAAAGATATGCAGACAAGTTCTCGTTGGAAGGCAGTAAAGTACAGTATTGAACAGTTTCTAACAGAACCCATCAGATTAGTCAGCAGGTTAGTCTGCAGTTTTTCTTTACCCATCAGATTAGTCTGCAGTTTTTCTTTTAACAGTTTGACATCTTAATGAAAAGTT
The DNA here is from genome assembly GCA_036884735.1 of Huso huso. Taxonomy (NCBI): domain Eukaryota; kingdom Metazoa; phylum Chordata; class Actinopteri; order Acipenseriformes; family Acipenseridae; genus Huso; species Huso huso. The sequence goes on along the minus strand of CM072681.1, from coordinate 8,296,934 downwards.
ATGCTTATCATGTTTCATAAACAGAGAGTTAGTAATACGTATTAGAACAGTCATGTTCCATAGGTCATATGAATCTGCTCAAATGTACAGGTATGATGAGTGTCTCACACTCTGCTGGGCTATCGGTTGTCAAAGTTCAGAATTCAATTATAATAGAAACAAACTAAAAGTAGTTATTTAAAATTACCCCAGTATACGAAAAAAAAAAAAACCCCAAAAAAAAGGTTTAAAAAACCCAGCGTTTGATCGGAAGCGATGCTGAATAGATATTGTTCATTGGGAAACCCTTTTAATTAAGAGGAAGGTCCACACAAACCATTGAATGCAGTTCTGAAGATTTGCCTGACAGATATTGCCAGTGTGTTTGTAAATGAAGAGACGCAGCTTTTTTTAAAATAATTTTGAAATCTGCCCCCCCCCCCCCACAATGTCAAACATCTTACTATGCCTATGATATCTATCTATCTATCTATCTATCTAAGAGATGAAGTGTGAGCTTCAAATATAAGGTAGTCTGATGCCGATAGCGGTCCGATAGCACTCGGCGTTTGACTTATTTTCTTTGTCTATTGATTTGTTGTGTTTCTTTTCTCTTTTACTCCTATTATGCAGACTTTTAATTTGGGTACCATACATATCAATGGAGGGAGAGATGTAGAAAAGAGAACAGTAGTTTTTGAATATTTAATACAGAAGAAAATGAGTGTTGCCATGTGTCAAGAAACACATACAGATGAAAACAATAAGGCAGATTGGTTAAAACAATGGGATTGGGAGGTTATACTGAGCCATGGCACTCATTTTAGTGCAGGAGTCGCTATTCTATTTTCTAAAGATTTTAAACCAGATTATTTTATTTTGAGTGAAGAGGTTCAAGGTCGGCTATTAAAAGTTCAATTCAGTATTTGTAGTAAGACTCTTGTCTTTATAAATGTTTATGCTCCTGTGGCAAAGTGGTGAGTGAATACAGGTAAGATACAATTGCAGAGTGGATATAAAACAGACAGACAATGATTTCCAGGTGCAAGGGTGTTTATTGATTTACAATTAGTCATTTTTCACATATCATTTCCAGGCGGCTGTTTATAGAGTTTTTCTTTGTACTGGAGCAGTCTGGGTAAGCTCCTTGCTCAAGAGTACAGCAGCAGTACAGCATGGAAGACGCAGAGCAGCCGGGAACTTTCACGGTCATGTGCTTAGGAACGGCGATGGAGGAGACAGCATTACCACATTCTCATAGTCAGTGTTGGAATTGCTCACATGCAGTCTAAAACAAGCCCACATCTTGTAGTATTGTGTACTGCCACAATACCAGAAGCAACAAAGGCCTTAGCATTTATATGGTCCCCTTAGAGGCAACAGCCAACCTAGATAAATAGATAGATAGATAGAGAGATAGAGAGATAGAGATAGATAGAGAGAGATAGATATTGAAGAGGTATCGAGTATCGTGAAACTGAACTGGTATCGTATCGAAGTTCAAAATTCTGGTATCGTGACAACCCTACTCCCAGGTATCTAAAAACTGCTTGACTCCACTGTAACCCTGGGGGAAGATCTGAGGGCCTACTGCCTTCCCAATCACCTAATAAAAACACACTGCTTTTTGACCACTTGTCCTCGCAGAGGACACTTCTCCAAACAACCATTTAATATTTGTACATCTTTTTTCCCAGAACAAAGACTACAACATCGTCAGCATAGGCCACCACTTTTTATAGGCTCCACCGGAACATCTGGAATGGACAAGCCAGATAACAAAAGCCTTAATTTGTTGAGTAACGGTTCAATTGAAAGCGAATATAACATCCCAAACATGGAACAACCCTGGTGAATTCCCCTCTGCACCTGAATAGGAGAGCTAAGCACACCATTGATTTTAAGTGTACTAAAAACATTACTGTAGAGTGACTGAATTTTGCCCAAAAACTGGGACCAAAACCAAAAGTCTTAACTACATTAAATAAATTCTTATGATCGACGCGATCAAAAGCTTTCTCCTCATCTAAAGAAATGAGACCAGCTTTAAACCCTGCTTATAGTTGACATTCAAACTGAAGTGTGGCTGATTGAACACACTGTGAACACTTATCTACCAAGGGTTCATCACACGGCTTCAGCAAATGCAAGTTTTCCATATCGACTCTGTGTGAAGAACAGGCTTTTGTGAACAGAGTCGATATGCAAAACTTGTGTTTGCTGAAGCCGTGTGATGAACCCTTGGTATGGAGGGGGGTCACAGTGTGTTTAATCAGTCACACTTCAGTTTGAGCCTCCTCTACAGAGGTGTTTTTTACGTGTGTCCCTAAAAGGTAGGGGCTTACAGTGTAATAATCTAACAATGTGCGTGACTGTGCCAGAACAAAGATATTCATCCTGCACACAGCTCCTGCAGTGGCCATTTCACTTTAATACAGAGTTTAATAGATTATTATTAGTAGCAGTTGTAGTAGAAGCAGAAGAATACTACAATGCATCTCCAACTGATCCGAGAGAGAGAGAGAGAGAGAGAGAGAGAGAGAGAGAGAGAGAACCCCAATGTAGCAGATTTTATATTATGTATAATCATATTTTTTACTTATTTCTTACGTGTTTTTTCTGTTTTCAAGTCTTATGGCTGTAAGATGAAAACCTCATGGTCAGGGAAAAATGCAGGGCCCCTGCGTCACTGATTGCTTCCTTCCAAAAAGGCTGAAGCAGTTTGCAAAAATGCCACTGCCAGTAAGTGTTATTTCCTAATTGCTTATGCCTCAAAAGTATAGAAAATGGCTATTATTCCCCACAAACTTTGCTTTTGTGACCAGGACAGTGATATTTTGAAATTTACCTATTTTCCAGAACATTCCAGATAGATTCAGTGCTGAGTAAACTTGGAGTAACTTCTAGAACTTTCCAGTAATATAAATAGTAGTATAAATACAGGGGCCTTAAGCCCACCAGTTCAGTTTAGTTCCAGCTGGATGCATACTGCATTTCTCTGAGATGGCATCAAGAGGCTGCAAGCATCCGGCAGACGCATTTTGCTATGTCTGTGGCCAATTTATCAAGACAAGAGCGAAAAAGTACTCCGTGGAAGCATCTGCTAAGATGTGTGAGGCCTACAAGGCATATTTTGGCATGCCTGTCAGAGATCAAGACAAACCCTGGGCACCTCATTTCACCCAAGCGAGCACTGCAAAAAAAAAACTCTGGAAGGTAAGAGGGACAATTGTTGCTCGAATTTTATGTTATAAAATTTGTTAAAATTTTAAAATTGTAAAAGTTTTAATTTTAAAATGTTTTACAATTTTCAATGTTATTGAAAAAATATATCATATATGAAAAATGTTGCGAGAATCTCTTACACATTAGTCATGGGTGAAATAAATGTATTTTTGTAGAATGGTACAGAGGGGAAAAGAGAGCCATGAAGTTCGCTATCCCAAGAATTTGGCGGGAACCCACTCAAGCAACTGCTAGTTCTGCATGGTGGACCCTTCCAAGCGGACCGAGTTCTCTGTGGGGAGGAACAACGTCAAGTGGGAGCCACTGGTGGACCCCCGGAAGGTGCTGATGCCACCACTGCACATCAAATTGGGCCTTATGAAACAATTTGTCAGAGCTCTAGATAAGGAGTCGGCAGCCTTCAAGGACCTTCAAGACTTCTTCCTAAGCTGTCTGAGGCAAAGGTCAAAGCCGGTGTCTTCGTCCGGACCACAGATAAAGAAGATCCTGAGAGCAATGAATTCCCCAAGAAGCTCACTAGTAAGGAGAAAGCGGCTTGAACAGCTTTGTCGCAGTGGTTCAGGGCTTCCTGGGCAATCACAAGGCCGAAAACTATGTGGAGCTGGTTGAGACTCTGGTGAAGAACCACGGCACAATGGGCTGTAGGATGTCCCTCAAAGTCCATATCCTTGATGCTCATCTTGATAAATTCAAGGAGAACATGGGAACGTTCTCGGGAGGAGCCAGGGTGAGCGCTTCCACCAGGATATACTGGACTTTGAACGCCGCTAACAAGGACAGTATAACGAGAACATGATGGGAGACTACATTTGGGGTTGATTCGTGAAAGTGATTTACAGTATAATTGTAAATCTCGAAAAACTACTCACTTCTAAGTCTTTTGTAGTCATTTTGTATTACTTTAGTATAAATACATGTTAATTTGGATTCATATGTTGTTTTTTTTCTGACTTTATGTGAACTAAAAGACAAAATTCGCCCGTTTCTCATTGGAAATAGGTAAATTTCAAAATATCACTGTCCTGGTCACAAAAGCAAAGTTTGTGGGGGGAATAATAGCCATTTTCTATACTTTTGAGGCATAAGCAATTAGAAAATAACACTTACTACCCAGGAACCAAAAAAAAAAAATAATAATTGTTACACGGTGAAATCAATCACACGTTGAAGCACACCCATAACCGCTACATGTATATTTTATAAAAACAAAGTTTAAACGTGTATATATTTAGTATTTTTTATTGTTTAACACACTAAAATAACATTTAGAAAATGTATATTTAATGTGCGTGTAAAATATAATAGACGTTTAAGAACGTCATCCGTTAGAATGTGCAATATCCTCCTAAAAGGTTGTTGTATCGTAGCTGATACTACATGTCACCTTGTGGACTAAGGTGAATCGCCGTCATTATGAAATTATAAAATATTTAACCCTAGTTGTAAATTGTCATGTGTAAAATACATTCATTCCTCAAGGTCAAATATGTAATCACAAGTTATATAATTATGCCTTGGGTACAATAACGTTACAATACCAGTAGATGTTTGTATTTATTTATTTATTTTGGAAATGAGGTGTATATCTCAATTATTATTATTATTATTATTATTATTATTATTATTATTATTATTATTATTAATATTAAGTAATTTGGCTGACTTTACTCAAGATGACATAGGGAGGGATGAAACTAGCAAAAGAGTGGGTGGAATGTACAGTAACGTCCTCTGCCTCCGACGTAAAAATAAACAACAAAGAGCCCTCAGAAAAAAGGTTTTTGAACATGCCCGAACCAAGGCCCATTTAGCGGCAGCAAGCATTGTAGCCAAGGCTAAAGATGACACCTTAACACAGGTTATAGTTACATTGTCTGGCTACATTGTGTTTGTCACTTAACACAGGTTATAGTTACATTGTCTGGCTACATTGTGTTTGTCACTTAACACAGGTTATAGTTACATTGTCTGGCTACATTGTGTTTGTCACTAACACAGGTTATAGTTACATTGTCTGGCTACATTGTGTTTGTCACTTAACACAGGTTATAGTTACATTGTCTGGCTACATTGTGTTTGTCACTTAACACAGGTTATAGTTACATTGTCTGGCTACATTGTGTTTGTCACTTAACACAGGTTATAGTTACATTGTCTGGCTACATTGTGTTTGTCACTTTTCTTCTCATGCGTTCCGGTACCTCAGGGCCCCCCGGAACACCCCCCCTCTCGCGCTCACTATGTGTTCCGGGACCTCCCGATTTACAAATTAAGCACTGCTCTTACCTTTTGTTTTTTCGAGAAAGTCGCTGATCTCTTTCAGTGAATACAGTTTCCCCCTTTGGCTGGCCGTGATGTCAGAGAGCTTGCGAGGTGTCGGAGAGCCCGCCTCCCATCCATCCTCTTCCGATCCCTTGATCCGTCCCTCCTCCTCGCCCGCAGAATGTCCATCAGCCGCCCGGCATCTCCGCCACCGACCCAGCAGGCTGAGGAGTCATCACTGGGGGACATCAACAGGGCCTGCCTGAGCCCCGAAGCTATCACCCCAACATCGCTCCCTTCCTGCACCGAGTCCAGACCACGAGATCCGCGGGTTGAGGCCCGCCTTTCTCTTGTCCTTCAGACCCGGTGCTCGGCTCCACCACAGCGGAGGGTTGAGACCCTCACGCCGCTGTCGTGAGATACCGTAACGGGCCCCCCACACAGACTCCTCCTCACCCGCCGGGTCGGCAGCAGCAGATGTTCTTTTTTTAGTTTTCTTTTCTTAATGACTGCAGCGTACACCCCCCTCCTTGTTCGTCGGCCCGCGCTGCAGCCCCCGTTCGCTGCAGCCGCTTTAGGTACCCGGCTCCTCGGTCTCTTCCTCCTGAGCTGCGGCTCAGGTCTCCGGCTCCTCTACCGCCGCTCTCTGAACAACCGCGGCCGCCCCCGTCATCATTACGACTACTTCGTCCCTGCTTCAGTTTGTAGCTTGGGCAGGTCCGTTTAAGGTGCCCCTGTTCCCCGCAAGAAAAGCATTTAAAAACCTCCGTGCTGGCAAAAACAACATAATCCCTGCCCTCTATATTAAAACGCCAAGCTACATTTAAACTTTTTTCCGGGTTATCAAGTAGTACAAAAACTTGTCTCCTAAAAGACATGACATGTTTAATCTCTGGATTTTTACATCCAAGGGGAATCATTTTAATCGGCGACATTATTTTACCATATCTGGAAAGTTCTCTTTCATTGAATGAATTATTAATAAAAGGGGGAATATTTGACAATATTACCTTAGTAAGAGGCGTAGATAACGGTGTTACAGTTACCAAAGAATCATTCAACATAAATCCCTCTTCCACAATTTTATTAACCAGATTTTCTTGATTAAGAAAAACGACTATAGCTTTGTTCATCCGTGAGGCGGATTTGATTTTTTCAAAACCGACCACCCGCCCCACGGCAAGCAGCACATCTTCAACAGAATCATTATTTTCGGAAAAAAACTTTAAAACCGTGGCGCCTAGTAAGCCCCTCCCAACCCACCGGAGTGGGAGCCCATCTTCGGGCACACACTGGCTAAAACGTTTAAAAAGTACTAAGAATAGAAAAAAATACTTTTAAAAAACGTTTAAATAAATATATAATATATAAGTAAATGGCGATAAATTCACCACTACCGCTCACAAACCCTGCCGCAGCAGAGCCCTCCCACAATCGAGAGAGAGAGATTTCTACCATGATATCTGAAGATGCAAAGCCAAGACTTAAAACCAGTTATTAAAACAGGAAGTTTTGTAAACGCTGTGTTACAGCATTTTAGCCATAGATACTCAAAAACCATCTACTTTACACCAACTGGTAGTTTAAGTGCAGCAAGCGGGACACAGCTGTGAATTCAGGGGCGATTTTGGGAGACACGTCACAGAGCGAGGGGAGAGTATAGAACGGACACCCACCTAGCCACGCCTACACTGACGTCACTGCGTGACCCGACCGAGCGCAGGTACCATGAACAGGAGGAGCGCAGACGGACCTCCCTTGCAAATTAACTTTCTGTAAGTCAGTCTTTAGCACTTTGCTTACAGAATGCAGGAGATTTAATTCTATGTGCCATTCCTTTACCTGGGCGCGTCACGCTTGACAGCGATAGCGTGGAGTTTCTGACCAGGTACCCATTCACCCAGAGCTGTGCGCATCGGTTTGAATTGAGACCAGACGCTAGCAGCTTTTACCCCTTTCAAAAAAGGGTTCCTCAAATCCCGGTCATGGGAGATCCCTCAATCTGTCACTTCTTTCTAAACAGAGCGCCAAATTACGCAACTGAACTAAATTGCACTAGACTTCAGAGCTATAATTATATATAGGATTTAAGATTTTTCTAGATAACTTAGAATCTGCAGGGATTTAAGAAATTTAAGTAAGCAAATATTTTCAATTAAGGGTGTAGTCAAGTAATGAAGAGCTCAATTGGAATGAAAGCCAAACACTATATTAAAAGACTGTTTGAACAGCAAGCAGCGCTGGATTCCTGGTGTACCTTCAGGGTACAAGAAAGCAATGGGAGGACACACACACGAATCTAGGTGCAAAAATCTTTATTGGGGTAGACAGCAAGTTTAACATCTCCTGAATGTGACAGCGACAAGAATGACGAGCAGAACTCCGATGAGAGCGGACGCCACGCCCAGCGCCGGAACCAAGGGGGAGTCACCTGAAATTCAAAACAAAGACAGGGTGAGCACTAGGACCCAGGGGAGCCACAAGACACCTCTAATTACAGTCAGCGTTGCCTAGCAACTTCAAGAAATTCTACAAGTTAGCAGGGAGTTCCTAAACGCATTAAAGTAAGCTCTGACATTTGAACACCATCTTTATGCAAATTCATAAGTCAATTGTTTGGGGGGTGAGCGAGGTAAGTCCTCAGTTAATTTAAATAGTTGTAGCTACAAACTGCTGCGTCCAGTTCTGAAGGACAATTATCAGAGCAGTGAAAATTTATACCGGCTATAGGATAGTGATTTGGCATCACAGGAATGGAAATAAGACTCGTTGGATAGTTTTGTCTATTCCTGTTTTCACCAAGAGTTTAATAAAAACCACATACCTGAGCCGGTTACCTATACAGTCTGATCATGCTTCTAGTAAAATAGACCGCATCAAAAGCTTAGTGCTCCTTTAGCACCATCTAGAGGTCTATTAGTGCAAACACTGGAAGTTAGTGGATTAGCACACTTCGCCAAAGCGACTTTGACTAGGGATGTGAACTCTGCATCACAACTGCTGCAGAGTCACTTCCAATAGGACCTTGTTTGTTTGGCATCTCATCCAAAGGACGGAGCACAAGGAGGTGAAGTGACTTATTCACGGTCACACACAGGGAGTCAGTGGCTGAGCCGGGATTTGAACCTCCTGCTAATCGACCCCTTTAAGCTCTGAGCAGCAAGCCTATATATATATATATATATATATATATATATATATATATATATATATATATATATTGAAAGGCTTTAGTTTGCATCCTCCAGAGCATCGGATCAGGAGGGTTAGAATTCAATGACCAGGATATTCAACAGAACTCTCTCAAGGTCTCACCTGCTGTTTGAAGGTCCAGGACTTGTCCTTCTGGTACCAATTGGACCGGCCCGGCAGAAACGTAGCCTCTGATCTGGCTGTATCGATCCACACTACGGGCTGAGAGAAAGACAAATTAAAGCTACACAGTCTCCAGGGTACAGATAAAGGACTATTGTCAGCTCCGAGGTTTGACTTGTGGGTTTTATAGAATACAAAGTCAAATTTCTTTGCATTCATTTTACTGTAAATGAAATGTTCAGGTTTAATGGTTTGGATTAAATTATTGCAACAGATATTGCATGAAAAGGAATCATTATAAACTCACTCAATGCAGAGAGAGCATTACCAGCACAATACAAAAAAAAACTCCTCTTAAACACTCAAATAGAGAATTTTATATATTACACAGGAAGAAGGACCCATCAGGATATTCAAAATCTTATAGATTAGGCTTTGTATTCCCTTCACTCAATAGCAGCTTCAATACAGCAGCGTTGATGCTGTACTGCAGCTGGTCATGCTTGCTTGTATTACAGGACTGATCTCCAGATGCTCACCAGATATCTGGGCTCCAGGCACACAAGTCTTATTGCAGGTATCCTCCAGGTTGGGATCACAAACCAGAGCCATGCAATGGAAATACACCTGGGGAGGGACAGAAGCAGCTCTCGTTAAACAGGAGAACACTGCCACACTGTGGCTGAAGTCAGTAGTGCATCAATCCTCTTTCCTATTGAAGTTTAATAAAAGCATTCCTACTGAAGCACTTTGCATGGAGTGAATCGTCCCAGGTTCAAGTCAGAGAGGGGCACTAACCTGTCTCCAGAAGGCAGAGTCCTTGCTGACTGCTGTGCCCGCACCTCAAGCCTCTGGAGCTGGGGGGAGCTCCTGGTGAGAGTGCTGGCCAGCACTGGGTGGAAGTGGGTCCTGTATGAGTCTCCAGTGACCAGGCAGCTGCAGAGACAGGAACAGGAGTCATGGCAAGCTGGCATTGAAAGCACAGCTGAATGGGCAGCGCTAGAGGACTAGCAGACCCCTCACCGGTCAGTGACCAGGTCCCATTGAGGGCTGGAGTCCAGTTCAGGGGTCAGTGTGGCCCAGCAGTCCTGCAGGATGAGGTGGTCAGTCTGGCTATGGGGCTGCTGGAGCTCAACCTGCAGAAACACAGGCTCCAGCAGAGACTGGGACACAGGGAACACAGTAGAACTGTGAGTAGCTCACATCTAGAGGGGAGAAAAATTGTAGTCACTGCCGTGCTTTTGAAGCACTGGAGTTCAGGACTCCCTTCATAGCAAGGACAGGGGCTCATGGGAATTGTAGTCTAATCTGGACAGTGGGCCAATGTGATCAGCTCTGGGAGTTTAGAATGAAGACTACAGAGCAGAATTTGACAAGTGGAAGTGAAGACAGAGTTCAACTCACCCCTGGCTAGCCGAGCCTTCAGATTCAGAACATCTCTGGGACTCTTGGCTGCAAAACAAAATAAGGATTTGGTAAAATGCTAAAAGGCTTAAAAAAGAGACAGAGAGAGGGCTACCATACAACATTAAAAGCACATCCATTTCAAAATGGACAAATCTCTAAAGAAATGTTCCATTTAAAATGCTCAGCTGAAACAGTAAATGCCAAGTAGAACATTTAGTGATTTTTGATGCAGCTAATGTTCAATGAAGACCTTGAAGTCATCTCGCCTACACAGAGTGTTCAGTCATTTACCATAAGCAAAGTTAACCAGCTGGCAGGTTCCTAAACACAGCACAAACAATGGATCAAAGCAAACTGTTGAAGAGATTTTATATCCTTTAGTCCCAGGACACAAGCCTGGTTCAGCTTGCTAGATACTCTGTACCTCTGCTCATAGGGTCATAAGACCGGAAGTGCAGGGACCCAAGCCCCTGCACAGAGTAGGGCTGGAGCAGGGACCGCCTTCAGCAGCCAGCGTCTGGGTGTCAATTGAGGGGGCAACGACAGCGGATCGTCAGCCTAAGAGGTAACACACAGGTTTAGATCAGGGGCTGAGTAAAAAAAACGGACTGCATGGTCCAGCTGGGTAGTCCGTTCAGGGCAAATGGCTGTGTGATGTCAGCCTATGACATCACCACAGTTCCCTGTGAACCAGGACTCCCTGTGCTCACCTGTATTCAGAGTCTCTGGTGATGACTGGAGCATTGGGTGGGAAAGCGCCTGGTATACAGCACCTGCTTCTCGTAGATCAGGTAGTTACCCACAATCTGAAAACACAGGAGCCAGAACAGCATGCTGGCAATACAAAGCTGACCTCCCAATAGCAAAATCTAAAGACTGCCAGACAGTTAATGCATAGTCAACCACTCCCCAGTTGCTTTGGATAAAACAATGCTAAAAAAAACAACCAAATGATCCAGTGCAGGTCTACCAGTGCCAGACCTGTCTGAAGGACCATTGCCTGACCCACAACACCACGCAGGAAGCCCCAGCTCACCTGGCTCCTGGTCCCACAGGTGTTCACCCCAAAGGTGAAGAGCCCTGGTCGAATCAAACTCTTTGGGTTTGCAGGTCTTGTCCAGCAGGGTGGTCTTGCTGGGATCCACTAATGGTATGGGCTCCATGGTCACAGCCACCACTGTCACCACTCCATTAGGAAAGCACACTGTGGCAGGGAGGAGAAGAATGAATTGGAGACCAGACTGGATCAAAGGCAACACCATGCTACCCCAATAACATCACCAGATCCTGCAAGTCAGAGGTCTACACTTCAAGCTGGACTACAGCAGTGTCATTCGCCCTCAACTCCTTGTCCTAACCCTACCTCAAGCTAGCTCTTCACACCCAGCTTCCATGCAGCCAGATGGACTACAGTGCAACCATTTTTTTGCTAGGACTTGCATGCAAGTTAAAAGCAGGGTTCCCTAAAGGAATTCCAACACATTGATCAAGATTGCAATTAACTAAATATTTACAGTGGCAACAACTGAATTCAATTTGTCAATTAAGTTGTCTCCAAAAACAAAAAGCTACTTAATTACAGAGTTCTCGTATCAGAGCTAGGATTCCTAACAGACATGAACACAAGACCCTGAACTCTGCAACTAGATCAGCCATAAACTGGGGACCACTTCAAAAATCTGAAGGACATTCAAGAACGGAAGTCCCACGGGCTCAGAATGCGTGGCACTAGGATCCTGAGTGGCTAGTTCTGGTGTGAAGGTGGCCAGGACACTGCGAGGCGTCCACCACAGTGAAGGAGTCCTCCTCACCCAGCAGCTCCCTGGTTGGGATTGGGCAGCGTTGCACAAACTGCTTCTCGACCTGCAAGGTCTTGACGTTCCTCATGTTCAGCTCCACTGAACGGTGAGGGCCCCTCAGAGAGATGTCCTGGGAGGGAGGGAAGCAAGGGACACGCCACGGCTGGCAGTACCCTTTGGAGCAGCGTGCTTGAAGTGAACAAGCATGGGGAGTTTGATACCTCTGAAACCAAGCATGCTGCCTCAGTTTGGGGGTGCATCTAGGAGTAGTGTTCAAAATGTATTAGAAAACAAGATGTGTCACTTAGATTTACCTACAGAAAGCCTGCGTTGGTGTGAGAATTTCAATCGGTAACAAATCAGTCCTACAGAGTGTAGCAAGATTAATGGCAACTAAAACCAACCAACCCAATGGTCAATTCTCTGCATGGCTGGGCATAGAAGTCCCTCGGTAGAGGCTACCAGTTGACCAAACAGTGCTAGCCCTGGATTCATTGTTAAACCCCTGGGAGATCCTCACCTCATAGATGTAGCCAATGCTAAAGAGTGGCAACTCGATGGTGATCTTGGGCTCAGCGATGGTGTAGGGTAGAGGGCGGCTCCCAACTGGAGTCCATGTTGCCCGGGGTCACTTCGAAGACCACGCTGCGGTTCGTACAAAAGCTTTTGACATCAGGAAGATCTAGAGGGAAGGGATTGGTAGGTCGGTCAACAAATGTTGACTACAAAATCTCCACTTCGTAGTTTGGCACATTCTGAATCCAATTGGCTTTGAAAAAGTCTGTGATATACAATACAAGATCAGTGGTACAATATTGAAGACAGAAAAGTCAATGCCACAATGTAGCCCATGTCAGGTATGGGGTTGTAAACTTGATTGCTATCGGGCCCTAAAAAGAAACTACAGCCTAGCAGAGTATCTCTCCACTGTCAGAGATACGAAGCAGAGACAGATCCTGACCAGTACAGGCTCAGTGACCACAGCCTGGCCATAGAGACAGGGCAGACACAGGCAGACCTGGCTGCCCAGAGAAGATCGGGCTCTGTGGTCACTTGAGACAGGAGAGGTGGAAACTGAGATGCACTTTCTCCTACACTGTATAAAATACAGCCATATCAGAGAATCATTCTTCATTAAAATACAAGAAAATATCCTCTTTTCAGACAAATGGCAGACTCAGAGAAACTTGCTGTCCTCCTAGGGAGGGACACACAGCTCCACTGGCTGCCAAATATGTAGCCACCTGCCACAACTTGAGGGGCACGCAGTGACAGCACAATTTAATAGTTTCAATATTATTATTTCAATATTTCAATTTCTGTATTACTATTATTTATCTTCTATCTTATTTATTATTATTTTGTTACCATTGTTCCTTGTTTGTATATATATGCATCTGTTCATAATATGTACGTATTTGCTTTGGCAACACTGTGGAAAAAATAAGTCATGCCAATAAAGCACTTTGAATTGAATTGAATTGAGAGAGAGAGAGAGAGAGAGCTAGAGAGAGAGAGATTTCTACCATGATATCTGAAGATGCAAAGCCAAGACTTAAAACCAGTTATTAAAACAGGAAGTTTTGTAAACGCTGTGTTACTGCATTTCAGCCATAGATACCCAAAAACATCTACTTTACAGTAACTGGTAGTTTAAGTGCAGTAAACGGGACACAGCTGTGAATTCAGGGGCGATTTTGGGAGACACGTCACACAGAGCGAGGGGAGAGTATAACGGACACCCACCTAGCCACGCCTACACTGACGTCACTGCGTGACCCGACCGAGCGCAGGTACCATGAACAGGAGGAGCACAGACGGACCTCCCTTGCAAATTAACTTTCTGTAAGTAAGTCTTTAGCACTTTGCTTACAAAATGCAGGAGATTTAATTCTGCGTGCCATTCCCTTACCTGGACGCGTCACGTTTGACAGCGATAGCGTGGAGTTTCTGACCAGGTACCCATTCACCCAGAGCTGTACGATCGGTTTGCATTGAGACCAGACGCTAGCAGCTTTTACCCTTTCAAAAAAGGGTTCCCCAAATCCCGGTCCTGGGAGACCCCTCAATCTGTCACTTCTTTTTAACAGAGCGCCGAATTACGCAACTAAACTAAATTCCCTTACTAGACTTCAGAGCTATAATTATATATAGGATTTAAGATTTTTCTACTTAACTTAGAATCTACAGGGATTTAAGTAAGCAAATAATTTCAATTAAGGGTGTAGTCAAGTAATGAAGAGCTCAATTGGAATGAAAGCCAAACACGATCTAAAAAGACGGTTTGAACAGCAAGCAGCGCTGGATTCCTGGTGTACCTTCAGGGTACAAGAAAGCAATGGGAGGACACACAAGAATCGAGATACAAAAATCTTTATTGGGTTAGACAGCAAGTTTAACATCTCCTGAATCCGACAGCAACAAGAATGACGAGCAGAACTCCGAGGAGAGCGGACACCACGCCCAGCGCCGGAACCAAGGGGAAGTCACCTGAAATTCAAAACATGACTGGGTGAGCACTAGGACCCGGGGAGCCACAAGACGCCTCCAATTACTGTAAGCGTTGCCTAGCAACGTCAAGAAATTCTGCAAGTTAGCATGGAGGTCCTAAAACGCATTAAAGTAAACTAACATTTGAACACCATCTTTATGCAAATCCATAAATTTTATTATTTGTTTGGGGGGCGTGAGGAAAGTCCTCAATTTAAATAGTTTTGGCTACAAATTGCTGCATCCAGTTCTGAAGGACAATTATCAGAATTGATATTTCATACCGGCTATAGGATAGTGATTTGCATCACAGGAATGGAAATAAGACTAGTTGGATAGTTTTGTCTATTCCTGTTTTCACTAATATTTTAATAAGACACATACCTGAGCCGGTTACCTATACAGTCTGATCATGCTTCTAGTAAAAGAAAATAAAACCACATACACCCCATCAAAAGCTTAGTGCTCCTTTAGCACCATCTAGTGGTTTATTACTGCAAACACTGGAAGTTAGTGGATTAGCAGACACTTCGCCAAAGCGACTTGGACTAGGGATGTGAACTCTGCATCACAACTGCTGCAGAATCACTTCCAATAGGACCTTGTTTGGCGTCTCATCCGAAGGACGGAGCACAAGGAGGTGAAGTGACTTATTCACGGTCACACACACAGCGAGTCAGTGGCTGAGCCGGGATTTGAACCTCCTGCTAATAGACCCCCTTTCTTTAAGCTCTGGAGCAGCAAGCCTCCTATATATATATTGAGAGGTTTTAGTTTGCATCCCTTCCAGAGCCAGAGCACTCCATAGCATCGGATGAGGAGGGTTAGAATTCAATGACCAGGATATTCAACAGAACTCTCAAGGTCTCACCTGCTGTTTGAAGGTCCAAGACTTGTCCTTCTGGTACCAATTGGACTGGCCCAGCAGAAATGTAGCCTCTGATCTGGCTGTATCGATCCACACTACGGGCTGAGAGAAAGACAAAATTGAAACAACTCCAGGGTACAGATAAAAGGACTATTGCCAGCTCTGAGGTTTGACATATAGATTTCTTTGGATTCATTTTACTGTAGTGAAATGTTCAGGTTTAATGGTTTGGATTAAATTATTGCAACAGATATTGCATGAAAAGGCATCATTATAAACTCACTCAATGCAGAGAGAGCATTACCAGCACAATACAAAAAAATCTCCTCTTACAAACACTCAAATAGAGAATTGTATATATTACACAGGAAGGACCCATCAGGATATTCAAATCTTAAATAGATTAGGATTTGTATTCCCTTCACTCAATGATAGCAGCTTCAATACAGCAGCGTTGATGCTGTACTGCAGCTGGTCATGCTTGCTTGTATTACAGGACTGATCTCCAGATGCTCACCAGATCTCTGGGCTCCAGGCACACAAGTCTTATTGCAGGTATCCTCCAGGTTGGGATCACAAACCACAGCCATGCAATGGAAATACACCTGGGGAGGGACAGAAGCAGCTCTCGTTAAACAGGAGAACACTGCCACACTGTGGCTGAAGTCAGTAGTGCATCAATCCCTCTTTCCTATTGAAGTTTAATAAAAAGCATTCCTACTGAAGCACTTTGCATGGAGTGAATCATCCCAGGTTCAAGTCAGAGAGGGGGCACTAACCTGTCTCCAGAAGGCAGAGTCCTTGCTAGACTGCTGTGCCCGCACCTCAAGCCTCTGGAGCTGGGGGGAGCTCCTGGTGAGAGTGCTGGCCGGCACTGGGTGGAAGTGGGTCCTGTAGGAGTCTCCAGTGACCAGGCAGCTGCAGGAGACAGGAACAGGAGTCATGGCAAGCCGGCATTGAAAGCACAGCTGAATGGGCAGCGCTAGAGGACTAGCAGACCCCTCACCGGTCAGTCACCCAGGTCCCATTGAGGGCTGGAGTCCAGTTCAGGGGTCAGTGTGGCCCAGCAGTCCTGCAGGATGAGGTGGTCAGTCTGGCTATGGGGCTGCTGGAGCTCAACCTGCAGAAACACGGGCTCCAGCAGAGACTGGGACACAGGGAGCATGAGAGTAGAACTGGGAGTAGCTCACATCTAGATGGGAAAAAATTGTAGTCACTGCCATGCTTTTGAAGCACTGGAGTTCAGGACTCCTTCATAGCAAGGACAGGGGCTCATGGGAGTTGTAGTCTAATCTGGACAGTGGGCCAATGTGACCAGCTCTGGGAGTTTAGAATGAAGACTACAGAGTAGAATTTGACAAGTGGAAGTGAAGACAGAGTTCAACTCACCCTGGCTAGCCGAGCCTTCAGATTCAGAACATCTCTGGGACTCTTGGCTGCAAAACAAAATAAGGATTTGGTAAAATGCTAAAAGGCTTAAAAAGACAGAGAGAGGGCTACCATACAACATTAAAAGCACATCCATTTCAAAATGGACAAATCTCTAAAGAAATGTCCCATTTAAAATGCTCAGCTGAAAACAGTAAATGCCAAGTAGAACATTTAGTGATTTTTGATGCAGCCAATGTTCAATGAAGACCTTGAAGTCATCTCGCTCTACACAGAGTGTTCAGTCATTTACCATAAGCAAAGTTAACCAGCTGGCAGGTTCCTAAACACAGCACAATGGATCAAAGCAAACTGTTGAAGAGATTTTATATCCTTTAGTCCCAGGAGACAAGCCTGGTTCAGCTTGCTAGATACTCTGTACCTCTGCTCATAGGGTCATAAGACCGGAAGTGCAGGGACCCAAGCCCCTGCACAGAGTAGGGGGCTGGAGCAGGGACCGCCTTCCTTTCAGCAGCCAGCGTCAGGGTGTCGTTGAGGGGGTAACGACAGCGGATCATCAGCCTAAGAGGTAACGACACACGGGTTTAGATCAGGGGCTGGAGTCGTGTGTAAAACTGACTGCATGGTCCAGCTGGGTAGTCCGGTTCAGGGCAAATGGGCTGTGTGATGTCACAGCCTATGACATCACCACAGTTCCCTGTGAACCAGGAGACTCCCTCCTGTGCTCACCTGTATTCAGAGTCTCTGGTGATGACTGGAGCATTGGGTGGGAAAAGCGCTCTGGTATACAGCACCTCGTTCTCGTAGATCAGGTAGTTACCCACAATCTGAAAACACAGGAGCCAGAACAGCATGCTGGCAATACAAAGCTGACCTCCCAATAGCAAAATCTAAAGACTGCCAGACAGTTAATGCATAGTCAACCACTCCCCAGTTGCTTTGGATAAAACAATGCTAAAAAACAACCAAATGATCCAGTGCAGGTCTACCAGTGCCAGACCTGTATGAAGGACCATTGCCTTGACCCACAACACCACGCAGGAAGCCCCAGCTCACCTGGCTCCTGGTCCCACAGGTGTTCACCCAAAGGTGAAGAGAGCCCTGGTCGAGTCAAACTCTTTGGGTTTGCAGGTCTTGTCCAGCAGGGTGGTCTTGCTGGGATCCACTAATGGTATGGGCTCCATGGTCACAGCCACCACCGTCACCACTCCGTTAGGAAAGCACACTGTGGCAGGGGAGGAGAAGAATGAATTGGAGACCAGACTGAATCAAGGCAACACCATGCTACCCCAATAACATCACCAGATCCTTCAAGTCAAAGGTCTACACTTCAAACTGGACTACAGCAGTGTCATTCGCCTCAACTCCTTGTCCTAACCCTACCTCAAGCTAGCTCTTCACACCCAGCTTCCATGCAGCCAGATGGACTACAGTGCAACCATTTTTTGCTAGGACTTGCATGCAAGTTAAAAGCAGGGTTCCCTAAAGGAATTCCAACACATTGATCAAGATTGCAATTAACTAAATATTTACAGTGGCAACAAGTGAATTCAATTTGTCAATTAAGTTGGCTCCAAAAAAACAAAAGGCCACTTTTAATTACAGAGTTCTCATATCAGAGCTAGGATTCTAACAGACATGAAAACTCAAGACCCTGAACTCTGCAACTAGATCAGCCATAAACTGGGGACCACTTCAAAAATCTGAAGGACATTCAAGAACTGAAGTCCCACGGACTCAGAATGCATGGCAATAGGATCCTTGGAGTGGCTAGTTCTGGTGTGAAGTGTGGCCAGGACACTGCGAGGCGTCCACCACAGTGAAGGAGTCCTCCTCACCCAGCAGCTCCCTGGTTGGGATTGGGCAGCGTTGCACAAACTGCTTCTCGACCTGCAAGGTCTTGACGTTCCTCATGTTCAGCTCCACTCGAACGGTGAGGCCCCTCAGAGAGATGTCCTGGGGAGGGAGGAAGCAAGGGACACGTCACGGCTGGCAGTACCCTTGGAGCAACATATTTGAAGTGAACAAGCATGGGGAGTTTGATACCTCTGAAACCAAGCATGCTGCCTCAGTTTGGGGGTGCATCTAGGAGTAGTGTTCAAAATGTATTAGAAAACAAGATGTGTCACTTAGATTTACCTACAGAAAGCCTGCATTGGTGTGAGAATTTCAATCAGTAACAAATCAGTCCTACAGTGTAGCAAGATTAATGGCAACTAAAACTAACCAACCCAATGGTCAATTCTCTGCATGGCTGGGCATAGAAGTCCCTCGGTAGAGGCTACCAGTTGACCAGACAGTGCTAGCCCTGGATTCATTGTTAAACCCCTGGGAGATCCTCACCTCATAGATGTAGCCAATGCTAAAGAGTGGCAACTCGATGGTGATCTTGGGTTCAACGATGGTGTAGGGTAGAGGGCGGCTCCCAATGCACAGCTCCCAGCTGGAGTCCATGTTGCCCGGGGTCACTTCGAAAACCACGCTGCGGTTCGTACAAAAGCTTTTGACATCAGGAAGATCTAGAGGGAAGGGATTGGTAGGTCGGTCAACAAATGTTGACTACAAAATCTCCACTTTGTAGTTTGGCACATTCTGTATCCAATTGGCTTTGAAACAGTCGGCGACATACAATACAAGATCGGTGGTACAATGTTGAAGACAGAAAAGTCAATGTCACAATGTAGCCCATGTCAGGTATGGGGTTGTTGCAAGTTGGTGAACCTGGCAAAGCTCTTACAGATCTAACTAGTCAAGAAATCACCCCCCAGTTCACTTACTAACATCCTTCACATCGCACACAATAGCAGCCGGGTGAAAATACGGCTCATTCTGGGGGACAATGTTCAAGGTGTAGTTGATGTTCAAGGTGTACCTCCTGATGAGAGCCCCAATGTACTGCAAGAGAAAATCAGGTCAAAAGGTTACAGAACCACCCCACCCCCCAAAATCCTGGACTGTCACCTGCTGCAGACAGGCCACTCTCAAACAGTGCATGATACAGTCCATGTGCAATATTAGATTTCCTGTATAATTCATGTTGCAGATTTGTTCAAGAGTCTTCCCCTGTGACACCTCATGGTCACGTGTATATAAATTAAGCTGGCTTTCACTACGAACAGGAGGCTTTTCCCCCCCATTGGTATGGTTGTGTTCAATGGTTTGGTACCTCCTTATTCAAATGGGGTTAATCCTCACCTCTACAGAGACCAGCGGGTTGTCGAAGGGGACCTTCAGGACGAAGTCCTTGGTGCCGTTGGGGTGCTGGACCTCGTTGATCTTCACGCCTCTGTTCTGGGCCTCGGGAAGGGTCAGAGGAACCCCGTTGAGGGTCAGGTTCTTCAGCTCAACGTCCGGCTTGAAGTTACCAAGGGTCACCGTGAAGCCCTTCTCACTCGGGACGGTGTCTGAGAGCAGGGATTAGAGAGGTGAAGCGCAAGAAACATAACTGCAGAGCTCTGAACCCCAGGACTGGGTGCAGCAGCACTAGAGTTTCTAACCCTGTTCACCCCCCAATCGCGTGCTCCAAGGTTACCCCTACAGTGCAGGGCTGTGGAGAGTACTCACTGTTCACCACATAAGGGGTCTCAGGGAGGTAGGGGAGGCGGGCTGGCTTGAAGGAGGCGGTGCTGGGTCACCTCCCACAGGTCGTCAGCCCATTGGTGCTCCAGGAAAAGGTCAATCTCATACAACTGGTTGTACTTGTTATCAATCACATGACTCTGTAAAAGACATGAGTTACAGATGTACAAATCAGTACAACATCTGACTCATTGTGTGACCCTGAGCAAGTCACTTCACCTCCTTGTGCTCCGTCTTTTGGGGGAGATATTGTTGCAAGTGACTCTGCAGCTGATGCATAGTTCACACACCCTAGTCTCCAAATCACCTTGGATAAAAGCATCTGCTAAGATAAACAAAACAGACTTCCCCCTATATCCCCAGATTCTCATATGCAATAACTTAGGCCAAGTAGTTAACAAGGGATTTTCCCCAGATACAGGGAGAAGTAGGACACGCAAAACTGCTGCCACTACACCCCCTTCCCCAGGGAGAAGGGGCTTTTGATTTAGAAGGACACTTCTCTAAAGCAACATGACGAGACTAGGGGGGTGTGAACTATGCATCCTCAACTGCAGAGTCACTTCCAACAGGACCTCGTTTGTTTTACGTCTCATCCGAAGGACAAGGAGGTGAAGTGACTCGCTCAGGGTCAAGCCAGGAAAAAGCCCTTCTCTAAAAATCACTGCCTCCACAGACAGAGACCCAACCAGAGGGTCCCTGGCTATCTTACCTTGCGATACCCCCACAGCTCCGAAGGAATGCGGATTTCCACTGCAGTGCGGTTGACTAGCAGCTGGTACCCCTGCTGGTAGCAGCGACCTCATCAGGCCCCTCCCTCCACCCCCATCGTGATCCGTTTATCCAGGAACTTGGTGGGATGCAGGACCAGCGGGGTGATGAGCCTCCTGGGGTGACCCAGCTGAGGTAGGTGCCATCGAAAACAGAGGGTCTGGAAAGAGATGAAACACAAGGCATTTTGCCATGGTATACTATTCTTTTCCCCCCTTGGTGTAGAAAAGGGATTTGTTTTTATAGGCTTTTTTAAAAAAGTCAGACGACAAGATGTTTATGGTCTTAATGCATGGAAGATGAAGCACTTCTAAAACACTAGCACCAGAACTATAATTTTGGAGAATTTATGCAGTTTGACACTAGACTGTTATAGGGTAGAGATTTAACATGGAGCTATGTCAGTCACATGCTCAAATACAAAAAGTTACACCCACCCATCCTCAAAGGAGGACAATGGCACTTAATGGGTTAATAGGTTGTGGAAGAATGAGTTCCACATAGCACACAGTGCCACCAGGTGTCAAAGTGTAGCTAGTGCAGCCAATTCAAAGTCAAGTGTACAATGCACTAGACTGTTCCACTTAAGTTCCCAGCTCAGGTAATGCTTCCAGACCATTAGCCCTCCTAGGATTGCTGTGCTCCTCGGTGACTCACTCTTGGCGCAGGCAGCTGAAGTGTCCACCAATAGCAGCATCCACCTCTGCTTGTAGAACACAGTGGCTCTGATGGCTTCCACAGGGATCCCGACACCTGAGGATAGAGAAGAGCGTTGGAGCAGAGACCTGTCGACAAGCCCCAGCCCTCACCGGAGCAGAGCCCACGCCCTCACCGCCCCCCTCAAGACCCCCCTGTTCAGACTGCGCTTGTAGATCTCCCGATCCGCCCCCTCCTGCTCTGGACTCACCCTGACCTCAGCACCACATTACTGGATCCTCAGCTGATGCATTATTGCACCACTATAGACACAACTTGCTATAATCCCAACTTGTTGCATCCTAGAAATTTCAATAGTGTTGTTTACAGCAAGTGCAAATATGAATCTTGCATTTTAACACCAGTCAGTCACCTTGGATAAAAGGAGTCTGCTAAAGTCATTCCTAGACTACTATTATGGCATCCTGCAATACAAAATACATTACACATTAAATAGATCTAAATTGTTCAAAACAGCATATTAAATTGGGCTAGATTTTACTCCTAGTCATATGCAAAATTGAGAAGGCAGCTATAGCCAAAAAATTAAATTCAGAAAATTAAGTTGATTGCAAAGAGATTTAACTTTAAATCCATCAGCATTTAAAACGCCAAGTCGTTAACATCCTATTTTTTGCCTTGCTGTATATTTCTGGAGAGCCCTCAGATGTTCGCACACAAAAGGACGCTATTAAATAATGGAAGCTGGTTTGGGATCACAGTATTTTAAGAACTCACCAGGAGCACCT
The DNA here is from genome assembly GCA_036884735.1 of Huso huso. Classification (NCBI taxonomy): domain Eukaryota; kingdom Metazoa; phylum Chordata; class Actinopteri; order Acipenseriformes; family Acipenseridae; genus Huso; species Huso huso. The sequence continues at coordinate 8,274,384 of CM072681.1, read as the reverse complement.
CGGACATGGGCATGCCGTAGGGCGACCTGAAGATGACGCGGCTGGACGTGGAGTTGACGAGGTATCCTGCGGTATGCAGGCGTCCTCGGCGGTCATGGTTTTGGGGGCATCCTGGTCTGGTGGAACACCACCTGCCACTCTGACATCACCGCTCCTGGGCCTGCAGAGCAACACAACGAAAAAGCCAGCTGAGACCCAGAGCCAGTCGGGAAGCTGCAAGAGGTGCAGTTCAGAGAGCGTCCACAAGAGGCACTGCAAGCACTACAGAAAGAAACCTCTACACCAGAGGCATCAAACTCCTCCGAGGGACAGTGTCCATTCCAGCTTCTCTCAATGAACTTACTTGAACCAATTGGATAGGGTTAATATTTTTGCATGGTCTTGGTGGATTTCAGAAAAAAAATTCATTCAAGGTACACTACCTATACAAACAGAGGCCCGGGAGAGATGGTAATGTGTCTGATTAATCAAATGAAACCAAGTGCTTCAGAGCTGTGGGTTGAAGACACTGTGGTCCTCCAGGAACAGTTTGACAACCCTGCTCTACACCAGCCCCCCCCATCCTGGGGACCCCCTGCACTTGCAGATTCTCATTCCAACCAGTTTATCAATTGCTTACACCCTTCATTCATCTAATAGTGCTTAAACCTGCAATTGTCCTCAGCTTTCAAGTTACTTCTAAAGTTGAATACACTGCCAACCATTTAGACGCTGAACACAATTAAAAAGGTCTTAAGCCAATAGTTCAATTGAGCGCTCAGGTGGAATTAAACAGACACAAGGGGTCCCCCAGGACCTGGGAAGCCCTGTACCCCCCCCCGATCCCAGTTGAAAGTTCACTCACTATGGAGAGAGCCGCTTCCCAGTCCTCCTTCTCCAGTCCTTCCTGAGCGATGACCGGGACATTCTTCCTAACAGACACCTGGGGGCAGGAGGTTTGAACAGCAGGGATTGGACCAAGACTCCCCATGCATAGCAGGCAGAGACGTGCCTGGTTTTGCAACAAGCTTGTTACCTAGGCACACTGTGGCTAAAATCGAGCTCACAGTAAAACCTGGACCGGAAGTGAAACTGCTATGCAATAGGAATCGTGTTTACCCCTGAAGTGTAACTCCATTAGTTAGAATTATTTCTTAGCAGACGCCCTTCTCCAGGGCGACTTACAATTGTTACAAGATACCACATTGTTTTTACATACACTTACCCAGTTATACAGTTGGGTTTTTACGGGAGCAATCTAGGTAAAGTACCTTGCTCAAGGGTACAACAGCAGTGTCCCCCACCTGGGATTGAACCCATGACCCTCCGGTCAAGAGTCCAGAGCCCTAACCACCACTCCACTGCTGCCCAGGGAGCAAAATAAGACTCCCATTGCAAAGCAGTTTGATCCAATCCTGGTTTTACTACAATTAAGACACCCGAGGTTGTTACCTACACACTGTGGGTAAAATCAAGCTGATCATAAAACCTGGAATGGGTGAAACTGCTATGCAATAGGAGTCATTTCCATCCTTAAATCACTAGGGTGTGATTGATCTATTAATAGGAGAAGATACATTGCTCAATTGTGAACCCTAGTTTCGGGGGTCCCCTTCACCTCCATGTAGTTATCCTCACAGACGATCTCACGGGGTTCCAGGGGCTCTCCGTGCTGCAGGACAGGGAGAAGGGTGAACCGTCTCTCTGCCCAGAGTCCAGTCTCACGAAGCGGTACTGGAGCGCATAGGAGACGTCATTCTAGAGAGAACGGAGAAAGAACCGGTCGGTACTGGAGACTTCTTCACAAGTGGCATACGGGGCTAGGACTTCCAAAAACAGGGTGGATGACAAGACCATTGCACCCCTAAAAGGAATGGGAGACCATTTCTGAGATAGTTCACCTCTTTCAATTGAAAGGAACTTAATGCACCAAACCGACTTCAAATGAATGCGTTGCCATTGCGAGATGTTTAACTGCCGATTGCAGACTTGATGAACATTGTAATTGATAAAGGGAACAGGATTATATAGATGCATGTGTTTTTTTTTCAGTCCAGCGTTGCGGTGTACGAGGTGTAAAGCGGGTTTTTTTACTGCAGTGACGTACTCACCACGCTCTCCACGTGACAGGCCAAGAACGACGCTCTGAAGATCAAGTCTCCGGGAAGGTTGAAGGAATACGTAAACCCGCACGCCGCTGCGTAGCTGTCATTCAGCGGGTAAACCCCGCTTCTATCTGGAGGGGGATAAAAAATGAGGGAGAACATCGCAACGGGGTACCGAGCAAATCCCATAGGGATTGAAATCATTTCAGAGATTCCGTTTATCTGTGGCACTCTTAACCAGCCAATAAGAGTTTCCTTTAAATTACTTTAATTCTGATACCCCACAAGGTTTTTATTAACAAAAAAAGACCCAACGTTTTACCCTATACTCAAAACCCGAATGCCCGCACAGCTGCCGTTACTTAAACCAACCCAACTTACCGATGACGTCAAAGCGAAAGTTACCGCCGGCAAACTTGCCATTGGTTGACATCCAGAAGTACCGATCCCGGCACTCGGTCACAAAGTTACCTGAAGTCAGAAATGAACGCACAGAGCCGCTCCGTTATTTAAGAACACCGGCAATACAAAGTCACACACCATATTAAATAGAATAGATAAAACGTTTTGTAAGTTGGCTATATAGCGTTTCATAAGCCTAAACAAAGCTGCCAATTCAATCGATTAATAGAATACTCATAACTTGAACCAACTACAACGTTCAGGAAGTCTAAACGTTACATGCCAAATCATCAAGGGCGAGTTCCCAGTTCAATTAATTCTCTTCATTAAGCATCTCGAGTGACTGTCAATTATCTGATCTGCCCCGAGAACCATCACCCTTTTATTCTGTATACAAGGGCGGTCAATCAATTTATTAAACATATCGGATAATACTGTGATAGACATAATACACAGATTCCAGTTAGCGGGAGTCCTGGACTAGCCCAACTGGATAACATTAAATACCCCAACATTAGTGTAGAGTTGGGTTTGTGAACCCAAGACACACAAGTACCACATGAACCCAAGTGATACAGATATATTACGCTGCAGACTGGAGATTGTTCTGCGGCGTGAATATTGATCTTACCCGACAAGTCCTGAGCGACCAAGCCAGCCGGCAACACCGTGCATAACCAGGCAACTCTGGAACAATAATAATAATCACATATACATATGAATTCTTAGACATCCGGCACACTCATCCGCAGTAGCCAGTTAACTGAAGTAGAATGCTAAAGTTCAAATTAACTTAAACAGACCAAGGACTATGCTAAATTGTTAATTATTTTAAATGTGCACAGATAGAGGGGTTGGTGGAATTGCTTGAAAATGTGATAACCACAGTCCACGAATAGTGAGACAACATCTATATCTATCTTAAAATCTAATTTACAAAAATTAAACTCACCCTAAAAGCAGCCTAAACCCCATCTCAATACGATTTCTCCAGCCGTGTCCACCACAGATCACCAATCACTAACAACACCTCGCTTATCTACAACAGAAAGACACCGCTGCGTTCGCTCGCTTGTTGGGACACGGCGCGCCCGGGGTTTATAAAGCCCTCAGAATCGCACCGCTTCCGTTCACACGCGCGCCCCGATCACAGCACCTGACTGAGTTTAAACTGAAGAGTCAACACGTGGTCTTAATCACGCGTGATTAACTGCTGATCAGGTGTCCCCAGTTATTCATCATCATCATCATCATCATCATTAGTAGTATTTTTTGTTTCTGAGTTTAATTTAATTAATGACACAATGCGGGTCGATTTCCCCAACTGATCCTCCAGAGCGCGCAATGGGTCGGAATTGCTTGATCAATCCCACCTGCTATCGCTGCCGAGACCCAGCGTCTCCAGTATATATACTCGGGTCGGGTCCGGTTAAACGATGTCGGTGGTGTTGAGGTGTCGTGGTTATTCGGGCAATCAGCGTGGAGGACAGATACAATGGCCATCGCGCTCTTTTTTACAGTAAGTGCAGTCTTATTTGTGTTTTTAAAAAAATCTTATTTAAATTAGGGGTAGCTGTTATATATATATATGTATATATAAGTAAACTAAAAACATTTTTTTTTTTTTTTTTGTGTGTGTCGAGCACTTGGTTTGGGAAGCTTAACTTTATTCTTTTCCAACGGTGATAACATTCAAACGTTAATTTGTCTTTTAAAAACCCAATAGTATCTTTCTCAACCAAACTAATAGTTAACTTTTTTCTTCGCTGTTTGTTGTTCAAACGGTATCCAATTAATATTGGAGAGTGACTCAAGAGGAGAAAAACTGACAAACTTAAACGCCCGCATCCAACCTGTCCGTACGTTTGAATTGGTGCACTTCGTTGTAATAATGATTTGGTATAATTCTGGGGGGTAGTAATAACCTGTACCTTAAAAGTTTAATTTTAATAGTTCATTTCCCCCTCACACGATTAGCGCATACCCTGCAGCGCGCCCGTTACACGGACCTGTCTATACTAACGCTGAAGTCTCTCTTCCAGATTCGCACTGCTGTGCGCGGCGCTTCTCGTGGACGCTGATGCGCTCTGTAGTCTTCATTCTAAACTCCCAAAGCTGAACACATTGGCCCATCCAACAGATTAGACTACAACTCCCATGAGCCTCTGTCCTTGATATGAAGTGAGTCCTCAACTCAAGTGCTTCAAAAGCATAGCAGTGACCTACAAAGCTTTTTTTTTTTTTTTTTTTTTTTTTTCCTCTAGATGTGAGCTACTCCCAGTTCTACTCTCGTTCCCCCGTGTCCCAGTCTCTGCTGGAGCCCGTGTTTCTGCAGGTTGAGCTCCTGCAGCCCCACAGCCAGACTGACCACCTGAACTGGACTCCAGCCCTCAATGGGACCTGGTCACTGACTGGTGAGGGGTCTGCTAGTCCTCTAGTGCTGCCCATTCCGCTGTGCTTCCAATGCAGGCTTGCCGTGACTCCTGTTCCTGTCTCTGCAGGTGCCTGGTCACTGGAGACTCCTACAGAACCCACTTCCCTACAGATCCTACCTGGAGGATACCTGCAGTAAGACTTGTGTGCCTGGAGCCCAGAGATCTGGTAAGCACACACACACACACATATTCATACACACACACACACACACACACTCTTGGAATCCAGATTTCATCTGAGACATGAAGAGAAAAACAAGCTAATAGAGTACAGTGTAGTATTAGTTATTAACGCTATAGGCTGATAGTCCCAGCACTAAAAAGTGTGAAACTATAAACCAGAGCTGAAGAATCAGCTTGCACTGCTGTAGTTGAATCATGTAACAGAGTTATTATTTTTAATGATATAATAGAGGATCAACTTTACTTCCCACCCCTCTGCTATTTCGTGCCTGTGGTCATCCATTAATCTATATTCATGTCAAGAATCCTGAATGCTGAAATACAGAAAGCTGAGTAAACAGTGACATCTAGTGGAGAACATAAACCAGGCACCAGTCAGTGTCCTGGCAAATCAGTTACAATAACAGGATTGTCTCCACAGACTAGCAGCTCTGCACGCACTAGAATCAACCATCACAGACTAGCAGCTCTGCACACACTAGAATCAACCATCACAGACTAGCAGCTCTGCACGCACTAGAATCAACCATCACAGACTAGCAGCTCTGCATGCACTAGAATCAACCATCACAGACTAGCAGCTCTGCACACACTAGAATCAACCATCACAGACTAGCAGCTCTGCATGCACTAGAATCAACCATCACAGACTAGCAGCTCTGCACACACTAGAATCAACCAGATCAAACAACAGCCACATAAACTATAGCCAGGGAACTCCTGTGGGACAGACATGAGTAAGGATCCGCGCAAAGTGATGTGCGGTTTCAAACCCCCGTAAGAGTCTGTGTGCTCCAGTGGTTAAAGACAAGAGCTTGTAAGGAAATAAGCATCACACACGCTTTTATTCTTGAATTGTTATTTATCAAACAGCGAGTTAGAGATCACATACATTTTCTTTACTTCAGCTTCAGTGGTTTCAATCTATCCACACACTAAATCACAGAGTCAGCTCTGAACACGGCATTCTTTATATTCCCTTCTGTGATCGAGTGGATATCCGGTCTGCAGCGCACTCCATCACCCACACAGCTGCCTTACCTGGAGACCGCAGGACAATTGTTGTACAAAGGCTGTTTTATCAGTCACTGCTGTGGATTAAAATAGTATTGGTTTTAAGAATAAATAATTAAACTCACATGGGGAGGTGTCGGGTCACAGGGCTTCCTGTGCTGTAAACCTGGACTTCATGGAGACGGGCAGAACAGAGCTCTCGCTATTCCTTATCCAATCATGTGGTCATTTACTAGAACTGTTTGTTATCTATCAGCTCAGTTGCCCTTTGAAATGACTCGGATAACCTTAACCCCTGTGTAAAGATAGACATTTCAGATACATTCTTAAAATACAGCAAACAGACTATTTACAGGATACGCAGGAGAGTACTGTGTGTGTAAATAATAAAGTGTTCTGTAATTGCTCTTATTTGAAATCATTCTCATGCATTTATCATGCTTACTGCGTGTTCTTACTGGACTCCTATATACGCAAATAGTTACTATCAGGTTTAGCTGCTCTTAGTCTAATTCACTCTTATAATTTACTGTGTGCTTTATTATTTTGCTCTTACTTGAATTGATTTTATGGTACTTTCATAACTGCTCTTATCTGTAATGTTATATTTTATAATGTGATACTTTGTACTGTGATAACTTGTAACAACTGTAAGTCGACCTGAATGTCTGCTAAGAAATAAATATTAATAACAGTAGTAATGTCATTGCTGAATTTCACTACCTGTACTACCTCTTGTAAACAGCAGAGGGCACCAGCGACCGCTTGTCACGGAGCTGTGTTAAGATCAAATAAAATGTTAGTTTAATACAGTGGTGGCCGGTACGTGGATCGCAAAGATTTTCGGTGGCTGTCGGGACTAATCCTAGCATATACTCGTACAACAGTTTTTGTTTCGGCTGATGGGCAGAGTCTTCTGTGTCGTCCAGTAGCACAGATGAAATCTCAACAGTTTCTGCGTGTGAGACGAACAAAATGCTTGTGCAAAAAAACATTTTAATTTAGGCGCACGTAGGCGACTAGAAATTTCTAAAGGTAGACTATAAAAAAAATAAACGTGATTTATTTTTTCAGCTGGAAAGAAAACAAAAAAAAACCTCACATTCGGATCTAAACTCTAAGCTCAATCGTAATGCACCCTGGGAATGTAGTTTATTGGTGTCCACTGCCCACTGTTAATCACACATTAAAAACTACAAATCCCATACCCGCCAGTTTCACTGATTTATCAGTGCGATGGCTACTCGTTTCCAGACAGTTTGTCAAACCAAGATGAGGAAAATAACAAATTCAGATATGTCGACGTCTTTACAGGAAATGAGCAATGCAGGTGTTTCAGAAATTGAAAGCGAACAGGGAACTTCGAGTTAGTTGCAGCGTGTTCACAGTCGTGTAAAATACAAGTTCAACCAACAGTGGCTAAAAGATTTCCCCTGGCTTAAGTTTGACAATGTTAAAAAAAAAAATCCATGTTTTGCACGTTTTATCAGGATGCAGGGGAACTGATGGCAGGACAGACTGCATTTTAACAGGGAGCCAGAAGTTCAAACATGAAAATATCTTAACACGGCGCTTCAAAACGGCACGCAGTGTGCGGAGAGGCAGCTCAGCGCGCTGCCATAAACAGCAAGCAGCGCCTTCTGAGGAGCATGCGAGCAGGCAGCTAAAATAAATAAATAAATGAATGAAACGTTAACCATTTTAATCGTGTTGATGCAAAAGAATTAAACTGCACACATGTTATATAAGAAAAAAGGAACAAAAAGATCTGTAGACATTCAACAATACATTTAAGCAAAACATGTTTATTATTATTATTTGTATGTGTGTGTGTGTCCCTAAATGTCAGTGCGCGTCAAGCATTTATATTAAATCTCGCTTATAATTGCTGGTCATAGCTTTTAGTTGGTCAAAGCAAGTAGTTTTTAATACAGTGCTATTTGAGTATTTAAAATATGGTTACTTCAAAATTAAAATGTCAGCAACGATGTGTTAATTAAACGAAGCGCCTGACGCCGCTCGGAACTTTCGCATTTTTAAATCCTAACGGTCTCTGCTCAGCGGAGTGGAATGTTCAGGAGCCGGTTGCCTAGCAGCGTCTCCCCTCCTTCTCTGCCCCCCCCCCTCTCTCCCTCTCGTTGCTCCAGCTAGAGTTCACATTCAGCTTCCTTAGATTATATAGCGCCATTCTTTACTAACTTTTACAAATGAGCTTATTGGAGGCTTCGTGTTTTTTAAGATGGTTCAGGTGCAGTCCGGGCAGACTGACTGGAGCATCATTACAGTATACCGCACTGCGCTTCGGCTTTGTGTGGAGGCTGATACAAAAATAATGAACGACTGGTAAAGAAATCACATGGATTGCTTTTTAATGCTAAATATGTATCTGGTATTCTAAGTATTACCTACAAATAATAACTCAGCTATTTTTTATTTTATTTAGAATGTGATATAGTATTAAGACTATGTATTGTATTAGAAATAAAGACAGGCTCTGTTGTTAAACAATTTTTTTTCAGTCAGGATGTTTAGAAGCCCATTCCCATCCATTCTCTATGTTTTTCTACATTGTGGTTGCATGCAATCCACAGGGACAAGGGACTCAGTTTTGATGTTAAAAAAAAAACTAGAGCCACAATTAACCAATTTAGAAAGGAAACATAAATGTTTGCAAATGCATGCACCTTCCACTTTCCTCTTTTAAATGTCATTTGCCATTTGTCTGCCCAGTTCTGAATGCTGTCTAGATCATTTTAGAATGACCTTTGCTGTTTTAACAGTGTTTGCCCTCCTTAATTTGGAACTGTAAACACAAGTCAAAAAGGAAGTTAATAAAGGATTATACATATAAAATCCAAGAGACAGAAATGAACATTGCTAAGGGGCTAAAACCAATTCAAAATGTTTTTCCAATATTATAACAGCAAAAGAGGAGGTTAAATGTCTAAGAGACACAAACGTATTGTCAAAATCACAGACGAAGAAAAAAAAATAAGCAAATATATTAAATGATTACTTTTCACAGGTTTTTTTAAAAAGGAGGACACGGACAACATGCCCCATGGGCTCGACCTGTTCCTATCAGTTTTAAATAACTTTAGCATAACAGAGGCAGAACATAAGAAAGTTTTCAAATGAGAGGTTTCCCCATTCAGCCCATCTTGCTCGTTTGGTTGTTAGTAGCTTATTGATCCCAGAATCTCATCAAGCAGCTTCTTGAAGGATCCCAGGGTGTCAGCTTCAACAACATTACTGGGGAGTTGGTTCCAGACCCTCACAATTCTCTGTGTAAAAAAGTGTCTCCTATTTTCTGTTCTGAATGCCCCTTTTTCTAATCTCCATTTGTGACCCCTGGTCCTTGTTTCTTTTTTCAGGTTGAAAAAGTCCCCTGGGTCAACATTGTCAATACCTTTTAGGATTTTGAATGCTTGAATCAGATCACCGCGTAGTCTTCTTTGTTCAAGACTGAACAGATTAAATTCTTTGAGCCTGTCTGCATCTGCCTTTTAAACCCGGATAATTCTGGTTGCTCTTCTTTTGCACATTACTTCCCAATATTTTTATTCAACACTTCTCACAATATATCCGAGCATCTCGTTGGCCTTTTTATAGCTTCCCCATTTCCTCTGGTTGAAGCTGTGATTAAAGGTATTCTCACAATATCTCTCTCTGGGGTTCCCTTTATCAGTGGTGTGGGGTTTCCTCTGGCTGAAGCTGTGATTAAAGGTATTGAAAGTCTCTCTCTGGGGTTCCCCTGTATCAGTGGTGTGGGGTTTCCTCGTGTTGAAGCTGTGATTAAAGGTATGGAAAGGGTCCCTACCCTGGAGTCCCACTCGTTGAGGGTCTTGACGTTGATGAAGGACACTTCCCGTTGGCTCGGTCATCACACGTCGTGTTCACAGCGAACGATCAGATCGATATCCTCCCCAGCTTCCACACGCGGTACCTGAAACACAGAGACACACACAACACAGGGGTCACAAGGCTGACACACACACACACACACACACACACACACACACACACACACACACACACACACACAGGGATCAACAAGGCTGAACACACACACACACACACACACATCAACAAGGCTGAACACACACACACACACACACACACACTGAGGGGGTCAACAAGGCTGAACACACACACACACACACACACACAAGGGTGAACACACACACACACACACACACACACAGGGGTCAACAAGGCTGAACAAACACACACACACACAGGGGTCAACAAGGCTGACACACACACACACACACAGGGGTCAACAAGGCTGAACACACACACACACACACACACACACAGGGGTCAACAAGGCTGAACACACACACACACACACACAGGGGTCAACAAGGCTGAACACACACACACACACACACAAGGCTGAACACACAACAACACACACACACACACACAGGGGTCAACAAGGCTGAACACACACACACACACACAGGGGTCAACAAGGCTGAACACACACACACACACACACAGGGATCAACAAGGCTGAACACACACACACACACACACACAGGGGTCAACAAGGCTGAACACACACACACACACACAGGGATCAACAAGGCTGAACACACACACACACACACACAAGGCCGACAAGGCTGAAGAACACACACACACACACACACACAGGGGTCAACAAGGCTGAACACACACACACACACACACACACACACACACAACAAGGCTGAACACACACACACACACACACACACACACACAGGGGGAATCAACACACACACACACACACACACACACACAGGGGTCAACAAGGCTGAACACACACACACACACACACACACACACACACAGGGATCAACAAGGCTGAACACACACACACACACACACAGGGTCAACAAGGCTGAACACACACACACACACACAGGGATCAACAAGACTGAACAAACACACACACACACACACACACACAAGGCTCAACACACACACACACACACAGGGATCAACAAGGCTGAACACACACACACACACACACACAGGGGTCAACAAGGCAAACAACACACACACACACACACACCCTCCTTCAACAGGCTGAACACACACACACACACACACACAGGGGTCAACAAGGCTGAACACACACACACACACACACACACAACACACACCAACAAGGCCAACACACACACACACACACACAGGGATCAACAAAGGCTGAACAATTACACACACACACACACACAACAAGGCACACACACACACACAGGGGTCAAGCAAGGCTGAACAAACACACACACACACACACACAGGGGTCAACAAGGCTGAACAATTACACACACACACACACACACACAGGGGTCAACAAACAAGGCTTCACAACACACACACACACACACAGGGATCAACAAGGCTGAACACACACACACACACACACACACGAGGGTCAACAAGGGATTGCACAACACACACACACACACACAGGGATGAACACACACACACACACACACACAGGGGTCAACAAGGCTGAACTCAACACACACACACACACAGGGGGTCAACAAGGCAGAACACACACACACACACACACACACACAGGGTCAACAAAAAAGCTGAACACACACACACACACACACACACACAGGGTCAACAAGGCTGAACACACACACACACACACACAAGGCTTGAACACACACACACACACAGGGTCAACAAGGCTGAACACACACACACACACACACACACAGGGGTCAACAAAGGGGTCTGAACACACACACACACACACACACACATCAACAAGGCTGAACACACACACACACACAGGGGGTCAACAAGGCTGAACACACACACACACACACACACAGGGGGTCAACAAGGCTGAACACACACACACACACACACAGGGGATCAACAAGGCACACACACACACACACACACAAGGTCATCAAGGCAGAACACACACACACACACAGGTCAACAAGGCTGAACACACACACACACACAGGGGTCAACAAGGCTGAACACACACACACACACACACACAGTGGTCAACAACAACACACACACACACACATGTAATAAATCTGGGTTTTCCTGAACACACACACACACACATCAGGCTTGTTTTGTGTTTGTTGTTCACACAGGGGTCACAGGCTGAACACACAAAACACACACATCAAAAGGGTTCTTGTACACAACACAACACATATCTGTAACAAGACTGAACACACACACACATAATGTGATATCAAGTCCCAAACATGAAACACACACACACACAACAAGGCTGAACACACACACACACACACACACACAATAAATGGGGTCAACACTGACACACACACACACACACACAGGGGACAACAACACAACACACACACACACACACAGGGGTCAACAAGGCTGAACACACACACACACACACACACACACACACACACACAGGGGTCAACAAGGCTGAACACACACACACACACACACACAGGGATCACACACACACACACACACACACACACACACACAACACACAACACACAGGCACACACACACACACACACAGGTCAACAAGGCTGAACACACACACACACACACACAGGGATCAAACTGAACACACACACACACACACACACACACAGGGGTCAACAAACACAGAACACACACACACACACACACAGGGATCACACAAGGCACACACACACACACACACACACACACAAGGTGAACACACACACACACAGGGGTCAATCCAGGTTGAACACACACACAGGGGTCACAAGGGTACACAAACACACAACACACACACACACACAGGGGTCAACAAGGCAGAACACACACACACACACACACTGGTCAATAAGGCTGAACACACACAGGTGCTGACACACACACACACACACACAGGTACTGACACACACACACCCATGTGTTGCAGATTGGTGACACATATTTCAACATTAAGAGCCAATCACACAGAAAGCACACAGGTGCGGCGGAGCACATTTGCATACAAACTCCAGATTTACACATTTAAATATTTAACTAAATGTTAAATCTACCTAAGAGATTTAAGATTTATTTAAATATTTAGCTAAATGTTCAATCAAGCTAAGAGATTTAAGATTTATTTAAATATTTAGCTAACTGTTAAATCTTGTAACTGAGACTAAATGATATCTGAATGCACACATTATAAAAAGCTGTATTTACTCCTCATTTCTGGCAGCCCATATAACGTGCCGAACTTTCGCATTTTAAATCCTAACGGTCTCTGCTCACAGGTGGAATGTTCAGGGAGCCACAGTTGCTAGCAGCGTCTCCGCCTCCTTCTCTGCCCCTGGGACCTCTCCTCTCTGCTTGCTCCAGCTAGAGTTCACATTCAGCTTCCTTATATTATATACAGGTTCTTTACACACTTTACAAATGAGCTTATTGGAGGCTTCACACACAGGTGATGGTTCACACACAGTCACAGACTGACTGGAGCATCATTACAGTATACCGCACTGAGACACTTTTGTGTGGAGGCTGATACACAAAATAATGAACGACTGGTAAAGAAATCACATGGATTGCTTTTTAATGCTAAATGTGTCTGGTATTCTAAGTATTACCTACAATTAATAATTCAGCTATATTCATATTCAGAATGTAATACAGTATTAAGACAGGGTCCAGTATTAGAAATAAATAAACACGCTTTAAGAGAAACAGCAGTGATGTTTATTGCCCATTCCCATCCATTCTCTAGATGTTTCTACATTGTGGTTGCAATCCAGGGGACAAGGGACTCAGTGATGTTAAATAAAAAAAACTAGAGCCACAATTAACCAATATAGAAAGGAAGGGGAGAAATGTATTGCCTCATGCAGTACCTTCCACTTTCCTCTATTAAATGTCATTTACCATGTGTCTGCCCAGTTCTGAATGCTGTCGAGATCATTTTGAATGACCTTTGCTGCTGCAACAGTGTTTGCCACTCCTCCTGTTTTGTGTCACTTGTTATTGATTTATTTATATAAATGTGTTTTGTTGTACACCTCTTTATTATTATTTCTCATCTCGAGGTGGTTTGATGTATTTGCTCACTGACCCCCCTAAACTACTTTCTATTTCCTCTATGGAACTATACGAGCGAAACTCCTGATTGGCTGGGACTGTCTACCCAATGCACGCCCCCACCGTTGCTTAGCAAACGCGTCTCCTGTTCCACGGCTCTGTTTGCCAGCGGCTCGCTGCTTGATCTCCCCGCCCTGCCAATCATCTACTGCCTTTATAAATGCGGAGGAATATTGTGAGAGGGAGAGCCGACTTGTGAAGGGAGATTCCGCGCTGCAGACTGGAGCTGAACGCGAGAACTTTATAACCGTGTCGCACACACCAGGAAGGCTGTGTCTGACCTGAGGGGGATCATTCCCAACACGAGGTGCAGCGTGTTAGGGTTCCCCAGTCGAGAGCCTCTTAGTTTATTATTAACGTTGTGTGGTTTATTTGATAGCTGTCCCGCTCCTGCAGCAAGGAGTCCTCTGGTTTATTTGTTATATTATATTTTATTCTAGCGTGCACGCAGCTGTTTTATATATTCATTTTAAATAGATTGGGGGGAATTGGTACCGTGCACTTTATAAATGTAATGTAGTTTGTAACGAGACCATTCAACTGCTGACGTTGTTGTCTACTTTGTATGCATCACAAAAAGAACAGAATTGCTGATCTGGTAAATTAACTTTACTATAAGAAACTGATAGATCCAAGTATGTTATATAAACTGCAATAATATAATCTGTGGTAATTAGTTTAATTAACTTTACTTTAAGAAACTGATAGATCCAAGTATTTTATATAAACTGCAATCATATAATCTGTGGTAATTAGTTTAATTAACTGCACTATATGAAACTGATAGATTTAGAGTTTGTTTTATTGTATTATCCTTATATATATATATATATATATATATATAGACGTTATCTACTAGACAATTATTAGACTGAAGTGAAGGTGGCATTGTCATATGGTTTACATTATTGTTAATGTGCTTGAGATTTTTAAAACAATTACAAATAAAAAACTTGTAAAGATTATTTTTGGTATATGATTGTTTAGTTTCTCCTGGATAAAAGAGTTTGTGTGGGAACCAACCACTTGACGTCCTTTTGTCCTCAATAAACACAAGGTGGCGCAAGTCAAATTATTAACATAAATGTAGCTATATGTATAAAGACCTGCTACACAAGAAACCAACTGTTGCTAAACTATTTAAGGACCAAGTGTTTTTGGCTGTATTTGACTCTTCCTATAACAATGCACAAAAATCAATTTGTTACAGTCACATCTTGGAATTGGTGTCCTTGTTTTCAGAACACTCTGGGAACATTGTAGCTTCTCTTAAATAATCTGTCAAAGCCATCTGGCAAGGCAAACTGTGGCTTTCAATTTGATATTTCAGTATGATGTGGTATTGACACAATCTCGGTCCTTAAGGGTTAAGAGCCAAACACACTGACCAATTTAGCGCCAGGAATTTTCTGCGATACGAGGTAAAAAATCACCCGCCTTGACAGGTTGCATTCCTGAAACTGACAGCTCGGGCACCGTTGGTTGTGCTTGATAGAAAATGTGTTGGAGTCAAGGTATAGCTCGGTAGAGCATTTGACTGCTGATCAAGAGATCCTCGGTTCAAATCCAAATACCCCATTTTATTTAAATTAAAATACAAGTTGCATTATAGCATTTTCATTTCAACTGCAAAGGTACAAACAAGTAACAAATAGTGTTTTAAAGACAGCAACAAAAGTATGGACGGGATTGAACCCGTGATCTTCGGTTTACGAGACCGACGCTTTTTACCACTTGGCCACCGCACCCTTCATTATCAAATGAAATCGAAGCTTGACTCCTATTGAGAAGACTGCCTGAAAGGCAATCTGCCTGGAAACCAACCTTCCAGTTAACAGCTGAATGCCAAGGATGGGCAAATAGCCGAAACTCTTTTTTAAATAGAAAACATTGGTCTCCATATTTATTTAAAATACAAATAAAATAGGTTGCCAGACATGTATTTTAAATAGAATTAGTAAATACTATTTTGCAAATAGTATTTTTTTAAAACACTTGACATCATCTACCAAGCTGTAGTATACACCCATTTTTTTATTTATTGTTTTAGTAATAATGAACTGAAAGTTTCAGTACTGCCTCAGTCCACAAGCCTGTCAGGAACCGTATTTTGATCCAAAAGAACTGGTACTTCCTATAGCAATAATTACAGTAGTTTTAGGCTGTCTTTGAAATGAATTATTCTGGAGTTAAGAATCGTACATCTTTACCAGAAACATTTAGTTTTACATTAAATGGATTTCATATTAGAGTGAAGCTATGGTGCATTGCTGAGTAAGGAATGACCATAAAACAAGGCACATGCTAATTCTGAGGACACACTGCTTTTAGGTGTTAACCCTATTATTTGCAGCAGCGATGCAATTTAAAGCTTTTCACAATTTTTCAACTTTTTATTTACTTAAAACGAAAATGCAGTTTCTGCTCAATTTGTAATAAAGCAGTACTTGTTATATGATCCTGACAGTAATCTTAATATAATCAGAGCCTTCTGAGGACACAGACGCCGTTACCCACAGTGACTTACAATGGTAAACAAAAATACATTTAAAGAATCACAGTTCAAGTATTCATACATATAAGAGCAAGATAAAATAGAATGACTTCAGTTCTAAAAAGTACAAGTATATGACAAAATACGATTCAGTAATCAGAGCAGATAACAGTGTAGTGATAGTTACATCAGGATATGATTAAATGCAGTAAAATAGGGAGCAGATAAGACCGTAAAGCACATTAAGGAGAGGATAAAGTGTCCACAGGGAAAATAGGAGTTCTGCAGGTCTGAAGAGGGGAGTCTGAGGAGGTGCTGGAAGGTGGTCAGGGGACTGGGCAGTCCTGACATACAGGGCCGCACACCCTTCATCTTTCTGGAGCTCACCACGACCTGGAAATAACAAATGGATTATTCATGTGAATATGCTGTATATCTAAACATAAGCGATGGTTCCTCTTCACTAGCACACACTGAGAGTCTCTGTAAGTCACCTTGGATAAAGGCGCTAAATAAACAAATAATGAAACACAGACGTTTTAGGTGTTAGCCCTAATATTTGCGCTTTTAGAAATAATTTTACGGTTCAAGGCTCGCTGGAAACTGTCAAATTCACTAGATTTTCCTTTTAAAATGATATAACCCCCAGTTAGGTCCCCACCGAGATTTGAACTCGGATCACTGGATTCAAGTCCAGAGTGCTAACCATTACACCATGGCAGCGACGGTGATGTCCTGCGGAGCGCCTGGCAGGTCTCTCCTGCTGCTCAAAGTGTCGAATGTTCCTGCTGGAGACCCATGAAGCGCTTTTTTTTGGTAAAAAATATGACTTGTATTCATTACATTGTGTCTGTGTGGTGTGCGTGGCTTATCCTCCCTCTCCCAATTTCCTCCTACCAACCTGTTGATTACAAGTAGTGATACTAACTTGATTGCTGCCATTGTGTTTTTTTTGAGGGGTGTTTTTTGGTAACACAGTATGCTAATGAGCTAACAATACACACCTTGAGTGCTGCTATTATTTGAACATGTTTCTAATGAGTTATTGATACTCAGCTTGAATACTGCTATTGTTTACAACGCGCTAACGTTTGCTGCTTACCTTTTAACACATCATGGGTTGATGGGTTTGCCGTTGCTTGTTAACATGTATTATGCATATTAATTGACGTTTTTATTTCATATATATATATATTGTAATATTAAAGTGTTGTTTATTAGTTTATGTATACTATTTATTAATGTGCACAATTATCCTGCCACTATTACTACTATCCTCATTATAGTATATACTGGTTTTACAATTACTAATATATTAACAGATTAAGTGAATAACTAACACATGCTTTTGAGAGTCGACTGCTTGAAGGCAGCTATGCTCACCACTATACCTTTTCTTTAACTTCATCTGTCTGTTAAACATCAACAGTTTCTCTCTTGCTCCTCTTTATCCCCCTCTTTCTCTCTCGTTCCTCTCTTTCTCTCTCGTTCCCCTCTTTCTCTATCTCCCTCTTTCTCTCATTCCCTCTTTCTCTATCCTCCCCTCTTTCTCTCTCGTTCCTCTTTTCTCACTCCTCTCTCATCTCTCTTTCTCTCATTCCCCTTTCCCTCTCATTCCTCTCTTTCTCTCTTGTTCCTCTCTCTCTCTCTCCTCTTTCTCTCATTCCTCTCTTTCTCTCTCGTTCCTCTCTTTCTCTCTCACTCTCCTCTTTCTCTCTTGTTCCTCTCTTTCTCTCTTGTTCCTCTCTTTCTCTCTCGTTCCTCTCTTTCTCTCTTGTTCCTCTCTTTCTCTCTCACTCTCCTCTTTCTCTCTCTCTCTCCTCTTTCTCTCTCATTCCTCTCTTTCTCTCGTTTCCTCTTTCTCTCTCACCCCTTTTCTCTCTCGTTCTCTCTTTCTCTCTCATTTCTCTCTTTCTCTCTCTCCCCTCTTTCTCTCTCTGTCCTCTTTCTCTCTCGTTCCTCTCTTTCTCTATACACTCCCTCGTTTCTCTCTTTCCTCTCTCTTTCTCTCTATCTCTCACTCCCCTCTTTCTCTCTCATTCCTCTTTCTCTCTCGTTCCTCTTTTTCCTCCCCTCAGTTTTCCTCTTCCCTCTTTCTCTCTTCCCTCTTTCTCTCTTGTTCCCCTCTTTCTCTCTTATTCCTCTCTTTCTCCTCCTCCCTCTTTCTCTCTCGTTCCTCATTCCTCTCTTTCTCTCTCATTTCCTCTCTTTTCTCTCATTCTTTCTCTCTTGTTCCTCTTTTCTCTCTCCTTCCTCTCTTTCTCTCTTTTCCTCTCTTTCTCTACCCCTCTCCTCTTTCTCATTCCTCTCTTTTCCTTCTCTCTTTTCTCTACCCTCCCTCTGCTCCCTCCCCTCTTTCTCTCTTCCTCTTTCTCTCTAGATTCCTCTCTTTCTCTATTTCCTCTCTTTCTCTCTTTCTCTCCCTCCCTCTTTCCTCTCTTTCCTTCCTCTCTTTCTCTCTTTTCTCTCTTTCTCTCTCGTTCCTCTTTCTCTATCATTCCTCTCTTTCTCTCTCATTCCCTCTTTCTCTCCCCTCTCTTTCTCCTCTCGTTCCCTCTTTCTCTCTCGTTCCCTCTTTCTCTATTGTTCCTCCCTCTTTCTCTCATTCCCTCCTTTTCTCTCTCCTTCCCCTCTTTCTCTCTCCTCCTCTTTCTCTCTCTCGTTCCCTCTTTCTCTCATTCCTCCTCTTTCTCTCTCATTCCCTCTTTCTCTCTTTTTCCTCTCTTTCTCTCTTATTCCTCTTTCTCTCGTTCTCCTCTTTCTCTCTCTTCTCATTCTCTCGTTCTCTCTATCCCTCCCCTCTTTCTCTTTCCTCTCTTTCTCTCTCGTTCCTCCTCTTTCTCTCTTATTCCCTCTTTCTCTATCCCTCCCCTCATTCCTCTCTTCTCTCCTCCTCTTTCCTCTCTTTCTCTCTCTCTTTCTCTCTGTTCCTCTCTTTCTCTATCATTGCCCTCTTTCTCTTCCCTCCTCTTTCTCTCTCCTTTCCTCTTTCTCTATCACTCCCCCCTCTTTCTCTCTCATTCCTCTTTCTCTATCCCTCCCCTCTTTCTCTCTCGTTCCTCTCTTTCTCTCTCGTTCCTCTTTCTCCTCCCTTTTCCCTCTTTCCTCTATCCCTCCCTCTTTTTCTCTCGTTCCTCTCTTTCTCTCTCATTCCTCTTTCTCTATCTCTCTTTCTCTCCTCCTTTTCTCTCTTGTTCTCTCTTTCTCTTCCTCTCTCCTCTTTCTCTCTCATTCCTCTTTCTTTCTCTCATTTCCTCTTCTTTCTCTCATTCCTCTCTTTCTCTATTCATTCCCCTCTTTCTCTTTTCCTCTTTCTCCTCTCCTCTTTCCTCTCTTTTCTCTCCTCTCTTTCTCTATCACTCCTCCCTCTTTCTCTCTCATTCCTCTCTTTCTCTCATTCCTCTCTTTCTCTATCATTACCCTCTTTCTCTATCCCTCCCCTCTTTCTCTCTCACTCTCCTCTTTCTCTCTCGTTCCTCTCTTTCTCTCCACTCCTCCTCTTTCTCTCGTTCATCTCTTAATGCGTGG
>CM072681.1:8151441-8253641 GCA_036884735.1 Huso huso | reverse complement strand
CCTATTAATAAAACAATAATAATAATATAAACAAAGGACACTCATATCTCTATTAATAAAAACAAAATAATAATAATAAACCAAAGGACACTCATCTCTATTAATAATACAAATAATAATAATATAAACAAAAGACACTATCTCTATTAATAATACAAATAATAATAATATAAACAAAGGCACTCATCTCTATTAATAATACAAATAATAATAATATAAACAAAGGACACTCATCTCTATTAATAATACAAATAATAATAATATAAACAAAGGACACCTCATCTCTATTAATAATAAAATAATAATAATATAACCATGGGGACTCATACATTAATAACAAATAATAATAATAATATAAACAAAGGACACTCATCTCTTATTAATAAAACAAATAATAATAATATAACCAAAGGACACTCATCTCTATTAATAATACAAATAATAATAATATAAACAAAGAGCACTCATCTCTATTAATAATACAAATAATAATAATATAAACAAGGGGGATCCATCTTTATTAATAATACAAATAATAATAATATAAACAAAGGGCACCCATCTCTATTAATAATACAAATAATAATAATATAAACAAAGGACACTCATCTCTATTAATATCACAAATAATAATAATATAAACAAAGGACACTCATCTCTATTAATAAAACAAATAATAATATATAAACAAAGGGACCATCTCTATTATTAATAATACAAATAATAATAATATAACCAAAGGGCACTCATCTCTATTAATAATAAATAATAATAATAATATAAACAAAGGGCACTCATCTCTATTAATAATACAAAAATAATAATATAAACCAAAGGACACCTATCTCTATTAATAATACAAAAATAATAATATAACCAAAGGGGACTCATCTCTATTAATAATACAAATAATAATAATATAACCAAGGGGGACTCATCTCTATTAATAACACAAATAATAATAATATAACCAAAGGGCACTCATCTCTATTAATAATACAAATAATAATAATAATATAAACAAAGGACATATAAACAAAGATCTCTATTAATAATACAAATAATAATAATATAACCAAAGGGCACTCATCTCTATTAATAATACAAATAATAATAATAATATATAACCAAAGGGGACTCATCTCTATTAATAATACAAATAATAATAATAATATAAACAAAGGACACTCATCTCTATTAATAATACAAATAATAATAATATAAACAAAGGGCACTCATCTCTATTAATAATACAAATAATAATAATAATATAACCAAAGGGCACTCATCTCTATTAATAATACAAATAATAATAATATAACCAAAGGGCACTCATCTCTATTAATAATACAAATAATAATAATAATATAAACAAAGGACACTCATCTCTATTAATAATACAAATAATAATAATAATATAAACAAAGGACACTCATCTCTATTAATAATACAAATAATAATAATAATATAAACCAAAGGACACTCATCTCTATTAATAATACAAATAATAATAATATAAACCAAAGGCACTCATCTCTATTAATAATACAAATAATAATAATATAAACTAAAGGGGCACTCATCTCTATTAATAATACAAATAATAATAATATAAACAAAGGGCACTCATCTCTATTAATAATACAAATAATAATAATATAAAACAAAGGGCACTCATCTCTATTAATAATATAAATAATAATAATAATATAAACAAAGGGCACTCAATACAAATAATCTATTAATAATACAAATAATAATAATATAACCAAAGGGCACTCATCTCTATTAATAATACAAATAATAATAATAATATAAACAAGGACACTCATCTTATTAATAATACAAATAATAATAATAATATAAACAAAGGACACTCATCTCTATTAATAATACAAATAATAATAATATAAACAAAGGGCACCATCTCTATTAATAATACAAATAATAATAATATAACCAAAGGGCACCATCTCTATTAATAATACAATAATAATAATATAAACAAAGGGCACTCATCTCTATTAATAATACAAATAATAATAATAATATAAACAAAGGACACTCATCTCTATTAATAATACAATGAATAATAATAATATAAACAAAGGACACTATCTCTATTAATAATACAAATAATAATAATATAAACAAAGGGCACTCATCTCTATTAATAATACAAATAATAATAATATAAAAAAAAGGGCACTCATCTCTATTAATAATACAAATAATAATAATATAACCAAAGGGCACTCATCTCTATTAATAATACAAATAATAATAATAATATAACAAAGGACACTCATCCCTATTAATAATACAAATAATAATAATAATATAAACAAAGGACACTCATCTCTATTAATAATACAAATAATAATAATATAAAACAAAGGGCACTCATCTCTATTAATAATACAAATAATAATAATATAAACAAAGGGCACTCATCTCTATTAATAATACAAAATAATAATAATATAAACAAAGGGCACTCATCTCTATTAATAATACAAATAATAATAATATAAACCAAAGGGCACTCATCTCTATTAATAATACAAATAATAATAATATAAACAAAAAGGGCACCCATCTCTATATTAATAATACAAATAATAATAATAATATAAACAAAAGGACACTCATCTCTATTAATAATACAAATAATAATAATAATATAAAAAAGGACACTCATCTCTATTAATAATAAATAATAATAATATAACCAAAGGGCACTCATCTCTATTAATAATACAAATAATAATAATATAAACAAAGGGCACTCATCTCTATTAATAATACAAATAATAATAATATAAACAAAGGGCACTCATCTCTATTAATAATACAAATAATAATAATATAACCAAAGGGCACTCATCTCTATTAATAATACAAATAATAATAATATAACCAAAGGGCACTCATCTCTATTAATAATACAAATAATAATAATAATATAAACAAAGGACACTCATCTCTATTAATAATACAAATAATAATAATAATATAAACAAAGGACACTCATCTCTATTAATAATACAAATAATAATAATAATATAACCAAAGGACACTCATCTCTATTAATAATACAAATAATAATAATATAAACAAAGGGCACTCATCTCTATTAATAATACAAATAATAATAATATAACCAAAGGGCACCCATCTCTATTAATAATACAAATAATAATAATATAACCAAAGGGCACCCATCTCTATTAATAATACAAATAATAATAATATAAACAAAGGGCACTCATCTCTATTAATAATACAAATAATAATAATATAACCAAAGGGCACTCATCTCTATTAATAATACAAATAATAATAATATAACCAAAGGGCACCCATCTCTATTAATAATACAAATAATAATAATATAAACAAAGGACACTCATCTCTATTAATAATACAAATAATAATAATATAACCAAAGGGCACTCACCTCTATTAATAATACAAATAATAATAATATAACCAAAGGACACTCATCTCTATTAATAATACAAATAATAATAATATAACCAAAGGGCACTCATCTCTATTAATAATACAAATAATAATAATATAACCAAAGGACACTCATCTCTATTAATAATACAAATAATAATAATATAACCAAAGGGCACTCATCTCTATTAATAATACAAATAATAATAATATAAATCAAAGGACACTCATCTCTATTAATAATACAAATAATAATAATATAACCAAAGGGCACTCATCTCTATTAATAATAAATAATAACAATATAACTAAAGGACACTCATCTCTATTAATAATACAAATAATAATAATATAAACAAAGGGCACTCATCTCTATTAATAATACAAATAATAATAATATAACTAAAGGACACTCATCTCTATTAATACAAATAAAATAATAATAATAAAAAAGAGCACTCATCTCTATTAATAATACAAATAATAATATAAACAAAGGGCACTCATCTCTATTAATAATACAAATAATAATAATATAACTAAAGGGCACTCATCTATTAATAATACAAATAATAATAATAATATAACCAAAGGACACTCATCTCTATTAATAATACAAATAATAATAATATAAACAAAGGACACTCATCTCTATTAATAATACAAATAATAATAATATAACCAAAGGGCACTCATCTCTATTAATAATACAAATAATAATATAAACAAAGGGCACTCATCTCTATTAATAATACAAATAATAATAATATAAACAAAGGGCACTCATCTCTATTAATAATACAAATAATAATAATATAACCAAAGGGCACTCATCTCTATTAATAATACAAATAATAATATAAACAAAGGGCACTCATCTCTATTAATAATACAAATAATAATAATATAACCAAAGGACACTCATCTCTATTAATAATACAAATAATAATAATATAAACAAAGAGCACTCATCTCTATTAATAATACAAATAATAATAATATAACCAAAGGGCACTCATCTCTATTAATAATACAAATAATAATAATATAAACAAAGGACACTCATCTCTATTAATAATACAAATAATAATAATATAACCAAAGGGGACTCATCTCTATTAATAATACAAATAATAATAATATAACCAAAGGGCACTCATCTCTATTAATAATACAAATAATAATAATATAACCAAAGGGCACTCATCTCTATTAATAATACAAATAATAATAATATAACCAAAGGACACTCATCTCTATTAATAATACAAATAATAATAATATAACCAAAGAGCACTCATCTCTATTAATAATACAAATAATAATATAAACAAAGGGCACTCATCTCTTTTCTTTTTTCCCTCTACAACAAAAATTACTTTATTTGCAGCAGATGTTTAATGGCAAAAAATTCAGAGTATAAAGTAATGTAGTGACAGTCATGAAGTGCTGCAGTAATTCAGAGTATAAAGTAATGTGCTGACAGTCATGAAGTGCTGCAGTAATTCAGAGTATAAAGTAATGTGCTGACAGTGATGAAGTGCTGCAGTAATTCAGAGTATAAAGTAATGTAGTGACAGTCATGAAGTGCTGTAATTCAGAGTATAAAGCAATGTAGTGACAGTCATGAAGTGTTGCAGTAATTCAGAGTATAAAGTAATGTGCTGACAGTCATGAAGTGCTGCAGTAATTCAGAGTATAAAGTAATGTGCTGACAGTCATGAAGTGCTGCAGTAATTCAGAGTATAAAGTAATGTAGTGACAGTCATGAAGTGCTGAGGTAATTCGAGATTTACTTGTCCGACAACCGATAATAACAAGCTATTGTAAACCACTAGAACACTAAGGCCAAATGTAAACTGTTTTACAATTATGAATGTTAAAATGAACAGGTAATTGTTTACGTGTTGCATTTACTTCAGAAATGAATACAAAGAATAACTAAGTATTATACTGTGTGCTTGACAGCAATTTATACATTTGTTTTACAACAGTCACACAAAAAAATAACTTTGCATGTGTACAAGTGAAAACAATTCTGCAGAAAAAACATCTATAATGTGACATGAACTTATAGCCACTGCTGTCTAGCATTGCGTATCATAACCTCTACCTGTACTGTACAGTAGAAAGAAACCAGTCTAGACAATGTGAACTACAACAGCGGTCGTTACATTCTTATTGTAAGTACACTGCTTCAAAATGCAGCACAACTTAAACTGTTCACTTCATCAAAAACAAAAAAGATCTCATGAAAATAACCGCTTACAAAAATTCAGACAAACTGAATTTGTTACTAAACAAGACGGCATAGTGATCAATTACAGCTTCAAAAAAAAAAAAAAAGCCACAGAATACACCCAACCAATGAGATTGAGCAAGACACACAATTACAAATAATTATAATAATTATTATTATATTAAACCATCAGTGTTATTTAGATTCAATCTATTGTTTTTAAAGCATCAGAATAATATTCTACCA
This sequence comes from Huso huso, assembly GCA_036884735.1. Taxonomy (NCBI): domain Eukaryota; kingdom Metazoa; phylum Chordata; class Actinopteri; order Acipenseriformes; family Acipenseridae; genus Huso; species Huso huso. The sequence continues at coordinate 8,247,691 of CM072681.1, read as the reverse complement.
CAGTCCATCATTGGATTTAATGCAGCATCAAGTCTGTTCTGCTGCACACAACTTGCTATCCTATTGTTGTCTTCAGATATTAAAATCCAAACACCGCTCTTTTGAGACTTATTTACTGCAGGATGATCACACGTTACACAGCACTGGGAAAAATGAGTGTCTCAATGTTCTTGCATCATTAGTAAGCATGCCTGAGCAAACATTAAATTCTGTGCTGGATGAAATTCAATCATGTATATGGATGTACATTATCGGTTAAAATAACACACACTGCAGATAGCCGATTGTGTGTGTTTTTATTCCCTCTCATCGGTGCCATGCAGACAGGCTCCCGATTATCAGAGCACCCCTATTATTAACTAAAAACATGTAAACTGGCACAGAAATAAAATATAAAAGCTTCTTGAAGTGCGTCCTGAATGGTTATAATAACGAGATGCAAAGTGAAACGCAAGTGCTTTGAATGAAGTGACTGAACTAACACGATGAGACTGCAGTTTAAACGTACGTGTATTTTGTTGATCTTACAGTAAATCAATGAAATGTGCGTGTTTCAGCACATTGCCACCAACTGTCATTTTAACATTTTACTATGGAGGGGCGTTAACATGAACAGAAAAATGTAAGACCAGCAGATGACAGAAAACACTTTAATCCCCATTAAGATGAGTGACATGATTGTTTGGTCTTGTGGTCTGTTTATATGGTCTCATGACAATGTGCTCTGATGCCCTTCAGTGATTACAATTAATATTTAGCTTGTGCATGATAAGACATGGGATTACTTTGCAATCTCATCAAGCTTACTACCAGTCACATCCAGAACTGTCACGTCCATGACGCTAATCTGGGCACTTACTATTAAGAAAGGGTCAACATTTTTATTCCAGAACATACATTTTAAAAAAAATTAGCTTTGCAGAGAAAGTTTGAACAAAATATATAATGTAGTATCCAACTTTATAGAAACTTTACCAAGAAAATGTTATGGCTGTGACATTTGGTTTAATTTAAACACCATGATTTTGAATCACTAAAATATTTTCCTACATCCCAAGAAAATGTAATATTAGTAACTGGGCAGCAGTGTGGAGTAGTGGTTAGGGCTCTGGACTCTTGACCGGAGGGTCATGGGTTCAGTCCCAGGTGGTGGACATTGCTGCTGTACCCTTTGAGCAAGGTAATTTTACCTAGATTGCTAACCCAGTAAAAAAACCCAACTGTATAAATGGGTAACTGTATGTAAAAAAATAATGTGATATCTTGTAACAATTGTAAGTCACCCTGGATAAGGGCGTCTGCTAAGAAATAAATAATAATAACTTGGTATTACATACCCAGAGTCAAAATGTGACTTATTTACAAATGTGTGATTAAAACATGTATCTACCATTGATACCTAAAGTGTATGGAAGCTGGACTTCTGAAAATGTTGCTTTTTTAACAGTAATTTTAAATGCCTGTAAAGTAAAGGCACAAAGAGAACAATAATAATACAGCCTGCATTGATAGACACCCTTTAGTACAAATACAGGGAGAGATGCTTTTGATAAATACAACTTTTTTTTTCATGGCCGTGGCACTTTTTCATGGAATTGTCCTTATAATGTTTTTACTTATTAAAAACAAGGCTAATTGTTTAGAATGTTACTGCAATTACTGATCTGAGGACACCTGTGCGTACAGCAATAACTTGCATAGTATTGATTTGAGGACACCTCTGTGTGTACAGCAATAACTTGCATAGTATTGATTTGAGGCACCTCTGTGTGCAGAGCAATAACTTGCATAGTATTGATTTGACGACACCTCTGTGTGCAGAGCAATAACTTGCATAGTATTGATTTGAGGCACCTCTGTGTGTGGAGCAATAACTTGCATAGTATTGATTTGAGGCACCTCTGTGTGCAGAGCAATAACTTGCATAGTATTGATTTGAGGACACCTCTGTGTGTGGAGCAATAACTCGCATAGTATTGATCTGAGGCACCTCTGTGTGCAGAGCAATAACTTGCATAGTATTGATTTGAGGCACCTCTGTGTGCAGAGCAATAACTTGCATAGTATTGATCTGAGGACACCTCTGTGTGTACAGCAATAACTTGCATAGTATTGATCTGAGGCACCTCTGTGTGCAGAGCAATAACTTCCATAGTATTGATCTGAGGCACCTCTGTGTGCAGAGCAATAACTTGCATAGTATTGATTTGAGGCACCTCTGTGTGTAGAGCAATAACTTGCATAGTATTGATTTGAGACACCTCTGTGTGCAGAGCAATAACTGGGTATAGTATTGATTTGAGGACACCTCTGTGTGCAGAGCAATAACTTGCATAGTATTGATTTGAGACACCTCTGTGTGCAGAACAATAACTTGCATAGTATTGATTTGAGACACCTCTGTGTGCAGAGCAATAACTTGCATAGTATTGATCTGAGGCACCTCTGTGTGCAGAGCAATAACTTGCATAGTATTGATTTGAGGCACCTCTGTGTGCAGAGCAATAACTTGCATAGTATTGATTTGAGGCACCTCTGTGTGTACAGCAATAACTTGCATAGTATTGATTTGAGACACCTCTGTGTGCAGAGCAATAACTTGCATAGTATTGATCTGAGGACACCTCTGTGTGCAGAGCAATAACTTGCATAGTATTGATTTGAGGACACCTCTGTGTGCAGAGCAATAACTTGCATAGTATTGATTTGAGGGCACCTCTGTGTGCAGAGCAATAACTTGCATAGTATTGATCTGAGACACCTCTGTGTGTAGAGCAATAACTTGCATAGTATTGATCTGAGGCACCCTGTGTGCAGAGCAATAACTTGCATAGTATTGATCTGAGGCACCTCTGTGCAGAGCAATAACTTGCATAGTATTGATTTGAGGCACCTCTGTGTGTAGAGCAATAACTTGCATAGTATTGATTTGAGACACCCTGTGTGCAGAGCAATAACTTGCATAGTATTGATTTGAGGACACCTGTGTGCAGAGCAATAACTTGCATAGTATTGATTTGAGACACCTCTGTGTGCAGAACAATAACTTGCATAGTATTGATTTGAGACACCTCTGTGTGCAGAGCAATAACTTGCATAGTATTGATCTGAGGCACCTCTGTGTGCAGAGCAATAACTTGCATAGTATTGATTTGAGGCACCTCTGTGTGCAGAGCAATAACTTGCATAGTATTGATTTGAGGCACCTCTGTGTGTACAGCAATAACTTGCATAGTATTGATTTGAGACACCTCTGTGTGCAGAGCAATAACTTGCATAGTATTGATCTGAGGACACCCTGTGTGCAGAGCAGCAACTTGCATAGTATTGATTTGAGGACACCTCTGTGTGCAGAGCAATAACTTGCATAGTATTGATTTGAGGGCACCTCTGTGTGCAGAGCAATAACTTGCATAGTATTGATCTGAGACACCTCTGTGTGTACAGCAATAACTTGCATAGTATTGATCTGAGGCACCTCTGTGTGCAGAGCAATAACTTGCATAGTATTGATCTGAGGCACCTCTGTGTGCAGAGCAATAACTGCATAGTATTGATTTGAGGCACCTGTCTGTGTGTAGAGCAATAACTTGCATAGTATTGATTTGAGGCACCTCTGTGTGCAGAGCAACAACTTGCATAGTATTGATTTGAGGACACCTCTGTGTGCAGAGCAATAACTTGCATAGTATTGATTTGAGACACCTCTGTGTGCAGAACAATAACTTGCATAGTATTGATTTGAGACACCTTGTGTGCAGAGCAATAACTTGCATAGTATTGATCTGAGGCACCTCTGTGTGCAGAGCAATAACTTGCATAGTATTGATTTGAGGCACCTCTGTGTGCAGAGCAATAACTTGCATAGTATTGATTTGAGGCACCTCTGTGTGTACAGCAATAACTTGCATAGTATTGATTTGAGACACCCTGTGTGCAGAGCAACAACTTGCATAGTATTGATCTGAGGACACCTCTGTGCAGAGCAATAACTTGCATAGTATTGATTTGAGGACACCTCTAGTGCAGAGCAATTGCATAGTATTGATTTGAGGGCACCTCTGTGTGCAGAGCAATAACTTGCATAGTATTGATCTGAGACACCTCTGTGTGTAGAGCAATAACTTGCATAGTATTGATTTGAGGCACCTCTGTGTGTACAGCAATAACTTGCATAGTATTGATTTGAGGACACCTCTGTGTGCAGAGCAATAACTTGCATAGTATTGATTTTTGCACTCTGTGTGTGCAGCACAATAACTTGCATAGTATTGATCTGAGCCACCTCTGTGTGCAGAGCAATAACTTGCATAGTATTGATTTGAGGCACCTCTGTGTGCAGAGCAATAACTTGCATAGTATTGATTTGAGGCACCTCTGTGTGTACAGCAATAACTTGCATAGTATTGATTTGAGACACCTCTGTGTGCAGAGCAATAACTTGCATAGTATTGATCTGAGGACACCTCTGTGTGCAGAGCAATAACTTGCATAGTATTGATTTGAGGACACCTCTGTGTGCAAAGCAATAACTTGCATAGTATTGATTTGAGGGCACCTCTGTGTGCAGAGCAATAACTTGCATAGTATTGATCTGAGACACCTCTGTGTGTAGAGCAATAACTTGCATAGTATTGATTTGAGGCACCTCTGTGTGTACAGCAATAACTTGCATAGTATTGATTTGAGGACACCTCTGTGTGCACAGCAATAACTTGCATAGTATTGATTTGAGGCACCTCTGTGTGCAGAGCAATAACTTATAAGTATTGATTTGAGGCACCTCTGTGTGCAGAGCAATAACTTGCATAGTATTGATCTGAGGACCTCTGTGTGCAGAGCAATAACTTGCATAGTATTGATCTGACGTACCTCTGTGTGCAGAGCAATAACTTGCATAGTATTGATTTGAGACACCTCTGTGTGCAGAGCAATAACTTGCATAGTATTGATTTGAGGCACCTCTGTGTGTACAGCAATAACTTGTATAGTATTGATTTGAGGCACTCTGTGTGCAGAGCAATAACTTGCATAGTATTGATTTGAGGCACCTCTGTGTGCAGAGCAATAACTTGCATAGTATTGATCTGACGCACCTCTGTGTGCAGAGCAATAACTTGCATAGTATTGATTTGAGACACCTCTGTGTGTACAGCAATAACTTGCATAGTATTGATTTGAGACACCTCTGTGTGTGGACCAATAACTTGCATAGTATTGATTTGAGAAACACCTGTGTGCAGAGCAATAACTTGCATAGTATTGATTTGAGGCACCTCTGTGTGCACGCGGTAACTTGCATAGTATTGATTTGAAGCACCTCTGTGTGCAGAGCAATAACTTGCATAGTATTGATTTGATGCAGAAATGTGTGCAGAGCAATAACTTTTATAGTACTGTTAATCTGTGTAAGAAACAGTCGGAAATGAGTCATGGAAAAGAGATCTTACTAAAAAATGAATTTAAAACAAGTGATCAGCCCTTTTTAATCTGTGAAAATAAAGAGATTAATTGTACTGTAACGCATTCTTGTGCTAAACTCTGACTTTTCAGATACGTTTTTTCTGACACAATATTAAGCAACAATGTCACGATAATAAACAAAGCATTGCACACTCAATTACAATGAGACAATAACACAGTGACTGTTCTGACACACTCAGTTACAATGAGACAATATAAACCCAGTATGAAGCTGATTGAAGTTGAATGAATAAAGAGAGAGAAGCTTACTTCAGGTATTGTCAGTGGGATGTGCAGCACGGCTCTAGTGCTCTAGTCACTCGCTCTGACCGTCTCCTCAGTGAACGTGTCCTTTCTGCTCTTCAGATCTGAAAATGTGTTTGTTTAGTTCAAGGAGAACAAAGATTTTTTTTTACATATATTTGCTTTAGTTCACTTTCACAGATGTATACTGTACTATGAGATTACAAGAATACAGTTTAAGATACTGTGAAAGAAGCCGCTCAAAAGGGGACAAACCCCTTGTTTTAGGAAGTGCAGGAATAAACAAGGTTGTAAAAAAGCGAGTACCAAAGATATCCTGCATCAAAATAAAAACGTGTTTCTTTCAGGTAGCAATACTAAAACACTGGAATGACAGGACAGTGGAACCGGATCAATGCAGAATATAATTAGTGAAGGAAAGAAAGCCAGTTTCATTGAAAGAATGTTTCATGATTTCAAACACAAAACAATGGGATGCCGGTTTCATGCGTGTTCACGCTTGAAAAATAGTCTCCTGTTACAAACGTTTTTGAATGCGCTGCTTTTTACAATCATTACGGTACACGCACTCCAGTCAGTGAAATAATTAATTGTTTGATACTGAAAATATATTTTATCTCGTTTTAAAAAAAAAAAAAAAAACTCCCCGATTGCTAGGCTGTTTCACGAATACGAATAGAAAAAAAAACATGACAAAAATAGCCAGACCGCCAAAGACATTATTTACCCGCTAGATGTTTTCATAACGAGTTAAATTTGACTGCAAACCCGCCACTCGTGCAGCACTGAGCCCGCGGCACGGAGACTGCAACTGAGGAGATATGAATAAAAACAAACGCGCTGACACAGACACGCCGCTTCACAAATACAACACACACACATAAAAACAACGCGCTCCTACCACACTACAACCCGGACCTTTCAAAATAATACAATATAACAGCGCTCTGTAGTTTATAAACACATTGTAGAGCTCCATGCAGACTCTCTCACCTCCTCTCTGCTCTCCTCAGTGTCTGAACGGATAAAACAACGCGCCCTACCACACTACAACCCGGACCTTTCAAAATAATACAATATAACAGCGCTCTGTAGTTTATAAACACATTGTAGAGCTCCATGCAGACTCTCTCACCTCCTCTCTGCTCTCCCTCAGTGTCTGAACGGATAAAACAACGCGCTCCTACCACACTACAACCGGACCTTTCAAAATAATACAATATAACAGCGCTCTGTAGTTTATAAACACATTGTAGAGCTCCATGCAGACTCTCTTACCTCCTCTCTGCTCTCCCTCAGTGTCTGAACGGATAAAACAACGCGCTCCTACCACACTACAACCCGGACCTTTCAAAATAATACAATATAACAAAGCGCTCTGTAGTTTATAAACACATTGTAGAGCTCCATGCAGACTCTCTCACCTCCTCTCTGCTCTCCTCAGTGTCTGAACGGATAAAACAACGCGCTCCTACCACACTACAACCGGACCTTCAAAAAATACAATATAACAGCGCTCTGTAGTTTATAAACACATTGTAGAGCTCCATGCAGACTCTCTTACCTCCTCTCTGCTCTCCCTCAGTGTCTGAACGGATAAAACAACGCGCTCCTACCACACTACAACCCGGACCTTTCAAAATAATACAATATAACAGCGCTCTGTAGTTTATAAACACATTGTAGAGCTCCATGCAGACTCTTACCTCCTCTCTGCTCTCCTCAGTGTCTGAACGGATAAAACAACGCGCTCCTACCACACTACAACCCGGACCTTTCAAAATAATACAATATAACAGCGCTCTGTAGTTTATAAACACATTGTAGAGCTCCATGCAGACTCTCTTACCTCCTCTCTGCTCTCCCTCAGTGTCTGAACGGATAAAACAACGCGCTCCTACCACACTACAACCCGGACCTTTCAAAATAATACAATATAACAGCGCTCTGTAGTTTATAAACACATTGTAGAGCTCCATGCAGACTCTCTTACCTCCTCTCTGCTCTCCCTCAGTGTCTGAACGGGTAAAACAACGAACGAGGAATATACCAATCACAAAATACAACCTGGACAGCGGTTTAAAATTCATACAATATAACAGCGGAATTGTTTATAAACACATTTTAGAGCTCCATGAATACTCTTTCACCTTTAACATCATCTCCTCAGTGTCTGAACGGATAAAACAATTCAGGTAAACCCCCCCCCATGCCGGAGACCTTTCAAAATCCTTTACAATATAACAGCGCTCTGCAGTTTTTACGCAGATATATAATCTGTGTTTCTGTAATTATATTGATATCTCTCGTCCTCCTCTCAAATGAGATGTTCAGTGTCTGAACGGATGATAATGTTTTTTTACCAGTATATCAGGTTAACCCGGACCTTTCAAAATAATACAATATAACAGGCTCTGCAGTTTATAAAGCATTGTAGAGCTCCATGCAGACTCTCTTGTTTTTGCCTCTCTCTGCTCTCCCTCAGTGTCTGAACAGGATAAAAGAACGGTCATTTTTTACGAGTAAACCCAGGACCTTTCAAAATATTACAATATAACATGCTTTTCTTTAGTTTATAAACACATTGTAGAGCTTTATACAGGACAGTATCACCTGCCGTCCAGCGGCACTCCCTCAGTGTCTCAGAACAGGTCTGTCCTAAACCAGGCAACAGAGGAATCCAGCAGCAGAAGAATCACAAAATGAACACGCCGAGTGCGCGCTGGTCTGTGAGATTCATCTAATATCAAACCGCCTCCAGGCTTTTGATACCGGGGATATTTTTTTAAAAGGACAAACGTCATTTCAATTACAACATGAAAAACTAAAAACTGAGCTGTTTGAAGAGACTGAAATACAGTTTTTCCTGTGTGGAATAGTTTTTTAATTCAGGTGGTTAACCTCTTTAAAATGCCAGAGTTAATTAAAGACTTCTTTTATGAAAAGGGTCCGCTGTGACTGTGAGCCAGCGCCGATTCCACAAGAAAGTTTTTGCGGATATAGAAAATCTGTGTTTTGAATGAAATATTTTTATTTTGAATCCTTTACCCAGAACAAGATGAGCAGGTTAATAAACTAAATCCCTGATAATGTTTAAAGAAGAAGTGTATTAGGTTAATGTCTTAGCAGACACCCATTATCCAAACAGATCCAAAATGCGCAAGATATCACATTATTTCACATTTACCCATTTATACAGTTGTCTTGGAGGTTCAATGTGTGTGAACTTGTTTTCAAATACAGCAGCAGTGTCCGCAGAAATTCAATTCACAATCCTCTGGTCAAACTTCCAGAGTAACCTCTACCCACACTGCCCCCAGATAATTTTATTTCATGATCATTTCTCTTAAATTAAAGAAAAACTAAAGGTCTGATTTCTTTATTAGGACAGTATTGTAAAAGTCTGTCTTTTGTTTTGTTTTTTATTAATCTTCCTCAGACTGCATACCTAATACTGAATGAAAACCAAGCAGCACAGTAGATCCGCTGGGTAGAAGGGCAGCAGAAGAGTCATCAGCAAAAGACCAGCAAAAAACAGGACCAGCTTCATTGCAGAGATTTCAAATGATAATTATTCATTGTATTGAAAACTGGCGCTTCCTACCCAGGCAGCCATTTTAAATGCAGTTATCTGTTTAAAAGGACAAACATCATGTTAATGTGCTGTTCATAAAAACTAAACATGATCGTGACATGCTGAAGAGGACTTGTCAAATACAGTGTAGTGAATTTTCAGCTGTGTGGCAGAGTTTTGTAAAATGAACAGGTTGGTGTTCACTATTTATTTTAAAATATGTAGGAGTTAATTATTTATTTATTTATTTATAGAGATTCAAAAAGACCAATATACATGCATTGTAATTGAAATGTGTAAAAAACACAACACAACACACACACGTCCACACACACACACACATTCACACACACACACACACAAACACCTGAGAGGTGTTATTTGAAGAAAACTAACTATTTGAATGAAATCCATTTTATTATCTGAATAACTACCCACTAAGAGACAGAGCAGGTTAATAAACTAAATGTATTGAATGAATAAAGAAATCAGAAATATTAATGCCTTGAGAAGTGTTGAATTTTATCCAGGACAACTTACAAGTGTTACAAGACCTCACATAGAATTTTACATACACTTACCCATTTATACAGTTGGGTTTTACTGAAAGTGCAATGAAGATAAAGATTATCCTGGGTTTAAAAGGGTACAGACAGCTAAAAGTGTCCCCACTTGGGATTGAACCCATGACCCTCTGGTCAAAGATTCAAAAGTCCTAACCACTATAGACAATGTATGTCCAGGGAATACTTTGTCTGAAAAACTCATGACCATTTCAAATGGAATTAGATAAAGGATGAACAGAAAATAAAGGTCTTTTTTCACAGAGTTTCAGGGTTTTCATTGTTAAAAAGTCACCCTCTCTTTAGTTTTGTTTTCAATTATTATAAAGGCATCAGCAAGAAACCTTGTTGTAAACCTAATACTTATGGTCTAAAAGCTCTCAGTGATCCAATGCTGCCATCGTGTAGATTTGGTTGAACTGGGTAGAATAAACATCACTTTTATTTTTTATCTGAAAGACCAGCAGAAGCAACAGGACCAGCTTACATTGTAGGTATTTCAAATGGTAATACAGGTAGTGAAATTGAGCAAAGACATTATTACTGTTATTATTATTTACCCAGCAAAACATCCAGGTTTTAAATGCAGTTATCTGTTTATAAGAATATCATAATACAGATGGCAACAGACATCATAAAATCTGTTCAATAAGATCAAAATGACATGAAGGTGAAATCATAAAGGAAAGAGATGTCATAATGTCTCTGATCAGTGAATTTTCAACAGAATCTTCATTGCATGAGAATGATTTAATCCAGAATTTCAGTTCCTTTTATTTATTTTGTATTCTCCTGGTTATGTAAATTTATTTATAGATTTCAAATGTATAGGAAATGTCTATTTGCACAGGGTAAATGATCATGTAAAAACACACTGTGTTCAGACAAAAAAACACAAAAAAGTTATTGAATATATATATATATATATATATATATATTTGATAAGAAAGAGAGCTAACTATCTTTAAAGTTCCATTCTCTCATTCTCTTAGCTTTACCAAATTCCAGTAAGGGGCAGAAATGTCTTGGATCTCATTAAATATGTTGGGTTCAGCTATAAAAAAAAGGCCAACAAGTTTGTTTCGAGATTATACGCACAGAGCTCGTTAAAGCAGGTGAATTTAAATCAGAAGTAATGTTAAAAACTCTACAATTTTTAGTTGGACCTCATTTAGAATATTGTGTTCTGGTTCTGGTCACCTCGTTACAAACCTTTGGGATATTGCCAACAACATCCCCTGACTCTAGTTGCATAATGAATGGCTTATCCTATTTGAATGTGACACGTAATTACATTGAATTGTTTCATTTATCATAATGTATCACACATGCGGATTGCATTCATTTGCAGTCCATTATAACCTCATTGTAATGTTTACACGTCCTGTAGTTAGTTTCTGGATTCTCAGACTATACAGAGTCAGTTTGATGTCATTGTTGAACATGAACTTTATTGTAACAGTATACATTTATCAGCTGATACAATGTGAATTCATGATGAATACATTTCAAATTTAATAATGTAATTCCGGGTCTGCGATTCATCATGCATTACATATGAACAGACGCTTATTTTAAAGGGTTACCGTGTATTTAATATAGCGTTGACAAGGCGTAAGAAGGCGTATCTGTGCAGCACTGCGGAAATCTGCGCTATAAGAACACTACCAATATTTTTTGACAACACCTACATCAGTACGAGTCAATTGCACGGAGCTGAAAGCAGCGCACTAACTGGGGCTGATCCCGTGGTTGCACGGAGCACGGTACTAAACCAGCACGCAAGTTAATCGGTGCTGTCAAAAGCATGTTGTTTGGGGATGTTAACTCGCTGCGCTGTCTCTGCTTTCTGATGATGTCACATTCTCAGCAGAGACAGTCGAATCTGCCTCCATGTCGGATTCCGCGCAGTGTCAGCATCGCATCCAACACAGCGCTCACAGAGCCGACATGAGAACTCTGCGATCCAGTTTCAGAACCTCCTCGACCCGCCCTCGCTTCCGTAGGGAGACCAAAGCCAATCATACGCGGCGGTTCCACCCAGCCTCGCCTTCTCGCTTCCATAGGGAGACCAAAGAGCCATTTCCACCCAGAACCTAGGGACTTTATTTCAGTACCGGACATAGAAAGGTTGTTGCTGCTTGCAAAGTCTGTGTGTGATGCATATATTTGAATGGGAAGGCTACGATAAAAAACAAATATATCTTACTAAATACAAACCGAAGGCGGTGTTTTGAATGCAAAGAGGATTCCGCTAGACCAGTCTCAAACTAAACCAGTGAAGATGGAGGTCAGTGTCTCCGTGTCGTTGTTTCAAGACGAGCTCGCCTCCACCGTCGAGCTCGCAGTGAAAGCGGCTGCAGACAGCGTCGTGTGCGCGATTACTGAAGCTGTCGGCAGCAAATTCACTGAATTCAGAGTGGAAATGTCTGGAATGAAGAGAGAGAATGAAAGTCTGAAGCTGAGATTGGAAATATCAGAGAGCGAGCTGAAAGCCGTGCGAGGGTGTATAAACGCTGCAGATGCAGACATTAAACAGCCTTTCATATTTCAAGGTAAAATGGGTTTTATGGTGTGGTATTGCTCGGTCAATCCAACACCTCAAACCACCTTCTACTGGAAAGATCTTGTTTCGAATCTCTCTTCAGACACGTTTTAAAGTGTTTGATTATTATAAGCGCGGTTAATAGCACAGCTCTGTCCTAATATTGGTTATAAGGAGTCTAATTGAGGCATTGTGTTATTTTATAGATTATAAGAACGTAGTGCATCTAACCTAGTCTAATTCATATTTAAATAGGTATTCTAGAAACTAAGAAACTACTATATTGGTAAGTCTTAACCAGTCTGTAATTAGAGAGACTTACACAGTGTCCTTCTGGTAAAGTGTATAGAGTCCCGCTGAGACAGTCACAGACCATGTTGCAGAGCTTGAGAATGTAAATATCTCTGTGATGTATTTGTGAGGGTCTTTTAATAGAGCCTTTTATTAGACACAGTGTACAGACCCTGATTAACAGCAGAACTAGAAATAATAGCGCGCTCACAATGCTTTTAACTTATTCAGGCTCGCCCTGGCAAAATGTTTCTTGACATAATCAAGCATAAATAAGAGACAGACACTTTATATTAACGATATTTTGTATTGTTATTAAAAATAATACCGGTATATCCTGGGGCTGCACCACAGCATCATCGCAATGTATTCAGTACTGAGTGGGCTCCACAAATGGCGCCTGTAATTGAGTACCGAACTGCATCATGGGATTGACTGTCCTGTCCTTCTTTATATAGTCCTAGCCCAATCCCAGATGTCCATTGGAGGAGTAATCATATACATTATATATATAATCAAACACGTGCTGAATATCATTCTGCAACAAGTGAAAAATATATGCAGCCCAACTACATAAAAAAAATGCTTGTGGAAACACGCTTTTATTGCATGGAGGTTTTACTGATCGTATTTACCAGTCTAGTTATGATGGAGCTGTATGGGAACAGTGAAAAAAAAACTTTAGTCGTCTGCAATCAGAAAATCTGTGGTGAAGCCCACTCTGACTGCGTCGTGTGTCCCCAGCTCCTGATGTCAGCGTTTAGTGCTGTTATGTGGAATTGCAGTTCATCGTGGTGATGTCATAATGCTGTTATGTGCAGTCGCTGTCATGTCCCTCGTGGTGATGTCATAGTGCTGTTATGTGCAGTCACTCTAATGTGTCGTGGTGATGTCATAAGTGGTTTTAGACTCGCTTTTATGTAATGTAACTGTATATATTAGTACTATAACAGTGTGTATTATTAAGAATGGATAGTGATGTCATATATATTATACTATAACAGCGGTGTATTATTAAGAATGGATAGTGGTGCAGTATATAATATACTATAACAGTGGTATTATTAAGAATGGATAGTGGTGCAGTATATATTATACTATAACAGTGTGTATTATTAAGAATGGATAGTGGTACAATATATTATACTATAACAGGTGTATTATTAAGAATGATAGTGTGCAGTATATGTATGTCCTATAACAGTGTGTATTATTAAGAATGGATAGTGGTGTGCATATAATATGTAATGTCAGTGTGTATTATTAAGAATGGATATGTACAGTATATATAATACTATAACAGTGTGATGTTTCCATCCCAACCATTATCACAATACAGTATGAGTTCACAGAAAGACATTCCTCAGACATTTTACTGATAACAGTTGTATTAGCTGTTGAACGGTTTAAGAATGGATGTTTTAATTTGGGAGTTAAAAACTATAGGGTAAAGTAACATTATTAAAAATAAATAATAAAATATAAATAGTTCCTCTTATACCAGTGTGACATTATGTTGACTCAGTAAATATCTTCATCTATAACAGTGTGGGATTAGCTATAAAAAGGCCAACATATGCTTGGATATATTGTGAAAAGTGTTGAATGGATTAAATCTGGAAGTAATGTTAAACTTTACAATGCATTATTATTAAGAATGGACATCTAGAATATTGTGTTCAGTTCTGGTCACCTCGTTTTTAAAAAGGATATTGCTGCTGCATATAAATACTATGCAAGAAGTATTATTAAGAATGATCCCGGGTTTAAATTATACTATAACAGACAGGCTTAAAAGAATGGAATCTATTCAGTCATTCTGACAAAGGGCTGGCTTTGTAAGAGCCTAGCTAGTAAGTAAGAGTTGTAATTTTATACAATTTTGTTTCCCAAGAATGGATAGAGCTGCAGTATATATTCCCTGAATCTGAAGCAAGGAAGGGCCAAAGATAGAATAGTTTACACACAAGAGGAGTCCTTTGAGAAGGATAGTGGTGCAAGTCTATTGCAGGTTACAGGGCTGCAGTGTGTTAAAGAATGGATACGTCTCTGAACAGGAATGTGTTCCTATTAAAGAGGAATTATTAGAATGGAATGTGTCCCCATGCAGAGGAACTTCCTACTGAAAATAATGTATTATTAACACTTGAGGAGAACAGAATATGGGATCCAACCTGTGTGATGATTCTCCATCTGGATGTGATGCTGGGATTTGGAGGTAATCATAACAACAAGCAGCATTGAGCTGGATTCATCCTGCAGAACCTGGTACTGAACACCAGCAGTGTACTTGAGATTCATATTTTAAACAAGGGAGCTGCCCAGTATATGTCAACAAGGAACACTGTGCTTGCTCCTGAGAATGGATAGCTGTGCAGCCACTGCCATAACCTCTGTAGAATGCTGTGAGATCAGCGCTGTCCAATACGCTAGATGTGCAACAGTGTGTATTATTAAGAATGGTTAGATGCAGTGTCCAATCACTATAACAGTCCATTTTAAGAATTGAACAGGTTCACTTATATAAATGCTGCTAACTGTGCCTGGATTAAGAATGGATAGTGGTTCATTTTAAACAACTCAGAACAGGGTTGGAACAAAGAAGGAGGAGTGGAAGTATATATTATACTATAACAGTGTATTATTAAGAATGGATCTGTGCAGTATATATTATTACTAACAGTGTGTATTAAGAATGGATAGTATGCAGTATATACTGTACTATCGTGGTGATGTATTAAGAATGGATATGTGCAGTCGCTGTACTGTTATACTATAACAGTAAATGTATTAAGAATGGATGCAGTGCAGTATGTACTGTCCCTCGTGGTGATGTCATAAGTGCTGGATATGCAGTCAGTATATACTGTCCCTCGTGGTGATGTATTAAGAATGCTGTTATGTGCAGTATATAATGTACTATGGTGATGTATGGTTAAGACTGGATGTTGCAGTATATAATTATATGTTATACTACAGTGTGTATTATTAAGAATGGATAGTGGTGCAGTATATATTATACTATAACAGTGTGTATTATTAAGAATGGATAGTGGTGCAGTATATATTATACTATAACAGTGTGTATTAAGAATGGATAGTGGTGCAGTATATATTATACTATAACAGCGTGTATTATTAAGAATGGATAGTGGTGCAGTATATATTATACTATAACAGTGTGTATTATTAAGAATGGATAGTGGTGCAGTATATATTATACTATAACAGTGTGTATTATTAAGAATGGATAGTGGTGCAGTATATATTATACTATAACAGTGTGTATTATTAAGAATGGATAGTGGTGCAGTATATATTATACTATAACAGTGTGTATTATTAAGAATGGATAGTGGTGCAGTATATATTATACTATAACAGTGTATTATTAAGAATGGATAGTGGTGCAGTATATATTATACTATAACAGTGTGTATTATTAAGAATGGATAGTGGTGCAGTATATATTATACTATAACAGTGTGTATTAAGAAAGATAGTATCATTATATCAAAATACTGATAACAGATAAAATAAATAAATAAAATACATTGTTCATTTGATGGTAAACAGAATTAGAATCCAGACAGTTTGTTAGAAAAAGGGTAATAATAAAATAAATAAATAAAGCTCATATTGTTTAAAATCAGACACTTACTAATACAGGGTATAACAGAATTAGGGAAACGATCGCTCATATTGTTTCAAACCCAGACACTTACTAATACAGGGTATAACAGAATAGAAGGGATGTGATTGAATGTATATATACAGTTCACATGGCGTTGCACAAGTAAGCTTCCAGTGTTGTTACTAATGATTATTACACAGGTGGAGTTTGTACAAAAAAACATATTGCTGCACTTTGAAGAGTCAGAATTGTGTAAATCACTTGTTTCCATGAAGCTGCTTTGAGAATAAGCAGCTCTCCTGCTGCAGCCCCTTGTCTGCTCATTGTATTTGACACATTGAAACTTGTATTCTGTGATGACAGTTTCCATCCCAACCATGATCACAATACAGTATGAGTTCACAGAAAGACATTCCTCAGACACTTTGCTGAGACTTGCCTCTGTTGTCCTCAGCTGTTGTGCGGTTTCCTGCTGAGAGGGAAAATGTGTTTTAATTTGGGAGTTAAAAAAGGGTAAAGTAAGACTATTAATTAAAAATAAATCAATAAAATAAGAGAAATAGCTCCTCTTAGACCCGGTGACATTATGTTGACTCGGAAATGTCTTCATCTAGACAATGTGGGGAAGCTATAAAAAAGGCCAACAAGATGCTCGGATATATTGTGAGACGTGTTGAATTCAAATCAAGGGAAGTAATGTTAACACTTTACAATGCATTAGCAAGACCACATCTATAATATTGTGTTCAGTTCTGGTCACCTCGTTACAAAAAGGATATTGCTGCTCTAGAAAGAATGCAAAGAAGAGCAACCAGAATTATCCCGGGTTTAAAAGGCATGTCGTATGCAGACAGGCTAAAAGAATTGAATCTATTCAGTCATTCTGACAAGGGGCTGGCTTTGTAGAGGAGCCTAGCTAGTAAGTAAGAGTTGTAATTTTATACAATTTTGTTTCCCACAGATCCCATAGAGAGCCACGCTATCCCTGAATCTGAAGCACAGGAAGGGCCAAAGATAGAAGCAGTTTACACACAAGAGGAGTCCTTTGAGCAGGAGTGGTGTGCAAGTCTAATACAGGTTACAGGGCTGACATGTGTTAAAGAGGAAGACATCCCTGAACAGGAATGTGTTCCTATTAAAGAGGAATTCATAGAACAGAAATGTGTCTCCATCGCAGAGGAACTTCCTACTGAAAATAATGTCTGTACACTTGAGGAGAACAACAAGCTGGGATCCAACCTGTGTGATGATTCTCCATCTGAATGTGATCTGGGATTTGGAGGTAATCCTACAAAACAAGCAGCATTGAGCTGCCTATTCATCCTGCAGAACCTGGTACTGAACACCAGCAGTGTGCTTGAGATTCATATTTTAACAAGGGGAGCTGCCCAACCACTATGTCAACAAGGACATCACTGTGCTTGCTCCTGAGGCACCTGCTAGATGTGCAGCCACTGCCACGCCTCTTTAGAATGCTGTGAGATCAGCGCTGTCCAATCACGCTCCTGGAGTCCATTCCACTCCTCATTGAACAGGTTCACTTCTATAAAGTGCTGCTCCTGTGCCTGGATGGATCTTTAATTGGTTCATTTAAACAACTCAGAACAGGGTTGGAACAAAGATCATGAGTGGAAGGGCCAGCTTTGGACACCCCTGTGTTAGATCTGTGCCTTTCCCCATTTCTGGTAGACTGTTTGCAGTTGTGCTGCTCCCACAGCTTTACAGAGCTGCAGGGATCACATGTCCCATCACTGGGTGATGTCACATCCAGTCAGGTTGCTTAGTGTCCCCAGAAGAAACATTTCAGTAGAGCATTTCTGTGGAGAGTATGCAGCAGCATCGCCACAATGAGAGTGAATCCGTATTGTATGACCCATCAGTCTTATTTTATTTCTTACACTTTATTCAAATACAATATCATTTTAAAAGCTCATCTCACTACAACTATCCCAGGGACTGTAATGTTTGCTCTCAGCGGCACATTTCACTCTTTGTGTGTCTCACAGTAAGCATTGCTGTGTTGTTATTGTCATGTTTATGACAGTGAAAGCCCTGCAGAACAGTTGCATGTGGAAGAATGAAGCCCTGCAGAACAGTGCATGTGGGAGAATAACCTTTGTCTCTCTTCTCTTTCTTTCTTTAGCTTCTAAAGTAGATGAAGGAGAACACGACTCCACTCCATCACCCCAGTGTAAAAACTCTTCTAGAGGCAAACCACCGTGCAAGAAACACAGAAAAACGACACCCCAAGAAGAGTATGTGAAGACATTGAGAACTCACTCAGTTAAAATCCCTTCTTTACAAGACAGACACCCACTTACTGTGGAGAATACAGAGACACCACATTCTGCATGTTTTAACAATTCTGAAACCCAGGGCAACTTGAAGACCTTGCCTCATTCTATTAAAGGTGGGAAGAGTTCCTGTCAATTAGACGCTCCTGAAACTCACAAGGGAAATCCCACAGGAGGGACTACGTGTTCCTGGGCTGATTGTGGGAAGAGTTTCAATCATATATCACTGCTTAAAAGACACCAGCGCATTCACACAGGAGAGAAACCTTCCCACATACAGTCCAGTGATAAGAGTTTCACACAGTTAGGAAATCTTCATTCACACCAGCGCATTACACAGGAGAGAAACCTCATCACTGTGATGTTTGTGGGAAGGATTCAGCCAGTTAGGAGACCAAAAAAGGCACCATCAAATTCACACAGGAGAGAAACCTTATCACTGTGATGTTTGTGGTAAAGAGATTCAGCCAGTTAGGAGTCCTTAAAAGACACCATCAAATTCACACAGGAGAGAAACCTTATCACTGTGATGTTTGTGGGAAGACATTCAGCCATTTAGGAAACCTTAAAAGACACCATCAAATTCACAGGAGAGAAACCTCATCACTGTGATGTTTGTGGGAAGAGATTCAGCCAGTCTAGGAGACCTTAAAAGACACCATCAAATTCACACAGGAGAGAAACCTCATCACTGTGATGTTTGTGGGAAGACATTCAGTCACATAGAAACCTTAAAAACACAAAGCCATTCACAGGAGAGAAACCTCATCACTGTGATGTTTGTGGGAAGAGATTCAACCTGTTTGGAAACCTTAAAAGACACCATAAAATTCACACAGGTGTGTAATCCTATCCCTGTACTTAATTGCTGGCTCTTACAGGAATCGAACATTCTCAGAATTGCAGAGACTTGGGGACACTTAAACAACAGGAGGACATTTGACTAAATACAGAAATATTTACTGAAAACAAAATAATAAACTTGCTTGATAAACAGGGTCACCCCTAATCACAATCTGTTCAGATCAAAAGCTCAGACCACAAATATGAACGAGTACGTCTTGTATTCATCGTCTTGTTGAGCATTCGGATTGTGTTACCTCACATTAGTAATATATTAAATAGATTGTTATTATGAATGCACGTTTCTCTTTCCTTTCTCATGCGTTGCTCAGCCTCTTGCAGTGGGTTCTATGGAAGCTTCCCCGATACCACGGTGAATCTGCGGTACCTCAAGACACAGCACAGTGTACTGCAGTTATCATGCGGGCAGCTTGCAATGTAAAGCAGTACTGTTTCCAGCAGGGGGCACCAGAGAGCTTTTAGGAATGTAATGGGCTGCATACCATTGCTTCTTAACGAGATGATTTCTGCTCAGGATGTGTTTAATACTGCCCTCTCACTCTTGGGTACTCTATTAACAAACGCAGGTTCTGTGTTTTTAATATCAATTTGTTGTTTGACAACGAGACTACTAAACCAAATAAAATCTATATTAAAAATGTTTTGCTGCCTGTATTAAATGTTGTTTTAAATGTTGTTCAGTGTCTTGTCAATCAAGGATTTCATTTTAAAAATCCAGTAATAAATACCGTAGATGTCCTTGTTTCTGCATTTCTTATATATACCATGACTGGAGTAGCTTTTTAAACTGCTGTCTGCTCATACAAGCGATCCATGTACAATCAGGCATATATTTTGTCATTAAGTATTATATAGCTCTGTGGTTTATACAAATAGTTTTTACATGTTTAACTTGATGTTGCTTTGAAGCCTATTTCAGTTCTACGCCTTCCTGTAAAATGTTCCCCGCTGTTACAAGTTTGTTATAACTTTTTATTATTTATGTTTTTGGGATAAGCACTCTCGTTAGATATTTTATCGATCTGTAGTTTCAAGTCGTTATTATTTGTAGTGTTTTTTTAGGTTGTGAGATTTTAATCAGCAATCTCACACCTGCGACTGCATGGGGATGGAGGATTTATAAACTACAGAATTGGGAATGGAAGACAGAATTTTCAATACTTGGAAATGGGACTTTTAACAACAATGCTTCCATCTTTTGTTTGAAGTAGATTATGATTAGCTGCTCCGCAGTTTTAGTATGCAACTCTGTACTAAATCCACAAGTTTGGTGCAATTGACCCAGATTGTTGTCATTGCTGGCTTCATTAGGAGCACTAGGCACTGGGAAATGTAGTTCTGATGCCATTTTAAAATCCCAGAATTACATTCTCTTTAACAGATTTGCATAAGTGCTGTGAGCTACACCACTATCTGTGGAAGAGGCTGAAAGCAGAGCCACGCAATGCTGTTACAAAGCAATGCCAGCAGCATTCATCTGGAGAGCCTGCACAACCTCTGCACCAGATTTACAACCTAATAAAGTCAAGAATACCAAATCTGCTAACAGCACTGGAAGATGCTATTGATAGTGATAGTGTTGGAATGGAGACTCAAGAGGCTGTCCCTGGAACATCAGGTATCATTCACTACAAAATGAGTATTCAAATCAATTCAAAATGAGTATTCAAATCAATTCAAAATGAGTATTCAAATCAATTCAAAACTTGCCATTCTGATCGCTCTATCGCTCTGCTCCTTCCCCCTAAACTACAAAATTTGCCTATCTCATTCTGAAAAGCAACAGTTCTTAAAAGATATCTTCAAATTTAACTTTTTTTTTTTTCTTTTTAAGATGTGGAATCAACCCTCACAGCTGTAGTTGAATCATGTAACACAGTTATTATTTATTTATTTATTTATTTTTTATATTTAATTTATTTTATAAATGTAGTCGTTTTTTTAAAATTATTTTCTCCCAATTTGGAATGGCCAATTATGATTAGAAGCTCAGCTCACTGCTACCATCCCTGGGCTGACACGGGCATGAGATCAAAGCTGTCCTCCACAGCGTGTAAACCATCAGCCGGGAACTCCTGTGCGGACAGACATGCAGTAAGCATCGTCAGAGGACAAAGCTCTCGGGCAGCTTTCAAACCCCGGAAGCCAGTCTGTGTCGCTGGTGTGGTGAAAGACACCCTGGCCAACCTTGTAGGAAATCCACGGGCGACACTCGGCCAATGGTTATATTTTTAATTTGGAATAGCCTGTCAAACAGCAAGTTAGAGATCACGCGCATTTGCTTTACGTGGAGTTTTTTGTTTAAACAGCTTCAGTGGTTTTTTTAATGATATAACAGAGGATCAACTTTAAATCCACAGTCCCCTCCCCTCCCTCCCTATTTCGTGCCTGTGGTCATCCATTAATCTATATTCATTTAAAATATTCCTTAATGTTGATACAAAAGAAAGCTGAAAACAGTGACATCTAGTGGAGAACATAAACCAGACACAGTCCTTACCTGTCAAATCACAGCTACAATAACAATTGTTGTACAAATAACCATTTTAGAGTCACTGTGCACACACTAGAATCAACCATCACAGACTAGCAACTCTGCACACACAGGAATCAACCATCACAGACTAGCAGCTCTGAGCACACTGGAATCAACCATCACAGACTAGCAGCTCTGCACACACTAGAATCAAACATCACAGACTAGCAGCTCTGCACACACTAGAATCAACCATCACAGTTCAGCAGCTCTGCACACACTAGAATCAACCATCACAGACTAGCAGCTCTGCACAAACTGGAATCAACCATCACAGACTAGCAGCTCTGCACACACTAGAATCAACCATCACAGACTAGCAGCTCTGCACATACTAGAATCAACCATCACAGACTAGCAGCTCTGCACACTAGAATCAACCATCACAGACTAGCAGCTCTGCACACACTAGAATCAACCATCACAGACTAGCAGCTCTGCACACACTAGAATCAACCATCACAGACTAGCAGCTCTGCACACACTAGAATCAACCATCACAGACTAGCAGCTCTGCACACACTAGAATCAACCATCACAGACTAGCAGCTCTGCACACACTAGAATCAACCATCACAGTTAGCAGCTCTGGACACTGGAATCAACCATCACAGACTAGCTTTATTTGCTCTTATCTGCATGAGATCAAAGAACAGCCACATAGACTGCATTTAATCCTGAACTTCAGAATACAAAGTGAATCTGCCAAGTGTTTAAGTCTGTAGTAGTGGTTAAATTTAATCACATCCTGATGTTAATTTTTTCAATATTTAATTGTCAAACTGATGTAATTATCATTTTCTTTATTTTTTGTTTATTGCTTCAGTGGTTTGTCACAGTGGTAAAACAAGCTTGAACACGGCATTATTATATTTTTTGTTTTAATTGTAAACTTGTATTGTAACTCCTTGAAATGTATTCCCTTACCTTTTTTGTTTAAACGCCCTGTTCACAAAGGCTGTTTTATCAGTCACTAAATCACAGAGGATTAAAATAGTATTGGTTTTAACAATAAATAATTAAACTCAAATGGGAGGTGTTGGGTCACGGGGCTTCCTGTACTGTAAACCTGGACTTCATGGAGACGGGCAGAATGGAGCTCTCGATATTCCTTTTCAAATGCTGCCATGTTGTGGATTAAGAACTGTTTGTTGTAAAATAAATATTAATCTATCATGGGGAGCTCAGTTGCCCTTTGAAATGATTCGTATTAAACCTAACCCCTGGTACAAAAATAGACATTTCAGATACATTCTCAAAATACAGCAAAAACAATATTTACAGGATAACCAGGACAGTACTGTGTATAAATAATACAGTTTTCTGTAATTGCTCTTATTTGAAATTATTCTCATGCATTTATCATGCTTACTACATGTTCTTACTGGACTCATATCAGCAAATAGTTATTATCAGGTTTAGCTGCTCTTAGTCGAATTCACTCTTATAATTTACTGTGTGCTTTATTATTTTGCTCTTACTTGAATTGATTTTATGGTACTTTCATAACTGCTCTTATCTGTATTATGATATTTTGTAATGTGATATTTTATAATGTGATACTTTGTACTATGATAACTTGTAACAATTATAAGCAGCCCTGGATAGGGGCATCTGCTAATTAATAATAATAATAATAATAATAATAATAATAATAATAATAATAATAATAATAATAGTCATTGCTGAATAATACTACCTGTACTACTCACTGTAAACAGCAGAGGGCACCAACAATCGCTTGTCACTGAGCTGTGTTCAGATTTTTTTTTAAAAATGTTAGGGTTAGAAGCAACAGTTCTACTAAATGGCCACACGATGGCAGCCTTGGATAAGGAATAGCGAGAGCTAAGTTCTGCTCTTAGTCAAATTCAGTAAAGTTATTATTATTATTATTATTATTATTATTATTATTATTATTATTATTATTATTAGTTTATTTAGCAGATGTCTTTATCCAAGGTGACAGAGACTAGGGTGTATGAACTATGAGTCAGTGGCTGAGGTGGGATTTAAACTGGGGACCTCTTGGTTACAACCCCTTTCTTTAACCACTGGACCACACAGTCTCCAAATAAGAGGTGAGAGAATGGATTTTAAAGATAGTTAGCCAATCCTATCGCATATACACACAGCTTTTTGCTTATTAACAACTTTTGGATCATGACAGCTTTGTTATGGCTACCAAGAGGTTGCTAATAAAAAGCATCTACTGCATTAACAAGCAACACTAGTTATTAGTCTATTAACAAACAGCAGACGGTTTGTTAAATGTTTAGGGTCAATGTTCAGGTTAGATTAAGTATAGTTACCCTAGAAGCCCACAAATGTATACATATATTTAATTGGGGGTTCCTAGAGTAACTATACTTAATCTAACACTAACTCCTAAGCCAAAACCGGACCTTAAAGTCTATTCCCTAACACTGAACAATTAACAAGTCTGCTCCCTATTAAAAGAATAGTGACTAAATGCTTATTGATCTGTGTACTGTGTGTTTGTTAATTGTTAATAGGTGCCCTTTAAGATAAAGTGTGATCATTTATTGTGCATTTAAAAGGATCATTAAAAAAAGAAAAAAGAAATTTGAATGTTTTGGAAACAAAAGACAACAACAACACAATGCACAGGAATGTTTTTTAGCTGCTGTTTAATGATGATCACATTAAGAAGAGTATGGCAGCTCCAACCAGGTAAATACAAGAGGCTACACACACTTAATGGATCCACTATACATGAGCGCAGGAATAAGATTGCTATATATCTGTTTTTATTTTTTTATTTACAGTAAAAGATTTTTTTGATGCTTTATTATTAACATTTTATTAATATCTAATAGATAGTTAATAATGACTTTGTCAGGCATTAATTACAATGTAATAATTACACATACAAAGAGGAGCCTGGTATTCAAATGTATTTTTAATACTCAAATCTACAATCATTTACTAACACGCTGTCACTTAATTATTAAGCATCTATGAATCAATTTATAACATTAATAAGACATCAATAAACATCCTTTTCATATAAAGTGTTAACATTTATTTTTTCAAATTCTTTTTATTTCATAAAGAGTCTCCTCTCTCAGAGCTTTTCAAAGTGTTGCGCTAGAGGGCGCTGCAGAGTGCATATAAAACGTGCTTTTGAGTTCTGTCGTTCATAGACAGCCCGGCTGATTTTTTTCTGCCAACGCAGACAGACAGGCAAACTGTAACCAACTCAAGAGACCCAAAACCATCGAAAAAGAGAAAGCAAGCAAGCATGGAAAATAGAAAGAAAGCACTTTTTTCTCTTTTCTTTAGCTCTCTACTTTGCAGTCGATGCGCTGGCTGAGGCAGTTGTAGCAGTCCAGGTGGCGGTTTCGACAGCCACTGCACTTGAGCTCCAGGGCCTTCTCACACTCCAGGCAGTCTCTCCGCTGGGCAGTGCAGTCTCCGCAGTACACCCTCTCCCGGCACACATTGCACGTTCTCCTGCGGTTTTGGCAGTTGTTGCACTTCAACAGCTTGTCCTGGGGGATCTTGGTGCAGTTGGGGCAGTCCTGCTCGAACACAGCACAGTCCCCGCAGGCCTTCTTGTACTCAGCAGACTTGCAGGACTGGCAGTTGCTCATCCTATCATTGCAGTTGTTGCAGACGGTAATCTTGTTCCAGCACTCATCACATGGGGTCTTGCCTTTGCACCGGAGGCAGGACAACTGCAGCTCATAAGAGCACTTCTCGATGGTGAAGCCCAGTGTCCTCAGGTTAGTGAAGCCTGCCTGGACCTGCGCTGAGTCGTCGTTCAGGTAGAGCTGGGTGTAGGTGAAGTACTTGTGCACTTTGTTCTCAATGTTCCACTGCGAGAAGGGCTCCTGTGAGAGGGGTATGTCGATCTTCCTCTCGCACATGTCGCTGAAACACTTCTTAAGGCAGGGCGAGTTGGTGGTGTAAAAGACCACACAGCCGCCGCCTTGCAGGGTCTGTTCCAGCTTCCCCCCCAGCCACTCTGCCCCCGTCATGGCCCTCTGCTGCTGGCCTGGGTTCAGGTCCCATCCCTCTGTCGGCTCCCTCAGGATTCTGAACTCGGAGCATTTCTTTTCTTCTGGGACGTCCGGGTTTTGCTCCGGGGACACAGCTATGTAGTTTGCAGCCTGCGTGGTGCTGAAGTCTTTTGCCAGTTTCCTGATGGTGGGCTGTTGCAGGGATATCCCATTCTCCAGGTACTGGACTGGACTGGTCCCACTGCACTGCCCCGGGGTCAGCCCGATCTGGATTGAAGCTGATCTGGATTAGATGTCCGGGGCTGTCTAAATTTTAAGAAGGAAAGAGAGAGAGAGAGAGAGAGAGAGAGAGAGAGAGAGAGAGAGACAAAAGAGACTGTTAGTGGTTTGACATATTTCAAATTCAACAAAACCCAGCCATTGATGTGTCATCTGGAATAAACCAAAAGTTTATTATGCCAGTATAAATATGGATAGAGACCCGTGACTTTTCACAAATGTAAAAAACATGAAATAAAACTAGATGCAAAATAAAACACAAAGTAAAAAAATGCAAAAAATCACCGTGATGCAAACATAGACATTCATTTTTTTAAATATGGAGGTTTATACAAGAATCTTAAATACTGCAATCGTAGTTCAAGGCACAGCTGTAAAAAACAGAAGTGTTGTCTAGCACGTGCACAAAAAATAGCAAGTGCTTTGTGACACAGGAATGAAATATTGTGATGGAAGAAAAGAGACATTTGATTTATGTACCTGTGGTTTCCATTGACTGAACAATTTGGTAACACTTTACAATAATGAGCACAAATTCCTAATGAATTCTGAGGGAATAGCCCAGGAATAACACATCCTCTGAGTTCTGATGCTGATCACATGTGTAAGCCCTAACTCCAAGCCTAGTCTGTAAACCTGTCCTTAACCCTGACCACAACCCTAACCTTAACCCTTACGTGATCAGCATCACAACTCGGAGGATGTTTATAAGTTATTCATGTGTTATTCCTGGGCTATTCTGTCAGAATTCATTAGGAATTTGTGCCCATTATTGTAAAGTATTACTACCGATTTAAACACATCATCATCATAATAATAATAATAATAATAATAATAATAATAATAATAATAATAATAATAATAATAATTAGTTCCCACAGTAAGACTGCAACAACCATTACAAAAACGAAAATGCTTGCGTTTAATTCTTAATAATCTGAATGTTTGTGCTAGATTGAAGCTCCTTATGAATATGTTACACACTTATGAAAGATGCTTTGTTTAGAGTCAAACATTGTTTTATTACAACTGTGATTGTGAAAAAATAAATCAACCTGGCATCCTCTATCAGACCCATAGGAGATATTTAATGAGCAAGCCATATCACACTTGCACCAAGAGCCCAAATAGGTGCCCTGTCCCATACAAAACAATACTTTAAGTATACTTGTGCCAGTTTAGTATGGTTTTAGTATACTAACAGTATACTTTTTTTATTATTTTTATTTAATAACTAATAGCATACTTATAGTACACTAAACTATACTATGTATGGGGTGCTATATATACTGTACGTGTTGTTTCTCACATATATGAATATATGTATACATATATGAATGTATTTTTGTTGTTTTTTGGATATTAAAATGTATTTTCACATTTATAACTCTTTGACTCAATGACCTGCAGCACTGAGCAATGCGTCCCTATCGCTGTAACCTCGAAGAATGGTTTCTGTGGAACACTTACTCCTTCACCAGTGTCCTCAGCACATCTGGGTTGATTTCTTCAGCGCTGCCAATCCCAATCTGGAGCAGGAGCAGCAAGGTCACACAGCTGAGACGCATCTTTCACTCCGGGCTGCACCGGAAACAACAAGAAAGCACAACCTGACATTTCATAAGCACCACCCAAAGCATTGGGGTGACAAAAAGGGGTCCCAGTATTACTGTCGCTGTAGTTTAATTTGCCCAAACTATAGCCAATGCTAAGTCTGCTGTGGCATCATAATTTGTACTGGGTTACAGCAGCACATGCAGAGATGGACACTGAAACACAAACACAGAAAGACACTTAAAAACACAAACACATAGACACACACACACAGAGAAAATACACCTTCGGAAAAGTAGTATAGTGTTACACCCACCCACACTCACAAACAAACAAAAAATAATATCACCCACACATACAATCTGAGCACACTTACAGTACAATCCAGTGTGTTTATACAGCAAGCATTCAACACACCCAGAATTTTTTATTATTTTATTTTTTGTACAAAGTCAACCCCTGATCTTTAAGTGTTTTCAAAAACTTACCTCTGTTCAGTGTTCAAAGTAAAATTCACTCTGTGACTTGATTGTAGTGAATGCACAGGGATCTCTCATGCCTTCATCTTTTATACTGTACATATCTCTACTTGGAACCAGTCCAGGAGACTTTGCAAACTGATAAGGTGACAGCTGAGTTATTGTAGGTGGGAGTTGCTGCAGGTGATTATTTGTTTTAACTTGCCCCTGAACTAAAAAAACTAAACTGTTCCCAGGAAAAAGGTATCAGTGAACCTTTATAAAACAGGTTTGTATTTCGTTAATAATTATTACAATGCTTTTTAATTATTGTGTTACCTGGTCCCATGTGTTGCTACAACTGTAAGTAAGGTGTGCATATTGTTTTAATTATTATTTTACATCTTAACCACTTTTTTACACGTTTTGCTCAGAACTATGTTTTCCATCATCCTACATATGTGAGCGTGAGGATGATGGGATATGTAGTTCTGGGCAGATACATGCCAAGCTATCTTGGAAAGAGTGGACTGCAATTTAAAAGTGTAAAAAACACCTTAGTTACCCTTTAATAATATATATTGTAAGGCCTTGCGTCGGGTCCAATGATACAGTTAGCTGCCTATTACTGCCTCGTTTAGGGGTTTGAATCTTTTAGTGATGCGGTAACATGCTGGCATGGGAAGCGGGTGATATGGGTTTGAGACCAGGCTCTGACGGTCGGTTCCAAATACTGTAACTACTAGTGATAAACTGCAGTTCTGTTGAGTGTATGGAGAAACGGGGACTGCAGGCGGCGTGGTAGGGTTGAGAGAGGGAGGGGGTAGATAATAGCGAACCCTCACCTCTAAATATAGCACTACACCACTGTGTGTGTGTGTGTGTGTGTGTATATATATATATATATATGCATATGTATTGTAGCGGAGGCGTCTCTGGTCCGCAGCAGGAATAAATGAAGACAAACAGGTTGTAGTTCAAAGCAGTTAAAACCGCTATTTTTATTGAACTGGAATGGTAGGCAAAAGGATAAAGCTCAGGTATAGGCGACACCAACAACACACCCGCAACACAACCGCTCCAAAGCTGCGCTCAGGCAGCTACTAAATAGGGATTCCCCTCGAACCCTATTGGCTCACACACACAAGGGCGCATTTACATGCACATGGATCAATTGCTCAGCAAGCAGCTGACTGGCGGAACTGAACACAAATCACACAAAAGTGAAGCGCGTTTCATGCCTCGCTCCACTCAGGGATGCCACGCTCGCTCCGCTCAGGGATGCCACGCTCGCTCTACTCAGGGATGCCACACCCGCTCCACTCAGGGATGCCACGCTCGCTCCACTCAGGGATGCCACGCTCGCTCCACTCAGGGATGCCACGCTCGCTCCACTCAGGGATGCCACGCCCGCTCCCCTCAGGGATGCCACGCCCGCTCCGCTCAGGGATGCCACGCTCGCTCCGCTCAGGGATGCCACGCTCGCTCCGCTCAGGGATGCCACGCTCGCTCTGCTCAGGGATGCCACGCTCGCTCTGCTCAGGGATGCCACGCTCGCTCTGCTCAGGGATGCCACGCTCGCTCCGCTCAGGGATGCCCTCCTGTCTGTCACCAACTCACCTAAGTGTGCCCGAGCTGCCTCTCTCTCCTCTGTCCTAATTCTCCTCGACCTCTCTGCTGCCTTTGACACTGTTGATCACTCTATTCTACTATCATCTCTTGCTGACCTGGGGATCTCTGGCACTGCTCTGGCCTGGTTCTCCTCCTACCTCTCCAACGGCACTTACCAGGTAACCTGGCGTGGAGCAACCTCCGCACCTCACCCTCTCTTAACTGGAGTCCCCAAGGGTCAGTCTTGGGTCCTCTCCTGTTCTCTCTCTACACCCGCTCCCTGGGCCCCTCACCGCATCCTATGGTTTCTCATACCATTTCTATGCTGATGATGCTCAGATTTTCCTCTCCTTCCCACCTCTGACTCCACCATCTCCTCCCGTATCTCTACCTGTCTGTCTGCTATTTCCTCCTGGATGCACTCGCATCACCTCAAACTCAACCTCTCTAAATCTGACCTCCTTTTCTTTCCCTCCTCCTCCCCCTCCACTGATCTCTCTATCTCTGTTCCTCTGGAATCTACCACACTCTCTCCCTCTTCCTCCGCTAAGAACCTTGGAGTCACCCTGGACCCCTGCCTCTCTTATTCCCAGCACATCTCCACTCTGACACGCACTTGCCGATTCTTCCTGAGCAACATCCGAAGAATCCGACCCTTCCTCACCAACTACGCTACCCAGCTCCTGGTCCAGGCCCTGGTACTCTCCCGCCTAGACTACTGCAACTCCCTCCTGGCTGGCCTCCCTGCGTCCGCCACCCGTCCGCTCCAGCTCATCCAGAACTCTGCTGCCCGCCTGGTGTTCTCTCTGCCTCGCTTCGCCCACGCTACTCCACTACTCCGCTCGCTCCACTGGCTCCCGATCACCGCTCGCATCCAGTTCAAGACTCTTGTCCTAGCCTACAGATGCCTTGACCAGACTGCACCCAGCTACCTCCAGACCCTCATCTCTCCCTACACCCCCACTCGACCTCTCCGCTCCGCCTGCACTAGAAGACTGGCTCTACCTCCGCTACGCTCCCCTGCCTCCCGAGCCCGCTCCTTCTCCACCCTTGCTCCGCAGTGGTGGAATGACCTCCCTACAGATGTCAGGACTGCCCAGTCCCTGACCACCTTCCGACGCCTTCTTAAGACTCACCTCTTCAAACAGCACCTGTAGAACTTCTCTGTTGTATCCTGGGACACTATCACCCTTCATTTAAATATGCTTTATTTTGCTCTTATCTGCCCCCTATTTTACTACATTTAATCCTGTACTTCAGAATATTGTAATCTGCCAAGTGTTTAACCTGTAGTATTTTGCACTTAATCATATCCTGATGTAACTATCACTATCTAATCATATCCTGATGTAACTCTCACTATTATCTGCTGTATTATTGAATTGTGGTTTGTCACACTTGAAAAAAAATTATTGTATTTCTTGCTCTTATTGTATGACTTGTATTGTAACACTTGAATGTATTTGTATTTGCTTGCGATTGTAAGTCGCCCTGGATAAGGGCGTCTGCTAAGAAATAAAATAATAATAATAATAATAATAATGCCACGCTCGCTCCGCTCAGGGATGCCACGCTTGCTCCGCTCAGGGATGCCACGCTCGCTCCGCTCAGGGATGCCACGCTTGCTCCGCTCAGGGATGCCACGCTCGCTCCGCTCAGGGATGCCACGCCCGCTCCGCTCAGGGATGCCACGCTCGCTCCGCTCAGGGATGCCACGCTCGCTCCGCTCAGGGATGCTGCCCGCAGGGCTCCCGCTCAGGGATGCCACACCCGCTCTACTCAGGGATGCCACGCTCGCTCCGCTCAGGGATGCCACGCTCGCTCCGCTCAGGGATGCCACGCCCGCTCTGCTCAGGGATGCCACGCTCTCTGCTCAGGGATGCCACGCTCGCTCTGCTCAGGGATGCCACGCTCGCTCCGCTCAGGGATGCCACGCCCGCTCCGCTCAGGGATGCCACGCTCGCCGCTCAGGGATGCCACGCCCGCTCCCACTCAGGGATGCCACGCCCGCTCTGCTCAGGGATGCTCGCTCCACTCAGGGATGCCACGCCTGCTCTGCTCAGGGATGCCACGCCGCTCTGCTCAGGGATGCCACGCCTGCTCGCTCAGGGATGCCCGCTTCGCTCAGGGATGCCACGCCCGCTCCGCTCAGGGATGCCACGCCCGCTCCACTCAGGGATGCCACGCCCGCTCTGCTCAGGGATGCCACGCCGCTCTGCTCAGGGATGCCTGCTCTGCTCTCAGGGATGCCACGCTCGCTCCACTCAGGGATGCCACGCCCGCTCTACTCAGGGATGCCACGCCCGCTCCACTCAGGATGCCACGCTCGCTCTGCTCAGGGATGCCACGCTCGCTCTACTCAGGGATGCCCGCTCTGCTCAGGGATGCCACGCTCGCTCCACTCAGGGATGCCACGCCCGCTCTGCTCAGGGATGCCACGCTCGCTCTGCTCAGGGATGCCACGCTCGCTCTGCTCAGGGATGCCACGCCCGCTCTGCTCAGGGATGCCACGCTCGCTCTGCTCAGGGATGCCACGCCGCTCTGCTCAGGGATGCCACGCTCGCTCTGCTCAGGGATGCCACGCTCGCTCTGCTCAGGGATGCCACGCTCGCTCTACTCAGGGATGCCACGCCCGCTCTACTCAGGGATGCCATGCCCGCTCCACTCAGGGATGCCACGCCCGCTCCACTCAGGGATGCCATGCTCGCTCCACTCAGGTATTAAATTGGGGAATTAAACAAAGGTTTTGGGTATTATATTTTAATCTATATGTATTTAAAAGAGTGAAATGGGTTGTACCAGGGTGGATGAGTGGTGACGTCAGGCCAGAAGCAGGAACTGCAAACACTGACACCACCAGTACTGCAGTTATGGTGTAAAGGCGCTTGCACCGTTTTATTTAAATAATACAAAAATAAGATAAAAAGTTTAAACAGGGGGCTCCCGAGTGGCACATCCAGTAAAAGCACTCGCTAGAGTGCAGGATGCGCTCTATAGTCTGGACTTCGCGAGTTCAAGTCCAGGCTATTCCACAGCCGACCGTGGACGGGAGCTTCCAGGGGGCGGTGCTCAATTGGCCGAGCGTCGCCCGGGGGGAGGGAGGGTTAGGTCGGCCAGGGCGTCCTCGGCTCACCGCGCACCAGCGACCCCTGTAGTCTGGCCGGGCGCCTGCGGGCTTGCCTGTAAGCTGCCCAGAGCTGCGTTGTCCTCCGATGCTGTAGCTGTGAGGCGGCTGCACGCTGAGTTTGCAGTGTGTAAAGAAGCGGGTGGCTGACGGCACACGCTTCGGAGGACAGCGTGTGTTCATCTTCGCCCCTCCTGAGTCAGCACAGGGGTGGTAGCGGTGAGCTGAGCCTAAAAATAATTGGGCATTTCAAATTGGGGAGAAAATAATAAAAACTAATTGGCAACGACTACATTTATAAAAGGAAAAAAAAAAAAGTTTAAACAGAAAACACTTGCTCACAGAGCGAAATAAAAAGGTTAAACAAAAATAATCACAAACACAAAATACTAAACAATACAGGTCAGGCTGGGCAGTAGCCTTCACTGATCCTATACATTATTATATATTTTTTTTTTTAAGATTTTCGTTTTCTCGCTCACTCTCGTTCCTCCTCTTGAACACCCACCCAAAACTCCTCCACCAAGCAAAGGATTTTTCCCCTTTTTATACCATGCGGCTGGAGCCTAATTATCAATTACTCAATTAACTCCAGCCACATTCTCACATGTATTTTGGCAGGGATAGGAAATTAACCCCATCCCTGCCAACCACCACCAAATCACCACACAACAATATTATTTACAGGCAGGGCCCTGCCCTGACACATTTTTATTTTAAATGTATTTAGAGTGAAATGGGTAATCAGGGGAATACATTATTTTGTTATATGTGTTATTTCAGAAAATGAAAAGCTTTTTAGAAAAATAACAAATCTTGAAAACAGGGGTATAAAGTTTGTTATATTCTTTATTCAGAAAAATTAAATTATCAGTAAAAATGGGAAAAACAAAAAGGTACAAAGTGTTGAAAAAATAAATAAATAAAGCTTGAAAGTGTTAAAGCATTAAAATGTTAAAACAAGGATATTTAAAAAAATGACTTTAAGAAAAGGCTTCAGATCCGATGGCTGTACGTCCACGTTGTAGATGCAGCTTTTATTGATACAAACAGATACTGCTAAAAAAATAAGATAAGCTTGGAAATGTAAAACAGTTTGTTAAAATGTATAGAGTTGAAAAATAAAATAAGATTTGAAAATAAAATTATCAGAAAAATGTTAAAAACAAGGTTACAATGCATGTACTTAAATGCATTCAAAGGTATTAACAGAGAGTGAGGAGAGATCGGAGGGGACAGAAAAGAGTAAGTAGGGAGTGAGGAGAAGACCAGTCCCACCTCCCCGTCCAGTGAGACGCGGGGTATGGGACAGGACGTAGAGAGAGGACAGGGCAGCAGGAATTACAGTGTTATCAGGGGACAGCCAGGTTTCAGTGAGAGCAAGGAAATCGAGAGAGAGGTGGGAGGCAAAGGCAGAGATGAAATCAGCTTTGTTAGCAGAGGAGTGACAGTTCCAGAGTGCACCAGGGTGTGTGAGGGGGGGGGAGAGGCAGAGGGATGAGGTTAGAGGGGTTGGAGGAGCAGCAGCAGATAGAGGGCAGATGATGAGGGCGAGAGGACAGAACAGGGATGTGAGAGACAGTCATAGCAGGACAGGCAAGACAAATAGGTACAGTGGGAGCGGTGGGGTGGAGGATACAGACCTGACTAGTAGATGGCTTCTTCCAGAGCGCTGTTGGGTTCGGATCTATTCAACAGTGTCTCGGCGCAGGCCTCCCTCGCTAGACTCCTACAGCTAGACTCCCGGCTCTTTTGTTGAGGCTCTTGGTTTGCTGGCGCTTCTTGCTGGCGCAGAAATAGGCTGCTTGATTAATATTACAACTGCGTGGCAAAAGAACCAACTAAACTGTGTGGAAACCAATCAAATAGCAAATCAACTTCTAATCAATTTAACCACACTCACCTGGTACTAATCACACACTAACTCAGCTATTTCAAACACCACCTTACAATGTTACCAAATGTAGTTAATTTAAAATTACTTGAAGCAGGAACTTACCTATCTGCCTCGGTCCCTGGTTACCTGTAGACTGACAACTATTAGATACCCACCCTTAAATAGGTTCCACCTCACTTTGCAAGGGAACTGGCACAGCTGCTAACTGCTCTAGAGACAATACTTTCACACACTTCACTTCAATAAAGATGTGAAGTAATATAAAATCAATTATCACAACATTTCGGACTTGAAGTCCTTCAGCTAGCTTATCTTATAAATTACTCAAATGTAGGACAAATCCTAAAAAACAAAATTTAAACCCCTTTCAACGTTTGATCGGACGCTCCGATTATCATCAGGGACTCTGCTGTAAATCAAAGTGGACACAACTGGGCTGCTTCATACACAGTGACAACTCTTGTATTCAATTAGTCTAATAACTTAATGTTCGTATTATTTCAATGATCTTAATAGTGCAAATTTGCAGAAACTGCATTTGATGGTTTGTGTGGACGGTACCTTCCTCTTCTTAATTAAAAGGGTTTCTCAATTGACGATATCAATTCAGTATCGCTTCCGAGCAAACGTTGGGGTTTTGAAACCTTGTTTTAGGATTTTTTTTTTTTCGTACACTGGGGTAATTTTTAAATAACTACTTTTAGTTTGTTTATATTATAATTGAATTCTGAACTTTGACAACCGATAGCCCAGCAGAGTGTGAGACACTCATCATACCTGTACATTTGAGCAGATTCATATGACCTATGGAACATGACTGTTCTAATACGTATTACTAACTCTCTGTTTATGAAACATGATAAGCATAACTTTTCATTAAGATGTCAAACTGTTAAAAGAAAAACTGCAGACTAATCTGATGGGTAAATAAAAACTGCAGACTAACCTGCAGACTAATCTGATGGGTTCTGTAAGAAACTGTTCAATACTGTACTTTGCTGCCTTCCAAAGAGAACTTGTCTGCATATCTTTTTTGCAACAATTAGGGGAGTATTTACCCTCAGTTAAAAAAATGAAATGAAATGCGTGTGACACTTTTTGGCAAAGAGGGGTGAAAAAATATTCTAAGCATGCGCAGATGAATTGGCATGACTGCGCGTGTGTTCTGACTACAAATGAGACGCTATTCTTCCCATGACACTATTGGGCACAACACCGTGTTGTGACTGTGCGGAGTTGTGTGCGCACTTGTCGGTTTTACCCCCCTCGTAACTGAAAGCAGGCGAATTGAGTTTGACAGCCCTGTGTTTAAACCCTGCTTATAGACACTCAAACTGAAGTGTGACTGATTGAACACACTGTGACCACTTATCTACCAAGGGCTCATCACCACGGCTTCAGCAAACGCAGTTTTGCATATCGACTCTGTTCACAAAAGCCTGTTCTTCACACAGCCGTTAGATGGTGTCCACACACCTTTTTTAATGTTTTAATTTACATTTTGCATGTTTTATCAGGAAGGCGTGTGGACACTGTGAAGAACAAACTTTCATAAAAAGAGTTTATTTGCATTTTGATGTTTTATCAGAAAGGTTTGTGGGCTTATCTCTTATCTGAAGGCTGTGTGAAGAACAGGCTTTTGTGAACAGAGTCGATATGCAAAACTTGTGTTTGCTGAAGCCGTGTGATGAACCCTTTTGCTGAAGCCGTGTGATGAAACGGAGACTAACAGAAGTAGATTGGAGTAAAATAGAGAAAACATCCACAGAAAAAGGATGGCTGTTTTTTAAAAATGTAGTACTAGAGGCACAAAACAATTACATCCCAAAAGTAGACAAATCTAAATCTAAAAGAAAATGGCCAAAATGGTTTAATAGATCAATTAAAAAAAATATTCAGCGAAAAAAGGCACTTTACAGAGCATTTAAAAGGGACCAAAAACAAACCACACAGAAAGAGTACTTGGAACTGCAAACACAAGTCAAAAAGGAAGTTAGAAAGGCCAAGAGAGAAATAGAAATCAATATTGCTAAGGGGACTAAAACCAATTCCAAAATGTTTTTCCAATATTATAACATCAAGAGAACATTCAAAGAGGAGGTTAAATGTCTAGAGACACAAATGGCAAAATCATAGATGAAGAAAAAAAAAATAGCAAATATATTAAATGATTACTTTTGACAGGTTTTTACAAAGGAGGACACGGACAACATGCCCGACATGTCGACCTGTTCCTATCCAATTTTAAATAACTTTAGCATAACAGAGGCAGAAGTGTTAAAGGGACTAGGAGCTCTTAAAATAAACAAATCCCCTGGGCCAGATGAGATCCTCCCAATAGTACTCAATGAAATGAAAGAAGTTATTTACAAACCGCTAACCAAGATCATGCAACAGTCTCTTGACACAGGGGTTGTACCGACAGACTGGAAAATAGCAAACGTAATACCGATCCACATAAAGGGAGACAAAACCGAACCAGGTAACTACAGACCAATAAGCCTGACTTCCATTATATGTAAACTTATGGAAACTATAATAAGATCCAAAATGGAAAATTACCTATATGGTAACAATATCCTGGGAGACAGCCAGTATGGTTTTAGGAAAGGGAGATCATGTCTAACTAACCTACTTGACTTTTTTGAGGATGCAACATTGAAAATGGACAACTGCAAAGCATACGACATGGTTTATTTAGATTTCCAGAAAGCTTTTGACCAAGTCCCGCATAAAAGATTAATTCTCAAACTGAACGCAGTAGGGATTCAAGGAAATGCATGCACATGGATTAGAGAGTGGTTAACATGTAGAAAACAGAAAGTACTGATTAGAGGAGAAACCTCAAAATGGGTGAGGTAACCAGTGGTGTACCACAGGGATCAGTATTAGGTCCTCTGCTATTCTAATCTACATTAATGATTTAGATTCTGGTATAGTAAGCAAACTCGTTAAATTTGCAGGCGACACAAAAATAGGAGGAGTGGCAAACACTGTTGAAGCAGCAAAGGTCATTCAAAATGATCTAGACAGCATTCAGAATTGGGCAGACACATGGCAAATGAAATTTAATAGAGAAAAGTGTAAAGTATTGCATGTGGGCAATAAAAATGTGCATTGTAAATATCATATCGGAGATAGTGAAATTGAAGAAGGGAACTATGAAAAAGACCTAGGAGTTTATGTTGACTCAGAAATGTCTTCATCTAGACAATGTGGGGAAGCTAAAAAAAGGCCAACAAGATGCTCGGATATATTGTGAGAAGTGTTGAATTTAAATCAAGGGAAGTAATGTTAAAACTCTACAATGCATTAGTAAGACCTCACCTAGAATATTGTGTTCAGTTCTGGTCACCTCGTTACAAAAAGGATATTGCTGCTCTAGAAAGAGTGCAAAGAAGAGCAACCAGAATTATCCCGGGTTTAAAAGGCATGCCGTATGCAGACAGGCTAAAAGAATTGAATCTATTCAGTCTTGAACAAAGAAGACTACGTGGCGATCTGATTCAAACATTCAAAATCCTAAAAGGTATAGACAATGTCAACCCAGGGGACTTCTTTGACCTGAAAAAAGAAACAAGGACCAGGGGTCAGAAATGGAGATTAGATAAAGGGGCATTCAGAACAGAAAATTAGTAAGACCTCATCTAGAATACTGTGTTCAGTTCTGGTCACCTTGTACAAAAAGGATATTGCTGCTCTAGAAAGAGTGCAAAGAAGAGCAACCAGAATTATTCTAGGTTTAAAAGGCATGTCATGTAAAAATTAATTAGTTTTAGGAAGGGCTGGAAGGGCTGGCCTGACAGTTCGTTTCCGGGACCGGGAAGTGGGTCAGCCTGGAAGGAAGCGAGACTCTGTTGTAATAGGAGGCACTTTTTTACACAAGGAATTGTGAGGGTCTGGAACCAACTCCCCAGTAATGTTGTTGAAGCTGACACCCTGGGATCCTTCAAGAAGCTGCTTGATGAGATTCTGGGATCAATAAGCTACTAACAACCAAACGAGCAAGATGGGCCGAAAGGCCTCCTCTCATTTGTAAACTTTCTTATGTTCTTATAAATCATAAAACAAATACAAAATAACACAAATGAGACACAGGGGATGGAGGGGAGACCCTGTTCTAAAACAAATAAACTATCATGTATAGGTCTGCTTGCCATGTTACAAATGGTATCGCACAACAAATTATAAATCACATCTACAAAATCAACAAATCACTGTTACAGGCTATCCCTTGTACAATACATCCCTGTGAAAGGCTATCCTTGAACAACACATCATTGTGACAGGCTATCCCTTGTACAACACATCACTGTGACAGGCTATCCCTTGAACAACACATCACTGTGACAGGCTATCCCTTGTACAACACATCACTGTGACAGGCTATCCCTTGTACAACACATCACTGTGACAGGCTATCCCTTGTACAACACATCACTGTGACAGGCTATCCCTTGTACAACACATCACTGTCACTGGCTATCCCTTATACAGATGCCATCCTGTGTACAGAACATTCACACAATTCAAAGTGAACCTCCTTGTTTTATGTGATTGTGTTTTTGTGGAGATTCTTCATTAGCTGTGCTTTGTGGTCCTGTCTCACTAACTGCATGAAATGACATCTCTTATACAATAAGAGACACCCAACATATTAACTTATACATGAAACCAATTGTTTCAGGAATTTTACAAAGCATTAGAACTCAGAGAGTGTCTCCACATTAGATACACAGCAGTATTCTAGGATTATGACTATCACGTCTCAAACACTGTTTTCTGACTCCTCCTCACCACAAGTGTCAGAAACCAACTTATGGGTCATGTTACAGGAACATTAAATAACATTAAAATGACTGCATTTGAATGCAGTCCTTGTCAATGCAGGGTTTAGATTCGGTGGTTTCAACATGATCATTGTTGTGCTTTGTTTTTATTCACAATTTTTTTTTTTCTGTTAGTTTTATAATGTTCATATAATTTTAAACACAAAAAAATTCAGTCTTGAATTACTCAATCTTATCCTGTGAGTATATTACATTTTGGCGACGTGGATGGCTGAATTTACCTTGCCCCCACCCGCTCCGTCTGTCCAGTAGAGCCGCTGGATTGACTCCTTTAACATATACTTGCTGGCACTGGATCTTCACGATGCGATGGCCCCACAGGAAGCAGACCATCCTACTGCATTGTCTGGGCACAGAAGGACAGCGCGTCTAATCTACTCTGCAGCCCAGAGATGACAGTTTGAAGCAGCTACCGCAGCGCTCGCTATACACTGCAGCTCCGGTCAGAGTGTCCTCATGCACCGCTTCCAGTTTAGGCAGAGAGATTAGAGCCCGGGTTAGTCTGGATTGCAGTTTGTGTCGTCATTGCAGGAGCTCGTTAAACACTGTAAATTCAGGATTCTGGAAGAC
The DNA here is from genome assembly GCA_036884735.1 of Huso huso. Taxonomy (NCBI): domain Eukaryota; kingdom Metazoa; phylum Chordata; class Actinopteri; order Acipenseriformes; family Acipenseridae; genus Huso; species Huso huso. Next base: position 8,207,334 of record CM072681.1, on the reverse strand, counting down.
AAACTTATTAGAGATCAGCTGATTGAAAAAAAACATCCTAGTTGAGAGAAAGACTGTTGTTTGAATCGGATGATTTAATATTGGAAGAAGCACTCGCTATTGGGAAACAAGTGGAGGCTGCATTCGCGGGTGAGTGTAAATTAACCAGTATGGAGAATGCCCCAGTGTCGCACATTCCAGCCCAGGTTCCAGTTCAAAAAGTTCACAACGCACCTACCATGAGGTGCTGTACAAACTGTGGCTCTACCAGAAATGAAACTCGTGCTGCCTCTTGCCCAGCACAGGGTCAGCATTGTAAACCCAACCATTTTTCCCTGTGGTGCCGCTCAGGGCAGGCTCCACCACCTTCTCCACCGCCTGGCTCAGAACACTGTGTCCAGCACAGAGAGCTCTGAGTGACTCTCACACCTGAAAGAACACTGTGTCCAGCACAGAGAGCCCTGAGTGACTCTCACACCTGAAAGAACACTGTGTCCAGCACAGAGAGTCCTGAGTGACTCTCACACCTGAAAGAACACTGTGTCCAGCACAGAGAGCCCTGAGTGACTCTCACACCTGAAAGAACACTGTGTCCAGCACAGAGAGCCCCGAGTGACTCTCACACCTGAAAGAACACTGTGTCCAGCACAGAGAGCCCTGAGTGACTCTCACACCTGAAAGAAAACTGTGTCCAGCACAGAGAGCCCTGAGTGACTCTCACACCTGAAAGAACACTGTGTCCAGCACAGAGAGCCCTGAGTGACTCTCACACCTGAAAGAACACTGTGTCCAGCACAGAGAGTCCTGAGTGACTCTCACACCTGAAAGAACACTGTGTCCAGCACAGAGAGCCCTGGTGACTCTCACACCTGAAAGAACACTGTGTCCAGCACAAAGAGCCCCGAGTGACTCTCACACCTGAAAGAACACTGTGTCCAGCACAGAGAGCCCTGAGTGACTCTCACACCTGCACACCAGCATGGGGGAGTGCGGTGCTGGACAGAGTTGCAAAGTTTCAAAGTAAAGAAAATATATGAAGTGCAGCGATCATGCTGTGTTTGTATAAATATATGAAGTGCAGCGATCATGCTGTGTTTGTATAAATATATGAAGTGCGGTGATCATGCTGTGTTTGTATAAATATATAAATATCATGCTGTGTTTGAAGTGCAGCGATCATGCTGTGTTTGTATAAAATATATGCAGTGCAGCGATCATGCTGTGTTTGTATAAATATACAAAGTGCAGCGATCATGCTGTGTTTGTATAAATATATGAAGTGCAGCGATCATGCTGTGTTTGTATAAATATATGAAGTGCAGCGATCATGCTGTGTTTGTATAAATATATGAAGTGCAGCGATCATGCTGTGTTTGTATAAATATATGAAGTGCAGCGATCATGCTGTGTTTGTATAAATATATGAAGTGCAGCGATCATGCTGTGTTTGTATAACCAAGCCAGAAATATACTTTGCTGTGGTTTTGTTTTTTCATTTCTTTAACTGAGCTGCTCACATTGCAGTAGTTAAAACATCTGATTTGATTAGCAGGGCTGCAGCACACACCTGTTGTTACTGCATATTCAAAGCAGAGAGATTTGAATGTCTCCATGACAACAGGGTTCCAGTACAGGTCATGTGTTGAGCAAGCTGGTTTCTACAGAATTAGCAATACTGATACAGGGCACAAATAGGTCCAAAGAGAGCCCCAGGGTCAAACTCCACTGACTCTATAATGGGGGCAGGAGGATTTTAAACCATGTTCTTAACCTGAATACATCATCGGGAGTGCCAAGACTGGTACAGCATTCAGTGTGATCCCTGTCTGGAGACTCAGCATTGCAGAAACCCACTGAAGAGGTGCAATGAAGAGCAGATATCCCAGCCAGTCACTGTGCATTATACATGGATAAGGACTGCAGTGCCATTGCACTTGAGGGGCGGCTTCCTTATTAAAATCTATTGTCTGTTTTGGAAGAGGGGATGCTTATCCACTCAGGGATTCCAGTAAGGAAGTAGGCAGTCTGAGTCAGGTAACATGGGACACAAATGCCACCCCAAGCAGCACAAACCAGCAGAGGTGGTCAGGTACAAGAGTGCCTGTGTTATGTTTAGTGTCGCATTACAGCAGTGGTTCTGAACTACTAGTACTTTGAGAACCATCACCATGGTTATCATAAACAGACAACAACGGTTTTACGGCAGTCGTAAATGAGCGAACAGACATGTTGGCCTGAGTGTTAAACACAAAAAAAAAATTCAGTCTTGAATTCCTCAATCTTGTCCTGTGAGTACATTACATTTTGGCGACGTGGATGGCTGAATTTACCTTGCCCCCGCCCGCTCCGTCTGTCCAGTAGAGCCGCTGGATTGACTCCTTTAACATATACTTGCTGGCACTGGATCTTCACGATGTGATGTCCCTCCAGGAAGCAGACCATCCTACTACATTGTCTGGGCACAGAAGGACAGCCCCAGCGTCTTCTCTACTCTGCAGCCCTCAGATGACAGCTTGAAGCAGCTAAAGCAGTGCTCGCTGTACACTGCAGCTCGGTCAGAGTGTCCTCATGCACCGCTTCCAGTTTAGGCAGAGATTAGAGCCGGGCAGGTCTGGATTGCAGTTTGTGTCGTCATTGCAGGAGCTCGTTAAACACTGTAAATTCAGGACTCTGCAAGACAAACTTATTAGAGATCAGCTGATTGAAAAAAACATCCTAGTTGAGAGAAAGACTGTTGTTTGAATCGGATGATTTAATATTGGAAGAAGCACTCGCTATTGGGAAACAAGTGGAGGCTGCATTCGCGGGTGAGTGTAAATTAACCAGTATGGAGAATGCCCCAGTGTCACACATTCCAGCCCAGGTTCCAGTTGAAAAAAAGAACACAACGCACCTACCATGAGGTGCTGTACAAACTGTGGCTCTACCAGAAATGAAACTCGTGCTGCCTCTTGCCCAGCACAGGGTCAGCATTGTAAACCCAACCATTTTTTCCCTGTGGTGCCGCTCAGGGCAGGCTCCCCACCTTCTCCAAAATATTTAAACAAAACACTGTGTCCAAAACAGAGAGCCCTGGTGACTCTCACACCTGAAAGAACACTGGATAATCCAGCACAGATTGTTTTTGAGTGACTCTCACACCTGAAAGAACACTGTGTCCAGCACAGAGAGCCCTGAGTGACTCTCACACCTGAAAGAACACTGTGTCCAGCACAGAGAGCCCTGAGTGACTCTCACACCTGAAAGAACACTGTGTCCAGCACAGAGAGTCCTGAGTGACTCTCACACCTGAAAGAACACTGTGTCCAGCACAGAGAGCCCAGAGTGACTCTCACACCTGAAAGAACACTGTGTCCAGCACAGAGAGCCCTGAGTGACTCTCACACCTGAAAGAACACTGTGTCCAGCACAGAGAGTCCTGAGTGACTCTCACACACCTGAAAGAACACTGTGTCCAGCACAGAGAGTTTGAGTGACTCTCACACCTGAAAGAACACTGTGTCCAGCACAGAGAGCCCTGAGTGACTCTGTGTTTGCACACCAGCATGGGGGCGAAGTGCTGGATAAAGTTGCAAAGTTTCAAAGAAATGAAAATATATGAAGTGCAGCGATCATGCTGTGTTTGTATAAATATATGAAGTGCAGCGATCATGCTGTGTTTATATGAAGTGCAGCGATCATGCTGTGTTTGTATAAATATATGAAGTGCAGCGATCATGCTGTGTTTGTATAAATATATGAAGTGCAGCGACCATGCTGTGTTTGTATAAATATATGCAGTGCAGCGATCATGCTGTGTTTGTATAAATATATGAAGTGCAGCGATCATGCTGTGTTTGTATAAATATATGAAGTGCAGCGATCATGCTGTGTTTGTATAAATATATGAAGTGCAGCGATCATGCTGTGTTTATATGAAGTGCAGCGATCATGCTGTGTTTGTATAAATATATGAAGTGCAGCGATCATGCTGTGTTTGTATAAATATATGAAGTGCAGCGATCATGCTGTGTTTGTATAAATATATGAAGTGCAGCGATCATGCTGTGTTTGTATAAATATATGAAGTGCAGCGATCATGCTGTGTTTGTATAAATATATGAAGTGCAGCGATCATGCTGTGTTTGTATAAATATATGAAGTGCAGCGATCATGCTGTGTTTGTATAAATATATAAATGCAGCGATCATGCTGTGTTTGTATAAATATATGAAGTGCAGCGATCATGCTGTGTTTGTATAAATATATGAAGTGCAGCGATCATGCTGTGTTTGTATAAATATATGAAGTGCAGCGATCATGCTGTGTATTGAAGTGCAGCGATCATGCTGTGTTTGTATAAATATATGAAGTGCAGCGATCATGCTGTGTTTGTATAAATATATGAAGTGCAGCGATCATGCTGTGTTTGTATAAATATATGAAGTGCAGCGATCATGCTGTGTTTGTATAAATATATGAAGTGCAGCGATCATGCTGTGTTTGTATAAATATATGCAGTGCAGCGATCATGCTGTGTTTGTATAAATATATGCAGTGCAGCGATCATGCTGTGTTTGTATAAATATATGCAGTGCATGATCATGCTGTGTTTGTATAAATATATGAAGTGCAGCGATCATGCTGTGTTTGTATAAATATATGAAGTGCAGCGATCATGCTGTGTTTGTATAAATATATGAAGTGCAGCGATCATGCTGTGTTTGTATAAATATATGAAGTGCAGCGATCATGCTGTGTTTGTATAACCAAGCCAGAAATATACTTTGCTGTGGTTTTTGTTTTTTCATTTCTTTAACTGAGCTGCTCACATTGCAGTAGCTAAAACATCTGATTTGATTAGCAGGGCTGCAGCACACACCTGTTGTTACTGCATATTCAAAGCAGAGATTTGAATGTCTCCATGACAACAGGGTTCCAGTACAGGTCATGTGTTGAGCAAGCTGGTTTCTACAGAATTAGCAATACTGATACAGGGCACAAATAGGTCCAAATAGAGCCCCAGGATCAAACTCCACTGACTCTATAATGGGGGCAGGAGGATTTTAAACCATGTTCTTAACCTGAATACATCACCGGGAGTGCCAAGACTGGTACAGCATTCAGTGTGATCCCTGTCTGGAGACTCAGCATTGCAGAAACCCACTGAAGAGGTGCAATGAAGAGCAGATATCCCACCCAGTCACTGTGCATTATACATGGATAAGGACTGGAGGGCCATTGCACTTGAGGGGCGGCTTCCTTATTAAAATCTATTGACTGTTTTGGAAGAGGTGATGCTTATTCACTCAGGGATTCCAGTAAGGAAGCAGGCAGTCTGAGTCAGGTAACATGGGACACAAATGCCACCCCAAGCAGCACAAACCAGCAGAGGTGGTCAGGTACAAGAGTGCCTGTGTTATGTTTAGTGTCGCATTACAGCAGTGGTTCTGAACTACTAGTACTTTGAGAACCATCACCATGGTTATCGTAAACAGACAGCAACGGTTTTACGGCAGTCGTAAATGAGCGAACAGACATGTTGGCCTGAGTGTTAAACACAAAAAAATTCAGTCTTGAATTACTCAATCTTATCCTGTGAGTATATTACATTTTGGCGACGTGGATGGCTGAATTTACCTTGCCCCCTCCCGCTCCGTCTGTCCAGTAGAGCCGCTGGATTGACTCCTTTAACATATACTTGCTGGCACTGGATCTTCACGATGTGATGTCCCTCCAGGAAGCAGGCCATCCTACTGCATTGTCTGGGCACAGAAGGACAGGGCGTCTTCTCTACTCTGCAGCCCTCAGATGACAGTTTGAAGCAGCTACCGCAGCGCTCGCTGTACACTGCAGCTCCGGTCAGAGTGTCCTCATGCACCGCTTCCAGTTTAGGCAGAGATTAGAGCCCGGGTGAGTCTGGACTGCAGTTTGTGTCGTCATTGCAGGAGCTCGTTAAACACTGTAAATTCAGGACTCTGCAAGACAAACTTATTAGAGATCAGCTGATTGAAAAAACATCCTAGTTGATAGAAAGACTGCTGTTTGAATCGGGTTATTTAATATTGGAAGAAGCACTCGCTATTGGGAAACAAGTGGAGGCTGCATTCGCGGGTGCGTGTAAATTAACCAGTACGGCGAATGCCCCAGTGTCGCACATTCCAGCCCAGGTTCCAGTTCAAAAAGTTCACAACTTCAAAACTCAAGTTCAAAACTGGTTTATTCATATAAATCCGTGTTCTTTAACGTTTTAAAATCTCACTCAACGAGTTAACTCGAAGAATTCAGCTGCTAAAGCCTGCTTGTCTCAGCTCCCTCGTCTCGTTCACTAAACTAGAACCGAAAGTTTCACTTTATCTAGCAACAGCACAGGCAGCCACTCTGATAGGCTGCACCGTCACAGCGCTTGCTGGAATTAAATAAACCTGCGCTTCACACATAGCGCCCTCAATACAACTTACAGAGATACAACAATCATACAGGAAATCACTTTCTTTTTTTTTTTTTTTTAAATAATTGTGCAAATGTTAAAATAAGCACACCTCTGCACTGTGTGTAGTTAATGAAGTGCTGTTCACAGTGACGGGACTCGCGTCCCGATACCTCTATCTCACTCAAATAGAAAACACGACAGCTGGCACACAAGCACACTGCAGTGAGCCTCACTCGGGTACAGTGCAGTGAGCCTCACACGGGTACAGTGCAGTGAGCCTCACACAGGTACAGTGCAGTGAGCCTCACACGAGTACAGTGCAGTGAGCCTCACACGGGTACAGTGCAGTGAGCCTCACACGGGTACAGTGCAGTGATCCTCACACGGGTACAAAGTAGACGCCTCTTTAGATGAAGTATTTGGATTGAAGTACATCGGACGAAGTTATAAACTCAGAGTCTTTATTTTTTGCAGATTATCATTTCGTTTGTTCCTTAGATAGTTTAACATTTCTATTGCATATCTGCACTGTTGTCTGAATCATGTTGTGTGCCATTGTATAATGTATTGAAGCACATATATTAAAACGTGGGGTAACTGTCTTAATCATGTTTGGTGCTGCTGTATATTTTAATATATATGAAACGTGTACCTTTTTTAAAATGGGCGTGACTATCACTGCTTACTGAATGACGTCACTGGCTGTGCTGTTTGTCTCCACCCATCATGCTCAGTATATCACAGCATGTCTAAGCTGAGCTGTCAAAGTGTCAGCGCGTTTCACACCAGGCAGAACACTTTGACACTGCTTTGTGTCTAAGGTAAGACTTTCCAAAAACATTATCTAGATGTATTTGTCTGTATGTAGATTACTAAATATCCATTAAAAACAGCAGCATGTTTATATGAGAAAGTCGTGTCCCAATAGGGTTTAAATATAGATTTTAAGGAGGCAGTTTCCTCAATAACCCACGTTGAACATATTAGCTTTATAACTGCTTCTTGCAGAAGGAGTTTACTACTTTATAGGAAATAAATTTAACAATATTATTATTATTATTATTATTATTATTATTATTATTATTATTATTATTATTATTGACATGTATTGGTTTTTAATATTTTTATTTTGTATTGTTTTACTGCAGATGCATATGTGTTTCTTATACAGCCCTACTTTGTTTAAGTCTGTTTTGATGGGTTAAATACGGGAGTCATTTGAGGAGGAATTCTTCTAAAAATATATAAACTGTTGAAATATATTCAATCAAATCTGTAGCAGCATAAAAAGTCATTTGGTCGATGGACTGTGCTGTGCTTTGCATAGCCTTGCTTACCCTACTCAAACCTGCCAAGAAAACATTCAAATCAGATGTTTTCAATACTTCAAAGTGCAATATTGGGTCTTTATGCAAACATAGTGAAACGAAATCATTATAATTGATGATGTGTATTCCATATAGTATTGTTTGCTTCATTCAATAGTACTTGTATGTTTTAATTTCCATCGCATAACAACCCAATAAGTGACTGATGGTGTGAAGCAGTTTATTTGATCAATATATCTCACAGGGTTCCGGTGCAGCAGCACAACTCCACTCGTTTTTCCTTTCCACTGTTTTTGACGTCCAGTCGGGATTTGGTACTGAATGCATCAGAGAAATAGAAAAGGGATTGCAAAATAAATAAATAAATAAAAATAAAATGTTAGAAACGTGCACTGAAGGGTAGACGCGCTGGTATAAATCAGAGCCGGAACGTAAAAAGCTTTATTATTGTATTGTTATTTTTATTGCCTGCAGATGATATCATTCGAGAGACGGGGATGTCTCTTTGTCATTATACAGCCCTATTCTGTCTATTGCCATCACGTTTGGTTAAAATATGTATTCCGAGTAAGTGATTCACCGGGAGTGGATTCGGTATATTAATATATGAATGTCTGTGGCAGGCAAACGTTTTTTGTGTGTTTAATTTTCATCGAGTTAGTCACCGATGTGTAAAGCGCCTGATTGTCACAGTGCGGACGGCATGATAGCAGCTTAGCAGCGGAGCTGCAAAACTGTGGAGTTAGACTTGAAACAACACCTGTTACAAACTCGACTCGTCTTATAAATATCAACAAGTTAACACAACAAGTTAAGTAACCCCATACTCTTTAAAATCATATTTGCCATTTGAAATACTAAAGCATTGTAAAGTATTGACATGTCCTAATAAATGTGAAATTCAAGCAATTCATACGAGACAGTCCGCTAAACGATGGGAGAAACAAAACAAGGAAAGTCATTTGTAAAAGCATGTCACAATTATTACCACAGTAATGATGTGACTGGATCTTTAAAAGCTTGATCCCGTGTCTCAAATAGCTTGGCTTACTGTGGAATCATATTGTTATGCAGATAACAGAGCGAATGGTATTTTATTTAGTTAGGTCGTTTAAACTTTTTTTTTTTTTTTTTTTTTTCTTATTTGAGCAATTCATATTCAGTATTCAGGATGATATTAGTTTTCCATGTCTCTGATCAGCACACACAAATAAACATTCTTTTGAAACACGCAACCGGGTGAAACATGTACCCTATTCTGTAGTGATGGAATGACAATCACAATTCTACGCTTCTGAAGATGATTATATTGTTAGTACAGTGAAAGCCAGAGACTTTGAAAGTGTTTGCGCAGTTCATTTAAAATACTTTAAATAGAAAACTGAATAATTCTTCCATTCGCTGCAAGCTGCTTGTCTCAACTCGCTCTCTCTCGCTCACTGGACGGAAGATTTGATTTCTGGCAGGAACACGCGCAGTCTGTAGCTGTGCAAGGATGGAACAGTGATGAAAGCTTCATTAAAGCCGCAGTTCACAAACAGCGTCCTCAGTACTACTGAACTATACACAAAAATCAAAGCACATTATTTTAGAAATGCAAGGCTATATTTGCATCCTGAGCCATTCGAAAATGAAAGGCATAATAGCACAGTAGTGACATCAATAAGTGATAATTCATCTAGAGCAGTGGTTCGGTTCTCAAGTACCCCTGTGTCTGCTGGGGTTTGTCCCAACCGAGCTCTGTTACTTAACAGAACTAAATTGAACTAGGAATTAGCCTAATCTGAGCTTTTTAATTATTTTAGACAGTTGGAGATTTCAAGTTACATATAAAATTGTATAAGGAACTTGAATTCTCCAACCATTTATAAACTAAACAATTTAAAATATAAATTTAAGCAAATTCTTAGTTCAACTCTCACCCAACCTCTCCGTGTCATTGCCATGATTGACAGGCAGATCCTACGGTGCTCTCGACCTCCCCCTGCAGGATCATGCATGCATCAGATAGCTGCACAGACCTCCCCCTGCAGGATCATGCACACATCAGATAGCAGCACAGAGCTCCTCCTGCAGGATCATGCATGCATCAGATAGCAGCACAGACCTCCCCCTGCAGGATCAAGCACGTGTCAGTTAACCAGCACAGACCTCCCCCTGCAGGATCATGCACGCATCAGATAGCAGCACAGGCCTCCTCCTGCATGACCATGCACACGTCAGATAGCAGCACAGACCTCCCCCTGCAGGATCATGTACTCGTCAGATAGCAGTACAGACCTCGCCCTGTTACACAGTTATTTATACTTTTTTTATTTTCTAAATCTTTTTACTTTTTCTTTTTTCTAGTAGTAGGGCATCTTTTTGTTAAAAAATCGTTTTGGTTTTATTGGTTAGTGTTTTAAAAAAACACTGTTTCTTTTTTCTTTTGCTCTGCCTGCACATGCACTGTTTCCAAGTGCAGGAGAGCAGCCATTTTCCTTTGTTTTCCTGTGTTTGTTTCTATTTTGTTTTCTTCATTGAAGCACTTTTAGTTTATTTTTGCTTTTTAATTATAAAGCACTTTTTTGTTTCTTTTAATTTTATTTGTAGTTTTAATAACAACTTTTTTTTAGTTTTTAGTTTCAATCCCCTTGTGCAGAGTGGGGGAAGGGCAGGCACATTGCTCTGCCATGTTTTCTTATTTTTAATTAATTTTAATTACCTTTAACTTTGTTTGGTTTGTTTTTGTTTTTTGAGCCAACCTCCCTCCCTACCCCTGGCTCTCTGGTCCTGCTGATCGAACCAAAGGTGTTGGACCCTCCTCAGCCTCCCCTAGAGAACAACCTGAGCAGGTTCTCTGATGTCTCCTCGACCCCCCCTCTGCTCCGTGTTGAGGAGAACCCTGTAAGCGACGGTGCTCCACACTCTCCACTTCCTCACCCTTGTCTCCCACCGAGAAACCGCTTGGTGGGAGCCCCTCCTATCCCCGGAGGGCGAGTCCCCGGTGGGAGGCCCTGTACTCCCCGCTGGTCCCTAGAGGAGCCGGGGAGCTAGGATGGAGGGTGCTGCACGGAGCGCTCGCGTCAGGAGAGATCCTGCGTCACTTCACCGACTCGGACGCCGCTTGCTCTTTCTGTGGTCAATCTGAGTCGGTGTTCCATAGTTGTTTTTTGTGCACCAGGCTGCAGCCGTTCTTCCTCTTTCTGAAGAACCTCCTGCTGCAGTTCTGGCTGCGCTTCTCCCCCACCTTTTTATTTTCAGACACCCTATTGGTGGCAGTTTACAAGACCAGGAAGCGCAAGATCATTGGGGAGGGTATCTTTGACTGTGGAGCCATGTTCAGGGCCCTTGTCCAATCAAGGCTTACTTTAGAGTACGCCAATGCGGAGTTCGCTGGCAACATGACAGCTTTTGTTGACCAGTGGACTCTAAGTGGCGTGCTCTGTTCCATTTATTTTGGTTCATTATTACAGTTGAATATTTAATTTACAGTTTGAAAAACATTTCTTTGTTACAATTAGTTAATGACGAGTTTCTGTAAGCACCTCCCTTTTGTTTGGGGATGTTAATTAGTATTTTTTTATCAGCAGTGACATCAGCCATACCATCTTGAGTAAGCCTCATCTTGTCTGAGCTCAGGCGCTAAGCAAGGTTGGGCTTGGTTAGTGGATGGGAGACCACCTGGAGCACCATGTGCTGAGTGAAAGCTGATATAGTCCTCCTATTGGTCATCAAATAGGAGGACTACTAATAATACCAGCATTTCTATTGAGGTTCCAATGTGATTGAGTGTTCTGTTTTTTATTGTTTTGCTGTTTTTTTTATTTGAAGCTTTCCTCTATGAAGGTGATTAATGGAAAGTCTTCTCTTTCTAATGCAGAGTCTGCTGTGATGGAGAAGAGGGGTTCCTCATCCTTCTTCTTGCTGGTGGGTTTCCTTTATTTCTGTTTTTCTCACTATTTGCTTTGACATTTTCACATTCCCTCTCAGAAAAGTTAATGTGGTTCTTAAAGCTGCTTGTCCCTCAATCACGTTCAATGTGAAACTAACATGTGATTCCTGGGTGTCTGTGTGTTTACTGCACTGCTCCACTTCTACAGAGCAGACCTGGTCAGCTCAGCACAAGCCATTGATCGGTACTGTGGGAGGTACAGTATATGGAGGCTGTCTGTCTGTCTGTCACACCTACATTGTTACAAATGTGTAGAGCATCGCTTGTCCCTTAAGAAGAAAGGGACTTTTTAAAGTAAAAATAAAATCTGGTTTTATTCCCTAAAGGTGTTTTATTTATTTATTCTATAGCTTTTAAACAGATCTTAATCTGGGATGTACAGGATATGGAGGCTGTCTGTCTGTCCAAAGTTATTCTTAGAATCCTGGGGTATACTGGGGCAGTCTCACTGGGCTCTATGTATCATTGATTTTCTTTTGTATCTTGACTTTTCAGAGGTTTTTGTGGCTTTGTAGATTTACCCGCGTTGTATTAAAGTCATTTTCATTCCCGTAACTCCGTTTCATGGCTGCAAACTACCTTCACACTACTTTCATATGCAAATGTGTGAATCTCATGATAGTATCGAAGTTTTGTGCTTATCCTTGATGTAGTATCATTTTTTTCCTGTTTTTTTTTTCCTGACTTCGGTTTGTTATTTTATCCATGCCTCTCACTGGCGTAGATTCAACTAGCTGTTTGTATCTGAAACTTCCTGTTTAAACGTTTCCAGGCTTTTAGTTACTTTAAAAAAGCACCTTAAAATATAAAAGAAACCAAATAAATACATTTTGTTTTGGTTTCATTTATATTTGAAGGTTTTATTTTAAACTTTACATTAATAACGGAAGGGAAGCACGGAAACAAATCATTGCAGAGTTCTTTAAACACACACTGAAATCTTTTCTTCTCAGTAATTACACCGTGTAACAATTTTTTTTTTTTTTTTTTTTTTTGGTTCCTGGGTAGTAAGTGTTATTTCCTAATTGCTTATGCCTCAAAAGTATAGAAAATGGCTATTAATCCCCACAAACTTTGCTTTTGTGACCAGGACAGTGATATTTTGAAATTTACCTATTTTCCAGAACATTCCAGATAGATTCCGTGCTGAGTAAACTTGGAGTAACTTCTAGAACTTTCTAGAACTTTCCAGTAATATAAAATAGTAGTATAAATACAGGGGCCTTAAGCCCACCAGTTCAGTTTAGTTCCAGCTGCCTAAGTGGATACATATCTGCATTTTTCTGAGATGGCATCAGAGGCTGCAAGCATCCGGCAGGCGCATTTTGCTATGTCTACGGCCAATTTATCAAGACAAGAGCGAAAAAGTACTCCGTGGAAGCATCTGCTAAGATGTGTGAGGCCTACAAGGCATATTTCGGCATGCCTGTCAGGGATCAAGACAAACCCTGGGCACCTCATTTCACCTGCGAGCACTGCAAAAAAACTCTGGAAGGTAAGATGGACAATTGTTGCTCGAATTTTATGTTATAAAATTTGTTAAAATTTTTAAAATTGTAAAAGTTTTTAATTTTAAAATGTTTTACAATTTTCAATGTTATTGAAAAAATATATCATATATGAAAAATGTTGCGAGAATCTCTTACACATTAGTCATGGGTGAAATAAATGTATTTTTGTAGGATGGTACAGAGGGAAAAGAGAGCCATGAAGTTCGCTATCTCAAAATTTGGCGGGAACCCACTGACCACTCAAGCAACTGTTACTTCTGCATGGTGGACCCTTCCAAGCGGATCGAGTTCTCTGTGGGAGGAACAACGTCAAGTGGGAGCCACTGGTGGACCCCGGAAGGTGCTGATGCCACTACTGCACATCTAATTGGGCCTTATGAAACAATTTGTCAGAGCTCTAGATAAGGAGTCGGCAGCCTTCAAGTACCTTCAAGACTTCTTCCCTAAGCTGTCTGAAGCAAAGGTCAAAGCCGGTGTCTTCGTCGGACCACAGATAAAGAAGATCCTGGAGTGCAATGAATTCCCAAGAAGCTCACTAGTAAGGAGAAAGCGGCTTGGAACAGCTTTGTCGCAGTGGTTCGGGGCTTCCTGGGCAATCACAAGGCCGAAAACTATGTGGAGCTGGTTGAGACTCTGGTGAAGAACTACGGCACAATGGGCTGTAGGATGTCCCTCAAAGTCCATATCCTTGATGCTCATCTTGATAAATTCAAGGAGAACATGGGAGCGTGCTCGGGAGGAGCAAGGCAAGCGCTTCCACCAGGATATACTGGACTTTGAACGCCGCTACCAAGGACAGTATAACGAGAACATGATGGGAGACTACATTTGGGGCTGATTCGTGAAAGTGATTTACAGTATAATCGTAAATCTGAAAAACTACTCACTTCTAAATCTTTTGTAGTCATTTTTGTATTACTTTAGTATAAATACATGTTAATTTGGATTCATATGTTTTTTTTTTTCTGACTTTATGTGAACGAAAAGATACAAATTCGCCTGTTTTCTCATTGGAAATAGGTCAATTTCAAAATATCACTGTCCTGGTCACAAAAGCAAAGTTTGTGGGGAATAATAACCATTTTCTATACTTTTGAGGCATAAGCAATTAGGAAATAACACATACTACCCAGGAACAAAAATTGTGTTACATAGTGTTATGTAGTGTATAGACAACTGAATTACAATGAAAAGTATTTACTTGCAAAGCCTACATACTGTACTTTATTCCTTTACACAACTAAAATATACAGAGACTCAAACAAAAGAGTCTGCGATATTCTTAAATAAAGCACTGAAAGCATAGTTAAGCATGGTCAGGGTACAGACGAGTACAAACATGGTAAACTGCTAAATTACCGTGCATATTTCCCATGGTAAACTTCCATACATAGAAACAAGCTTAGTTTTATTCATGCTTTCTGTTTTGGGACCCTTTTTTTAGTGTTTTGGACTGTGCCAGGGTCTGCGCTGTTTTAAGATCATCACATTCAGTTTGTTTGTTTGTTTTCGCTGTGCTCAGGGTCTGCGCTGTGTTTAACTCATCACATTCAGTTTGTCCTGTTTGTTTTCGCTGTGCTCAGGGTGCTCGCTGTTTTTTCATCACATTCAGTTTGTCCTGTTTGTTTTCGCTGTGCTCAGGGTCTGCGCTGTGTTTAACGCATCACATTCAGTTTGTCCTGTTTGTTTTCGCTGTGCTCAGGGTCTGCGCTGTGTTTAACGCATCACATTCAGTTTGTCCTGTTTGTTTTCTGTGCTCAGGGTGCTCAGGGTCAGTTTGTCCTGTTTGTTTTCTGTGCTCTGTGTTTAACGCATCACATTCAGTTTGTCCTGTTTGTTTTCACTGTGCTCAGGGTCTGCGCTGTGTTTAACGCATCACATTCAGTTTGTCCTGTTTGTTTCGCTGTGCTCAGGGTCTGCGCTGTGTTTAAAAGCATCACATTCAGTTTGTCCTGTTTTGTTTCGCTGTGCTCAGGGTCTGCGCTGCGTTTAAAGCATCACATTCAGTTTGTCCTGTTTGTTTTCGCTGTGCTCAGGGTGTTTGTTATACATTCAGTTTGTCTGTTTGTTTCAGTTTGTCCTGTTTGTTTGTTTTTTCGCTGTGCTCAGGGTCTGCGCTGTGTTTAAGCATCACATTCAGTTTGTCCTGTTTGTTTTTTCGCTGTGCTCAGGGTCTGCGCTGCGTTTAACGCATCACATTCAGTTTGTCCTGTTTGTTTTCGCTGTGCTCAGGGTCTGCGCTGTGTTTAACGCATCACATTCAGTTTGTCCTGTTTGTTTTTTCGCTGTGCTCAGGGTCTGCGCTGCGTTTAACGCATCACATTCAGTTTGTCCTGTTTATTTTTCGCTGTGCTCAGGGTCTGCGCTCTGTTTAACGCATCACATTCAGTTTGTCCTGTTTGTTTTTTCGCTGTGCTCAGGGTCTGCCTGTGTTTAACATCACATTCAGTTTGTCCTGTTTGTTTCCTCTGTGCTCAGGGTCTGCGCTGTTTTAACACATCAGTGACAAATTCAGTTTGTCCTGTTTGTTTCCTTTGTGCTCTCACCAATTATCTTTGTGTTTAAGGCATCACATTCAGTTTGTCCTTTTGTTTTTCCTCTGTGCTCAGGGTCTGCGCTGTGTTTAACGCATCTCATTCAGTTTGTCCTGTTTGTTTCCTCTGTGCTGAGGGTCTGCGTTGTTCATGAAAAGATCACATTCAGTTTGTCCTGTTTGTTTTCGCTGTGCTCGGGGTCTGCGCTTCTGTGTTTAACGCATCACATTCAGTTTGTCCTGTTTGTTACAGCTGTGCTCCAGGGTCTGCGCTGTGTTTAGTGCATCACATTCAGTTTGTTTCCTTCTTGTCTGTTTGTACACATTCAATCAGAATAGTTTTCAAAATATCTGTGCTAAAAATGAATATATGGTCTTTTATGTTAAAATATATGTCAGTATGTTTTTAAACAAAGTTTGTCCTTTTTGTTTTTTTTCTGCTGCTTCCATTTCACTATCAGGTCTGTTTCGTCTTTGTGGAAATGTGGGAATTTTTCTTCTTGGCTGGTGCCACAGTTCAGGTCAGAGTCTCAGAAGCCAGAGCTCCATCCTATTATATTTGCTACTGCTTCTGTCTCTTCACTACACCACTCATTTATCTTTGACAGAAGGAAGTTCTAAATCTTGAAGTTTTTCGGCAAATCTATTTCTAATGAGATGTAAACCATCTCTCCTGTATAATGAGCAGTAATTTATGCTGTAAATAAACTTGCAGTGATATTAAGCTAGTTGTTCAAAAAACAAGCTGTTTAGTACATCTGTTCACAAAAAGTTTATTCAGGAATGTCATTTGCAGTATTTACAAACACGTAAAAATATTAGTACATAGTAAAGGGGGGCGGTCTGCATGTTACACATTACAGAAACATTTATATAGAGAGGTTCTTATTCCTCTTGTCTGTTAAAAAATGGGTAATAAATTACATCAATCAGAATAGATTTTCAAAATATCTTGCAATATATTTAAAAATGAATATATCTCACTTTATGTTAAATATATGTCAGTATGTTTTAAATGCAAATAAAATCTATTTTTCTAAAATGTCTTCCGTCCTATTGGGAATTTCTGAGAATAATATCCTGTCTCAGTCTATTAATCTTTCCTCCGCTAGCTATCAGCATTTTATTCTGTTTATACACATACCAAGAACAACCATGACCGGTCAATTTGACTGCATATTAAAAACAACATGAATATTATAATGAAAGGACAAACAATTGACTATAAGTCATAGTTTATTCAGGAATGTCATATAAAACATCTACACAACCAAAACATTGTAAATAAATGGACATTTGAACAGAAATGTGTTTATATACAGACATATTACAAACAGCACAACCTCAAAAACAGTAAAAAAAAAATAACAAATATTTGAAAATAAATTTGTATATATGCAGGTATATCATGTACATACAAAACTGTACAACTGAAGGTGGTCTTCGTATTCGCGAGATGACCTCTTCATTAACCCTCTTGCTAATACCCCGCTATTCTGTTTATATCATTAACCCGTTATTCCTGCTAATACCCCGCTATTCTGTTTATATCATTAACCCTCCTGCTAATACCCCACTATTCTGTTTTATCATTAACCCTCCTGCTAATACCCCGCTATTCTGTTTATATCATTAACCCTCCTGCTAATACCCCACTATTCTGTTTTATCATAACCCTCACTAACCCTCCTGCTAATAACCCCCTGCTATTCTGTTTATCACTAACCCTCCTGCTAATACCCAGCTATTCTGTTTTATAACTATCACTAACCCTCCTGCTAATACCCCGCTATTCTGTTTATATCACTAACCTCCTGCTAATACCCCGCTATTCTGTTTAAATCATACTTATTTCACAAAATGTTCCTGTGTTTTGTTCATTCCGCTGGTCTGATGGAGTCGTAAAAAGTTCCCCAGTTCCCCCAAGCAACTCCCGAAAGGAAGCGGCAAAAAAATCCTCACCTCAGGCGAGATAACACCGTGATCGGCGGCGAGCCGTGGCAGCGCAGGCTGACACTTTCCTTGACATGGTGAAGGACATGCTAGCGAAGGCTTTGAGGCCTGTTAGGGGAGGCAATGCACGATAATGGTGTGCTCCTTCGTTCCATGAGAGCAGACCTCGATGCACACAGAAAAGCAGTGGAGAAAGTTACTGCGAAGATGGACACCCTTAGGATACGAACCATTGCCTTGACCATGTGGAGGCATTTCAAGACAAACTTAATGATATGGAAGACCGATCAAGGCGCTGCAACATGCATGTGGTTAATCTACCAGAGGGACAAGAGGGGAGCAATCCCATCCAGTACCTCTGTGGATCCCCAGCCTTGCTCTCCCCTCATCTTCTTCAGCGATCCCGATCGAGACAAACAGAGCACACTGCGTGTTCAATAGCTCAACACATAGCTATAACAAACCATGTACACTAATATTTAAGTTACGTCGCTATTTGGATCGCCAAGCTATTCTGCAGGGATCTCGGAAATCACAACTTTTTGTGGATTATTACCCGACTACAGCTAACAAGAGGGCCTTCACACAGGTCAGAGCTAAGCTTCACCAGAGAGGACTGGATGCTTTCCTGACTTCTATTATATGTAAACTTATGGAAACTATAATAAGATCCAAAGTGGAAAATTACCTATATGGTAACAATATCCTGGGAGACAGTCAGCATGGTTTTAGGAAAGGGAGATTGTGTCTAACTAACCTGCTTGAGTTTTTTGAGGATGCAACATCGACAATGGATAATTGCAAAGCATATGACATGGTTTATTTAGATTTCCAGAAAGCTTTTGACAAAGTCCCGCATAAAGATTAATTCTCAAACTGAAGCAGTAGGGATTCAAGGAAATGCATGCACATGGATTAGGAGTGGTTAACATGTTGAAAACAGAAAGTACTGATTAGAGGAGAAACCTCAAAATGAGTGAGGTAACCAGTGGTGTACCACAGGGATCAGTATTAGGTCCTCTGCTATTCTAATCTACATTAATGATTTAGATTCTGGTATAGTAAGCAAACTTGTTAAATTTGCAGACGACACAAAAATAGGAGGAGTGGCAAACACAAGTAGCAAAGGTCATTCAAAATGATCTAGACAGCATTCAGAACTGGGCAGACACATGGCAAATGAAATTTAATATAGAAAATTGTAAGGTACTGCACTGGGCAACAAAAATGTGCATTATAAATATCATATGGGAGATACTAAAATTGAAGAAGGATCTATGAAAAAGACCTAGGAGTTTATGTTGACTCAGAAATGTCTTCATCTAAACAATGTGGGGAAGCTATAAAAAGGCCAACAAGATGCTCGGATATATTGTGAAAAGTGTTGAATTTAAATTAAGGGAAGTAATATTAAAACTTTACAATGCATTAGTAAGACCTCACCTAGAATATTGTGTTCAGTTCTGGTCACCTCGTTACAAAAAGGATATTGCTGCACTAGAAAGAGTGCAAAGAAGAGCAACCAGAATTATCCGGGTTAAAAGGCATGTCATACATAGACAGGCTCAAAAAAGTGAATCTATTCAGTCTTGAACAAAGAAGATTCTGTGACTATCTGATTCAAACATTCAAAATCCTAAAAGGTATAGACAATGTCAACCCAGGGACTTTTTGACCTGAAAAAAAAGAAACAAGGACCAGGGTCACAAATGGAGATTAGATAAAGGGGCATTCAGAATGGAAAATAGGAGGCACTTTTTACAACAGAGAATTGTGAGGGTCTGGAACCAACTCCCAGTAATGTTGTTGAAGCTGACACCCTGGGATCCTTCAAGAAGCTGCTTGATGAGATTCTGGGATCAATAAGTTACTAACAACCAAACGAGCAAAGATGGGCCGAATGGCCTCCTCTCGTTTGTAAGCTTTCTTATGTTCTTAATCTACCCAGCAATATTGCAGGTTTCTTATGAGGGAAATACTGTCATTTGAGTCTCCTGTTGAAGTAGAGAAATTCCACCAGCCCAGGGCCACTACCGCAGGGAGCTCTCATCTTTATCCTGCCCCCAACAAGAGGACTCAGTCGCAGATGAGTAACTGTTAGGCTTGATCTCTGCGCCGCTCTACAGCCTGCATAGCTGTGTATTTCAATGGGGGACTGTTAATTGTTGACTCTTATTATTAGTGGGTAAGGATGTTCAATAGACATCGCTGTGTGCATGTCACTGGTATTAACAGCAGGGAGGGGGGGGGAGGAGGAGGGGGATCCCCTGGGCTCTGGGGGGGGGGATTGGTGGGAGGGACATGTCGTGGGTTCTTTACTCTGTAAACCTTGTATTAACTAAGGAGGGGGATCCCTCGGGCTCTGGGGTGTGGGAGGGGACATTGGTGGTGGACATATTGTAGGATCTTAAACCTGTTCTTGTTCTAAGGGGGGGATCCCTCAGGTACCTTCGGGGGGTGGTTTTGTAAACATATCGTGGGTTCTTTTCCTGCACTTTATTTTTTTAAGTTCTGTTGGGTACCTTCTGTGTTTTTGTTAACTATGTAATACTGTGTTTTGCTGACATTTGGGTACGTTCTCTGTTGTATCTTTTAATGCTATGATCTTATCATACTGTGATTTAAATGCAAAGGTACTCGATTATTTATGTAGGCAAAAGGCTGACATAGCTTTGATTCAAGAAATGCATTTAAAGCCAATAGACACATTTTGATTTCAAAATGGTCGTTCTAAGTTAATTATAGCTTCCAGCGATGGATTAAAGACAAGGGAAGCTTCAATCTTCATGAAACGCAACATGGATATGTCTATCGATAGGATTATTTCTGATCAAATGGGTAGACTGGCACTCTGCTATGCTACAGTGAATGGCGAAAAAAATGGTTTGCATCGATCACGGCGCCTTCAGTATATGAGCCTTTTTTTTCCTTGGCTCACAAATGAATTGCTTTCTTTGGGAGAGTATAAGTTAATAATAGCGGCGCAGACATGAATATGTGTGTTGACAATCAATTGGACAGATCCTCAGACCAGTATTTCTAATACACAGTCAGCAGCTTCTAATGCTCTGTATTTTCATGAAGGATTTGAATTTGACTTACTTATGGCCATTTCAAAATCCATCTGCCAAGGATTTCACATATTTTTCTCCATATCAAAAAAAACATTCTCTAGGGTTGATTTTATTCTTTCCTTTGCTAATATTTCATGCTGCTCTGGTAACGTGGATATACTGCCTAGAAATATTTCTGACCACTATGCAGTTGTGTCTGTATTTAACCTGGCTCCCAGCCAAGGCAAATTGACCAGGTGGAGATTCATACTAACTTCTCCAGAATCAGGATTTTCTGGCTCAGTTTAGATCAAAATGTACAGAATGTATTAATATTAATGTTGGTTTGGTAAACAATCGAGCAATGAGTTGTGCTGCTATCAAGGGTTTTTTATGTGTGGGAATGCGATTTGGTTTTCATCCCATCTAAAAAGTCAAAATTGCAATTGATATCTCAGCTGGAGTCTGGCTGTAGCAATTTAGAAAACACTTAAATTCTCATTACAGTAGTGTTGTTGATTCCAAATTGAGGGTAGAACGGGCTGAAATGAATAATTTGTTAAAACAGAGGGTTGAATTTTGCATGCACTCTACCAAGCACAAATGGAACTCTACCAAGCCGGATGGAAGCGACATCGCGGGGGAGAAGCACGAGTGGACAAGTACAACGAGTTAGAAGCAGAAAGGAGGAATTACATCTTTACATCTGGAGTTGCTTTAATCAGAAAACATTGCAGCTTAAAGCCTTGCAGCTGCGTGTATTTTTCTGATAACAAGCTGAAACTCGGAGCAGCTGATTCAAATCCCTCGGAGCAGCTGATTCAAATCCCGCGGCGTTCTGGGACACGGGGGGGCGGAGCCCGCAGCACAAACACAAACAAAGGCAAAGCAGGCTTCCCAGCCACAGCGTGTGGAAGCGACATCGAGGAGAAGCGAGTGGACAAATACAACGCAGTTAGAAGCAGAAAGGAGGAACTACATCTTTACATCTGGAGTTGCTTTAATCAGAAAACCATTGCAACTTAAGCCTTGCAGCTGCGTGTATTTTTCTGATAACAAGCTGAAACTCGGAGCAGCTGATTCAAATCCCGCGGCGTTCTGAGACACGGGGGAGGGGCGACAGCGTGGAAGCGACATCGTGGGAGAAGTACAGTCGTGGACAAGTACAACGCAGTTAGAAGCAGTTTGAAAGCAGGTTGACAGCTGCAGAAGCTAAACTAAACTTTCAAAAAAAAAAATGGTCCTCAAGCCAGTAATTTGTGACAACTGCATGATGTGGGAACCGAAAACCCAACAGAGCTCAACCAAGTTTGTGTAAAGTGCTGCACGATCCAGGACTTGCTTCAGCGATTAAGCCTGCTAGAAAAGGAGCTGGAGAAATGAGACAGCAACAGGAGCTTGAGGATCTGACACCCACAATTCATGGAGTCTGCACCCTAGCAGACTGAAAGCCACCAGGGAGATGGAAGAGAGTCGAAACAGCCGGGTTCAGATAGGAAGAAGCAGGAAAAAAAGAAACTTCTGTCAAACACAACCACCAGAAATCCAGACATCCAACACATTTGAGCCACTTCAGCATTTAGATGACCAAAACAAACATCAAGAGAACGAAAAGAAACAACATCCAAGACCCTATAGACAGTGCTGGCCAGGCAGCAAAAAGAAGGGAGGTCATGATTATTGGGGACTCCATATTGAGAAACACAGCAAGTTCAGTTCGCAGTTTGGACCCCTACAACAGTGTGCTGCCTTCCAGGGAGCCTCAGTCAAGCACATCACTGAGAATGTGGACAGGCTCCTAGAACGAACAGGAGACGACCTGGTAGTAGTCGTCCACATTGTACAAACAACATTGGAAGAGACAGACCAAGATCCCTGCAAAAAAACAAATTCAGAGAGCTAGGAAGGAAATTAAAAGACAAGACCAAAACTGGGGGTATTTTTCTGGGATACTGCCGCCTTGCAAAGGACCATATGGACAGCTGGAAATACAAAATCCAAAATGCATGGCTGAAATCGTGGTGCACAGAGGAAGGCTTCACCTTTCTTTGAACATTGGCGCACATTGTACAACAAAAGGACTATCTATAAAGATGGGACGGACTGCACTTAAACAGAAGAGAACCAATCTACTCGGGAGAAAGGATCCTTCAGGAGGTGCAGAAACATTTAAACTAGAAAGGAAGGGGGGGAGAAAAAACAAAAAAAAAACAGAAGGAGACCACATCAAAACAAGGGCAACAACTCAGGTAAGACCACTATTAAATGTATTTATCTTAATGCTAGAAGTCTCCAGAAACAAAATGTTAGAACTTGAAGCTACTGCACTAACAAGTATCTACGATGTGATAGGTGTTACAGAAACTTGGTTGTCTGAGAGTGATGGAGGCGAATATAATATTAGTGGGTTACACTGTATAGGAAAGACAGGCAGGACAGAAGAGGCGGAGGGTAGCTATACATAAGAAATAGTCTTCAAGCCCAGGTGTTAAATCAGGACAAAGAAAACAATGCAGAATCAATATGAGTCAGAATAATGGACACAAATTCAAGGGCATAATAATAGGAGCGTGCTATAGATCGCCAAATTCAGGACGCTGAGCAAAATAATCTGTTGTACAATGACATTCGAAATGCGTGTAGAAAAGGAGAAGCCATACTAATGGGGATTTCAACTTCCCCCGTATAAAATGGGAAAACCCGATGGGGGCATGACGGACGAAATTGAAATGGTGGAAATGACAAATGACTGCTTCCTAACGCAATTTGTCAAGGCACTGACTAGAGGAGGCATGCCTTGATTTAGTCTTTCAAATAATGAAAACAGAATAACTAAAAACAGAGGTCAGAGAGCCATTGGCTAACTCAGACCACAACATGGTCTCATTTGAAATATTTTTTAAACCCCAAAAGTAATGACTAAAGTTAAGGTTTACAATTTTAGAAAAGCAAACTATGAAGGTATGAAACAGAGACTAACAGAAGTAGATTGGGTAAAAAATAGGGAGAAAACATCCACAGAAAAAAAGGATGGCTGTTTTTAAAATGTAGTACTAGAGGCAAAACAATTCCATCCCAAAAGTAGACAAATCTAAATCTAAAACAAAATGGCCAAAATGGTTTAATAGATCAATTAAAAAAAATATTCAGCTAAAAAAAGGCACTTTACAGAGCATTTAAGGGGACCAAAAACAAAACACAGAAAGAGTAACTTGGAACTGCAAAACACAAGTCAAAAAGGAAGTTAGAAAGGCCAAGAGAGAGATAGAAATCAATATTGCTAAGGGGGCTAAAACCAATTCAAAATGTTTTTCCAATATTATAATAGCAAGAGAACATTCAAAGAGAAGTTAAATATCTAAGAGACAAAAAATGGCAAAATCATAGATGAAGAAAAAAAAATAGCAAATATATTAAATGATTACTTTTCACAGGTTTTACAAGGAGGACATGGACAACATGCCTAACATGTCAACCCGTTCCTATCCAATTTTAAATAACTTTAGCATAACAGAGGCAGAAGTGTTAAAGGGACTAGGAGCTCTTAAAATAAAAAAATCCCAGGGCCAGATGAGATCCTCCCAATAGTACTCAAAGAAATGAAAGAAGTTATTTACAAACCACTACCCAAGATCATGCAACAGTCTCTTGACACAGGGGTTGTACCGACAGACTGGAAAATAGCAAACGTAATACCGATCCACAAAAAGGGAGACAAAACCGAACCAGGTAACTACAGACCAATAAGCCTGACTTCTATTATATGTAAACTTATGGAAACTATAATAAGATCCAATATGGAAAATTACTTATATGGTAACAATATCCTGGGAGACAGCCAGCATGGTTTTAGGAAAGGGAGATCGTGTCTCACTAAACTACTTGACTTTTTGAGGATGCAACATTGAAAATGGATAACTGCAAAAGCATACGACATGGTTTATTTAGATTTCCAGAAAGCTTTTGACAAAAGTCCCCATAAAACATTAATTCTCAAACTGAACGCAGTAGGGATTCAAGGAAATGCATGCACATGGATTAGGGAGTTGGTTAACACCGGGTAGAAAACAGAAAGTACTGATTAGAGGAGAAACCTCAAATGGAGTGAGGTAACCAGCGGTGTACCACAGGGATCAGTATTAGGTCCTCTGCTATTCTAATCTACATTTAATGATTTAGATTCTGGTATAGTAAGCAAACTCATTAAATTTGCAGACGACACAAAAAAAAAAAAAAATAGGAGGGTATAAAACACTGTTGAAGCAACAAAGGGTCATTCAAAATGATCTAGACAGCATTCAAAATTGGGCAGACCATGGCAAAATGAAATTTAATAGAGAAAAGTGTAAAAAGTATTGCATGCGGGCAATAAAATGTGCATTATAAATATCATATGGGAGATACTGAAATTGAAGAAGGAATCTATGAAAAAGACCTAGGAGTTTATGTTGACTCAGAAATGTCTTCATCTAGACAATGTGGGAAGCTATAAAAAGGGCCAACAAGATGCCTCGGATATATTGTGAGAAGTGTTGAATTTAAATCAAGGGAAGTAATGTTAAAACTCTACAATGCATTAGTAAGACCTCACCTAGAATATTGTGTTCAGTTCTGGTCACCTCGTTACAAAAAGGATATTGCTGCTCTAGAAAGAGTGCAAAGAAAAGCAACCAGAATTATCCTGGGTTTAAAAAGGCATGTCGTATGCAGACAGGCTAAAATAATTGAATCTATTCAGTCTTGAAAAAAAGAAGACCACGCGACGATCTGATTCAAACATTCAAAATCCTAAAAGGTATAGACAATGTCAACCCAGGGGACTTCTTTGACCTGAAAAAAGAAACAAGGACCAGGGGTCACAAATGGAGATTAGATAAAGGGCATTCAGAACAGAAAATAGGAGGCACTTTTTACACAGAGAATTGTGAGGGTCTGGAACCAACTCCCCAGTAATGTTGTTGAAGCTGACACCCTGGGATCCTTCAAGAAGCTGCTTGATGAGATTCTGGGATCAATAAGATACTAACAACCAAACGAGCAAGATGGGCTGAA
The DNA here is from genome assembly GCA_036884735.1 of Huso huso. NCBI lineage: Eukaryota > Metazoa > Chordata > Actinopteri > Acipenseriformes > Acipenseridae > Huso > Huso huso. The sequence goes on along the minus strand of CM072681.1, from coordinate 8,181,579 downwards.
TGGCCTCCTCTCGTTTGTAAACTTTCTTATGTTCTTATGTTCTTAATACTATACAGACAGTAGTAGAGCATCTCATGCCTTCTTGCTTTAAGTTGAAGCGCCAGAGATTTACCATTCCAAGAACCAATTTTCTAACAGAGGGCTGGTTTCTGATACCAAAGTAATTAATGAAACCTTTCAATCCTCTTTTGCTAATTTTTACTCCTCTGACATCTCATCCACTGTAACAAGCATTTCTCTGGAAGATGCAATGATGCTGGACGCCCAATATCTCTAGATGACTTGTTACAGGCAGTTATAAAGGGGTTGTACTCAGGAATCGATGGACTGCCTGATTTTTACCTGGCATTCTTGGATTCGCAAGGTCCGATTTGGCCTGATACAATAAATGCTGCAATAACATCCGTTGGTTTCTCCCACGGGATCTCCTGCACCCTCTTCACGCACTCAGTCCTGCCACTGCTGGCATCCTCCTCACTGTCACTGCAGCTGGAAGATTCATCTTCGCAAACCCAGTCTGCTTCAGAGCCAGACTCGTCATTGTCTGTCTCTGCTGCATCACTGGCGTTGTTTGGTAAAATGTTGCAGTAATTCCAAACACTGCTTTGCTGTCCCTCCGTCTTCCGTGATCCATTTTCAATGTGTTAGAAAATCGTGAATTATATAGTAACATGTGCATCTAAAACATATATCCTATGTGCGAATTTACGCTCTATTATTATTATTATTATTATTATTATTATTATTATTATTATGATTGTTATTATTATTATTTATTTCTTAGCAGACACCCTTATCCAGGGCGATTTACAATTGTTACAAGATTATTTTTCACATTATTTTTACATACAATTACATTATTTTTTACATACAATTACCCATTTATACAGTTGGGTTTTTACTGGAGCAATCTAAGTATAGTACCTTGTTAAGGGTACAGCAGCAGTGTCCACCACCTAGGATTGAACCCTCCGGTCAAGAGTCCAGAGCCCTAAACACTACTCCACACTGCTGCTCTAACATAGGGCCCCCAGCAGAATTGGAGCTCCGCAAGGTCACCGTTTGTTTGGGACATTTGAGAAAAACTGCATGCGGGCGGATGGGCCCACACACACTGGAAGAGATGCGCACAAAAGCTTGCTTTTGGTTAATTTGGTTCTTTTTTGACGGCTATGCATTTCATTTTCTTTACAGCATACCTGGTCTCTGAGTCTCTCACGCAAGCAGCTTCCTGTTAATGTACAATATCAAATGCCCAACGCACTCTATCTGTCCCTAGTGCTACTACGTCAGAGGCATCAGTCTGCAGGATACAATGTATGAATCAGGCTCAATTTACGTATTCATTTATTTCAGTTTTAGGGGCCAATTTAAACACCTGTCCTGTCTCAGATATTGCACAGTATGCCTCTTTAAATTTTAGAAACTTTCCTTTTTCATTTGGGGTAAAAGTAAACGTGTACAATGCGGGAGGCTGAAGGAAATTCAAATGTGGATTTCTGCAGCCGGCAAGAAGGGTTTCAGTCCATAGTGTTTGTTTCTCTCGCTACAAAAAAAAAAAAAAGAAGTAAAGGACAGAAAAGTTATTCCCCTTTTTTTTTTAACCTACATTGTTTTGTTCTATTGAATGCAATGCTGCTACTGGTCCGTTCTTTATTGGTGTGTGAACAGGCTGGCTGTAGGGATGACATCAGGCCAGAAAGAAACAGACACTAACACACAGGGACGAACACTAAACAAACAAGTACCGTGCTGGTCCTCCAGCACCACGTAGCAACTTCTTCTTACCTCCTCACTCTCTCCCGTTCTTTCACCCTGAACACACAACCCCGAGTGAGTGAAACGTGCCTCTACACTGAGTGTACAAAACATTAGGAACACCTGCTCTTTCCATGAAATAGACTGACAAGGTGAATCCAGGTGAAAGCTATGATCCCTTATTGATGTAACCTGTTAAATCCACTTCAATCAGTGTAGATGAAGAGGAGACAGGTTAAATAAGCATTTTTAAGCCTTGACACAATTGAGACATGGATTGTGTACTGTATGTGTCCCATTCAGTGGGTAAATGGGCAAGACAAAAGATTTAAGTGCCTTTGAACGGGGTATGGTAGAAAGTGCCAGGCGCGCCGGTTTGAGTGTGTCAAGATCTGCAACGCTGCTGGGTTTTTCACGCTCAACAGTTTCCCGTGTGTATCAAGGATGGTCCACCACCCAAAGGAGATCCAGCCAACGGCAGGCCAGTAGTCGAAAACGGCTCACTGATGAAAGAGGCCAAAGGAGGCTGACACGAATTGTGCAGAGCAACAGACGGGCTACAGTTAGTCAACTGACAGTCCAGTACAACATTGGTGCCGAAAGACCCATAAAAGAATACACAATTTGTCGTACCTTGACACGAATAGGGTATGGCAGCCGAACTCTAGAGTAGAACTCTAGAAGAATAATATAGGCTAGGTAATAACTGCTGACAGATGGACACACTGATGACGTTTCTCACATTTTTATATGGGAACTCCACCATCGGGAGAATATATATTTTTCCCTCCATAATGAATTATAAAGTGCAATGCCAATCACATTGAATATAAAGGGTTTAAAAGAAATGCATTTTTCAAGTCTACAAAACATACAAGTGCCTAATTTTGGTTTACAACTGGAAAATGACCAGGCACAGATGGAAAATACTGTATAGTGACTGCTTCTTTTTTCTTTAATTTCCTGTACAAACTCCGTGGCCGAACATGTATTTAAGAAAAATCAACCCGTGCTCGGTTGTTAGTGCTGTTGTTAGAGCAGGCTGGAAATGTCCGCTCCGCTCCCCCGCTCCATATACAATGGGCTCGCTCCGCTCCGCACACAGCCTGGCACCGTGAGCTGTCACGGCTGATTGATGGGCTATCAGGAGGCTCATTGAAACAATAGAAATGTCAGACTGCTCACTTGAGGAATGCAGACTGATATAATCAAACTTCAATACATGTCTGCAAGTCCTGACTGATGAATACAAATAATACCGCATCACCTCATTGTTATAATATGTTTTCTATGTGGATTTGTCCGCTCCTGGTCAGAATAGGTATGACATTATTTTATCTCGCTAATTTTTGCAGCTACACGATTCTTTCTTTGTCAGGGTAATTAGTACATATATTTAGGAAAAGTCAGGAAAGCACAGCTCTGTATCTTAATATTTAAATTTAAATCCAAAAAACGGTCAAAATGACCGCCTTGCTCGTTCTAGTGTTACTCATGTTGTTTCTTCTTTATCAGGGTTTTGTGTGCCTGCGTACAACCAGATCAGAAAACATGTGTTTGTGGAAACTGTGAAGAGTTGGTCTGAAGCTCAGAGGTACTGTAGAGAGAAGCACACAGACCTGGCCACTGTGCGCAGCCAGGAAGAAGCAGAGCAGCTCTTAAATATTACAGGAGCTTCTCTCAGGGATTCCTGGATCGGGCTGTATCGTGATGACACACAGAACTGGCAGTGGTCTAACAGCAATGATGTCATCTACTCCAACTGGAGGGCAGACCTCTTCTGTGCTTCAGTCAATTCAGACGGAAAGTGGACTGATTTATCCTGCAACCTTCAGAAAGCCTTCATGTGCTACAAAGGTAAAGACGTAATTGTTGCTATATTGCAATTGATTATTCATTTATTTTAGTTATTATAATTAAGCATCCCTGTGAGAGGAGCTTGTATTAGTTTGCAAATCCACCCAACTACAGCTGCTAATATCTCATAAAATATTTCAGCTTGCAAATATTTTCAGTCAAAACCCTGAATCCAAGTTGCCCTTGAAAGGATACAAAAACATACGGTTATTAGATGTGTTTCAGAGGCAGTTAAAAAAATACCCACATTTCGTTAGTGATAGATGGATGGCTCTATAACACTGTGTTTCCCCCCTCTGGTGAGGTGTAAGGCTGGGAGTTCTGTGGCAGTTCATTTCTTTCAGATGCAGGAAAGTCAGGCTCTGCTTCATCTCCTAGTACCAGAGTGCTCCTGGTATTGGGCCCGGGTATCTGTATATTTCACCATACTCTGCAGCTTCCAGGATGGTGGGCATTGAATTGTCTGCATTTACCTCTGTGCTCATGGCAACTCTGACTTCTGCAGACAGGTTACGTATGAACAGCAGCTTGAAGCTCTTGTCTACATTGTCCCCTGGATGTGCTTCACCTGCATAGTAAAGGAGTTTCAGTTCCTTGTAGAAGTCTCTCAGGTCCCTCATCCTTCTTACATTGTATGAGACAGGCTGTGTGCAGGGCTGTGCAGGGATCGCTGGGTCCTCATCCTTCTTACCTTGTCTGAGACAGGCTGTGTGCAGGGCTGTGCAGGGGGTCCTCATCCTTCTTACATTGTATGAGACAGGCTGTGTGCAGGGCTGTGCAGGGATCACGGGTCCTCATCCTTCTTACATTGTATGAGACAGGCTGTGTGCAGGGCTGTGCAGGGATCGCCGGGTCCTCATCCTTCATTGTCTGAGACAGGCTGTGTGCAGGGCTAGACAGGGATCGCCTGGTCCTCATCCTTCTTACATTGTCAGGGCTGTGTGCAGGGCTGTGCAGGGATCGCCGGGTCCTCATCCTTCTTACATTGTCTGAGACAGGCTGTGTGCAGGGCTATGCAGGGATCGCCTGGTCCTCATCCTTCTTACATTGTCTGAGACAGGCTGTGTGCAGGGCTGTGCAGGGATCTCCGGGTCCTCATCCTTCTTACATTGTCTGAGACAGGCTGTGTGCAGGGCTGTGCAGGGATCGCCATACTTAGAGTATTTCCCTGTTAAGGCAGCGCACAGTTTCTCAGCATTTTTCCTGGTCCACTCCTGTACTGTGTCTACAAGTGTGAGAGAGCAGTCTGGCCTCATGCAGATCATTTGTGGGCTTGGTGTAAACCATTAGTTCTCAGTTCTGGTTGAAAAATCAATGATACATAAAGCCCTTAGAGTTTTTCTTCTGGACCATGTCCTTTTGGATTTCAACATCTTTGAGGGCCTGTCGCCATCGACAGCAGCATAGTGGGCAACTCTGGATGCAGATCTCATCTTTGGATTCTTCTCACATTGCCAGGCATTGTCTTGCTGATAGCCTTCCAGCTCAGCAGTAGATTGACTTTGCCATTTGATCATCTCAGTGTGTGTCTGTCTGTCTGTCTGTGTGTGTGTCTGTGTCCTGTGTGTGTCTGTGTCTGCGTGTCTGACTGTCTGTGTGTGTGTCTGTCTGTGTCTGTGTATGTCTGTCGTGTCTGTGTGTGTCCGGCTGTCTGTGTCCTGTGTGTGTCCTTTTTGTGTCTGTGTCTGTGTCTGTGCCTGTCTGTCTGTGTGTGTCTGTTTGTGTACGATATATATTACCAGCAGTGTGGAATAGTAGTTAGGGCTCTGGACTCTTGACCGGAGGGTTGTGGGTTCAGTCCCAGGTGGGGGACACTGCTGCTGTACCCTTGAGCAAGGTACCTTACCTAGATTGCTCCAGTAAAAACCCAACTGTATAAATGGGTAATTGTATGTAAAGAAAAAATAATGTGATATCTGTATAATGTGAAATAATGTGATATCTTGTAACAATTGTAAGTAAACCCCTGGATAAGGGTGCCTGCTAAGAAATAAAATAAAAATTTAAATATATATATATATATATATATATATATATATATATATATATATATATACAGACGTGCTCAAATTTGTTGGTACCCCTCCACAAAAAACGAAGAATGCACAATTTTCTCTGAAATAACTGAAACTGACAAAAGTAATTGGCATCCACCATTGTTTATTCCATATTTAATAGAAATCAGACTTTGCTTTTGATTTTTTATTCAACATAATATTGTAAATAATAAAACAAATGAAAATGGCATGGACAAAAATGATGGGACCGCTAACCTAATATTTTGTTGCACAACCTTTAGAGGCAATCACTGCAATCAAACGTTTTCTGTAGCTCTCAATGAGACTTCTGCACCTGTTAACAGGTAGTTTGGCCCACTCTTCCTGAGCAAACTGCTCCAGCTGTCTCAGGTTTGATGGGTGCCTTCTCCAGACTGCAAGTTTCAGCTCTTTCCATAGATGTTCGATGGGATTCAGATCCAGGACTCATAGAAGGCCACTTCAGAATAGTCCAATGTTTTGTTCTTATCCATTCTTGGGTGCTTTTAGCTGTGTGTTTTGGGTCATTATCCTGTTGGAGGACCCATGACCTGCGACTGAGACAGAGCTTTCTGAATTTTCGCTCCAGAATGCCTTGATAGTCTTGAGATTTCATTGTGCCCTGCACAGATTCAAGGCACCCTGTGCCAGGCGCAGCAAAGCAGCCCCAAAACATAACCGAGCCTCCTCCATGTTTCACTGTAGGTATGGTGTTCTTTTCTTTGAAAGCTTCATTTTTTCGTCTGTGAACATAGAGCTGATGTGACTTGCCAAAAAGCTCCAGTTTTGACTCATCTGTCCAAAGGACATTCTCCCAGAAGGATTGTGGCTTGTCAATATGCATTTTAGCAAATTCCAGTCTGGCTTTTTATGTTTTTTTCAAAAGTGGAGTCCTCCTGGGTCTTCTTCCATGGAGCCCACTTTCGCTCAAAAAAGCGACGGATGGTGCGATCAGAAACTGACGTACCTTCACCTTGGAGTTCAGCTTGTCTCTTTGGCAGTTATCCTTGGTTCTTTTTCTACCATTCGCACTATCCTTCTGTTCACTCTGGGGTCGATTTTCCTCTTGCGGCGCCCAGGGAGGTTGGCTACAGTTCCATGGACCTTAAACTTCTTAATAATATTTGCAACTGTTGTCACAGGAACATCAAGCTGCTTGGAGATGGTCTTGTAGCCTTTACCTTTACCATGCTTGTCTATTATTTTCTTTCTGATCTCCTCAGACAACTCTCTCCTTTGCTTTCTCTGGTCCATGTTCAGTGTGGTGCACACAATGATACCAAACAACACAGTGACTACTTTTCTCCATTTAAATAGGCTGAATGGCTGATTACAAGATTGGAGACATGTGTGATACTAATTAAAGAAACTAATTAGTTTGAAATAGCACTATAATCCAATTATTTATTATCTTTTCTAAGGGGTACCAACAAATGTGTCCAGGCCATTTTAGAATATCTTTGTAGAATAAGCAATAATTCATCTCTTTTCACAGCTTCTTTGCTTTATTCTATGACATACCAAAGGCATGCAAGTATACATGATAAAAATAGCTTTTAATTTCATCACTTTTCAGGAGGAATGAAGCTTTTATTTCAATGAGCTGTAAAGGGTACCAACAAATTTGAGTACGTCTGTATATATATATATATATATATATATATATATATATATATATATATATATATATATATATATATCTATATAATGTCTCTACATTTGCATACTGAGTAAATTATCTTGATTAATTAGTGATAGCCAGTGTCTACACATTCACAGACTTAAACTCATTACTGAGAATACCAGTCTGTCTGCAATGTGAGCTGAAATACCAAACTGAGAACACCAAAACAGGAGTAAATTAGCCAACTAAAAATATACTTCTGGTGTAACAACTTTCTGAGAATTTTGCCCCATGTTTTTAAATAACACACAGATGACTTGACTGTGGACAAGACACAGTTTTTTTTTAAATTGTAGGATTGATGGAAACGCACAGTTTGTTTTGGGTTCAGAGCCAGCTCACCTCCACAGCTCCCAGCCTCTCAGCTGTTGTTTGTTTGTGTTTACAGAGACCAGCAACATCACTGAGAGATACACCCTGATTGAAGAACTGAAAACCTGGACTGAAGCTCAGCAGTACTGTAGAGAACACCACACCGACCTCGTCAGTATAAAGAACGCCAGTGAAAATAAAGAAATAGTGAAGAAAGCGCAGGGCAAGCCCTTCTGGATAGGCCTGTTCAATGAGCCCTGGAAGTGGTCACATCAGGGGGATAACTACACATTTCACAACTGGAGCAAAGGGGAACCAGACAACTGGGGAGGGGTTGAGAACTGTGTGAAGATGAGTAACACTGGTGGATGGACTGATGCTTCCTGCAACAATCAGAACTCCTTCTTCTGCTGTAATGGTGAGGACCCTGTTCAGACTGTGTTCTCATTTAATTCAGTGTAAACCTTCAGGTTGAAAGAGGGAAGCATGATTAGATCTCTTCAGTAGGTCTTGGTGGTGACAAATCTACCAGTTTCCACTTTGAGAATCAATCATAGAGGGTCTAAATTGGGTTAAAAGAGTAAACAAAACACCAGTTATATTTCCTTAGGCTTTGAGGTATTGTGCTGTGCTGTGCAATATCCTATAATAACACGACATGTACCTTTACACATTCTAAAATAACATTAGCATTGATTGACAGTGAATTGAGTGTTTCTCACAACGATTTCTTTGGCTACCTGGTGTTTCCATGACCTTCGTCACTCATGCCAGAATGTTACTCATGTTATAGTACAAACCACAAGCATGATGTTAGTATATTTATTATCACCATACAGTTATTATTATTTATTTCTTAGCAGACAACCTTATCCAGGGCGACTTACAATTATTACAAGATATCACATTATTTTTACATACAATTACCCATTTATACAGTTGGGTTTTTACTGGAGCAATCTAGGTAAAGTACCTTGCTCAAGGGTACAGCAGCAGTGTCCCCCACCTGGGATTGAACCCACGACCCTCCGTTCAAGAGTCCAGAGCCCTAAACACTACTCCACACTGCTGCAGTTCTACTAGTGTCCTACATTCTTACAAGACCAGTAATCTGTGACTGTTGGTTCCATTTCAGTGGAATTCTTTTCTCTGAAGAACACGTTTTCACTCATCTTTATTGTGCTGTCCCCTCTCCCCAGGCGGCTCCTCTGGTCAGTGTTTCTATGAAGGAGCTGGGAAGACATGGCAGGGAGCTCAGAGCTACTGCAGAAACCAAAGCAGAGACCTGCCCACCATTCAAGACCAGGCCAGGGTTAATAAGCTTATAGGTCTTACACCTTCAATTAGTGACTGGTATTACTGGACGGGCTGTATCGTGACAAAGAGAACTGGCAGTGGTCCAGTGGAGGTGATGTCATCTACTCCAACTGGGAACCATGCCTCTTCTGTGCTTCAGTCAATTCAGAGGGAGAGTGGGAGGATTCACTCTGCAGTCAGGGAAACCATTTCATGTGCTACAGCGGTGAGTTGAGATTCAATTCCTTTGTTAATGAAACAGCTGACTGGACTGGGGGTTGAAGCCAGGTCCCCTGGATACTGCACAGGGGCCGTAATCTTGAAACGTTCAAAGAAGAAACATCTTCTTAAATACAGTGTTTCTAAGTTTGTTATTAAGAAAAATGGTAAGAAGGTGTGTTATTCATAACACATTTTCTTATGATTTTTTTTTTCCTTCATATGAAAATTATGAAAACGTGTATTATTCAAAGAAATGTTCATATTGTTTTGTTTAGATTGTTTATATTCCAGACAGCAAAAGCCTCGTCTTAAATATGTGACCCTTATTAGACGTGAGGAAGGAATATGTTTAACAGTTAAATAACTATTTGTATTGGAATAAAAGGTGATAAAGAGGGTTGTAGTTTTGCTGTATTATGTGTAGTGGGCTGAACCTCACATGACTGATTTGTTTGTTATGCAAATGAGGTCTGACAGGTATTCTGCAATATATAAAAGCTGCATCTCCCTGTTACAACTTAGTTCCAGTCACTATGAGCAGAGGATCTGACAGGCTTTCATACACAGCTGATAGCACAGCAGGTGCTTGGTTGGCAGGTGCTTCCCTAACCAACACTAGGCTGCATAAATGCCATGTTTCATGAGGTACAGCCTCCACAGTGATGAGCCAGTCTTGTTGCTCGTGACAAATGTAACTTCTCTTTCTCTTTAAACAGTGTTGTTGTGATCATGCACTGGTGGTAGTTTGTTTTTAGAGATTGAGGTTAGCAGTTTTATCATCCCGCTTCTCATACACGGGCAATCTTATTACACACGGGTCTCACACCATCACCATGTACAATAAGACTGTACAATAGCAACGATTATAGGAAATTATTATTCACCATGAATAATAATAATAAATACCACAGCCACATGAACTAAACAGTCATTGCACTGCCTCAGCCAATCAGGTTCCTAGTAGAGTGCAGTCGACGCCCTCAGAGCTTAGAATGTTGAAACTGTCATTGGAACAGGCTGACTTCAAAACAGAAAAATACCAGCCAGTACAGGAAAGACATGAAAGCACATGGGGGGGGGGGGGATGTGTTCATAATGATACTGTTTGCTTCATATTGATTTTGCACTGACCTGTAAGGAAAATATGAATGATCAATTTGAAAAAGAACAGTCATTATTCCTAAATCATTAAATAGACTCCCCCATCCCCCACTTTGCTATTAAATACTTTTCAGACATAAACTAAAGAGACTCCCATGCACTGCTAGAGATGTTGCTTTTAATGACCTTGATAGCTGAGCCGGATGTGACTCGGGTTCAATCACTATACAACAGGATAGCCAGCGCACCTCCACAGATGACATTGATTTTGATCTGCTGTTTGTGTTCACAGAGACCAGCAACATCACTGAGAGATACACCCTGATTAAAGAACTGAAAACCTGGACTGAAGCTCAGCAGTACTGTAGAGAACACCACACCGACCTCGTCAGTATAAAGAACGCCAGTGAAAATGAAGAAATAGTGAAGAAAGCGCAGGGCAAGCCCTTCTGGATAGGCCTGTTCAATGAGCCCTGGAAGTGGTCACACCAGGGGGATAACTACACATTTCACAACTGGAGCAATGGGCAACCAGACAATAGGGGAGGGGGTGAGAACTGTGTGATGATGAGACAGACTGGTGGATGGCATGATGCTTCCTGCAACTCTCAGAAGTCCTTCTTCTGCTGTAATGGTGAGGACCTTGTTCAGACTGTTCTCATTTAATTCAGTGTAAACCTTCAGGTTCAAAGAGGGAAGCATGATTAGATCTTCAATAGGTCCTGGTGGTGACAAATCTACCAGTTTCCACTTTGAGAATCAATCACAGGCTCCCTGCTCAGGCTGATAGGATGGTCAATATCCTTCCAGAGGTAATGGGGTGATGTGGATTGCAGCTATCAGTACCCCTTGTTTTGCTGTGATGAAAGCTCCCTGTTCAGGCTGTGCTCTTGTTCAGCTCAGTGTTTGTACCCCAGTATGTGAGCAGGGACTCAGAGGCTCAGTCCATCTGATCCTACAGTAGCTGTCTGACCTCCAGAGCAGGGCAGGGTGTAGCCTAGAGATCTGAAGAACCAGAAACCAGCCCGGTCATTAAGAGAGTGAGAGGGAGCAGCTACCCCTCATTGTTATACCCAGGAGAGACGTGTGCTGTGATATACATTCTTACTGTCTATTTATTATATTTATTTGAAAACAATAAACCATGTCATTGTCAGCATTGCCCTGGTGGAGACAGCAGCATAGACACAGTTTCATTTAAATGCATTTGAACAATACACTTGAAACAGGAAACACTAAATCTTCTTGTTGTGTTTTCTTTACAGATTCAGACCCCACAAGCCCTCCTTCCACTCCTGTCTCTCAAGGTATGCAGTGTAATCACTTCAGTGGATTCACAACCCACTGCAGGAATCTGGCTTTGTTATAGACTTTATTTTTTCTCTCTTTTGTTACAGAAACAGAATCCTCGAGCCCCCCTTCCACTCCGGTCTCTCAAGGTAAGTGCAGTTTGAAGATGGCAGTCTGTTCAGTGTGATTGACAGCCCACCTCACGTGTCATGTGATCCACTAGACCAGGGGCGGCCAAAGTGGTCTTTGTTCCAACCCTGTTCTAAATTGTTTAATTTAACCAATTAAACCTGCAGCCAGACCCTGAAGTAGTTACTAATCTCATTCCACCTGTTAAAGCTGGATTGGAATGGCGCTCCAGCACCGATATTGGACACCCCTGCACTAGAGCTATATAAGTGTGTGAGAGTTGTGTGCAGCTATTCAGCAACAACACTAGGAGAGCAGAAGGTTGTCTTGTGGCTTGGAATCCTAATGTACAGAGTTACATTATATTGTACAGTACAAAGAATATGTCTTTTTAAACACAATCTACTGCCTGACAATGTCACCCTGCACTCATATGATTTTCTCAGCAGTAGGCTATGCTGCAGTATGTACAGGTTACATTGTTGCATGTGAGATGCAAGTGCAGTCTGGCTCACGGATAATCTGAACCACAGTGTAGGCTGATGGCAGCTGTAGAAGCACAAATGAAATATTACTGCAAACATTAAACCAACACTCATGACTGGCATGTGAATAGCACAGAGTGTCACACATCTAAAAGCCTATTAAAGTCAATGAAATTATTATTATTATTATTATTATTATCATCATCAGCAGGCACTCCAGTTCCTGAGGCTCTCCACCTGATCTCTGACAGTATGGTCTGGCCGGAGGCTTGGCAGTACTGCAGGTATCACTACACTGACCTAGTGAGCCTCACAAGCCTGGCTGCACAGAACAGAGTGTCGGAGCTCGTCAGGAACAGCACTGTGTCGCGATTCTGGATCGGCCTGCACAGAACCGTTGTGTATGATAACTGGTACTGGGTTGCTGGTAAGGATAATAAGGGGCTCCTAAACTACACTAACTGGGCCCCTGGGGAGCCCAACAATCCTTACTATGAGCACTGTGGGGAGATGGTGCTCTTGGGAGGATGGGGGCTGGTGGAATGATCTGTGCTATGAAGAGCTCCCCTTTATCTGTTTCAAAGATTAAAAACATCCTGAAAAGCTTTTACAGCAGTGGCTCTCAAACTATCTCCAGCTGGGACCCCTTTTAAAGTCACTTTAGTCTGAAAAAAAACATTTACTAAAAAAATTATAGAAATACCTAAATCTAAATTGTATGAACATGGAATGTGTGAATAATAAAGCAGAAAGAAATCTTGTATCTGACAGAGTTTGCAATGCCATGTCTGCTCTCTATAAAGAGCTGCTCCAATGCACTGCAGTCATCGCGGATGGTAGGTCTGCTTGTGATGTGGTCGTTAAAAACCTTTCTGTGACCCCCAGGGGGTCCCAACCCCCAGTCTGAGAACCACTGTCTCCACAGAACCCAGAGCTTTACTATAGAGTAGTGCAACAAAATACTACACATTCCTATTGAAGAAAATCCTATGTAGCAATCTTTAATGATCTACATCACTGTGATACTCCATTCCGTACTTTAATATCCTATTGTGTGTGTGTTCTGTACAAGGCTCGAAATTATTAACATATATTTGGTAGCATTTTGATACCAAAACTCTTAATTTGCTACTACTACTATTTTTTATGCAGTAGCATTTTTTCTGATCCTGCACGCTGCAGTTTATATGACCGACCCTGAGTGAACAAGAACACAATTACCGCTATTAGTTTTTTTTACACACATACATTACTAGTATCTTTCATAAAGCAGGACACCATTTCTAATAGAGCTTCCCGATCTGCAGATGCCTGAGGTTTGTACCTCTGTCGTGCGAATTCTGCCCCTTGCTGAATTGAGACATGCATGGAGTGTTTTGTTGAAGTTTGTCTGTGTGATTTACTTAAGCTATTAATTTATTCATCAACGTTGTTTACTGTTTACTTTCGCTTTATCTAGCCTCAGACGACTCATGTAAAAATAATGTGATATCTTGTAACAATTGTAAGTTGCCCTGGATAAGGGTGTCTGCTAAAAAGTAAATAATAATAATAATAATTTAGAGACTCAAATTAAAGGCAGACCCATTTAAAATCACCTAAACGTATAAATCATTCACCCTTTTCCATACACTGCATGTGCAATACGAGTAGTGTTAATAGTAAGCAGTAGTCTTATTAGCAGTGCAGTATTGCACCACTGAATTGTGAATAGCAGTATGAAAAGATTGATTCATAATCCAAACAATGTTAGCATGCTATGAAATGCTTAATGCAATACAGAGCAGCACGGTTTAGCATGATAAAGATAGCAATGAAACACGGGAACGCAAACGCACACGAATGACAATAATGCAAAAGAAAAAAGCTACATCTATTTGAACAAAGTATATATTTGAAGGAGGTATATACAGGTTTGAAGGAGATATAACTGCAGTGTACAGACATGAAAGATATGAAAATGATTTTTTTTTTTATGTACTCAAGGTTTAAATGATTTAACTGGTTTATAAATTTCAGGATGTTTCGAGCAAAAGCCCTTCTGCTGTGTAGAAAGAGATGCATGTATATAGATATACAGTATATGAGGTCTAAATGTACATTTAATGTGTAGTAAGGAAAGTTAACAGCAAACCGCGGCCATGAGTAAACTATTTAGATTAAACAGAGGATCACTTAACTATGCCTTATTACCAGGGATCCTAGTTTTCCGCAATAAAAAAATGAAACTCTTCGATAAAAGAGAAAAATCTGTGTTATTCTGCAAGTAAAATAAAAGGGCTACAATGAGTTTTCCTGCCACAGTATAAGACACACACACACAGTACTTCTTGTTACACTTGCTGTGTCTTTTTTTATGTTGTATTTTATTTTATAACTTTAATTATTCTTGAACTGTAACCTTGTATTACAGTGTAACCTGTGTACGTCGCTTTGGATAAATACACCTGCTAAATAAAGAAATTCTAAGCAAGTTACAAGCTTACCAGCGCCATTAATCAATAAAACAAACAAAACATACCTTTTTTTTTTTTTAGTTCCCTGTAAAAAAATATTCTTGTTAGTTCAACTGCTGTTTGGGCCTCGTCTTGTTTACGTTTCCTTCCATTCAGTGTATGTTTAGCGCTTCCCATGTGTTCTACATGGTCTGCCTGCGAGTGTAATCTACAGCCTTGCTGCATGAAGTACAAAACAGCACATTACCATCGACGCGGAATTGGTTCTTGTCAAACTCATTGACCGAATCTTTAGGGGTGATTGTTATTGTTTTCGGCCTCTCTGAACAGCTCAGAGTACTGAAGTAAACTGAACTTGAATACCGGAAGCAGTTTTATTAGACAGGTATGTTTATGTAAATGTCAAGCATAGTTGCCTGTGTTCATGTTTAGATATTATACGTGTATTGATTCAGTTATTATTATCAAACAAACAAAGCCTTGCATGTTTTTTTGCCCCTCCCCAAGTGTAAAACAAAAAAAAATCTCCAGAAACACACAAAATCCGCATTTTTCCGTGTTATCATAGAAAATTATTCCGCAGCAAACGGATTCCTAGGATCCCTGCCTATCACTAAAATATTAAAATAAAAATCTCATCTGGTCAGTTTTAAAGAAACGTAATGTGAGGAAATGGCTATTTTGTATTTTGACGTTTTTATACTGTTTTGCTGTCTAAAATGTACATTTAATTTGTAATACCAAAAGTTCATGGTGAACCACGTCGATGAATAAATGAATAGCTTAAGTAATCACACGGACAAACTTCAGCTTAAACAGACGTATTTACGCGCATATCTCGAAGCAGTGCAGAATTCAGCAAGACATACATGAGGACCACAATGCAAATAATATTGAGTACAAATACTGTCACTAATCACAATTCGGATACAATTTAAAAGTTTATTTTGTAGACCAAAAGTAAAATTAAATAAGTGTTAAAACATTACAATGTTATAAGATAACAGGCAATGACCTAAAAGGATATGAGGTTTATTCAGTGTCTATAAAATGCTAATTTAATCTGTATGGAGAATGACAGCTCCAGTTTTGCGTTAATGTTAATCCTGGTTTCACCCACGCTAAAAATGAACACATAGTAGGCAGATAATTATTACTTTATCAAAATTCTGACTATTTAAAAAATATATATATACAGTGCCTTATAAAAGTATTCGGCCCCTTGATGAAATAGACTTTTGCCACATTTCAGGCTTCAAACATAAAGATATGAAACTGTAATTTTTTGTGAAGAATCAACAACAAGTGGGACACAATCATGAAGTGGAACGAAATTTATTGGATTTTTCAAACTTTTAACAAATAAAAACTGAAAAATTGCGTGCAAAATTATTCAGCCCTTTACTTTCAGTGCAGCAAACTCTCTCCAGAAGTTCAGTGAGGATCTCTGAATGATCCAATGTTGACCTAAATGACTAATGATGATAAATAGAATCCACCTGTGTGTAATCAGTCTCCGTATAAATGCACCTGCACTGTGATAGTCTCAGAGGTCCGTTTAAAGCGCAGAGAGCATCATGAAGAACAAGGAACACACCAGGCAGGTCCGAGATACTTTTGTAGGAGAAGTTTAATTCGTTGGATACAAAAAGATTTCCCAAACTTTAAACATCCCAAGGAGCACTGTGCAAGGATAATATTGAAATGGAAGGAGTATCAGACCACTGCAAATCTACCAAGACCTGGCCGTCCCTCTAAACTTTCAGCTCATACAAGGAGAAGACTGATCAGAGATGCAGCCAAGAGGCCCATGATCACTCTGGATGAACTGCGAGATCTACAGCTGAGGTGGGAGACTTTGTCCATAGGACAACAATCAGTGGTTTCACTAAACAAATCTGGCCTTTATGGAAGAGTGGCAAGAAGAAAGCCATTTCTAAAGATATCCATAAAAAGTTTGCGTTTACAGTTTGTAAGTTTAGGGGAACACCAAACATTTGGAAGAAGGTGCTCTGGTCAGATGAAAACCATTTTGAACTTTTGCAACAATGTGTTTGGCTAAAAAGCAACACAGCTCATCACCTGAACACACCATCCCACTGTCAAACATGGTGGTGGCAGCATCATGGTTTGGGCCTGCTTTTCTTCAGCAGGGACAGGGAAGATGGTTAAAATTGATGGGAAGATGGATGGAGCCAAATACAGGACCATTGTTGAAGAAACCTGATGGAGTCTCAAAGACCTGAGACTGGGACGGAGATTTGTCTTCCAACAAGACAATGATCCAAAACATAAAAGCAAAATCTACAATGGAATGGTTCACATTTAAACATATCCAGGTGTTAGAATGGCCAAGTCAAAGTCCAGACCTGAATCCCAATCGAGAATTTGTGGAAAGAACTGAAAACTGCTGTTTTAAATGCTCTCCATCCAAGTTCACAAGCTCGAGCTGTTTTACATAGGAGGAATTTACAAAAATTTCAGTCTCTTTGTACAAATTGATAGAGACATACCCTAAGCGACTTCCATAGCTGTAATCGCAGCGCTACAAAGTATCCACTTGGGGCTGAATAATTTTGCACCCCAATTTTTTTTTTTTTATTTGTTAAAAAGTTTGAAATATCCAATAAATTTCGTTCCACTTCATGATTGTGTCCCACTTGTTGTTGATTCTTCACAAAAATTACAGTTTCATATCTTTATGTTTGAAGCCTGAAATGTGGCAAAAGGTCAAAAGTTCAAGGGGGCCTAATACCTGCAGCAAGGCACTGTATATATAATAAAACAAACAGGAGCAAATACCTATAACGTTACCATGATCCATCTAACGTCTTCCTTGCTTTATCAGTATGAACAAGAGTTAATTACAATCCTGAGGTGCATTTTTTATCTAATCGGTTTCATGTGAAACGTGCTTTTATAACTGCATGAATCTTTTAAATGAGCGGCACTGTGTGGAATTAGCTTTCATTTTCAAAACAGCTTGGTTGTGGTTGTAACCTTATCAATCAATCAATCAAATCAATCTATTTTATACACATCATAGTGGACCCCCATCACAAAGTGCTTTACAAGACATAGTAACAACAAGACAATCCATTATCATTATAAGGTCATACAATGCAGGATTCAACGATAATGTGGCACACGTTAATTTTTAAATTTTTATAGGTGTGTATGAAGATTAGTTACTGAAATCTCAGTCAACAACTGAAGACAGATAAAGGATAATTTCATACCACT
Source organism: Huso huso (assembly GCA_036884735.1). Classification (NCBI taxonomy): domain Eukaryota; kingdom Metazoa; phylum Chordata; class Actinopteri; order Acipenseriformes; family Acipenseridae; genus Huso; species Huso huso. Next base: position 8,163,710 of record CM072681.1, on the reverse strand, counting down.
TAATTTGCACAGATGAAACATAACCTGGTTAATTTTACTGATGGCATATCAAATTTAGATGAAGACATGGTTGTTTTTGTAGCACTTAAGGATAAAACTAAATACATTTTGACAAGGAATTGCATTAGTTCCATTACTTAGTTGAGCACAAGGTGGTTTCAATAAATACTTTCAGATTTAAATATAGGCCAACAGGTGATGCTTTGGGTTATTCAGTCTGTTTAAAACAGTCTGTAGGTGTTTATTTTAAAATTATTTTTATATATAATTATTAGTTGAATAAAGACCATTTTGCTACCTACTTTCCAGGCAGGTAGCAAATCCTCACTACTGCCTTAAAAAGATAACTTCTAGTCCTGGCTCTGTATGATTCTCTATTGTTTCTGCTCAGAGCATGATCTGCCGTGCTTACAAACTATTCCAGCAATCACGGCTTCTGAAAAGACTCCTCAAGGCTGATTGTGATGAAGCGAGGTGGGGATGCATAAAAGTGTTGCTCATACTTCAGTGTACAATGCTTCAGGGTTTCAGTGCACTGCTTCCCCACCTCACTTCCTCACAATCAGTCTTGAGGAGTCTTTTCAGAAGCTGCTTCACTTGTTTATTTAATTCCGGATCCACAGCTGTTTAAAATGCAGCGTGTAGATAAACTGCTGCATCCTGGTACCTTTGCTGTGGCTCACTTGGTCTTTTAAGCACTTTCTTGTCTTTAAATACAACAATAGTTTTACAATATTGTGTTAGTTTTTACATATTTAGGAGTTTTTACATATTTAGAAGTTTTTACATATTTAAGAACGTGTGTCTGTAGTCGGGCCTGTATGAGGTCATCAGCACCAGTATACAAAAAACTCCACTTGGAAAACAAAAAGAGAATGAAACTTTTAATTTTCCTTGTTTGCACTTTTGTGTTGCTTCCCTGAGCTGCAGCGGGAGACATTACCCCCTGCTGCTGCGTACGGTGGCAGAGTGAGCCTGGTTAGGGTTAGGGTTGGGTTTAGGCCTGTTTAGTGCACATCAGAGTGACACAAAGAATGGCCAGAAAGCTTCAAGGAGGAGGAAGATTGTGTGCCTGCCTGCCTGCAGCTGAAACGACCTGCCTCTAGGGAATGCAAACAAACTGGTCAGCCAACAGGACCTGGTCTCTGATGAAGCAGATTGCATCTAATGCTATTCTATTGAATGTAGTAAACAGGCACACCGTAGTTATATTTGAATATGATGCTGCAGTTTTAACTAAACAGGAAACATGTAATAGAGTGAGTCATAGCTCACTGTTTATATTCTGTATTTCTGTGTGTATTTCTTGGGATTATGAGATTAATAAAGGTTTACAGTTTGAATCATCAGTCTTTTTGTTTCTTGATTTCTGTATATATAACACATATCACTATATCACTAAGAACTTCACAACCTTTTAATCATCCTGAAATATAATCCACTGTTGCAGAGGAGCTGGCCTAAACACAAGACGTTTGGAGTTATGCTGCCACCTACTGTTCCTACTGAGGTACTGCAGGATTTATAAAGAATAATAGGCAAGATATCAACTATACTATATTACAGACCACAACTTTGTTCTTCATGTTTCAATTGGTTTATTCAGTATAAATGAATTTATATATTTTAAAGATCATATACAAAATAAAAAGGCTATACTGTTTAAAGTGATACAAACACAATAATAGTACAACATGACACCAACCATTTTATTATTATTATTTGCGAGACAGACACCTTTATGCAAGCTGATTTACAGGTGTTACAGGGCAGTACAGGGTTGCAATGCAAGACTGATATTTAATTATGCTGTAGTTTACAGCAAGTGCAATAATACTAATAGAATACAATATGAAATAGAGTGCAACAAGTTAGGATTACAGCCAGTGATGTAGTCAAGACCAAACGTACCGATACCAAGACAAAGACCAAACGTACTGAGACCAAAACGTACCAAGACCAAGAACAAAACGCACCGAGACCAAGACCAAACGTACCGAGACCAAGACCAAATGTACCGAGACCAAGACCGACACCAAATGTACCGAGACCAAGACCAAACGTACCGAGACCAAGACCAAACGTACCGAGAACAAGACCAAACGTACCAAGACCGAGACCAAACGTACCGAGACCAAGACCGACACCAAATGTACCGAGACCAAGACCAAACATACCGAGACCAAGACCAAACGTACTGAGACCAAACGTACCCAGACCCAGACCAAACCACCAAAAGACCAAGATCAAACGCGCAGACCAAGACAAACGTGCCGGGGCCGAAACGTACCAAGACCGAGACAAAACGTACCGAGACAAAACGTACCAAGACTGAGACCAAATGTACCGAGACCTAGACCAAATGTACCGATACAGAGACCAAGACCAAACGTACAGAGACCGACACCAAACGTACCGAGACCAAGACCAAACATACTGAGACCAAGACAACGTGCCGGAAAAGCGTGCGAGACCAAAGACCAAACATACTGAGACCAAGACCAAACGTACCGAGACCAAGACCAAACGTACCGAGATCAAACGTACCAAGACCGAGACCAAACGTACCGAGACCGACACCAAACGTACCGAGACCAAGACCAAACATACCGAGACCAAGACCAAACGTGCAAGACCAAGACCAAGACAAGACCGCGACCAAGACCAAGACCAAAAGCGTGCAGAGACCGAGACCAAAGCGTGCGGAACCGAGACCAAACGTGCCGAGACCAAGACAACCAAACGTGCGAGACCAAGACCAACCGTACCAAGACCCGAGACCAAGCGTACCCGAGACCAAGACTGAGACCAAACATACGAGACCCAGACCAAAGCGTGCGAGACCAAGACCAAACGCATGAGACCCGAGACCAAGACTGAGACCAAACGCATTGCAGACCCAGACCAAACGTACCGAGACCGAGACCAAGACCAAACGTACCCAGACCAAGACCGAGACAAAACGTACCGAGACCAAACGTACCGAGACCAAGACCAAACGTACCGAGACCAAACGTACCGAGACCAAGACCAAACGTACCGAGACCAAACGCACCGAGACCACCAAACGTGCGAGACCGAGACCAAACGCGTGCGAGACCGAGACCAAACGCACCAAAGACCAAACATACTGAGACCAAGACCAAACGTATCGAGACCAAACGCGTGCGAGACCAAGACCAAACAGACCGAGACCAAAAGACCACACCAAACGTGCGAGACCGAGACCAAACGTACCGAGACCAAATGCACCGAGACCAAGACCGAGACCAAACGTACAGAGACCAAGACTGAGACCAAACGTACCGAGACCAAGACCAAACGTACCAAGACCGAGACCAAACGTACCGAGACCAAGACTGAGACCAAACATACCGAGACCCAGACCAAACGTACCGAGACCGAGACCAAGACCAAACGTACCCAGACCAAGACCGAGACAAAGTGCGAGACCAAAGCGTGCAGACCAAGACCAAACTACGAGACCAAACGTGCGAGACCAAGACCAAACGACCAAACGTGCCGGACCGACACCAAAGCGTACCCGAGACCAAGACCAAACGTGCCCCAGACCAAACGACCGAGACAAGACCAAACATACTGAGACCAAGACCAAACGTACCGGACCAAGACCAAGACCAAACGTACCGAGACCGACACCAAACGTACCGAGACCGAGACCAAACGTACCGAGACCAAATGCACCGAGACCAAGACCGAGACCAAACGTACAGAGACCAAGACCAAACATACCGAGACCAAGACCAAACGTACCGAGACCAAGACCGAGACCAAACGTACCGAGACCAAGACCAAACGTACCGAGACCAAGACCGAGACCAAACGTACAGACCAAGACCAATACCAAACGCATGCGAGACCAAGACCCACCGAGACCAAGCGTGCGAGACCAAGACCAAACCGAGACCAAGACCAAATGTGCGAGACCAAGACCAACGTACCAAGACCAGCGTACGAGACCAAACGTACCGGACCAAGACCAAACGTACGAGACCGACACCAAACGTGCGAGACCGAGACCAAACGTACGAGACCAAATGCCGAGACCGGGACCGAGACCAAGCGTACAGAGATTCAAGACCAAACATACCGAGACCAAGACAAAACGTGCGAGACCAAGACCGAGACCAAACGTGCGAGACCGACACCAAACCAAGACCAAGACCAAACGTGCGAGACCAAGACCGAGACCAAGCGTGCGAGACCAAGACCAAGACCAAACGTACCGAGACCAAGACCAAACGTACCAAGACCGAGACCAAACGTACCGAGAACAAGACTGAGACCAAACATACGAGACCCGACCAAGACCAAACGTGCGAGACGAGATCAAGACTGAGACCAAACGCACCGAGACCCAGACCAAACGTGCGAGACCAAGACCAAGACCAAACATGCAGACCAAGACAAAAACGTATTCGAGACAAAACGTACCAAGACCGAGACAAAAGCGTGCGAGACCAAACGTGCGAGACCCAAGACCAAACGTACCGAGACCAAGACCAAACGTACCGAGATAAAACGTACCAAGACCGAGATAAAACGTACTGAGACCGACACCAAACGTACCGAGACCGACACCAAACGTACCGAGACCGAGACCAAACGCACCGAGACCAAGACCGAGACCAAACGTACCGAGACCAAGACCAAACATACCCGAGACCGAGACCAAACGTAGCGAGACCAAGACCAAGACCAAACGTACCGAGAACCAAGACCAAATGTACCAAGAACCAAGACCAAACATACCGAGACCAAGACCAAATGTACCGAGACCAAGACCAAACGTACCGAGACCAAGACCAAATGTACCGAGACCAAGACCAATACATACCGAGACCAAACGTACCGAGACCAAGACCGAGACCAAACGTACCGAGACCAAGACCAAACATACCGAGACCAAGACAAAACGTACCGAGACCAAGACCAAACGTACCGAGACCAAGACCAAGACCAAACGTACCGAGAACCAAGACCAAATGTACCAAGAACCAAGACCAAACATACCGAGACCAAGACCAAATGTACCGAGACCAAGACCAAACGTACCGAGACCAAGACCAAATGTACCGAGACCAAGACCAATACATACCCGAGACCAAAACGTGCGAGACCAAGACCGAGACCAAACGTACCGAGACCAAACGTACCGAGACCAAGACCAAACATACCGAGACCAAGATCAAACGTACCGAGACCGACACCAAACGTACCGAGACCGAGACCAAACGTACCGAGACCGAGACCAAACGCACCGAGACCAAGACCAAACATACTGAGACCAAGACCAAACGTACCGAGACCAAGACCAAACGTACCGAGATAAAACGTACCAAGACCGAGATAAAACGTACTGAGACCGACACCAAACGTACCGAGACCGACACCAAAGCGTGCGAGACCGAGACCAAACGCACGAGACCAAGACCGAGACCAAAGCGTGCAGAGACCAAGACCAAACATACGAGACCAAGACCGACGAGACCAAGACCAAACGTGCGAAGACCAAGACCAAGACCAAAACGTGCGAGAACCAAGACCAAATGTACCAAGAACCAAGACCAAACAAAGACCAAGACCAAATGTGCGAGACCAAGACCAAAACGTGCGAGACCAAGACCAAACATACGCGAGACCAAGACCAAACGTGCGAGACCAAGACCAAAGACCGAGACCAAGACCATACGTACCGAGACCAAGACCAAATGTACCGAGACCAAGACCAATACGTACCGAGACCAAACGTACCGAGACCAAGACCGAGACCAAACGTACCGAGACCAAACGTGCGAGAACCAAGACCAAACATACCGAGACCAAGACCAAAAAACCGACCAATGCGAGACCAAGACCAAATGTACCGAGACCAAGACCAAACGTAGCGAGACCAAACGTACCGAGACCAAGACCGAGACCAAACGTACAGAGACCAAGACCAAGCGTGCCGAGACCAAGACCAAACGTATGCGAGACCAAGACCAAATGTGCGAGACCAAGACCATACGTGCGAGACCAAGACCCGTGCGAGACCGAGAGAGACCAAAACGTACGAGAAGCAAGACCAAACATACCGAGACAAAGACCAAAGCGTGCGAGACCAAGCGTGCCGAGACCAAGAAGCGCATGCGAGACCAAGGCCGAAACCAAACGTGCCGAGACCAAGACCGAGACCAAGACCAAACGTACGAGACCAAGACCAAAGCGTGCGAGACCAACCCCGAGACCAACGTACCAAGACCAAGACCATGTACTGAGACCAATATTTTTTGTTGTGACCAACCAAACTAAATTAATTTTTGCTAGAAGAAGAACAGCAATGATAATAACAACTATTTATTTTATTGAAAGCTATTTTTCTTTGGATAAACCAAATAAACACAAAAAAAAATCAACAACTGAAAAATGTGTTCTATTGAATTCACTTACACACTACACACCCTGAAAAAGTGTATAAAACCATGTACATGAACTATTTACATATAATTGGAAACATCTTAAGAGAATTTTCAACTTGAAACTTGAATCTGCAATTATTTTACAACCTTTGATACCCCAATTAGGAAATTGCCAATTATTCCACTTAGCTCACTGCTGCAAGCCCTGTACTGCCTCGGAAGAGATGAAGTATATTGCTGTGACATGTGGAAACCGAGAAACACTAGGATCCTTCCGAACTGAGCTGGACACTCATGATACACTTATGATGATCAGGCCCCCCTGGCTGAAGACAGTTTTGCTAGATGTAACAGCTATACACATGGAAAACAATGGACTTACCTAGAAAAACAAGTTCCCCACACTTCTCTCACCTTTGTGTTACAATGCTTGCACTTTGCTGTCCGTTTTTTATTCTGTTCATCAATTTCAGAATTGATGAAGGCAAATTGAATGTCGGCAGCTGCTTCGATGCCATTTCAGCTCTGTGAGAAGAGAAACGTGAGAGGTCTGAATTTGTCATGAAACTGTCAGTAGCTCTGTTTCCATCAACCAAAAAATATGAGCTAAAACGTATGTGTATGAAAAAACACGACAATGGCAAAAGGTTTTACTATTACATGCACACACACATATATTTGCAATGTGTAATATATATATATATATACAGTGCCTTGCAAAAGTATTCAGACCCTGACCAATTCTCTCATATTACTGAATTACAAATGGTACATTGAAATTTCATTCTGTTTGATATTTTATTTTAAAACACTGAAACTCAAAATCAATTATTGTAAGGTGACATTGGTTTTATGTTGGGAAATATTTTTAAAAAAATAAAAACTGAAATATCTTGCTTGCATAAGTATTCAACCCCTGTGCTGTGGAAGCTCCCAGTTTACACCGATGAAAGAAATTGCCCTACCTAATGCTTGAATCAGATCACCATGTAGTCTACTTTGTTCAAGACTGAATAGATTCAATTCTTTTAGCCTGTCTGCATAATGACATGCCTTTTTAAACCCAGGATAATTCTGGTTGCTCTTCTTTGCACTCTTTCTAGAGCAGCAATATCCTTTTGTAACAAGGTGACCAGAATTGAACACAATGTTCTAGGTGAGGTCTTACTAATGCATTGTAAAGTTTTAACATTACTTCTTGATTTAAATTCAACACTTCTCACAATATATCCGAGCATCTTGTTGGCCTTTTTATAGCTTCCCCATTGTCTAGATGAAGACATTTCTGAGTCAATATAAACTCCTAGGTCTTTTCATGATTCCTTCTTCAATTTCAGTATCTCCCATATGATATTTATAATAACATTTTTATTGCCTGCATGCAATACTTTACACTTTCTCTATTAAATGTCATTTGCCATGTGTCTGCCCAGTTCTGAATGCTGTCTAGATCATTTTGAATGACCTTTGCTGCTGCAACAGTGTTTGCCACTCCTCCTATTTTTGTGTCGTCCTGCAAATTTAACAAGTTTGCTTATTATCTGTTCTCTTAGAAGATTGAGGCTTTTTGCTGTTCTTGAACATTAAATGATGGCTCAGTGAATGAAATGGACATGATCTTTTACCTTGTGTCCCTTTGTGCGTCTTAGTCTCTGTGAATGTGTGGGTTGCAATACGTGGTGAAAAGGTGATGCAGGTACTCCAGACAAGGACAAACAATAAAGTTCACGGTTGAAGTTCCTTTTTATTTTCATGAACAAAAATTAAATAATAAAGCTGGCTCTACCCAGCAATGTGTATTGCCAGTGTCAAACAAGGGTTGCAGTCCCGAAATAATAATCACAAAAACCACAAACACAACACAAACACAGTCACATCTCCGGACAGTGCATGTCAGAGTGCAGGTGTGGTGCTGGAAACAGTGATGCTTGATTAAGTGCAGTGAAACTGGGTGAATCGACCCAGACTGCAGCTCCCAGATCCGTTCTTAATTATTCTGAGAATGAAAAGAGACACACGGTTGCAAAACAAACACAAAGCACTTAACCTCACTACAAACAGTCCTCGTTTCTCCCATCAACCACAACAAAGGAACCGACAGGACGCCGTCACATCCCCTAAAAGTACCCTCAGCCCCGCCCCCTCCGATAGCTAGTTCAATCACGTCTCCTCCAATTCATGAATAGAAACTTTGCTTACTGCATAGGGCGGGGACTCCTGGTACTGTGACGCCATCCCTTTCCTGAATGGTCGGCTTCCTACTGCCCTTGGAATGAACTGCCCAACCATTCAGTACGAAGCCCGCAGTTCCTGCTGTACAGTGCTCTCACAGGTTGAGAGGGAGATTGTTGATTCAGATTCATTCACTCTTTGTCACAGTCTCCTGCACAGGCTTATCAACTTAAATCCCTCTGAGCCGATACATACGTTAAAATCTAACATAAAACCATTGTTGAAGTTTGAATACCAGCACATCTCTAGTTCATTTTGCCATTATGACTCAGTCAACAACCTCCGTCAGTCTATTTTATTTTTTTTTTCCCCATTTTTACTGACCGTTGTGACTCAATGACAGCAACAAATCATTCTGTTTCTCTTAAAAAATGTTTTCTTATTTGTTTTATGCATCGTGCAAGCTGCACTGGTCTGTTAACCAATTCTGTTCACCAGTTTGACACTTATTTTCTTTATACAGACACCCCGCTATTCTGAGCACTTTTTAATAGGCTTCCGGAATGCTTTTTTCATGTAAATACATAACAGTCCTATGTATGAAAAAACTTTAAAACGGAAGTGACATACCATGTAACGAAAAAGTGTTCTATGTCATTATTGAGGGGCTATCTATACGAAAAATGTATTTAACAAAAAACCAACACTGCCAATTCTTGTTTTATTAACTTTTAAATTGTTTACCATTCCCATCTTTGAAACTGTTCTCATTCTACCTAAAGTAATTACAGCAAACTCTTGTACAGCATCTTAAAATAAAACACACCAGTAATTTATTGCCTCTAGCCTATCACCACAGGCCAGTGTAATCCCCACCCCTCGCCCATGAGGGGGTCTGGCACCAGTACAATTGTCTCTCAGTTTGTCATGCTCACACAAGAATAGACACAGCCCAAGTTTGTTGCATTATATTTTAAAACTGTTCTTTGTTTTAAGTAAATATGTTGTAACAAAGTTGAAATTGTCTCAAAATATGACCGCTGATAGTCAATGTTTGTAGTATATTATTTTACGTTTTAAGCTTTAAACTAAATAAACTTAAATATACATTCATGATCCGTGCATTTCAGCATAAACACTGGGTTTTCAAAGTGTTTAAATAAGTGCCTAAAGACTGTTTTGTTCAGTTGATAATCCTTCAGTCTGTTCTTTGAAAACTTTTGTGTTTGTTTGCTTCTCACAAGCACAGGCTACTCCAGCATTGCCAAGAGTCCCAAACCGATCTTTCTGCACGGTTGGGTCAATTGTATAAATTAAAAATACAACAACTCTATACTTTTAGTTTTATTTACCGTTTTACGGTAACACTTTATTTTCTTTATATCAAAATTGACTTGAAACTACAATCTTCAAAACTGTCACTTTAAAACTACACACATGGCGTGAACCGAGGTAAAACTGGCGTAAAAACTACAATCCCGTGACAGGAAGGGGCGTGGCACTTCCACAACGCACTCTTACACCAGGGGAACTGCCAGCTACATCGCAGTTCTTTCTGTTTGTTCAGATACAGACAACACTGACACTGAAAAGATTTGCAGCGTTTTATTTTAAAACTGTTTTTTCTTCAGTTTAAGTAAATACATTGTAACCAGTCTAACATAGCGGCAGCCGATAGTCAAGGTTTGTATTCTTTTTTTATTGGACATTTAATGTTTTTAAACTCAAGACACTTGGTGGACATTTCAGAAGTCGACTGTACTGTTTACATGTGCTTGTACATCCAACTGTGTAAATAAATAATGCAATAAGGTTTTAAAATGTTAACTTATATACAGGGTCTCATTATTATTATTATTATTTTATTTTATTTATTTATTTGTTATTTATTTATTTATTTTGTTTAGGTTAACATGTCCATTTGTTAAATAAGATTGTTCCTTATTTTAAACATTTTGTCTTTTTCAACAGACACTCTTCTCTGTTTAAAGACATCCTGTGTAAGCTTCCTTCTGTGTCGGGGCAATATAGCTCTGGACATGCAGCCTCTACACGTGTTAACAATTCATTTCTCCCCTTTTAAATTGTTTTTCATTTTAGTAACTGCATTGCAACCTTGTTTTTACCATTTATTGCAAAGATTCGCCATTGGCTCTGGACCGTTTCTTATCTTCGAACGAACATACCAGCAACACCCTTGGCACATGACCAGCGATGCTGCTAATGATGCTGGGGCCCCCTAGTTTCTTATCTTCGGCGATGCCCCTTAGCTGCATGCAGGGGGCTGGTTTAAGGTACAACAGTGTTCTCTTTCCTCAGACACAGACAAACACAGACACATTCAAGGTTTGTCGCATTTTATTTTAAAAATGTTTTTTTCTTTTAAGCAAATACATTTGTAACAAAGTTGGAACTTGTGCTTTGGTCTCAAGCTGTAAAATAAGGTTTTTAAAATGTTAACAATGTATACAGGTTCTCATTTTATTTTGTTTTTTATTTATTTATTTATCTATCTATGGTGGTTAAGAAGTGTTTTAAACTGTTTAGCATGTTTTAGTCTTTTTTTTTCATTGTGTGACCCTGGAGCAAGTCACTTAACCTCCTTGTCTCGTCTTTCGGTGAGATGTAATTGTAAGTGACTCTGCAGCTGATGCATAGTTCACATCCTAGTCTCTGTAAGTCGCCTTGGATAAAGGCGTCCGCTAAATAAACAAATAATGTAATGTAATAATTTTTTTCAACAGACACGCTTCTCTGTTCTCTGCAGGTTTTAACAATTCACAGTTCTCTGCTTTTAAAACTGTTTTTCATTTTAAGTACACATTGTAACCTTGTTTTTTAACATTTTACCGCTCATTTTATTTTCAGAACTTGCTTTATCTTTTCAACACTTTATACATTTTAGTTTTCCTTCTTACTCATTTTATCTTTTCAACACTTTATACATTTGAGTTTTTTCACATTTTCAAGCTTGTTTATTTTTCAGCACTATATATTTTTTTTGTTTTCACCATTTTACTGCTCATTTATTTTTCTGAAAAGTATATAACAAACTATTTCCCTGTTTTCAAAATTATTTTTATTTTTCTAAAATGTCTGTTTTATTTAGTTTTCCCCATTTTTACTGACCCATTTATTTTTCTGAAATAAAGTATATAACAAACTGTATACCCTGTTTTTTTTAAACTTATTTTATTTTCTAAAAGCCTGTTTTATTTTCTGAAATAATATATAACAAAACAATGTATTCCCTTTTTTTCCCCATTTTCACTCTTAAATACATTACAATTAAAAAAATAATACCCCAAATCTTTGTATAATTCCATATTTTAATGTGATAATCTACAATCATGGAACATGGATTCCAAAAGTGCTTAAGACTACATACGTGACAGGGATGGCAGGTGGGATTTCCATATTTGCATTAAAACTACAAATACATGACGACGGAGGGTGGGAATTCGAACTGCTTAAAGACTACAAACACATGACCGAACTGGGGCGGGACTTCTGGTGGTCGATTCTGATTGCTAAGGGAACCTGTCAAAACCAAATGCTGCATTCTCATTGGTTAAAAAAATTAACATGGTGATAGCGCTTATAGCGCATACTACTAATGTATGCATTCATATTGAAACTTTCTGCAAAGGCAAAAAAGTGAAACTCTAGTTCATA
>CM072681.1:8061239-8150941 GCA_036884735.1 Huso huso | reverse complement strand
TGAGGCAACAACATACATAAGAAAATGCATAAAAATAACAAACACCAGAAAAACATTCAAACTTCATTTTATTTGACTTCTTTCTGAAATGTGAACATTTAAAATAAAAAACTGCAAGTTTAAATGGAAATATCAATGTTAAGCCATTTTTCCACTGCAGGATCTCTGAAATTCTGACCAAGGAGCAACTCTTTGCAAAATCAACCACAAGTTGCACATATGTACATTTTAAAGCTCACATAAAAAGTTAACTTCAAGAATTTAAAATGTTTCTACTGCAAAAGACATTTAACTGATTCCTTTTAACAATCCTAACCACTTCATTACACTTCTTTCCCTGAGAAGTGTAAAATGGCGTACAAGGTTGAAATCCTGCAGCGAGAGCTGCCCAGCAGTGTAGTTAAAGGGATAGTTCACTTTTTTACACCTTGTAGTCTGATGGTTCCTTACTCTGAAAGTAGTCCATGGGCTTGGAAAAACTGTAATCCATTGTTCAGAGTTGTTTAAGCCACTACTAACTTCAGCTAACTTTAGCCACAGCAAACAAAAACAATGGGAGTGAATTAAAGAAAGTTCAATATGTGTGGCCAAATCACCTCACAGTAACTATACCAACCAAATCAGAAAGTTCATTTGAGTTGATTTGGCTATGCAATTTTGAACTTGGTCCAATTAACCCCATCACTCCCATGTTTTTTTTTTTTTTTTTTTTTTGTTAGCCGTGGCTAAAGTTAGCTGAAGTTAGTAATGGCTATTTAAACAACTATGAACCATGGATTACAGTTTCTCCAGGCCCATTGACCACTTTCAGGGTAAGGAACCATCTGACTACAAGGTGTAAAAAAGTGAACTATCCCTTTTAAAGAAACAGTTTGTCTACCATAACATTTGAAAATGAACACAAACATAATCAGGTTTTGCTTATTCAAAACAGGCAAAGAGAAAGTCAATCTGTGAGCATTTAACATGTTGAAATCCGTTTTCTCTGGCAGAAACAACAGCAGATTCCTGTGTTGCAAATTGAACAAATAGCTGTCCATTCAAGTAAACGCAGAAGTTCAAGTGGTAAAGTTAAGCATTTTAACATTTTGGATTCTGACAAAGGATCGATCATCCAAACACAAAAGCTCCACCTTTGGGTTTTATGCTTGCCATTTAGGCGAGTAACTTTCTCCTAAGAGACTGGACCTTGGAAGTGGGTTTCTCTACTTTCTGGAATACCTCAAAGGTATATTTCAGTTCTTTGGGGTAGCTTATGTTTAACGTGTATATAAGGCCCATCAGGAAGGTGCATGCCTGTGCTACACTAGAAATACCAGACAGGACCTCGGCTCCTTCAATAACTATCCCCACATCCACTGGATTGTCGTCATCGGTGGCACATTTGTTGACCACGAAGATCTTGAGGACATGTTGTGTGAGGTCCTCTTGGACGTTGGCGTCCTCTACATCCTGAGAAGTTAGACCGTAAACTAGATTTACATAGCCAAGGATGTAGTCAAAGTTAAAATGTGATGATATTCAGTGAGGGAGGAGACAGAGTAGGGAGGGAGAAGAGGGAGTTAGAAAGGGGGACAGATAGGGGGTAGAATGAATGGGGAGGGAAAAAGAGAGGGGGTGAGGTAGAGAGGGTAGAGAACAGGGAGGAAGAAAGAAGTAGGGAGGGAAAAAGAAAAGAGCAGAGAGGGAGAGAAGAGGGGGAGAGGAGAGAATAGTGGGAGGGTAAACTAGAGAAGAGGAAGGGAGAAAGAGGAGGGAAGGCAATAGAGAGAAGAGGGAGAGATACATTTGTTTACCTGGTATTCTTTGATAAGGTTCTCCACGTTCTCACCGAGGTATATGATGAGGCCACGGATCACGGTTTATCTTCTCGACAGTGTTGCTCTGCCACAAGAAGGAATTAAATTTTATTTACTACAAGCTGCAAAAATGGCACAAAATGTAATTGTACTGTGATGTCATGAGCGCATACCCCATACAGCATTTCATGGATCCCCTGCAATTTCACCCCTGCAGCACTTCCTTTCTTCTTGAATAAAGACAACATGTAATGTAACATTAGCATGTAGCAGTCCAGTTTCTCCATGAAAGTTGATTCTAGCCGGATCGTTGTGATCCTCCTGAATTCCTCCTCACCTTTACCTTTATTGTAGTTGATTAAGACAGTTTGATATTTAGTTATATTATTGTTAGAATTGGCAGCTATAATTTGCTGTGTCTTCATTGTCAATGACTTCCGCTGATTCTGAAAATGTGAAACTCCTTACAAACACTCTAAACCAACTCATAAAAAATGTATGGCAGACAAGGCATTCAGAATGGAATTCCAATTTAAAATTAGTTGGTTAGTAGTGTTTTTAAGGTGTTTTATAGATATTTTCCAAATCTATGGAGGTCAGTGGCAATGATGACCCAGCAAAATGTGGCCACCAATTTTTCTCAAAAACATAATAAAAATATTAAACAACTATCACAGGGAATCAACTAATAAAGAGAAAAATGATAACAGGTCCACATGTCAAAATAAGTAAACTACTCCTTTTAATTTTTCAAGACTCAAGGGGTATATCATTAATCTATACAACCAAAAGAGCTTTATCAATTACAGATTGTGGCTTTAAAAACAAAGAGAGACTGTCTTTTTCAAGATGCAATAAAACACAATTACAATTAATATTTGAACATACCTTCATATGCAAAACAGGGACACTTGGATGTTCACAGCAACAGGATTCACCTGTTGATATGATTTGATAAGCCTAAAATAAATTGACAAAGCAACAAGAAACTAAATAGCTCCATTCGAATGCGCAAAGTCATCTCCACAGCGATCATACGGCTGCTATTATTATTATTATTATTATTATTTATTTCTTAGCAGACGCCCTTATCCAGGGCGACTTACAATTGTTACAAGATATCACATTATTTTCTTTACACATTATTTTTACATACAATTCCCCATTTATACAGTTTGGTTTTTACTGGAGCAATCTAGGTAAAGTACCTTGCTCAAGGGTACAGCAGCAGCGTCCCCCACCTGGGATTGAACCCACGACCCTCCGGTCAAGAGTCCAGAGCCCTGACCGCTACTCCACACTGCTACTCTACTCTACATCTTCTATTTCATAACCCCAAAAATAACACTTTAAAAGCACATTTGTCTCATGCTTACCTTTGGACAATCTTGTGTGTTGAGAAATACTCACACCTGTGAGACTAGAGCAGTTGGTGGTGGTCTGTCAGCTTGATTCACTCAACGCCCAGGCTAGCAAAACCTGATCTCACAGCAAAACGTTGTCATGGTAACATTTTCACTAGGCTCTGAAACGTTACCTACATAACGTATTTCAGCGTTTTTGCTGCATTAACCACAATGCTTTGCAGGTGAAATTGTGATGTTTTCAAAACGTATATTCAAATTGTTGCATGTATACCGATTGTTTATTTGATTTAGAACGACCAATCTGTTTGCTTTTAAACCAATTAAATTGTTTGTTAAAAAAAGAAAAAGAAACACTATTCTATGTCCTTTCATTTTAATTCCGTACATGGGCTTGTTGTACTAGTGCTACAATACACAGCATTTTTACCATGATAACGTTTTGCTGTGAGATCAGGTTGGCTAGCAAACTAGCTAACTGCTACTAGCGTTAGCTAACGTACGTTAGGCTAGCGTCCTGTAATATGCTAGCTAAGGTTTGCTAACTCGTGTGCACAACCACATTGACTACTTAGCTAGAAAAGTTGATTATACGGCTGCACACCCATCTAATTTGTGACAGATTCAGACGAAATTGTTTCACAACACGATGAATGAAATGTGTCTATCCGACTAAAAGTATCAAATTAGCAAGGTTAGCTTAGACTTACTCAGATAGTTCGGTCCTTACCCGTTGAAAGACTTAGGTTGTTTGCTAGTCCAGAGGTATTTGCCCGGGCTTGCCTCCGTCAGGCGGGGTAAAGAGTTTGAAGACAATTCTGGTCCAATCCCGTGCACGCTCACTCATACGTGAACGCTGCGTGAACCACGCAGCGTTCACGTATGACATCATATTTATTAGTAGATGGATGTACTCAAAAAAATTATGTTGAGATTATGCAGCTTGACACGTTGATTACTTATTCCTGAATATGATGTTTGTGGAACAAATGAAAATTAAGTAAGGAACTAGAAATATTCATGTAAATATAGAAACTTAAATTTTCTTTGTCAAAATCATAGACTTTTTGGGGTTACATTTACAACCCCCCCCCCCCGGTCATTTTTTACAGTGTGGTGTCCTTCTGGTAAAGTGTATAGAGTCCCGCTGAGACAGTCACAGACCATGCTGCAGAGCTTGAGAATGTAAATATCTCTGTGATGTATTTGTGAGGGTCTTTTAATAGAGCCTTTTATTAGACATAGTGTACAGACCCTGATTAACAGCAGTACTAGAAATAATAGCGCGCTCACAATGCTTTTAACTTACGCTCGCCCTGGCAAAATGTTTCCTGACATAATCAAGCATAAATAAGAGCGAGACACTTTATATTAACGATATTTTGTATTGTTATTATAAATAATACCGGTATATCCTGGGGCTGCACCACAGCATCATCGCAATGTATTCAGTACAGAGTGGGCTCCACAAATGGCGCCTGTAATTGAGTACCGAACTGCATCATGGGATTGACTGTCCTATCCTTCTTTATATAGATAGTCCTAGCCCAATCCCAGATGTCCATTGGAGGAGTAATCATATACATTATATATATATATATATATATATATATATATATATATATAAAAACACGTGCTGAATATCATTCTGCAACAAGTGAAAAAAAAAAATGCAGCCCAACTACATAAAAAAATGCTTGTGGAAACACGCTTTTATTGAATGGAGGTTTTACTCCTCGTATTTACCAGTCTAGTTATGATGGAGCTTTATGGGAACAGTGAAAAAAAAAAACTTTAGTTGTCTGCAATCAGAAAAGTGGTGAAGCCACTCTGACTGCGTCGTGTGTCCCAGCTCCTGGTAAGTGACGCGTTTGTGAACTTCGCAGTCTTCTGGGAATTGTAGTTCGTCGCCGTGATGTCGTAGTGCTGTTATGTGCAGTCACTGTATTGTCCCTCGTGGTGATGTCGTAGTGCTGTTATGTGCAGTCGCTGTAATGTCCCTCATGGTGATGTTTCCATCCCAACCATTATCACAAAACTGTGTGAGTTCACAGAAAGACATTCCTCAGACACTTTGTTGAGACTTACCTCTGTTGTCCTCAGCTGTTGTGCGGTATCCTGCTGCGAGGGAAAATGGGTTTTAATTTGGGAGTTAAAAAAGGGTAAAGTAACTGTATTAATTAAAAATAAATCAGTAACATAAGAGAAATAGCTCCTCTTAGACCCGGTGACATTATGTCTTCATCTAGACAATGTAGGGAAGCTATAAAAAAAGGCCAACAAGATGCTCGGATATATTGTGAGAAGTGTTGAATTTAAATCAAGGGAAGTAATGTTAAATCTTTACAATGCATTAGTAAGACCTCACCTAGAATATTGTGTTCATTTCTGGTCACCTCGTTACAAAAAGGATATTGCTGCTCTAGAAAGAGTGCAAAGAAGAGCAACCAGAATTATCCCGGGTTTAAAAGGCATGTCGTATGCAGACAGGCTAAAAGAATTGAATCTATTCAGTCATTCTGACAAGGGCTTGTAGAGGAACCTAGCTAGTAAGTAAGAGTTGTAATTTTATACAATTTTGTTTCCCACAGATCCCATTGAGAGCCACGCTATCCCTGAATCTGAAGCACAGGAAGGGCCAAAGATAGAAGCAGTTTACACACAAGAGGTCCTTTGAGCAGGAGTGGTGTGCAAGTCTATTGCAGGTTACAGGGCTGCCATGTGTTAAAAGATGAAGACGTCTCTGAACAGGAATGTGTTCCTATTAAAGAGGAATTCATAGAACAGGAATGTGTCCCCATCGCAGAGGAACTTCCTACTGAAAATAATGTCTGTACACTTGAGGAGAACACCAAGCTGGGATCCAACCTGTAATAATTCTCCATCTGAATGTGATCTGGGATTTGGAGGTAATCCTACAAAACAAGCAGCATTGAGCTGCCTATTCATCCTGCAGAACCTGGTACTGAACACCAGCAGTGTGCTTGAGATTCATATTTTAACAAGGGGGCTGCCCAATCACTATGTCAACAAGGACATCACTGTGCTTGCTCCTGAGGCACCTGCTAGATGTGCAGCCACTGCCACGCCTCTTTAGAATGCTGTGAGATCAGCTGTGTCAATCACGCCCTGGAGTCCATTCCACTCCTCATTGAACAGGTTCACTTCTATAAAGTGCTGCTCCTGTGCCTGGATGGATCTTTAATTGGTTCATTTAAACAACTCAGAACAGGGTTGGAACAAAGATCATGAGTGGAAGGGCCAGCTTTGGTCACCCTGTGTTAGATCTGTGCCTTTCCCCATTTCTGGTAGACTGTTTGCAGTTGTGCTGCTCCCACAGCTTTACAGAGCTGCAGGGATCACATGTCCCATCACTGGGTGATGTCACATCCAGTCGGGTTGCTTAGCGTCACCAGAAGAAACATTTCAGTAGAGCATTTCTGTGGAGAGTATGCAGCAGCATCGGCACAATGAGAGTGAACCCGTGTGTATGACCCATCAGTCTTATTTTATTTCTTACACTTTATTCAAATACAATATCATTTTTTAAAGCTCATCTCACTACAACTATCCCAGGGACTGTAATGTTTGCTGGCCACATTTCACTCTTGTGTGTCTCACAGTAAGCATTGCTGTGTTGTTATTGTCATGTTTATGACATGAAGCCCTGCAGAACAGTGCATGTGGAAGAATGCTGTACAATAACCTTTGTCTCTCTTCTCTTTCTTTCTTTTTAGCTTCTAAAGTAGATGAAGGAGAACACGACTCCACTCCATCACCCCAGTGTAAAACTCTTCTAGAGGCAAACCACCGTGCAAGAAACACAGAAAAACGACACCCCAAGAAGAGTATGTGAAGACATTGAGAACTCACTCAGTTAAAATCCCTTCTTTACAAGACAGACACCCACTTACTGTGGAGAGTACAGAGACACCACATTCTGCATGTTTTAACAATTCTGAAACCCAGGGCAACTTGAAGACCTTGCCTCATTCTATTAAAGGTGGGAAGAGTTCCTGTCAATTAGACGCCCTGAAACTCACAAGGAAATCCCACAGGAGGGACTACGTGTTCCTGGGCTGATTGTGGGAAGAGTTTCAATCATATATCACTGCTTAAAAGACACCAGCGCATTCACACAGGAGAGAAACCTTCCCACATACAGTCCAGTGATAAGAGTTTCACACAGTTAGGAAATCTTCATTCACACCAGCGCATTCACACAGGAGAGAAACCTCATCACTGTGATGTTTGTGGGAAGGGATTCAGCCAGTTAGGAGACCTTAAAAGGCACCATCAAATTCACACAGGAGAGAAACCTTATCACTGTGATGTTTGTGGTAAGAGATTCAGCCAGTCTGGAGTCCTTAAAAGACACCATCAAATTCACACAGGAGAGAAACCTTATCACTGTGATGTTTGTGGGAAGAGATTCAGCCAGTCTGGAGACCTTAAAAGACACCATCAAATTCACACGAGAGAAACCTCATCACTGTGATGTTTGTGGGAAGACATTCAGTCACATAGGAAACCTTAAAAAACACAAAGCCATTCACACAGGAGAGAAACCTCATCACTGTGATGTTTGTGGGAAGAGATTCAGTCACATAGGAAACCTTAAAAAACACAAAGCTATTCACACAGGAGAGAAACCTCATCACTGTGATGTTTGTGGGAAGAGATTCAGCCTGTTTGGAAACCTTAAAAGACACCATAAAATTCACACAGGTGTGTAATCCTATCCCTGTACTTAATTGCTGGCTCTTACAGGAATCGAACATTCTCAGAATTGCAGAGACTTGGAGACACTTAAACAACAGGAGGACATTTGACTAAATACAGAAATATTTACTGAAAACAAAATAATAAACGTGCTAGATAAACAGGGTCACCCCTAATCACAATCTGTTCAGATCAAAAGCTCAGACCACAAATATGAACGAGTACGTCTTGTATTCATCGTCTTGTTGAGCATTCGGATTGTGTTACCTCACATTAGTAATATATTAAATAGATTGTTATTATGAATGCACGTTTCTCTTTCCTTTCTCATGCGTTGCTCAGCCTCTTGCAGTGGGTTCTATGGAAGCTTCCCCGATACCACGGTGAATCTGCGGCACCTCAAGACACAGCACAGTGTACAGCAGTTATCATGCAGGCACCTTGCAGTGTAAAGCAGTACTGTTTCCAGCAGGGGGCACCAGAGAGCTTTTAGGAATGTAATGGGCTGCATACCATTGCTTCTTAACGAGATGATTTCTGCTCAGGATGTGTTTAATACTGCCCTCTCACTCTTGGGTACTCTATTAACAAACGCAGGTTCTGTGTTTTTAATATCAATTTGTTGTTTGACAACGAGACTACTAAACCAAATAAAATCTATATTAAAAATGTTTTGCTGCCTGTATTAAATGTTGTTTTAAATGTTGTTCAGTGTTTTGTCAATCAAAGTTTCATTTTAAAATCCAGTAATAAATACTGTAGATGTCCTTGTTTCTGCATTTCTTATATATACCATGACTGGAGTAGCTTTTAAACTGCTGTCTGCTCATACAAGCGATCCATGTACAATCAGGCATATATTTTGTCATTAAGTATTATATAGCTCTGTGGTTTATACAAATAGTTTTACATGTTTAACTTGATGTTGCTTTGAAGCCTATTTCAGTTCTACGCCTTCCTGTAAAATGTTCCCCGCTGTTACAAGTTTGTTATAACTTTTTATTATTTATGTTTTTGGGATAAGCACTCTCGTTAGATATTTTATCGATCTGTAGTTTCAAGTCGTTATTGTAGTGTTTTAGGTTGTGAGATTTTAATCAGCAATCTCACACGACTGCATGGGGATGGAGGATTTATAAACTACAGAATTGGGAATGGAAGACAGAATTTTCAATACTTGGAAATGGGACTTTTAACAACAATGCTTCCATCTTTTGTTTGAAGTAGATTATGATTAGCTGCTCCGCAGTTTAGTATGCAGCTCTGTACTAAATCCACAAGTTTGGTGCAATTGACCCAGATGGTTCTCATTGCTGGCTTCATTAGGAGCACTAGGTACTGGGAAATGTAGTTCTGATGCCATTTTAAAATCCCAGAATTACATTCTCTTTAACAGATTTGCATAAGTGCTGTGAGCTACACCACTATCTGTGGAAGAGGCTGAAAGCAGAGCCACGCAATGCTGTTACAAAGCAATGCCAGCAGCATTCATCTGGAGAGCCTGCACAACCTCTGCACCAGATTTACAGCCTAATAAAGTCAAGGATACCAGATCTGCTAACAGCACTGGAAGATGCTATTCATAGTGATAGTGTTGAAGTGGAGACACAAGAGGCTGTACCTGGAACATCAGGTATCATTCACTACAAAATGAGTATTCAAATCATTTCAAAATGAGTATTCAAATCAATTCAAAATAAGTATTCAAATCAATTCAAAACTTGCCATTCTGATCGCTCTATCGCTCTGCTCCTTCCCCCTAAACTACAGAATTTTCCTATCTCATTCTGAAAATGACTAGCAACTCTGCACACACTGGAATCAACCCTCACAGACTAGCAGCTCTGCACACACTAGAATCAACCATCACAGACTAGCAGTCAGCTCTGCACACTCCTATAACACTGCATGAGATCAAAGAACAGCCACATAAACTACAGCCAGGGAACTCCTGTGGGACAGACATGAGTAAGCATCCACGCAAAGTGATGTGCGGTTTCAAACCCCCGTAAGAGTCTGTGTGCTCCAGTGGTTAAAGACAAGGGCTTGTAGGGAAATAAGCGTCACACATGGTTATATTTTTTAATTTTTAATTGTCAAACAGCAAGTTAGAGATCACGTACATTTTCTTTACTTTTTTTGTTTAAACAGCTTCAGTGGTTTCAATATATCCCCACACTAAATCGCAGAGTCAGCTCTGAATACGGCATTCTTTATATTCCCTTGTGTGATCGAGTGGAAATCTGCTCTGCAGCGCACTCCAACACCCACACAGCTCCCTTACCTGGAGACCGCAGCACAATTGTTGTACAAAGGCTGTTTTATCAGTCACTGTTGTGGATTAAAATAGCAGAGTTCTCATCCAGAACTCTGCTGCCCGCCTGGTGTTCTCTCTGCCTCGCTTCGCCCACGCTACTCCACTACTCCGCTCGCTCCACTGGCTCCCGATCACCGCTCACATCCAGTTCAAGACTCTTGTACTAGCCTACAGATGCCTTGACCAGACTGCACCCAGCTACCTCCAGACCCTCATCTCTCCCTACACCCCCCTGACCTCTCCGCTCCGCCTGCACTAGAAGACTAGCTCTACCTCCGCTCGCCCCCTGCCTCCCGAGGCCGCTCCTTCTCCACCCTTGCTCCGCAGTGGTGGAATGACCTTCCACAGATGTCAGGACTGCCCAGTCCCTGACCACATTCGGCGCCTCCTTAAGACTCACCTCTTCAATGAGCACCTGTAGAACTCCTCTGTTTGTATCCTGGGACACTATCACCATTCTTGTAAATGTGCTTTATTTTGCTCTTATCTGCCCCCTATTTTACTGCATTTAATCCTGTACTTCAGAATACTGTAATCTGCCAAGTGTTTAACCTGTAGTACTTTGTATTTAATCACATCCTGATGTAACTATCACTATTTTATCATATCCTGATGTAACTATCACTATTATCTGCTGTATTATTGAATTGTGGTTTGTCACACTTGTACTTTGCTTGAACAAAAGTTATTGTATTTCTTGCTCTTATTGTATTACTTGTATTGTAACACTTGAAATGTATTTGCTTACGATTGTAAGTCGCCCTGGATAAGGGCGTCTGCTAAGAAATAAATAATAATAATAATAATAATAATAATAATAATAATAATAATATTGGTTTTAACAATAAATAATTAAACTCACATGGGGAGGTGTCGGGTCACGGGGCTTCCTGTACTGTAAACCTGGACTTCATGGAGACGGGCAGAATGGAGCTCTCGATATTCCTTATCAAATGCTGCCATCGTGTGGCCATTTACTAGAACTGTTTGTTGTAATCTATATCTATCTATCTATCTATCTAGCAGTTGCCCTTTGAAATGATTCGTATTAACCTTAACCCCTGTACAAAAATAGACATTTCAGATACATTCTCAAAATACAGCAAAAACAATATTTACAGGATAACTAGGACAGTACTGTGTATAAATAATACAGTTTTCTGTAATTGCTCTTATTTGAAATCATTCTCATGCATTTATCATGCTTACTACGTGTTCTTACTGGATTCATATCAGCAAATAGTTATTATCAGGTTTAGCTGCTCTTAGTCGAATTCACTCTTATAATTTACTGTGTGCTTTATTATTTTGCTCTTACTTGAATTGATTTTATGGTACTTTCATAACTGCTCTTATCTGTATTATGATATTTTGTAATGTGATATTTTATAATGTGATACTTTGTACTATGATAACTTGTAACAATTATAAGCAGCCCTGGATAGGGGCACCTGCTAATTAATAATAATAATAATAATAATAATAATAATAATAATAATAGTCATTGCTGAATAATACTACCTGTACTACTCACTGTAAACAGCAGAGGGCACCAACAATCGCTTGTCACTGAGCTGTGTTCAGATTTTTTTTAAAAATGTTAGGGTTAGAACCAACAGTTCTACTAAATGGCCACACGATGGCAGCCTTGGATAAGGAATAGCGAGAGCTAAGTTCTGCTCTCAGTCGAATTCGGTAAAGTTATTATTATTATTATTATTATTATTATTATTATTATTATTATTATTATTATTAGTTTATTTAGCAGATGTCTTTATCCAAGGCGACAGAGACTAGGGTGTGTGAACTATGAGTCAGTGGCTGAGGTGGGATTTAAACTGGGGACCTCTTGGTTACAACCCCTTTCTTTAACCACTGGACCACACAGTCTCCAAATAAGAGGTGAGAGAATGGATTTTAAAGATAGTTAGCCAATCCTATCGCATATACACACAGCTTTTTGCTTATTAACAACTTTTGGATCATGACAGCTTTGTTATGGCTACCAAGAGGTTGCTAATAAAAAGCATCTACTGCATTAACAAGCAACACTAGTTATTAGTCTATTAACAAACAGCAGACGGTTTGTTAAATGTTTAGGGTCAATGTTCAGGTTAGATTAACTATAGTTACCCTAGAAGCCCACAAATGTATACATATATTTAATTGGGGGTTCCTAGAGTAACTATACTTAATCTAACACTAACTCCTAAGCCAAAACCGGACCTTAAAGTCTATTCCCTAACACTGAACAATTAACAAGTCTGCTCCCTATTAAAAGAATAGTGAGTAAATGCTTATTGATCTGTGTACTGCGTGTTTGTTAATTGTTAATAGGTGCCCTTTAAGATAAAGTGTGATCATTTATTGTGCATTTAAAAGGATCATTAAAAAAAGAAAAAAGAAATTTGAATGTTTTGGAAACAAAAGACAACAACAACACAATGCACAGGAATGTTTTTTAGCTGCTGTTTAATGATGATCACATTAAGAAGAGTATGGCAGCTCCAACCAGGTAAATACAAGAGGCTACACACACTTAATGGATCCACTATACATGAGCGCAGGAATAAGATTGCTATATATCTGTTTTTATTTATTTATTTTTTTGATGCTTTATTATTAACATTTTATTAATATCTAATAGATAGTTAATAATGACTTTGTCAGGCATTAATTACAATGTAATAATTACACATACAAAGAGGAGCCTGGTATTCAAATGTATTTTTAATACTCAAATCTACAATCATTTACTAACACGCTGTCACTTAATTATTAAGCATCTATGAATCAATTTATAACATTAATAAGACATCAATAAACATCCTTTTCATATAAAGTGTTAACATTTCTTTTTTCAAATTCTTTTTATTTCATAAAGAGTCTCCTCTCTCAGCGCTTTTCAAAGTGTTGCGCTAGAGGGCGCTGCAGAGTGCATATAAAACGTGCTTTTGAGTTCTGTCGTTCATAGACAGCCCGGCTGATTTTTTTCTGCCAACGCAGACAGACAGGCAAACTGTAACCAACTCAAGAGACCCAAAACCATCGAAAAAGAGAAAGCAAGCAAGCATGGAAAATAGAAAGAAAGCACTTTTTTCTTTTTTTTAGCTCTCTACTTTGCAGTCGATCGCTGGCTGAGGCAGTTGTAGCAGTCCAGGTGGCGGTTTACAGCCACTGCACTTGAGCTCCAGGGCCTTCTCACACTCCAGGCAGTCTCTCCGCTGGGCAGTGCAGTCTCCAGTACACCCTCTCCCGCACACATTGCACGTTCTCTCCCGGTTTTTTGGCAGTTGTTGCACTTCAACAGCTTGTCCTGGGGATCTTGGTGCAGTTGGGGCAGTCCTGCTCGAACACAGCACAGTCCCCGCAGGCCTTCTTGTACTCAGCAGACTTGCAGGACTGGCAGTTGCTCATCCTATCATTGCAGTTGTTGCAGACGGTAATCTTGTTCCAGCACTCATCACATGGGGTCTTGCCTTTGCACCGGAGGCAGGACAACTGCAGCTCATAAGAGCACTTCTCGATGGTGAAGCCCAGTGTCCTCAGGTTAGTGAAGCCTGCCTGGACCTGCGCTGAGTCGTCGTTCAGGTAGAGCTGGGTGTAGGTGAAGTACTTGTGCACTTTGTTCTCAATGTTCCACTGCGAGAAGGGCTCCTGTGAGAGGGGTATGTCGATCTTCCTCTCGCACATGTCGCTGAAACACTTCTTAAGGCAGGGCGAGTTGGTGGTGTAAAAGACCACACAGCCGCCGCCTTGCAGGGTCTGTTCCAGCTTCCCCCCCAGCCACTCTGCCCCCGTCATGGCCCTATGCTGCTGGCCTGGGTTCAGGTGCCATCCCTCTGTCGGCTCCCTCAGGATTCTGAACTCGGAGCATTTCTTTTCTTCTGGGACGTCCGGGTTTTGCTCCGGGGACACAGCTA
Source organism: Huso huso (assembly GCA_036884735.1). Classification (NCBI taxonomy): domain Eukaryota; kingdom Metazoa; phylum Chordata; class Actinopteri; order Acipenseriformes; family Acipenseridae; genus Huso; species Huso huso. Next base: position 8,136,816 of record CM072681.1, on the reverse strand, counting down.
TGTAGTTTGCAGCCTGCGTGGTGCTGAAGTCTTTTGCCATTTTCCTGATGGTGGGCTGGTTCAGGGATATCCCATTCTCCAGGTACTGGACTGGACTGGTCCCACTGCACTGCCCCGGGGTCAGCCCGATCATGAAGCTGATCTGGATTAGATGTCCGGGGCTGTCTAAATTTTTAAGAAGGAAACTAGAGAGAGAGAGAGAGAGAGAGAGAGAGAGAGAGACAAAAAGTCATGACATTTTCACCAGCATGTAAACCCAGCCATTGAGTGTCATCTGGAACAAGTTTATTATGCAGTATAGCTATGGATAGAGACCCGTGCTTTTCACAAATACAAAAACATGAAATAAAACTAGATGCAACATAAAACACAAAGTAAAAATGAAAAATCACCGTGATGCAAACATAGACATTCATTTTTAAATATGGAGGTTTATACAAGAATCTTAAATACTGCAATCGTAGTTCAAGGCACAGCTGTAAAAAACAGAAGTGTTGTCTAGCACGTGCACAAAAAATAGCAAGTGCTTTGTGACACAGGAATGAAATATTGTGATGGAAGAAAAGAGACATTTGATTTATGTACCTGTGGTTTCCATTGACTGAACAATTTGGTAACACTTTACAATAATGAGCACAAATTCCTAATGAATTCTGAGGGAATAGCCCAGGAATAACACATCCTCTGAGTTCTGATGCTGATCACATGTGTAAGCCCTAACTCCAAGCCTAGTCTGTAAACCTGTCCTTAACCCTGACCACAACCCTAACCTTAACCCTTACGTGATCAGCATCACAACTCGGAGGATGTTTATAAGTTATTCATGTGTTATTCCTGGGCTATTCTGTCAGAATTCATTAAGAATTTGTGCCCATTATTGTAAAGTATTACTACCGATTTAAACACATCATCATCATAATAATAATAATAATAATAATAATAATAATAATAATAATAATAATAATAATAATTTCCCACAGTAAGACTGCAACAACCATTACAAAAACGAAAATGCTTGCGTTTAATTCTTAATAATCTGAATGTTTGTGCTAGATTGAAGCTCCTTATGAATATGTTACACACTTATGAAAGATGCTTTGTTTAGAGTCCAACATTGTTTTATTACAACTGTGATTGTGAAAAAATAAATCAACCTGGCATCCTCTATCAGACCCATAGGAGATATTTAATGAGCAAGCCATATCACACTTGCACCAAGAGCCCAAATAGGTGCCCTGTCCCATACAAAACAATACTTTAAGTATACTTGTGCCAGTTTAGTATGGTTTTAGTATACTAACAGTATACTTTTTTTATTATTTTTATTTAATAACTAATAGCATACTGTGGCAAAGTGACCCCCCTGTGTATGTTATATGTTACGTGTTGTGTGTAAATGTTGGTGTATAAGCATTGGTACACGGGATATAAGCGGGTCTGTGTTTCACGTGTGTGTAAATTGTATATTTGTATTTAGGCACGGGGATGGCACATCACATCACGTGCAAGTAAAAAGTAATAGTATGTGAGCACGGGGAATTGCACTTTAATTAATTCACGTGCAGTTGTACCGAGATTCCAATTGAATGATTGACTAGCAATCGAATCTCGGTACAACTGCATAAAAGCTGCATGTTTTCACTCACTGGTGGTTGGGTGTTCGTGAGTGGAGAACGGGAGTGAGAGAGAGAAAAAGAAAGAAAGAAAGAAAGAAAGAAAGAAAGAAAGAAAGAAAGAAACGTTTGTTTTGCTCACTCACCGTTTGTCTGTCCATTCACCGTTTGTTAAGTGTCTGTTCGTTTTTGTTTACCTGTTTATTTTGGCCGCAAGTGCCGTGTCCTGTTTTTTGTGTTTGTGTTCCAACCTTTTATTTTCTGTCTGTTTATTCATTAAATGCTGAGCTCCACCAAACTCCACCTTTCTCTGTCGTTTGTGTTCCTGTTTTTGCCCTGACGTCAGACCACTCGTCATCGCTGTCACACGTGGTGTCCAGAAGAGGGATCAACAGCGCCTCCAGGACTCAGGCGAGAGCAGGAACCGCAATTTGTTGTTTAAAAAAAAAAAAAAAAAAAATACAATGGAAGGCTGGAACTGGAGAGACGGCTGCAGTGAGCTGGAGGAGCTCCTCGGCAGGTTGGAGGACCAAGGCTGGTGCCTTGCCTGCGGGGTGTATGGGCACACGGTGGCTGTCTGCCCCTTCCAGGAAGAGGAGGAGGAACCAGCCCAAATGAGGAAGGTGAGGAGAAGGAGGCAGAGAGGGGAAAAGTGAGGAAGCAGAGGGGAGCCAAGGTGGTGCACCATGTGCATTGCCTATGGGCATGAGGGCGAGGGACTGCCCAGAGCAGGAGCCAGGGGAGGAGCCCAACGCCCTGCGCCTGAGTGGGAGGAGCCTGAACGTCCTGCGCCTGAGTGGGAGGAGCCCGAACGTCCTGCGCCTGAGTGGGAGGAGCCCGAACGTCCTGCGCCTGAGTGGGAGGAGCCCGAACGTCCTGCGCCTGAGTGGGAGGAGCCCAACGTCCCACAGCCCAAGAGGGAGGAGTCGGGTGCGTCCACAGCCCAAAAGGGAGGAGTCGGTGTCCACAGCCCAAAAGGGAGGAGTCGGTGCATCCACAGCCCAAAAGGGAGGAGTCGGTCGTTCACAGCCCAAAGAGAGGGAGGAGGGGCTTCCACAGCCCTAGGACCCAAGCTGCCAGCAGAGGGAGAATGCCTGCTGTCCCCATCTCCGCCAGCAGAGGGAGAATACCTGCTGGTGCCGCCTCACCACCGTGGGAGGACGACTTGCCTCCCCCACCTCTGCCAGTAGAGAGAGTGCCTGCTGGTTCCCCTGCTGCAGCCAGAAGGGAGGAGCCCTGCCGCCACCAGCCAGAAGGGGGAGCCCCTGCCGCCATGACAGAAGGGAGGAGCCCTGCCCTCCAGGGAGGAGAGCAGCAGGAGCTGCCTCTGCCTCCACCACCACCACCTGAGGGGAGAGGAGCAGGGCTGCCTCTGCCTCCGCCACCTCCACCGCTTCCACCACTAGGAGCAGAGCAGCAGGAGCTGCCTCTGCCTCCGCCACCTCCACCGGCAGAGCAGCAGGGCTGCCTCTACCTCCGCCACCTTCACCGGCGGAGCAGAGCAGCAGGAGCTGCCTCTGCCTCTGCCATGTCCACCAGCAGAGGGTGAATGCCTGCTGGGTCCCCTGTCCACCAGCAGAGGGTGAATGCCTGCTGGTCTCCCCTTCCGAGGCAGAGGCCACCAGTCCCCTGCAAGAGGGAGGGCCGCACCAGTCCCCTGAAACAGGGTAGACTACCGCCGCTCCCACCTCCGCCCGCCAGGAGACTACACCCGCTCCCACCTCCACTGGCAGGAGCAGAGCAGCAGGAGCTGCCTCTGCCTCCGCCACCTTCACCGACAGGAGACTACGCCTCCGCCAACCCCACCAGCAGAGGAGGAATGCCTGCTGGTAACACTTCCCAACCAGCAGAGGATGAATGCCTGCTGGTATCACTTCCCCCCCACGGGAGGGAGCAGGAGCTACCTCTCCCTTCACGAGAAAAACCAGGACTAGATGCTGGGGGTCCTCAGCAGCCCTTGCATAGGCTGCTGAGGGAAGCATCAGGGAAGAACCGCCCGGCCGCAGAGGACGAAGAAGAGGCCAACACCCGCACCCCAGCTTGTCCTGACTCCCTGCCTCGCCGCCCAAGGATGCCTGCCTCGCCCAAGCCCAAGGATGCCTGCCTCGCCGCCCAAGGATGCCTGGCTCGCCCCAGGATGCCCGCCACGCCGCCCCAAGGATGTCTGTCTGGCACGCCTGGGGTTGCCTCAACAAAATGGGGTTGCCAGCACTCCGCACGCCCTGGGGTTGCCAGCAGCCCGCATCGCCTGGGGTTGCCAGCCGCTCCGCATCGCCTGGGGCTGCCTGCCGCATCGCCTGGGGTTGCCAGCCGCCCGCACGCCTGGGGTTGCCAGCCCGCACGCCGCCTGGGGTTGCCAGCATCCGCATCGCCTGGGGCTGCCTGCCCGCCTGGGGTTGCCATCCCGCGCCGCCTGGGGTTTGCCAGCCTCCGCGCCGCCTGGGGCTGCCTGTTCCGCCCTGGGGCTGCCTTTGCTCCACACAGGGTGCAGGGGTCTGAGGGAGGTGGAGCTCCACTGCCGCCTCTATGGCCGGGGCTCCCCTCCCAAGTTAGCCTCCCGGGGTCCGCTGCTGCTGCCCATCCCGAGGTCGCTGCTGCTGCCGTCGCCTCCCGAGGGTCGCTGCTGCTGCCGTCGCCTCCCGGTCCGCTGCTGCTGCCCGTCGCCTCCAGTCCGCTGCTGCCGTCGCCTCCTCCCGGGTCAATGCTGCCGTCGCCTCCCAGGGTCGCTGCTGCTGCCACCACCTCCCAAAAACCGCTGCTGCCGTCTCCTCCCGGGGGCGCTGCCGTCGCCTGGGGTGCCAGGGATCCTGCCGCCTGGGGTGCCCGGGGCCTCTGCTTTGCCTCGGTGCTACACTGTGGCGGACTCCATGAAGGGGAGCTGCCCGGCCATAAAAGGGGGGAGGTCAGGAGACCAGCTTCCCCAGCCGCATTTCCGTGGCAGGAAAACATGGTGGCCGGAGCCCCACGGAGGAGCTGGCACATAAAGAAGGGGAGGTCAGGACCAGCTCCCCGCAGCAGTTCGCTGCTGGAAATTGGGTGGCCGGAGCCCCACGGAGGGGAACTGCCGGCCATGAAGAAGGGGGGGGGAGGTCAGGAGACCAGCTCCCAGCTGCTCTTTCATGGCAGGAGATAGTGTGGCTGAAGCCCCGAAGAGGGAGCTGCCAGCCACGAAGAATTGGGGTGCCAGACATTCCACCATGGCCACCCCCAGAAACAACTTGCCCCCTCTTTCGGGACTTTGGGACTGAGGGGGAGGTGGCCATTGAGGCCATGTGTGCGTTACACAAGGGGGTATATGTGGCAAGTGACCCCCCTGTGTATGTTATATATTACGTGTTGTGTGTAAATGTTGGTGTATAAGCATTGGTACACGGGATATAAAAGCGGGTCTGTGTTTCACGTGTGTAAATAAATATTTATTTGTATTTAGGCACGGGATGGCACATCACATCACGCAAGTAAAAATAATAGTATGTGAGCACGGGAATTGCACTTTAATTAATTCCGTGCAGTTGTACCGAGATTCCAATTGAATGATTGACTAGCAATCGAATCTCGGTACAACTGCATAAAAGCTGCATGTTTTCACTCACTGGTGGTTGGGTGTTCGTGAGGAGAACGGGAGGAGAGAGAGAAGAAAGAAAGAAAGAAAGAAAGAAAGAAAGAAAGAAAGAAAGAAAGAAAGAAAGAAAGAAAGAAAAAACGCGTTTGTTTTGCTCCTCACCGTTTGTCTGTCCATTCACCGTTTGTTAAGTGTCTGTTCGTTTTTGTTTACCTGTTTATTTTTTGCCGCAAGTGCCGTGTCCTGTTTTTTGTGTTTGTGTTCCAACCTTTATTTTCTGTCTGTTTATTCATTAAATGCTTGAGCTCCACCAAACTCCACCTTTCTCTGTCGTTTGTGTTCCTGTTTTTGCCCTGACGCCAGACCACTCGTCATCGCTGTCACACATACTTATAGTACACTAAACTATACTATGTATGGGGTGCTATATATACTGTACGTGTTGTTTCTCATATATATGAATATATGTATACATATATGAATGTATTTTGTTGTTTTTTGGATATTAAAATTTATTTTCACATTTATAACTCTTTGACTCAATGACCTGCAGCACTGAGCAATGAGTCCCTATCGCTGTAACCTCGAAGAATGGTTTCTGTGGAACACTTACTCCTTCACCAGTGTCCTCAGCACATCTGGGTTGATTTCTTCAGCTGCCAATCCCAATCTGGAGCAGGAGCAGCAAGGTCACACAGCTGAGACGCATCTTTCACTCCGGGCTGCACCGGAAACAACAAGAAAGCACAACCTGACATTTCATAAGCACCACCCAAAGCATTGGGGTGACAAAAAGGGGTCCCAGTATTACTGTCGCTGTAGTTTAATTTGCCAAAACTATAGCCAATGCTAAGTCTGCTGTGGCATCATAATTTGTACTGGGTTACAGCAGCACATGCAGAGATGGACACTGAAACACAAACACAGAAAGACACTTAAAAACACAAACACATAGACACACACACACACACAGAGAAAAGCACACCTTCGGAAAAGTAGTATAGTGTTACACCCACCCACACTCACAAACAAACAAAAAATAATATCACCCACACATACAATCTGAGCACACTTACAGTACAATCCAGTGTGTTTATACAGCAAGCATTCAACACACCCAGAATTTTTTATTATTTTATTTTTTGTACAAAGTCAACCCCTGATCTTTAAGTGTTTTCAAAAACTTACCTCTGTTCAGGGTTCAAAGTAAAATTCACTCTGTGACTTGATTGTAGTGAATGCACAGGGATCTCTCATGCCTTCATCTTTTATACTGTACATATCTCTACTTGGAACCAGTCCAGGAGACTTTGCAAACTGATAAGGTGACAGCTGAGTTATTGTAGGTGGGAGTTGCTGCAGGTGATTATTTGTTTTAACTTGCCCCTGAACTAAAAAAACTAAACTGTTCCCAGGAAAAAGGTATCAGTGAACCTTTATAAAACAGGTTTGTATTTCGTTAATAATTATTACAATGCTTTTTAATTATTGTGTTACCTGGTCCCATGTGTTGCTACAACTGTAAGTAAGGTGTGCATATTGTTTTTAATTATTATTTTACATCTTAACCACTTTTTTTTTTACACGTTTTGCTCAGAACTATGTTTTCCATCATCCTACATATGTGAGCGTGAGGATGATGGGATATGTAGTTCTGGGCAGATACATGCTCAAACTATCTTGGAAAGAGTGGACTGCAATTTAAAAGTGTAAAAAACACCTTAGTTACCCTTTAATAATATATATTGTAAGGCCTTGCGTCGGGTCCAATGATACAGTTAGCTGCCTATTACTGCCTCGTTTAGGGGTTTGAATCTTTTAGTGATGCGGTAACATGCTGGCATGGGAAGCGGGTGATATGGGTTTGAGACCAGGCTCTGACGGTCGGTTCCAAATACTGTAACTACTAGTGATAAACTGCAGTTCTGTTGAGTGTATGGAGAAACGGGGACTGCAGGCGGCGTGGTAGGGTTGAGAGAGGGAGGGGGTAGATAATAGCGAACCCTCACCTCTAAATATAGCACTACACCACTGTGTGTGTGTGTGTGTGTGTATATATATATATATATATATATGCATATGTATTGTAGCGGAGGCGTCTCTGGTCCGCAGCAGGAATAAATGAAGACAAACAGGTTGTAGTTCAAAGCAGTTAAAACCGCTATTTTTATTGAACTGGAATGGTAGGCAAAAGGATAAAGCTCAGGTATAGGCGACACCAACAACACACCCGCAACACAACCGCTCCAAAGCTGCGCTCAGGCAGCTACTAAATAGGGATTCCCCTCGAACCCTATTGGCTCACACACACAAGGGCGCATTTACATGCACATGGATCAATTGCTCAGCAAGCAGCTGACTGGCGGAACTGAACACAAATCACACAAAAGTGAAGCGCGTTTCATGCCTCGCTCCACTCAGGGATGCCACGCTCGCTCCGCTCAGGGATGCCACGCTCGCTCTACTCAGGGATGCCACACCGCTCCCACTCAGGGATGCCATGCTCGCTCCACTCAGGGATGCCACGCTCGCTCCCACTCAGGGATGCCATTTCTCCCTCCCACTCCCCTCAGGGATGCCACGCCCGCTCCCCTCAGGGATGCCACGCGCCCGCTCCGGGATCAGGGCTGCCACTCAGGGATGCCACGCTCCTCTGCTCAGGGATGCCACGCCACGCTCTCAGGGATGCCACGCTCGCTCCGCTCAGGGATGCCACGCCCGCTCTACTCAGGGATGCCACGCTCGCTCTGCTCAGGGATGCCACGCTCGCTCTGCTCAGGGATGCCCTCCTGTCTGTCACCAACTCACCTAAGTGTGCCCGAGCTGCCTCTCTCTCCTCTGTCTTAATTCTCCTCGACCTCTCTGCTGCCTTTGACACTGTTGATCACTCTATTCTACTATCATCTCTTGCTGACCTGGGGATCTCTGGCACTGCTCTGGCCTGGTTCTCCTCCTACCTCTCCAACGGCACTTACCAGGTAACCTGGCCGTGGAGCAACCCCCCACCTCACCCTCTCTTAACTGGAGTCCCCCAAGGGTCAGTCTTGGGTCCTCTCCTGTTCTCTCTCTACACCCGCTCCTGGGCCCCTCACCGCATCCTATGGTTTCTCATACCATTTCTATGCTGATGATGCTCAGATTTTCCTCTCCTTCCCCACCTCTGACTCCACCATCTCCTCCCGTATCTCTACCTGTCTGTCTGCTATTTCCTCCTGGATGCACTCGCATCACCTCAAACTCAACCTCTCTAAATCTGACCTCCTTTTCTTTCCCTCCTCCTCCCCTCCACTGATCTCTCTATCTCTGTTCCTCTGGAATCTACCACACTCTCCCTCTTCCTCCGCTAAGAACCTTGGAGTCACCCTGGACCCCTGCCTCTCTTATTCCCAGCACATCTCCACTCTGACACGCACTTGCCGATTCTTCCTGAGCAACATCCGAAGAATCCGACCCTTCCTCACCAACTTCGCTACCCAGCTCCTGGTCCAGGCCCTGGTACTCTCCCGCCTAGACTACTGCAACTCCCTCCTGGCTGGCCTCCCTCGTCCGCCACCCGTCCGCTCCAGCTCATCCAGAACTCTGCTGCCCGCCTGGTGTTCTCTCTGCCTCGCTTCGCCCACGCTACCCACTACTCCGCTCGCTCCACTGGCTCCCGATCACCGCTCGCATCCAGTTCAAGACTCTTGTCCTAGCCTACAGATGCCTTGACCAGACTGCACCCAGCTACCTCCAGACCCTCATCTCTCCCTACACCCCCCTCGACCTCTCCGCTCCGCCTGCACTAGAAGACTGGCTCTACCTCCGCTTCCCGCTCCCCTGCCTCCCGAGCCGCTCCTTCTCCACCCTGTTCCGCAGTGGTGGAATGACCTCCCTACAGATGTCAGGACTGCCCAGTCCCTGACCACCTTCCGACGCCTTCTTAAGACTCACCTCTTCAAACAGCACCTGTAGAACTCCTCTGTTTGTATCCTGGGACACTATCACCCTTCATTTAAATATGCTTTATTTTGCTCTTATCTGCCCCCTATTTTACTACATTTAATCCTGTACTTCAGAATATTGTAATCTGCCAAGTGTTTAACCTGTAGTATTTTGCACTTAATCATATCCTGATGTAACTATCACTATCTAATCATATCCTGATGTAACTCTCACTATTATCTGCTGTATTATTGAATTGTGGTTTGTCACACTTGAAAAAAAATTATTGTATTTCTTGCTCTTATTGTATGACTTGTATTGTAACACTTGAATGTATTTGTATTTGCTTGCGATTGTAAGTCGCCCTGGATAAGGGCGTCTGCTAAAAAATAAAATAATAATAATAATAATAATGCTCACGCTTCGCTCCACTCAGGGATGCCACGTCTGCTCTGCTCCAGGGATGCCACGCCGCTCTGCTCAGGGGATGCCCGCTCCGGCTCAGGGATGCCACGCTCCTCCGCTCAGGGATGCCACGCTCGCTCCCCTCAGGGATGCCACGCCCGCTCTACTCAGGGATGCCACGCCGCTCCCCAGCTCAGGGATGCCACGCCCGCTCGCTCAGGGATGCCACGCCGCTCACTCAGGGATGCCACTCAGGGGATGCCACGCCTTCTGCTCTGCTCAGGGATGCCACGCCCCGCTCAGGGATGCTCCGGCAGGGATGCCGCCCGCTCCACTCTGCTCAGGGATGCCACAGGGATGCCACTCTGCTCAGGGATGCCACGCCGCTCTACTCAGGGATGCCACGCCTGCTCTGCTCAGGGATGCCATGCTCTACCAGCAGCCTGCTCAGGGGATGCCACGCTCGCTCCACTCAGGGATGCCACGCCCGCTCTGCTCAGGGATGCCACGCCCGCTCTGCTCAGGGATGCCACGCCGCTCTGCTCAGGGATGCCACGCCGCTCTGCTCCCACTCAGGGATGCCACGCTCGCTCCACTCAGGGATGCCACGCCCGCTCCACTCAGGGATGCCACGCCCGCTCTACTCAGGGATGCCACGCCCGCTCCACTCAGGGATGCCACGCCCGCTCCACTCAGGGATGCCATGCTATTAAATTAAATTGGGGAATTAAACAAAGGTTTTGGGTATTATATTTTAATCTATATGTATTTAAAAGAGAAATGGGTTGTACCAGGGTGGATGAGTGGTGACGTCAGGCCAAAGCAGGAACTGCAAACACTGACACCACCAGTACTGCAGTTATGGTGTAAAGGCGCTTGCACCGTTTTATTTAAATAATACAAAAATAAGATAAAAGTTTAAACAGGGGGCTCCCGAGTGGCACATCCAGTAAAAGCACTCGCTAGAGTGCAGGATGCGCTCTATAGTCTGGACTTCGCGAGTTCAAGTCCAGGCTATTCCACAGCCGACCGTGGACGGGAGCTTCCAGGGGGCGGTGCTCAATTGGCCGAGCGTCGCCCGGGGGGAGGGAGGGTTAGGTCGGCCAGGGCGTCCTCGGCTCACCGCGCACCAGCGACCCCTGTAGTCTGGCCGGGCGCCTGCGGGCTTGCCTGTAAGCTGCCCAGAGCTGCGTTGTCCTCCCATGCTGTAGCTGTGAGGCGGCTGCACGCTGAGTTTGCAGTGTGTAAAGAAGGGGTGGCTGGCGGCACACGCCGGAGGACAGCGTGTGTTCATCTTCGCCCCTCCTGAGTCAGCACAGGGGTGGTAGCGGTGAGCTGAGCCTAAAAATAATTGGGCATTTCAAATTGGGAGAAAATAATAAAAACTAATTGGCAACTACTACATTTATAAAAGGAAAAAAAAAAAAAAAAAGTTTAAACAGAAAACACTTGCTCACAGAGCGAAATAAAAGGTTAAACAAAAATAATCACAAACACAAAATACTAAACAATACAGGTCAGGCTGGGCAGTAGCCTTCACTGATCCTATACATTATTATATATTTTTTTTTTAAGATTTTCGTTTTTTCGCTCACTCTCGTTCCTCCTCTTGAACACCCACCCAAAACTCCTCCACCAAGCAAAGGATTTTTCCCTTTTTATACCATGCGGCTGGAGCCTAATTATCAATTACTCAATTAACTCCAGCCACATTCTCACATGTATTTTGGCAGGGATAGGAAATTAACCCCATCCCTGCCAACCACCACCAAATCACCACACAACAATATTATTTACAGGCAGGGCCCTGCCCTGACACATTTTTATTTTAAATGTATTTAGAGTGAAATGGGTAATCAGGGGAATACATTATTTTGTTATATGTGTTATTTCAGAAAATGAAAAGCTTTTTAGAAAAATAACAAATCTTGAAAACAGGGTATAAAGTTTGTTATATTCTTTATTCAGAAAAATTAAATTATCAGTAAAAATGGGAAAAACAAAAAGGTACAAAGTGTTGAAAAAATAAATAAATAAAGCTTGAAAGTGTTAAAGCATTAAAATGTTAAAACAAGGATATTTAAAAAAATGACTTTAAGAAAAGGCTTCAGATCCGATGGCTGTACGTCCACGTTGTAGATGCAGCTTTTATTGATACAAACAGATACTGCTAAAAAAATAAGATAAGCTTGGAAATGTAAAACAGTTTGTTAAAATGTATAGAGTTGAAAAATAAAATAAGATTTGAAAATAAAATTATCAGAAAAATGTTAAAAACAAGGTTACAATGCATGTACTTAAATGCATTCAAAGGTATTAACAGAGAGTGAGGAGAGATCGGAGGGGACAGAAAAGAGTAAGTAGGGAGTGAGGAGAAGACCAGTCCCACCTCCCCGTCCAGTGAGACGCGGGGTATGGGACAGGACGTAGAGAGAGGACAGGGCAGCAGGAATTACAGTGTTATCAGGGGACAGCCAGGTTTCAGTGAGAGCAAGGAAATCGAGAGAGAGGTGGGAGGCAAAGGCAGAGATGAAATCAGCTTTGTTAGCAGAGGAGTGACAGTTCCAGAGTGCACCAGGGAGTGTGAGGGAGGGGGGGAGAGGCAGAGGGATGAGGTTAGAGGGGTTGGAGGAGCAGCAGCAGATAGAGGGCAGATGATGAGGGCGAGAGGACAGAACAGGGATGTGAGAGACAGTCATAGCAGGACAGGCAAGACAAATAGGTACAGTGGGAGCGGTGGGGTGGAGGATACAGACCTGACTAGTAGATGGCTTCTTCCAGAGCGCTGTTAGGTTCGGATCTATTCCAACAGTGTCTCGGCGCAGGCCTCCCCTCGCTAGACTCCTACAGCTAGACTCCCGGCTCTTTTGTTGAGGCTCTTCGGTTTGCTGGCGCTTCTTGCTGGCGCAGAAATAGGCTGCTTGATTAATATTACAACTGCGTGGCAAAAGAACCAACTAAACTGTGTGGAAACCAATCAAATAGCAAATCAACTTCTAATCAATTTAACCACACTCACCTGGTACTAATCACACACTAACTCAGCTATTTCAAACACCACCTTACAATGTTACCAAATGTAGTTAATTTAAAATTACTTGAAGCAGGAACTTACCTATCTGCCTCGGTCCCTGGTTACCTGTAGACTGACAACTATTAGATACCCACCCTTAAATAGGTTCCACCTCACTTTGCAAGGGAACTGGCACAGCTGCTAACTGCTCTAGAGACAATACTTTCACACACTTCACTTCAATAAAGATGTGAAGTAATATAAAATCAATTATCACAACATTTCGGACTTGAAGTCCTTCAGCTAGCTTATCTTATAAATTACTCAAATGTAGGACAAATCCTAAAAACAAAATTTAAACCCCTTTCAACGTTTGATCGGACGCCCGATTATCATCAGGGACTCTGCTGTAAATCAAAGTGGACACAACTGGGCTGCTTCATACACAATGACAACTCTTGTATTCAATTAGTCTAATAACTTAATGTTCGTATTATTTCAATGATCTTAATAGTGCAAATTTGCAGAAACTGCATTTGATGGTTTGTGTGGACGGTACCTTCCTCTTCTTAATTAAAAGGGTTTCTCAATTGACGATATCAATTCAGTATCGCTTCCGAGCAAACGTTGGGGTTTTGAAACCTTGTTTTAGGATTTTTTTTTTTCGTACACTGGGGTAATTTTTAAATAACTACTTTTAGTTTGTTTATATTATAATTGAATTCTGAACTTTGACAACCGATAGCCCAGCAGAGTGTGAGACACTCATCATACCTGTACATTTGAGCAGATTCATATGACCTATGGAACATGACTGTTCTAATAATGACACTAACTCTCTGTTTATGAAACATGATAAGCATAACTTTTCATTAAGATGTCAAACTGTTAAAAGAAAAACTGCAGACTAATCTGATGGGTAAATAAAAACTGCAGACTAACCTGCAGACTAATCTGATGGGTTCTGTAAGAAACTGTTCAATACTGTACTTTGCTGCCTTCCAAAGAGAACTTGTCTGCATATCTTTTTTGCAACAATTAGGGGAGTATTTACCCTCAGTTAAAAAAATGAAATGAAATGCGTGTGACACTTTTTGGCAAAGAGGGGTGAAAAAATATTCTAAGCATGCGCAGATGAATTGGCATGACTGCGCGTGTGTTCTGACTACAAATGAGACGCTATTCTTCCCATGACACTATTGGGCACAACACCGTGTTGTGACTGTGCGGAGTTGTGTGCGCACTTGTCGGTTTTACCCCCCTCGTAACTGAAAGCAGGCGAATTGAGTTTGACAGCCCTGTGTTTAAACCCTGCTTATAGACACTCAAACTGAAGTGTGACTGATTGAACACACTGTGACCACTTATCTACCAAGGGCTCATCACCACGGCTTCAGCAAACGCAGTTTTGCATATCGACTCTGTTCACAAAAGCCTGTTCTTCACACAGCCGTTAGATGGTGTCCACACACCTTTTTTAATGTTTTAATTTACATTTTGCATGTTTTATCAGGAAGGCGTGTGGACACTGTGAAGAACAAACTTTCATAAAAAAAAAAGAGTTTATTTGCATTTTGATGTTTTATCAGAAAGGTTTGTGGGCTTATCTCTTATCTGAAGGCTGTGTGAAGAACAGGCTTTTGTGAACAGAGTCGATATGCAAAACTTGTGTTTGCTGAAGCCGTGATGAACCCTTTGCTGAAGCCGTGTGATGAAACGGAGACTAACAGAAGTAGATTGGAGTAAAATAGAAAACATCCACAGAAAAAGGATGGCTGTTTTTTAAAAATGTAGTACTAGAGGCACAAAACAATTACATCCCAAAAGTAGACAAATCTAAATCTAAAAGAAAATGGCCAAAATGGTTTAATAGATCAATTAAAAAAAATATTCAGCGAAAAAAGGCACTTTACAGAGCATTTAAAAGGACCAAAACAAACCACACAGAAAGAGTACTTGAACTGCAAACACAAGTCAAACAGGAAGTTAGAAAGGCCAAGAGAGAGATAGAAATCAATATTGCTAAGGGGACTAAAACCAAATCCAAAATGTTTTTCCAATATTATAACATCAAGAGAACATTCAAAGAGGAGGTTAAATGTCTAGAGACACAAATGGCAAAATCATAGATGAAGAAAAAAAAATAGCAAATATATTAAATGATTACTTTTGACAGGTTTTTACAAAGGAGGACACGGACAACATGCCCGACATGTCGACCTGTTCCTATCCAATTTTAAATAACTTTAGCATAACAGAGGCAGAAGTGTTAAAGGGACTAGGAGCTCTTAAAATAAACAAATCCCCTGGGCCAGATGAGATCCTCCCAATAGTACTCAATGAAATGAAAGAAGTTATTTACAAACCGCTAACCAAGATCATGCAACAGTCTCTTGACACAGGGGTTGTACCGACAGACTGGAAAATAGCAAACGTAATACCGATCCACATAAAGGGAGACAAAACCGAACCAGGTAACTACAGACCAATAAGCCTGACTTCCATTATATGTAAACTTATGGAAACTATAATAAGATCCAAAATGGAAAATTACCTATATGGTAACAATATCCTGGGAGACAGCCAGTATGGTTTTAGGAAAGGGAGATCATGTCTAACTAACCTACTTGACTTTTTTGAGGATGCAACATTGAAAATGGACAACTGCAAAGCATACGACATGGTTTATTTAGATTTCCAGAAAGCTTTTGACCAAGTCCCGCATAAAAGATTAATTCTCAAACTGAACGCAGTAGGGATTCAAGGAAATGCATGCACATGGATTAGAGAGTGGTTAACATGTAGAAAACAGAAAGTACTGATTAGAGGAGAAACCTCAAAATGGAGTGAGGTAACCAGTGGTGTACCACAGGGATCAGTATTAGGTCCTCTGTTATTCCTAATCTACATTAATGATTTAGATTCTGGTATAGTAAGCAAACTCGTTAAATTTGCAGACGACACAAAAATAGGAGGAGTGGCAAACACTGTTGAAGCAGCAAAGGTCATTCAAAATGATCTAGACAGCATTCAGAATTGGGCAGACACATGGCAAATGAAATTTAATAGAGAAAAGTGTAAAGTATTGCATGTGGGCAATAAAAATGTGCATTGTAAATATCATATCGGAGATAGTGAAATTGAAGAAGGGAACTATGAAAAAGACCTAGGAGTTTATGTTGACTCAGAAATGTCTTCATCTAGACAATGTGGGGAAGCTATAAAAAAGGCCAACAAGATGCTCGGATATATTGTGAGAAGTGTTGAATTTAAATCAAGGGAAGTAATGTTAAAACTCTACAATGCATTAGTAAGACCTCACCTAGAATATTGTGTTCAGTTCTGGTCACCTCGTTACAAAAAGGATATTGCTGCTCTAGAAAGAGTGCAAAGAAGAGCAACCAGAATTATCCCGGGTTTAAAAGGCATGCCGTATGCAGACAGGCTAAAAGAATTGAATCTATTCAGTCTTGAACAAAGAAGACTACGTGGCGATCTGATTCAAACATTCAAAATCCTAAAAGGTATAGACAATGTCAACCCAGGGGACTTCTTTGACCTGAAAAAAACAAAACAAGGACCAGGGGTCAGAAATGGAGATTAGATAAAGGGGCATTCAGAACAGAAAATTAGTAAGACCTCATCTAGAATACTGTGTTCAGTTCTGGTCACCTTGTACAAAAAGGATATTGCTGCTCTAGAAAGAGTGCAAAGAAGAGCAACCAGAATTATTCTAGGTTTAAAAGGCATGTCATGTAAAAATTAATTAGTTTTAGGAAGGGCTGGAAGGGCTGGCCTGACAGTTCGTTTCCGGGACCGGGAAGTGGGTCAGCCTGGAAGGAAGCGAGACTCTGTTGTAATAGGAGGCACTTTTTTACACAAGGAATTGTGAGGGTCTGGAACCAACTCCCCAGTAATGTTGTTGAAGCTGACACCCTGGGATCCTTCAAGAAGCTGCTTGATGAGATTCTGGGATCAATAAGCTACTAACAACCAAACGAGCAAGATGGGCCGAAAGGCCTCCTCTCATTTGTAAACTTTCTTATGTTCTTATAAATCATAAAACAAATACAAAATAACACAAATGAGACACAGGGGATGGAGGGGGAGACCCTGTTCTAAAAACAAATAAACTATCATGTATAGGTCTGCTTGCCATGTTACAAATGGTATCGCACAACAAATTATAAATCACATCTACAAAATCAACAAATCACTGTTACAGGCTATCCCTTGTACAATACATCCCTGTGAAAGGCTATCCCTTGAACAACACATCATTGTGACAGGCTATCCCTTGTACAACACATCACTGTGACAGGCTATCCCTTGAACAACACATCACTGTGACAGGCTATCCCTTGTACAACACATCACTGTGACAGGCTATCCCTTGTACAACACATCACTGTGACAGGCTATCCCTTGTACAACACATCACTGTGACAGGCTATCCCTTGTACAACACATCACTGTCACTGGCTATCCCTTATACAGATGCCATCCTGTGTACAGAACATTCACACAATTCAAAGTGAACCTCCTTGTTTTATGTGATTGTGTTTTTGTGGAGATTCTTCATTAGCTGTGCTTTGTGGTCCTGTCTCACTAACTGCATGAAATGACATCTCTTATACAATAAGAGACACCCAACATATTAACTTATACATGAAACCAATTGTTTCAGGAATTTTACAAAGCATTAGAACTCAGAGAGTGTCTCCACATTAGATACACAGCAGTATTCTAGGATTATGACTATCACGTCTCAAACACTGTTTTCTGACTCCTCCTCACCACAAGTGTCAGAAACCAACTTATGGGTCATGTTACAGGAACATTAAATAACATTAAAATGACTGCATTTGAATGCAGTCCTTGTCAATGCAGGGTTTAGATTCGGTGGTTTCAACATGATCATTGTTGTGCTTTGTTTTTATTCACAAATTTTTTTTTTTTCTGTTAGTTTTATAATGTTCATATAATTTTAAACACAAAAAAATTCAGTCTTGAATTACTCAATCTTATCCTGTGAGTATATTACATTTTGGCGACGTGGATGGCTGAATTTACCTTGCCCCCACCCGCTCCGTCTGTCCAGTAGAGCCGCTGGATTGACTCCTTTAACATATACTTGCTGGCACTGGATCTTCACGATCGATGGCCCCACAGGAAGCAGACCATCCTACTGCATTGTCTGGGCACAGAAGGACAGCGCGTCTAATCTACTCTGCAGCCCAGAGATGACAGTTTGAAGCAGCTACCGCAGCGCTCGCTATACACTGCAGCTCCGGTGAGAGTGTCCTCATGCACCGCTTCCAGTTTAGGCAGAGAGATTAGAGCCCGGGTTAGTCTGGATTGCAGTTTGTGTCGTCATTGCAGGAGCTCGTTAAACACTGTAAATTCAGGATTCTGGAAGACAAACTTATTAGAGATCAGCTGATTGAAAAAAACATCCTAGTTGAGAGAAAGACTGTTGTTTGAATCGGATGATTTAATATTGGAAGAAGCACTCGCTATTGGGAAACAAGTGGAGGCTGCATTCGTGGGTGAGTGTAAATTAACCAGTATGGAGAATGCCCCAGTGTCGCACATTCCAGCCCAGGTTCCAGTTCAAAAGTTCTAACGCACCTACCATGAGGTGCTGTACAAACTGTGGCTCTACCAGAAATGAAACTCGTGCTGCCTCTTGCCCAGCACAGGGTCAGCATTGTAAACCCAACCATTTTTCCCCTGTGGTGCCGCTCAGGGCAGGCTCCACTGCCTTCTCCACCGCCTGGCTCAGAACACTGTGTCCAGCACAGAGAGCTCTGAGTGACTCTCACACCTGAAAGAACACTGTGTCCAGCACAGAGAGCCCTGAGTGACTCTCACACCTGAAAGAACACTGTGTCCAGCACAGAGAGTCCTGAGTGACTCTCACACCTGAAAGAACACTGTGTCCAGCACAGAGAGCCCTGAGTGACTTTCACACCTGAAAGAACACTGTGTCCAGCACAGAGAGCCCCGAGTGACTCTCACACCTGAAAGAACACTGTGTCCAGCACAGAGAGCCCTGAGTGACTCTCACACCTGAAAGAAAACTGTGTCCAGCACAGAGAGCCCTGAGTGACTCTCACACCTGAAAGAACACTGTGTCCAGCACAGAGAGCCCTGAGTGACTCTCACACCTGAAAGAACACTGTGTCCAGCACAGAGAGTCCTGAGTGACTCTCACACCTGAAAGAACACTGTGTCCAGCACAGAGAGCCCTGAGTGACTCTCACACCTGAAAGAACACTGTGTCCAGCACAAAGAGCCCCGAGTGACTCTCACACCTGAAAGAACACTGTGTCCAGCACAGAGAGCCCTGAGTGACTCTCACACCTGCACACCAGCATGGGGGAGTGCGGTGCTGGACAGAGTTGCAAAGTTTCAAAGTAAAGAAAATATATGAAGTGCAGCGATCATGCTGTGTTTGTATAAATATATCATGCTGTGTTTGTATAAATATATGCAGTGCAGCGGTCATGCTGTGTTTGTATAAATATATGCAGTGCAGCGATCATGCTGTGTTTGTATAAATATATGAAGCTGTGTTTGTATAAATATATGAAGTGCGATCATGCTGTGTTTGTATAAATATATGAAGTGCAGCGATCATGCTGTGTTTGTATAAATATATGAAGTGCAGCGATCATGCTGTGTTTGTATCATGCTGTGTTTGTATAAATATATGAAGTGCAGCGATCATGCTGTGTTTGTATAAATATATGAAGTGCAGCGATCATGCTGTGTTTGTATAAATATATGAAGTGCAGCGATCATGCTGTGTTTGTATAAATATATGAAGTGCAGCGATCATGCTGTGTTTGTATAAATATATGAAGTGCAGCGATCATGCTGTGTTTGTATAAATATATGAAGTGCAGCGATCATGCTGTGTTTGTATAAATATATGAAGTGCAGCGATCATGCTGTGTTTTGTATAAATATATGAAGTGCATATGCGATCATGCTGTGTTTGTATAACCAAGCCAGAAATATACTTTGCTGTGGTTTTGTTTTTTCATTTCTTTAACTGAGCTGCTCACATTGCAGTAGTTAAAACATCTGATTTGATTAGCAGGGCTGCAGCACACACCTGTTGTTACTGCATATTCAAAGCAGAGAGATTTGAATGTCTCCATGACAACAGGGTTCCAGTACAGGTCATGTGTTGAGCAAGCTGGTTTCTACAGAATTAGCAATACTGATACAGGGCACAAATAGGTCCAAAGAGAGCCCCAGGGTCAAACTCCACTGACTCCTTAATGGGGGCAGGAGGATTTTAAACCATGTTCTTAACCTGAATACATCATCGGGAGTGCCAAGACTGGTACAGCATTCAGTGTGATCCCTGTCTGGAGACTCAGCATTGCAGAAACCCACTGAAGAGGTGCAATGAAGAGCAGATATCCCAGCCAGTCACTGTGCATTATACATGGATAAGGACTGCAGTGCCATTGCACTTGAGGGGCGGCTTCCTTATTAAAATCTATTGTCTGTTTTGGAAGAGGGGATGCTTATCCACTCAGGGATTCCAGTAAGGAAGTAGGCAGTCTGAGTCAGGTAACATGGGACACAAATGCCACCCCAAGCAGCACAAACCAGCAGAGGTGGTCAGGTACAAGAGTGCCTGTGTTATGTTTAGTGTCGCATTACAGCAGTGGTTCTGAACTACTAGTACTTTGAGAACCATCACCATGGTTATCATAAACAGACAGCAACGGTTTTACGGCAGTCGTAAATGAGCGAACAGACATGTTGGCCTGAGTGTTAAACACAAAAAAATTCAGTCTTGAATTCCTCAATCTTGTCCTGTGAGTACATTACATTTTGGCGACGTGGATGGCTGAATTTACCTTGCCCCCGCCCGCTCCGTCTGTCCAGTAGAGCCGCTGGATTGACTCCTTTAACATATACTTGCTGGCACTGGATCTTCACGATGTGATGTCCCTCCAGGAAGCAGACCATCCTACTACATTGTCTGGGCACAGAAGGACAGCGCGTCTTCTCTACTCTGCAGCCCACAGATGACAGCTTGAAGCAGCTAAAGCAGTGCTCGCTGTACACTGCAGCTCCGGTCAGAGTGTCCTCATGCACCGCTTCCAGTTTAGGCAGAGAGATTAGAGCCCGGGTTAGTCTGGATTGCAGTTTGTGTCGTCATTGCAGGAGCTCGTTAAACACTGTAAATTCAGGACTCTGCAAGACAAACTTATTAGAGATCAGCTGATTGAAAAAAACATCCTAGTTGAGAGAAAGACTGTTGTTTGAATCGGATGATTTAATATTGGAAGAAGCACTCGCTATTGGGAAACAAGTGGAGGCTGCATTCGTGGGTGAGTGTAAATTAACCAGTATGGAGAATGCCCCAGTGTCGCACATTCCAGCCCAGGTTCCAGTTCAAAAAAGTTCTAACGCACCTACCATGAGGTGCTGTACAAACTGTGGCTCTACCAGAAATGAAACTCGTGCTGCCTCTTGCCCAGCACAGGGTCAGCATTGTAAACCCAACCATTTTTCCCTGTGGTGCCGCTCAGGGCAGGCTCCACCACCTTCTCCACCGCCTGGCTCAGAACACTGTGTCCAGCACAGAGAGCCCTGAGTGACTCTCACACCTGAAAGAACACTGTGTCCAGCACAGAGAGCCCTGAGTGACTCTCACACCTGAAAGAACACTGTGTCCAGCACAGAGAGCCCTGAGTGACTCTCACACTGAAAGAACACTGTGTCCAGCAAGAGAACACACCTGAAAGAACACTGTCCAGCACAGAGAGCCCAGAGTGACTCTCACACCTGAAAGAACACTGTGTCCAGCACAGAGAGCCCTGAGTGACTCTCACACCTGAAAGAACACTGTGTCCAGCACAGAGAGCCCTGAGTGACTCTCACACCTGAAAGAACACTGTGTCCAGCACAGAGAGCCCTGAGTGACTCTCACACCTGAAAGAACACTGTGTCCAGCACAGAGAGCCCTGAGTGACTCTCACCCTGAAAGAACACTGTGTCCAGCACAGAGAGCCCTGAGTGACTCTCACACCTCACACCTGAAAAGAAATGAAAATATGAACTGTGTCCAGCACAGAGAGCCCCGAGTGCAGCGATCATGCTGTGTTTGTATAAATATATGAAGAACACATGCTGTGTTTGTATAAATATATGAAGTGCAGCTGATCATGCTGTGTTTTGTATAAATATATGAAGTGCACACCATGCTGTGTTTGTATAAATATATGAAGTGCAGGAGATGCTGTGTTTGTATAAATATATGAAGAAATCATGAAAATTTGTATATGAAGTGCAGCGATCATGCTGTGTTTGTATAAATATATGAAGTGCAGCAATCATGCTGTGTTTATAAATATATGAAGTGCAGCGATCATGCTGTGTTTGTATAAAGTATCATGAAGTGCAGCGATCATGCTGTGTTTGTATAAATATATGAAGTGCAGCGATCATGCTGTGTTTGTATAAATATATGAAGTGCAGCGATCATGCTGTGTTTGTATAAATATATGAAGTGCAGCGATCATGCTGTGTTTATATAAAATATATGAAGTGCAAATATATGAAGTGCGATCATGCTGTGTTTGTATAAATATATGAAGTGCAGCGATCATGCTGTGTTTGTATAAATATATGAAGTGCAGCGATCATGCTGTGTTTGTATAAATAAATATATGAAGTGCAGCGATCATGCTGTGTTTGTATAAATATATGAAGTGCAGCGATCATGCTGTGTTTGTATAAATATATGCAGTGCAGCGATCATGCTGTGTTTGTATAAATATATGAAGTGCAGCGATCATGCTGTGTTTGTATAAATATATGAAGTGCAGCGATCATGCTGTGTTTGTATAAATATATGAAGTGCAGCGATCATGCTGTGTTTGTATAAATATATGAAGTGCAGCGATCATGCTGTGTTTGTATAAATATATGCAGTGCAGCGATCATGCTGTGTTTGTATAAATATATGCAGTGCAGCGATCATGCTGTGTTTGTATAAATATATGCAGTGCAGTGATCATGCTGTGTTTGTATAAATATATGAAGTGCAGCGATCATGCTGTGTTTGTATAAATATATGAAGTGCAGCGATCATGCTGTGTTTGTATAAATATATGAAGTGCAGCGATCATGCTGTGTTTGTATAAATATATGAAGTGCAGCGATCATGCTGTGTTTGTATAACCAAGCCAGAAATATACTTTGCTGTGGTTTTGTTTTTTCATTTCTTTAACTGAGCTGCTCACATTGCAGTAGCTAAAACATCTGATTTGATTAGCAGGGCTGCAGCACACACCTGTTGTTACTGCATATTCAAAGCAGAGAGATTTGAATGTCTCCATGACAACAGGGTTCCAGTACAGGTCATGTGTTGAGCAAGCTGGTTTCTACAGAATTAGCAATACTGATACAGGGCACAAATAGGTCCAAATAGAGCCCCAGGATCAAACTCCACTGACTCTATAATGGGGGCAGGAGGATTTTAAACCATGTTCTTAACCTGAATACATCACCGGGAGTGCCAAGACTGGTACAGCATTCAGTGTGATCCCTGTCTGGAGACTCAGCATTGCAGAAACCCACTGAAGAGGTGCAATGAAGAGCAGATATCCCACCCAGTCACTGTGCATTATACATGGATAAGGACTGGAGGGCCATTGCACTTGAGGGGCTTCCTTATTAAAATCTATTGACTGTTTTGGAAGAGGTGATGCTTATTCACTCAGGGATTCCAGTAAGGAAGCAGGCAGTCTGAGTCAGGTAACATGGGACACAAATGCCACCCCAAGCAGCACAAACCAGCAGAGGTGGTCAGGTACAAGAGTGCCTGTGTTATGTTTAGTGTCGCATTACAGCAGTGGTTCTGAACTACTAGTACTTTGAGAACCATCACCATGGTTATCGTAAACAGACAGCAACGGTTTTACGGCAGTCGTAAATGAGCGAACAGACATGTTGGCCTGAGTGTTAAACACAAAAAATTCAGTCTTGAATTACTCAATCTTATCCTGTGAGTATATTACATTTTGGCGACGTGGATGGCTGAATTTACCTTGCCCCCTCCCGCTCCGTCTGTCCAGTAGAGCCGCTGGATTGACTCCTTTAACATATACTTGCTGGCACTGGATCTTCACGATGTGATGTCCCTCCAGGAAGCAGGCCATCCTACTGCATTGTCTGGGCACAGAAGGACAGGGCGTCTTCTCTACTCTGCAGCCCTCAGATGACAGTTTGAAGCAGCTACCGCAGCGCTCGCTGTACACTGCAGCTCCGGTCAGAGTGTCCTCATGCACCGCTTCCAGTTTAGGCAGAGAGATTAGAGCCCGGGTGAGTCTGGACTGCAGTTTGTGTCGTCATTGCAGGAGCTCGTTAAACACTGTAAATTCAGGACTCTGCAAGACAAACTTATTAGAGATCAGCTGATTGAAAAAACATCCTAGTTGATAGAAAGACTGCTGTTTGAATCGGGTTATTTAATATTGGAAGAAGCACTCGCTATTGGGAAACAAGTGGAGGCTGCATTCGCGGGTGCGTGTAAATTAACCAGTACGGCGAATGCCCCAGTGTCGCACATTCCAGCCCAGGTTCCAGTTCAAAAGTTCACAACTTCAAAACTCAAGTTCAAAACTGGTTTATTCATATAAATCCGTGTTCTTTAACGTTTTAAAATCTCACTCAACGAGTTAACTCGAAGAATTCAGCTGCTAAAGCCTGCTTGTCTCAGCTCCCTCGTCTCGTTCACTAAACTAGAACCGAAAGTTTCACTTTATCTAGCAACAGCACAGGCAGCCACTCTGATAGGCTGCACCGTCACAGCGCTTGCTGGAATTAAATAAACCTGCGCTTCACACATAGCGCCCTCAATACAACTTACAGAGATACAACAATCATACAGGAAATCACTTTCTTTTTTTTTTTTTTTTAATAATTGTGCAAATGTTAAAATAAGCACACCTCTGCACTGTGTGTAGTTAATGAAGTGCTGTTCACAGTGACGGGACTCGCGTCCCGATACCTCTATCTCACTCAAATAGAAAACACGACAGCTGGCACACAAGCACACTGCAGTGAGCCTCACACGGGTACAGTGCAGTGAGCCTCACACGGGTACAGTGCAGTGAGCCTCACACGGGTACAGTGCAGTGAGCCTCACACGAGTACAGTGCAGTGAGCCTCACACGGGTACAGTGCAGTGAGCCTCACACGGGTACAGTGCAGTGATCCTCACACGGGTACAAAGTAGACGCCTCTTTAGATGAAGTATTTGGATTGAAGTACATCGGACGAAGCTATAAACTCAGAGTCTTTATTTTTTGCAGATTATCATTTCGTTTGTTCCTTAGATAGTTTAACATTTCTATTGCATATCTGCACTGTTGTCTGAATCATGTTGTGTGCCATTGTATAATGTATTGAAGCACATATATTAAAACGTTAGGTAACTGTCTTAATCATGTTTGGTGCTGCTGTATATTTTAATATATATGAAACGTGTACCTTTTTTAAAATGGGCGTGACTATCACTGCTTACTGAATGACGTCACTGGCTGTGCTGTTTGTCTCCACCCATCATGCTCAGTATATCACAGCATGTCTAAGCTGAGCTGTCACAGTGTCAGCGCGTTTCACACCAGGCAGAACACTTTGACACTGCTTTGTGTCTAAGGTAAGACTTTCCAAAAACATTATCTAGATGTATTTGTCTGTATGTAGATTACTAAATATCCATTAAAAACAGCAGCATGTTTATATGAGAAAGTCCAGTGTCCCAATAGGGTTTAAATATAGATTTTAAGGAGGCAGTTTCCTCAATAACCCACGTTGAACATATTAGCTTTATAACTGCTTCTTGCAGAAGGAGTTTACTACTTTATAGGAAATAAATTTAACAATATTATTATTATTATTATTATTATTATTATTATTATTATTATTATTATTATTGACATGTATTGGTTTTTAATATTTTTATTTTGTATTGTTTTACTGCAGATGCATATGTGTTTCTTATACAGCCCTACTTTGTTTAAGTCTGTTTTGATGGGTTAAATACGGGAGTCATTTGAGGAGGAATTCTTCTAAAAATATATAAACTGTTGAAATATATTCAATCAAATCTGTAGCAGCATAAAAAGTCATTTGGTCGATGGACTGTGCTGTGCTTTGCATAGCCTTGCTTACCCTACTCAAACCTGCCAAGAAAACATTCAAATCAGATGTTTTCAATACTTCAAAGTGCAATATTGGGTCTTTATGCAAACATAGTGAAACGAAATCATTATAATTGATGATGTGTATTCCATATAGTATTGTTTGCTTCATTCAATAGTACTTGTATGTTTTAATTTCCATCGCATAACAACCCAATAAGTGACTGATGGTGTGAAGCAGTTTATTTGATCAATATATCTCACAGGGTTCCGGTGCAGCAGCACAACTCCACTCGTTTTTCCTTTCCACTGTTTTTGACGTCCAGTCGGGATTTGGTACTGAATGCATCAGAGAAATAGAAAAGGGATTGCAAAATAAATAAATAAATAAATAAATAAATAAAAATAAAATGTTAGAAACGTGCACTGAAGGGTAGACGCGCTGGTATAAATCAGAGCCGGAACGTAAAAAGCTTTATTATTGTATTGTTATTTTTATTGCCTGCAGATGATATCATTCGAGAGACGGGGATGTCTCTTTGTCATTATACAGCCCTATTCTGTCTATTGCCATCACGTTTGGTTAAAATATGTATTCCGAGTAAGTGATTCACCGGGAGTGGATTCGGTATATTAATATATGAATGTCTGTGGCAGGCAAACGTTTTTTGTGTGTTTAATTTTCATCGAGTTAGTCACCGATGTGTAAAGCGCCTGATTGTCACAGTGCGGACGGCATGATAGCAGCTTAGCAGCGGAGCTGCAAAACTGTGGAGTTAGACTTGAAACAACACCTGTTACAAACTCGACTCGTCTTATAAATATCAACAAGTTAACACAACAAGTTAAGTAACCCCATACTCTTTAAAATCATATTTGCCATTTGAAATACTAAAGCATTGTAAAGTATTGACATGTCCTAATAAATGTGAAATTCAAGCAATTCATACGAGACAGTCCGCTAAACGATAGGAGAAACAAAACAAGGAAAGTCATTTGTAAAAGCATGTCACAATTATTACCACAGTAATGATGTGACTGGATCTTTACAAAGCTTGATCCCGTGTCTCAAATAGCTTGGCTTACTGTGGAATCATATTGTTATGCAGATAACAGAGCGAATGGTATTTTATTTAGTTAGGTCGTTTAAACTTTTTTTTTTTTTTTTTTCTTATTTGAGCAATTCATATTCAGTATTCAGGATGATATTAGTTTTCCATGTCTCTGATCAGCACACACAAATAAACATTCTTTTGAAACACGCAACCGGGTGAAACATGTACCCTATTCTGTAGTGATGGAATGACAATCACAATTCTACGCTTCTGAAGATGATTATATTGTTAGTACAGTGAAAGCCAGAGACTTTGAAAGTGTTTGCGCAGTTCATTTAAAGTATTTTAAATAGAAAACTGAATAATTCTTCCATTCGCTGCAAGCTGCTTGTCTCAACTCTCGCTCTCTCTCGCTCACTGGACGGAAGATTTGATTTCTGGCAGGAACACGCGCAGTCTGTAGCTGTGCAAGGATGGAACGGTGATGAAAGCTTCATTAAAGCCGCAGTTCACAAACAGCGTCCTCAGTACTACTGAACTATACACAAAAATCAAAGCACATTATTTTAGAAATGCAAGGCTATATTTGCATCCTGAGCCATTCGAAAATGAAAGGCATAATAGCACAGTAGTGACATCAATAAGTGATAATTCATCTAGAGCAGTGGTTCCGGTTCTCAAGTACCCCTGTGTCTGCTGGGGTTTGTCCCAACCGAGCTCTGTTACTTAACAGAACTAAATTGAACTAGGAATTAGCCTAATCTGAGCTTTTTAATTATTTTAGACAGTTGGAGATTTCAAGTTACATATAAAATTGTATAAGGAACTTGAATTCTCCAACCATTTATAAACTAAACAATTTAAAATATAAATTTAAGCAAATTCTTAGTTCAACTCTCACCCAACCTCTCCGTGTCATTGCCATGATTGACAGGCAGATCCTACGGTGCTCTCGACCTCCCCCTGCAGGATCATGCATGCATCAGATAGCTGCACAGACCTCCCCCTGCAGGATCATGCACACATCAGATAGCAGCACAGAGCTCCTCCTGCAGGATCATGCATGCATCAGATAGCAGCACAGACCTCCCCCTGCAGGATCAAGCACGTGTCAGTTAACCAGCACAGACCTCCCCTGCAGGATCATGCACGCATCAGATAGCAGCACAGGCCTCCTCCTGCATGACCATGCACACGTCAGATAGCAGCACAGACCTCCCCCTGCAGGATCATGTACTCGTCAGATAGCAGTACAGACCTCGCCCTGTTACACAGTTATTTATACTTTTTTTATTTTCTAAATCTTTTTTTCTTTTTCTTTTTCTAGTAGTAGGGCATCTTTTTGTTAAAAAATCGTTTTGGTTTTATTGGTTAGTGTTTTAAAAAAACACTGTTTCTTTTTTCTGTTTTGCTCTGCCTGCACATGCACTGTTTCCAAGTGCAGGAGAGCAGCCATTTTCCTTTGTTTTCCTGTGTTTGTTTCTATTTTGTTTTCTTCATTGAAGCACTTTTAGTTTATTTTTGCTTTTTAATTATAAAGCACTTTTTTGTTTCTTTTAATTTTATTTGTAGTTTTAATAACAACTTTTTTTTAGTTTTTAGTTTCAATCCCCTTGTGCAGAGTGGGGGAAGGGCAGGCACATTGCTCTGCCATGTTTTCTTATTTTTAATTAATTTTAATTACCTTTAACTTTGTTTGGTTTGTTTTTGTTTTTTGAGCCAACCTCCCTCCCTACCCCTGGCTCTCTGGTCCTGCTGATCGAACCAAAGGTGTTGGACCCTCCTCAGCCTCCCCTAGAGAACAACCTGAGCAGGTTCTCTGATGTCTCCTCGACCCCCCCTCTGCTCCGTGTTGAGGAGAACCCTGTAAGCGACGGTGCTCCACACTCTCCACTTCCTCACCCTTGTCTCCCACCGAGAAACCGCTTGGTGGGAGCCCCTCCTATCCCGGAGGGCGAGTCCCCGTGGGGGCCTGTACTCCCCGCTGGTCCCTAGAGGAGCCGGGGAGCTAGGATGGAGGGTGCTGCACGGAGCGCTCGCGTCAGGAGAGATCCTGCGTCACTTCACCGACTCGGACGCCGCTTGCTCTTTCTGTGGTCAATCTGAGTCGGTGTTCCATAGTTGTTTTTTGTGCACCAGGCTGCAGCCGTTCTTCCTCTTTCTGAAGAACCTCCTGCTGCAGTTCTGGCTGCGCTTCTCCCCCACCTTTTTATTTTCAGACACCCTATTGGTGGCAGTTTACAAGACCAGGAAGCGCAAGATCATTGGGGAGGGTATCTTTGACTGTGGAGCCATGTTCAGGGCCCTTGTCCAATCAAGGCTTACTTTAGAGTACGCCAATGCGGAGTTCGCTGGCAACATGACAGCTTTTGTTGACCAGTGGACTCTAAGTGGCGTGCTCTGTTCCATTTATTTTGGTTCATTATTACAGTTGAATATTTAATTTACAGTTTGAAAAAACATTTCTTTGTTACAATTAGTTAATGACGAGTTTCTGTAAGCACCTCCCTTTTGTTTAGGGGATGTTAATTAGTATTTTTTTATCAGCAGTGACATCAGCCATACCATCTTGAGTAAGCCTCATCTTGTCTGAGCTCAGACGCTAAGCAAGGTTGGGCTTGGTTAGTACTTGGATGGGAGACCACCTGGAGCACCATGTGCTGAGTGAAAGCTGATATAGTCCTCCTATTGGTCATCAAATAGGAGGACTACTAATAATAATACCAGCATTTCTATTGAGGTTCCAATGTGATTGAGTGTTCTGTTTTTATTGTTTTGCTGTTTTTTTTTTTATTTGAAGCTTTCCCTCTATGAAGGTGATTAATGGAAAGTCTTCTCTTTCTAATGCAGAGTCTGCTGTGATGGAGAAGAGGGGGTTCCTCATCCTTCTTCTTGCTGGTGGGTTTCCTTTATTTCTGTTTTTCTCACTATTTGCTTTGATATTTCCACATTCCCTCTCAGAAAAGTTAATGTGGTTCTTAAAGCTGCTTGTCCCTCAATCACGTTCAATGTGAAACTAACATGTGATTCCTGGGTGTCTGTGTGTTTACTGCACTGCTCCACTTCTACAGAGCAGACCTGGTCAGCTCAGCACAAGCCATTGATCGGTACTGTGGGAGGTACAGTATATGGAGGCTGTCTGTCTGTCTGTCACACCTACATTGTTACAAATGTGTAGAGCATCGCTTGTCCACTTAAGAAGAAAGGGACTTTTTAAAGTAAAAATAAAATCTGGTTTTATTCCCTAAAGGTGTTTTTATTTATTTATTCTATAGCTTTTAAACAGATCTTAATCTGGGATGTACAGGATATGGAGGCTGTCTGTCTGTCCAAAGTTATTCTTAGAATCCTGGGGTATACTGGGGCAGTCTCACTGGGCTCTATGTATCATTGATTTTTCTTTTGTATCTTGACTTTTCAGAGGTTTTTGTGGCTTTGTAGATTTACCCGCGTTGTATTAAAGTCATTTTCATTCCCGTAACTCAGTTTCATGGCTGCAAACTACCTTCACACTACTTTCATATGCAAATGTGTGAATCTCATGATAGTATCGAAGTTTTGTGCTTATCCTTGATGTAGTATCATTTTTTTCCTGTTTTTTTTTCCTGACTTCGGTTTGTTATTTTATCCATGCCTCTCACTGGCGTAGATTCAACTAGCTGTTTGTATCTGAAACTTCCTGTTTAAACGTTTCCAGGCTTTTAGTTACTTTAAAAAAAGCACCTTCAAATATAAAAGAAACCAAATAAATACATGTTGTTTTGGTTTCTTTTATATTTGAAGGTGCTTTATTTTAAACTGTACATTAATAACGGAAGGGAAGCACGGAAACAAATCATTGCAGAGTTCTTTAAACACACACTGAAATCTTTTCTTCTCAGTAATTACACCGTGTAACAATTTTTTTTTTTTTTTTTTTTTTTGGTTCCTGGGTAGTAAGTGTTATTTCCTAATTGCTTATGCCTCAAAAGTATAGAAAATGGCTATTAATCCCCACAAACTTTGCTTTTGTGACCAGGACAGTGATATTTTGAAATTTACCTATTTTCCAGAACATTCCAGATAGATTCCGTGCTGAGTAAACTTGGAGTAACTTCTAGAACTTTCTAGAACTTTCCAGTAATATAAATAGTAGTATAAATACAGGGGCCTTAAGCCCACCAGTTCAGTTTAGTTCCAGCTGCCTAAGTGGATACATATCTGCATTTTTCTGAGATGGCATCAAGAGGCTGCAAGCATCCGGCAGACGCATTTTGCTATGTCTACGGCCAATTTATCAAGACAAGAGCGAAAAAGTACTCCGTGGAAGCATCTGCTAAGATGTGTGAGGCCTACAAGGCATATTTCGGCATGCCTGTCAGGGATCAAGACAAACCCTGGGCACCTCATTTCACCTCACGAGCACTGCAAAAAAACTCTGGAAGGTAAGATGGACAATTGTTGCTCGGAATTTTATGTTATAAAATTTGTTAAAATTTTTAAAATTGTAAAAGTTTTTAATTTTAAAATGTTTTACAATTTTCAATGTTATTGAAAAATATATCATATATGAAAAATGTTGCGAGAATCTCTTACACATTAGTCATGGGTGAAATAAATGTATTTTTGTAGGATGGTACAGAGGGGAAAAGAGAGCCATGAAGTTCGCTATCTCAAGAATTTGGCGGGAACCCACTGACCACTCAAGCAACTGTTACTTCTGCATGGTGGACCCTTCCAAGCGGATCGAGTTCTCTGTGGGGAGGAACAACGTCAAGTGGGAGCCACTGGTGGACCCCCGGAAGGTGCTGATGCCACCACTGCACATCAAATTGGGCCTTATGAAACAATTTGTCAGAGCTCTAGATAAGGAGTCGGCAGCCTTCAAGTACCTTCAAGACTTCTTCCCTAAGCTGTCTGAAGCAAAGGTCAAAGCCGGTGTCTTCGTCGGACCACAGATAAAGAAGATCCTGGAGTGCAATGAATTCCCCAAGAAGCTCACTAGTAAGGAGAAAGCGGCTTGGAACAGCTTTGTCGCAGTGGTTCGGGGCTTCCTGGGCAATCACAAGGCCGAAAACTATGTGGAGCTGGTTGAGACTCTGGTGAAGAACTACGGCACAATGGGCTGTAGGATGTCCCTCAAAGTCCATATCCTTGATGCTCATCTTGATAAATTCAAGGAGAACATGGGAGCGTACTCGGAGGAGCAAGGCAAGCGCTTCCACCAGGATATACTGGACTTTGAACGCCGCTACCAAGGACAGTATAACGAGAACATGATGGGAGACTACATTTGGGGGCTGATTCGTGAAAGTGATTTACAGTATAATCGTAAATCTCGAAAAACTACTCACTTCTAAATCTTTTGTAGTCATTTTTGTATTACTTTAGTATAAATACATGTTAATTTGGATTCATATGTTGTTTTTTTCTGACTTTATGTGAACGAAAAGATACAAATTCGCCTGTTTTCTCATTGGAAATAGGTCAATTTCAAAATATCACTGTCCTGGTCACAAAAGCAAAGTTTGTGGGGAATAATAACCATTTTCTATACTTTTGAGGCATAAGCAATTAGGAAATAACACATACTACCCAGGAACAAAAATTGTGTTACATAGTGTTATGTAGTGTATAGACAACTGAATTACAATGAAAAGTATTTACTTGCAAAGCCTACATACTGTACTTTATTCCTTTACACAACTAAAATATACAGAGACTCAAACAAAAGAGTCTGCGATATTCTTAAATAAAGCACTGAAAGCATAGTTAAGCATGGTCAGGGTACAGACGAGTACAAACATGGTAAACTGCTGAATTACCGTGCATATTTCCCATGGTAAACTTCCATACATAGAAACAAGCTTAGTTTTATTCATGCTTTCTGTTTTTTGGGACCCTTTTCAGTTTGATCTCTGTTGGTTTTTTTTCGGTGCTTGGGTCCTTTCTTTTAGATCTACGTGTTGGTTTGTTTTTTAACGATCACTGTGCTCAGGGTTCTGCGGCTGTGTTTAACTCATCACATTCAGTTTGTCCTGTTTGTTTTCGCTGTGCTCAGGGTCTGCGCTGTGTTTAACGCATCACATTCAGTTTGTCCTGTTTGTTTTTTCGCTGTGCTCAGGGTCTGCGCTGTGTTTAACGCATCACATTCAGTTTGTCCTGTTTGTTTTCGCTGTGCTCAGGGTCTGCGCTGTGTTTAACGCATCACATTCAGTTTGTCCTGTTTGTTTTCACTGTGCTCAGGGTCTGCGCTGCGCTGTGTTTAACGCATCACATTCAGTTTGTCCTGTTTGTTTTCACTGTGCTGTTTAACGCATCACATTCAGTTTGTCCTGTTTGTTTTCTGTGTGGGTCTCAGGGTCTTCAGTTTGTCCTGTTTTTCGCTTGTGCTCAGGCTCTGCGTGTGTTTAACGCATCACATTCAGTTTGTCCTGTTTGTTTTGTTTAACGCTGTGCTCAGGGGTCAGTTTGTCCTGTTTGTTTTTTCTGTGCTCAGGGTCTGCGCTTTGTTTAACGCATCACATTCAGTTTGTCCTGTTTGTTTTTTGTGTTTAACGCTCACATTCAGTTTGTGTTTAACATCACATTCAGTTTGTCCTGTTTGTTTTCGCTGTGCTCAGGGTCTGCGCTGTGTTTAACGCATCACATTCAGTTTGTCCTGTTTGTTTTTTCGCTGTGCTCAGGGTCTGCGCTGTGTTTAACGCATCACATTCAGTTTGTCCTGTTTGTTTTCGCTGTGCTCAGGGTCTGCGCTGCGTTTAACGCATCACATTCAGTTTGTCCTGTTTGTTTTCGCTGTGCTCAGGGTCTGCGCTGTGTTTAACGCATCACATTCAGTTTGTCCTGTTTGTTTTCGCTGTGCTCAGGGTCTGCGCTGTGTTTAACGCATCACATTCAGTTTGTCCTGTTTGTTTCCTCTGTGCTCAGGGTCTGCGCTGTGTTTAACGCATCACATTCAGTTTGTCCTGTTTGTTTTTTCGCTGTGCTCAGGGTCTGCGTGTGTTTAACGCATCACATTCAGTTTGTCCTGTTTGTTTCCTGCATCACATTCAGTTTGTCTCAGGGTCTGCTCAGGGTCTGCGGTTTAACGCATCACATTCAGTTTGTCCTGGTTTCTGCTCAGGTCCTGTTTGTTTTCTGTGTTTTAACGCATCACATTCAGTTTGTCCTGTTTGTTTTCGCTGTGCTCAGGGTCTGCGCTGTGTTTAACGCATCACATTCAGTTTGTCCTTTGTTTGTTTTGTTTGTTTTCGCTGTGCTTCAGGGTCCTGTTTGTTTCGCTGTGCTCAGGGTCTGCGTGTGTTTAACGCATCACATTCAGTTTGTCCTGTTTGTTTTTCTTCTGCTGCTTCCATTTCACTATCAGGTCTGTTTCGTCTTTGTGGAAATGTGGTTTCCTTTTCTTCTTGGCTGGTGCCACAGTTACAAGGTCAGAGTCTCAGAAGCCAGAGCTCCATCCTATTATATTTGCTACTGCTTCTGTCTCTTCACTACACCACTCATTTATCTTTGACAGAAGGAAGTTCTAAATCTTGACTTTCGGCAAATCTATTTCTAATGAGATGTAAATTCCGATCTCTCCTGTATAATGAGCAGTAATTTATGCTGTTCATAAACTTGCAGTGATATTACGCTAGTTGTTCATGAAAAAGAGCTGTTTAGTACATCGCACGCAAAAATTCTACGAAGGACGGAGGCTGCGAATTTGCAGTATTTACAAACACGTAAGTAATATTAGTACATAGTGCCCACGGTCTGCATGTTACACATTATTTTACATTTATATAGAGAGGTTCTTATTCCTCTTGTCTGTTATGGGTAATACCTTACATCAATCAGAATAGATTTCAAAATATCTTGCAATATATTTAAAAATGAATATATCTCACTTTATGTTAAAATATATGTCAGTATGTTTTTAAATGCAAATAAAAATCTATTTTTCTAAAATGTCTTCCGGTCCTCGGCTGGGAATTTCTGAGAATAATATCCTGTCTCAGTCTATTAATCTTTCACTCCGCTAGCTATCAGCATTTTAACACGAGAATGACTGCGTTTATACACATACCAAGAACAACCATGACCGGTCAATTTGACTGCATATTAAAAACAACATGAATATTATAATGAAAGGACAAACAATTGACTATAAGTCATAGTTTATTCAGGAATGTCATATAAAGCATCTACACAACCAAAACATTGTAAATAAATGGACATTTGAACAGAAATGTGTTTATATACAGACATATTACAAACAGCACAACCTCAAAAAACAGTAAAAAATGAAATAAGCAAATATTTGAAAATAAATTTGTATATATGCAGGTATATCATGTACATACAAAACTGTACAACTGAAGGTGGTCTTCCGGTGACGCTCACGCGAGATGACCTCACTTCATTAACCCTCTTGCTAATACCCCGCTATTCTGTTTATATCATTAACCCCCCTGCTAATACCCCGCTATTCTGTTTATATCATTAACCCTCCTGCTAATACCCCACTATTCTGTTTATATCACTAACCCTCCTGCTAATACCCCGCTATTCTGTTATCATTAACCCTCCTGCTAATACCCCACTATTCTGTTTATATCACTAACCCTCCTGCTAATACCCCACTATTCTGTTTATATCACTAACCCTCCTGCTAATACCCCGCTATTCTGTTTATATCACTAACCCTCCTGCTAATACCCCGCTATTCTGTTTATATCACTAACCCTCCTGCTAATACCCCGCTATTCTGTTTAAATCATACTTATTTCACAAAATGTTCCTGTGTTTTGTTCATTCCGCGCTGGTCTGATGGAGTCTCGTAAAAGTTCCCCAGTTTCCCCCCAAGCAACTCCCGAAAGGAAACGCTTAAAAAAATCCTCACCTCCAGACGAGATAACACCGGTGATCGAGCGAGCGAGCCGTGGCAGCGCAGGCTGACACTTTCCTTGACATGGTGAAGGACATGCTAGCGAAGGCTTTGAGGCCTGTTAGGGAGGCAATGCACGATAATGGTGTGCTCCTTCATTCCATGAGAGCAGACCTCGATGCACACAGAAAAGCAGTGGAGAAAGTTACTGCGAAGATGGACACCCTTAGGATACGAACCATTGCCTTGACCATGTGGAGGCATTTCAAGACAAACTTAATGATTTGGAAGACCGATCAAGGCGCTGCAATGTGCGTGTGGTTAATCTACCAGAGGGACAAGAGGGGAGCAATCCCATCCAGTACCTCTGTGGATCCCCAGCCTTGCTCTCCCCTCATCTTCTTCAGTGATCCCGATCGAGACAAACGGAGCACACTGCGTGTTCAATAGCTCAACACATAGCTATAACAAAACACGTACACTAATATTTAAGTTACGTCGCTATTTGGATCGCCAAGCTATTCTGCAGGGATCTCGGAAATCACAACTTCTTTGTGGATTATTGCCCGACTACAGCTAACAAGAGGAAGGCCTTCACAGAGGTCAGAGCTAAGCTTCACCAGAGAGGACTGGATGCTTTCCTGACTTCTATTATATGTAAACTTATGGAAACTATAATAAGATCCAAAGTGGAAAATTACCTATATGGTAACAATATCCTGGGAGACAGTCAGCATGGTTTTAGGAAAGGGAGATTGTGTCTAACTAACCTGCTTGAGTTTTTTGAGGATGCAACATCGACAATGGATAATTGCAAAGCATATGACATGGTTTATTTAGATTTCCAGAAAGCTTTTGACAAAGTCCCGCATAAAAGATTAATTCTCAAACTGAACGCAGTAGGGATTCAAGGAAATGCATGCACATGGATTAGGGAGTGGTTAACATGTTGAAAACAGAAAGTACTGATTAGAGGAGAAACCTCAAAATGGAGCGAGGTAACCAGTGGTGTACCACAGGGATCAGTATTAGGTCCTCTGCTATTCCTAATCTACATTAATGATTTAGATTCTGGTATAGTAAGCAAACTTGTTAAATTTGCAGACGACACAAAAATAGGAGGAGTGGCAAACACAAGTAGCAAAGGTCATTCAAAATGATCTAGACAGCATTCAGAACTGGGCAGACACATGGCAAATGAAATTTAATATAGAAAATTGTAAGGTACTGCACGCAGGCAACAAAAATGTGCATTATAAATATCATATGGGAGATACTAAAATTGAAGAAGGGATCTATGAAAAAGACCTAGGAGTTTATGTTGACTCAGAAATGTCTTCATCTAAACAATGTGGGGAAGCTATAAAAAAGGCCAACAAGATGCTCGGATATATTGTGAAAAGTGTTGAATTTAAATCAAGGGAAGTAATATTAAAACTTTACAATGCATTAGTAAGACCTCACCTAGAATATTGTGTTCAGTTCTGGTCACCTCGTTACAAAAAGGATATTGCTGCACTAGAAAGAGTGCAAAGAAGAGCAACCAGAATTATCCCGGGTTTAAAAGGCATGTCATATGCAGACAGGCTCAAAGAATTGAATCTATTCAGTCTTGAACAAAGAAGATTACGCGGCTATCTGATTCAAACATTCAAAATCCTAAAAGGTATAGACAATGTCGACCCAGGGGACATTTTTTACCTGAAAAAAGAAACAAGGACCAGGGGTCAGAAATGGAGATTAGATAAAGGGGCATTCAGAACGGAAAATAGGAGGCACTTTTTTACAAAGAGAATTGTGAGGGTCTGGAACCAACTCCCCAGTAATGTTGTTGAAGCTGACACCCTGGGATCCTTCAAGAAGCTGCTTGATGAGATTCTGGGATCAATAAGCTACTAACAACCAAACGAGCAAGATGGGCCGAATGGCCTCCTCTCGTTTGTAAGCTTTCTTATGTTCTTAATCTACCCAGCAATATTGCAGGTTTCTTATGAGGGGAAATACTGTCATTTGAGTCTCCTGTTGAAGTAGAGAAATTCCACCAGCCCAGGGCCACTACCTCGCAGGAGAGCTCTCATCTTTTATCCTGCCCCCCAACAAGAGGACTCAGTCGCAGATGAGTAACTGTTAGGCTTGATCTCTGCGCCGCTCTACAGCCTGCATAGCTGTGTATTTCAATGGGGACTGTTAATTGTTGACTCTTATTATTAGTGGGTAAGGGATGTTCAATGTTAGACATCGCTGTGTGCATGTCACTGGTATTAACAGCAGGGAGGGGTGGGAGGAGGAGGAGGGGATCCCCTGGGCTCTGGGGGGGTTAGTGGGAGGGACATATCGTGGGTTCTTTACTCTGTAAACCTTGTATTAACTAAGGGAGGCGGGATCCCTCGGGCTCTGGGGGCGGGGGGTTGGTGGGAGGGACATATTGTAGGATCTTTTCTCTGTTCTTGTTCTTTTGGGAGTTCTAAGTACCTTCTGTGTTTTTGTAAACTTACTGTAATCTTGCCTGCACTTTATTTTGTTACGTTGCTGTTGGGTGGATTTCTCAATGCTTTCTTATCTATATCATACTGTGTTTTCATGACAATGGCTAAGTTCTCTGTTGTATCTTTTAACGTATGAGGTTTGAATTTGAGATTTAAATGTGCAAAGGTACTCGATTATTTATGTACGCAAAAGGCTGACATAGCTTTGATTCAAGAAATGCACTAAAAGCCAATAGACACATTTTGATTTCAAAATGGTCGTTATAAGTTAATTACAGCTTCCAGCGATGGATCAAAGACAAAGGGAGCTTCAATCTTCATGAAACGCAACATAGATGTATCTATCGATAGGATTATTTCTGATCAAACGGGTAGACTGGCGCTCTGCTATGCTACAGTGAATGGCGAAAAAAATTGGATTTGCATCGATCTACTCGCCTTCAGTATATGAGCCTGCATTTTTTCCTTGTCTCACAAATGAATTGCTATCTTTGGGAGAGTATAAGTTAATAGTGGGCGCAGACATGAATGTGTGTGTTGACAATCAATTGGACAGATCCTCAGCCAGTATTTCTAATACACAGTCAGCAGCTTCTGAAGCTCTGCGTATTTTTATGAAGGATTTGAATTTGACTGACTTATGGTAATTTCAAAATCCATCTGCCAAGGATTTCACATATTTTTCTCCATATCAAAAAACATTCTCTAGGGTTGATTTTATTCTTTCCTTTGCTAATATTTCATGCTGCTCTGGTAACGTGGATATACTGCCTAGAAATATTTCTGACCACTATGCAGTTGTGTCTGTATTTAACCTGGCTCCCAGCCAAGGCAAATTGACCAGGTGGAGATTCAATACTTAACTTCTCCAGAATCAGGATTTTCTGGCTCAGTTTAGATCAAAATGTACAGAATTTGTTAATATTAATGTTGGTTTGGTATACAATCGAGCAATGAGTTGTGCTGCTATCAAGGGTTTTATGTGTGGTAATGCGATTTGGTTTTCATTCCATCTAAAAAAAGTCAAAATTGCAATTGATATCTCAGCTGGAGTCTGGCTGTAGCAACTTAGAAAACACTTTAAATTCTCATTACAGTAGCGCTGTTGATTCAAAATTGAGGGCAGAACGGGCTGAATTGAATAATTTGTTAAAATAGAGGGTTGAATTTTGCATGCACTCTACCAAGCACAAATACTATGCAGACAGTAGTAGACCATCTTGCCGCCTTGCTTTAAAGTTGAAACGCCAGTTGATTTACCATTCAAAAAATCAAACAGAGGGGCTGGTTTCTGATCCCAAAGTAATTCATGAAACCTTTCAATCCTCTTTTGCTAATTTTTACTCCTCTGACAACTCATCCACTGTAACAAGTATTTCTCTGGAAGATGCAATGATGCTGGACGCTCCAATATCTCTAGATGACTTGTTACAGGCAGTTATAAAAGGGGTTGTTCTCCAGGAATCGATGGACTGCCTGCCGATTTTTACCTGGCATTCTTGGATTTGCAAGGTCCGATTTGGCCTGATACAATAAATGCTGCAATAACATCTGCTGGTTTCTCCCACGGGATCTCCTGCACCCTCTTCACACACTCAGTCCTGCCACTTCGCTGGCATCCTCCTCACTGTCACTGCTGCTGGAAGATTCATCTTCGCAAACCCAGTCTGCTTCTGAGCCAGACTCGTCATTGTCCGTCTCTGCTGCACCACAAGCATTGTTTGGTAAATGTTGCAGTAATTCCAAACACTGCTTTGCTGTCCTGCGTCTTCCGTGATCCATTTTCAATGTGTTAGAAAAACGTGACTTATATAGTAACATGTGCATCTAAAACATAGATCAGAGCAGGGCCGGATTAACCTATATGCAAATTACACTCTTATTTATTTCAATAAACTTGTTACAAGATATCACATTATTTTTTTTACATACAATTACATTATTTTTTTTTACACATTTTTTACATACAAATTACTCATTTATACAGTTGGGTTTTTACTGGAGCAATCTAGGTGAAGTACCTTGCTCAAGGGTACAGCAGCAGTGTCCCCCACCTGGGATTGAATCCACGACCCTCCGGTCAAGAGTCCAGAGCCCTAACCACTACTCCACACTGCTGCTCTAACATAGGGCCCCCAGCAGAAGTGGAGCCCCGCGAGGTCACTGTTTGTTTGGGACATTTGACAAAAGCTGCATGTGAGCGGATGAACCCACACACAGTGGAAGAGAAGCGCACAGAAGCTTGCTTTTGGTTAATTTGGTTCTTTTATAACGGCTTTGCATTCCTTTCTCGATTAGAGCATACCTGGTCGCTTAGTCTCTCACACAAGCAGCTTCCTGCTAATGTACAATATCAAATGCCCCACACACTATCTGTCCCTAGTCCTACTACGTCAGAGACATCAGTCTGCTGGATAAAATGTATGAATCAGGCTCAATTTACATATTCACTTATTTCAGTTTTAGGGCCAATTTAAACACCTGTCCTGTTTTATGTGCACAGTATGCCTCTTTAAATTTTAGAAACTTTCCTTTCATTTAGGGGTTGGAATTTTAGAAGAAAGGCGGGTAAAGGTAAGCGTGTCATGGTCACGTGGAAGTCACAGTAGTGACCCATCGTTCTGTAGTCGTTTCTAAGCCACCTGGTGATTTATGGACACTAGAAATCCAATTAACCAATTCCACTAATTCTGAACAAGTTCCAATTCCCAGGTGTACACTCTTCACAAACAGCTCAAAACCATTTCACAGGACAGGGGAAATAGTAATACAAATGTACAAAGTTTATTCTATTTACATCAATGATAAAACACACCATGCAATTACAGGGTCAAACACCACATAAAAACAGCATCAAATCACAACTCCAGCTTCCAGTTGTCAGTCCCGTGTCTGGCTCTGGGTTTCTATACTTCAGATCACGTGCAGTCCAAGCAGGCCACAGCTACCGCCAGGTTATCAAAAGAACAAAAGGAAAACAAATAATAATAATAATAATAATAATAATAATATCTTAGGTCTAGTACAACTCTCGAGTAATCAAAACATAGCAGCAGTGTAATACCAGAGAACCAACTTTGGCAATCAATCCAAACAATTTATTAAAAACTATACAGTTAAAATAATAAGAAAGTGGTATAGTTAAAACCACGCCAACAGTAGCACTGTTACAATTGCTCAGGGCCTACACAGCTTCTACAGTCATTCATTCAGCATACAATACAAAACACGTTATGTATATTTATTACACACAGCGCCTTGCAGAAGTATTCAGACCCCTGACCAATTCTCTCATATTACTGAATTACAAATGGTACATTGAAATTGTTCTATTTGATATTTTATTTTTAAAACACTGATACTCAAAATAATTATTGTAAAAAGTGACATTGGTTTTATGTTGGGAAATATTTAAGAAATAAAAAACTGAAATATTTTGCTTGCATAAGTATTCAACCCCTGTGCTGTGGAAGCTCCCAGTTTACACCGATGAAAGAAATTTCCCTAATGAGGACACAATTACCTTACCATTGGCCTCCACCTGTGAACCATTAAAGTTGCTGTCACATTTTCTGGATAAAACCCCTCACTGTTGAAGGATCATTGGTCAGGCTGTGAATCTGAAGGAAAATGAAGACCAAAGAGCATTCTACAGAAGTTAGAGATAAAGTAATACAAATGCATAGATTAGGGAAAGGGTACAAAATAATATCCAAGTGTTTGGATATCCCAGTGAGCACAGTTGGATCAATAATCAGGAAGTGGAAGATGCATTGCCAGGCACTGCCAAGAAAAGGCCGTCCCTCAGAAAACTCAGCGCTCAAACAAGAAGGAGACTTGTGAGAGAAGCCACAGAGAGGCCAACAATCACTTTGAAGGAGCTACAGAGTTCAGTGGCTGGGAGTGGAGTAATGGTGCACCAGTCAACCATATCAAGAGCTCTACACAACAGTGGCCTGTATGGGAGGGTGGCAAGAAAGAAGCCGTTACTCAAAAAGTACCATCTGAAAGCACGTCTGGAGTTTGCCAGAAAGCATGAGAGTGACCCAGCTGCGATATGGGAAAAGGTTTTGTGGTCAGATGAGACCAAGATAGAGCTTTTTGGCCAAAACTCAAAGCGCTATGTGTGGCACAAACCGAACACTGCCCATGCCTCAAGACACACCATCCCTACAGTGAAGTATGGTGGTGGCAGCATCATGCTGTGGGGATGCTTCTCATCAGCAGGGACTGGGCATCTTGTTAATTGAAGGAAGAATGGATGGAGCAAAATACAGGGAAATACTGCAAGAGAACCTGCTTCAGAATGCTAAAAAACTGAAGCTTGGGAGGAAATTCACCTTTCAGCAGGACAATGATCCCAAGCACAAGACCAAAGCAACATTGGAGTGGCTCAAGAACAAAAAGGCGAATGTCCTACAGTGGCCCAGTCAAAGTCCTGATCTCAATCCCATTGAGAATCTGTGGCACTATTTGAAAATTGCAGTCCACAAGCGTCGTCCAACCAACCTGAACAACCTGGAGCAAATCTGCCAAGAAGAATGGGCCAAAATCACTCCGACACTGTGTGCAAAGCTGGTACATACTTACCCCAAAAGACTTAAAGCTGTTATTGCAGCAAAAGGTGGCTCTACCAAATATTAATGTGTGGGGGTTGAATACTTATGCAAGCAAGATATTTCAGTTTTTTATTTCTTAAAAATATTTCCCCAACATAAAACCAGTGTCACCTTACAATAATTGATTTTGAGTTTCAGCGTTTTAAAATAAAATATCAAACAGAACGAAATTTCAATGTACCATTTGTAATTCAGTAATAAGAGAGAATTGGTCAGGGGTCTGAATACTTTTGTAAGGCACTGTAATATATATGACAAAACAACCAGATATATAACACGATATAGGGATACAAGAGAAAGATAAAATAAAGTAGAACTTAGCTTTCGAGTGGGACAGTGCCACACTGCTTTCCCCCACGTTCATCAGCCTCCAATGCAGCACACCACAGGACCGCGTCGCTCTCGAGCTGCTACACACCGTCACCGTCCAGCTGCAGGAAAAACAAGATACTCTGCTGTCTCGTTTATTTCCGTCTCGCTTCAACTCGTCTCACTCTCTCAGCTCCTCTGCTCCACGGGTTGCTTCCCCGGCTCTATTTATACTCCCTTATTGTATCTCAGTTCAATCTCTCTCGTATTCCGTTTGTTTCAATCCCATTCCATTCAGTCGCTATTCGCTCGTTCTCAATCCGCGCCTTGATTGTTTTTCAGTCTGTGCATGACCGCCCCTTTCTCTTTTGTGTCTGGTTTACATCTTCCTGTCTCCCTCTCTGTTCTTTTATTAATGTCTTCCTGCCATTAGTCTTCCTTATTCACTCCAATTCCTACATTTAAAAGGGGCTGAAGGCGGGTCTACACAACTAAAAGAACCAATCCCGTCGGGGCAGCACAACTTCCTCAATCAACCACTCACTGCATTCATCGTTCAACATTGTCTAGAGAGAAAGCTGGCACGCCCACTCTCGTCGGGAGGCTGGAGGAAATTCAAATGTGTTTTTCTGCAGCCGGCAAGAAGTGTTTCAATCCATAGTTTTTTTTTTCTCTCGCTACAAAAGAAAACCTGAAAAGAAGTACAGGACAGAAAAGTTATTCCCCCTTTTTTTTATTAACCTACATTGTTTTGTTCTATCAAATGCAATGCTGCTACTGGTCTGTTCTGTATTGGTGTGTGAACAGGCTGGCTGTACGGATGACATCAGGCCAGAAAGAAACAGACACTAACACACAGGGACGAACACTAAACAAACAAGTACCGTG
The DNA here is from genome assembly GCA_036884735.1 of Huso huso. Lineage (NCBI taxonomy): Eukaryota > Metazoa > Chordata > Actinopteri > Acipenseriformes > Acipenseridae > Huso > Huso huso. The sequence continues at coordinate 8,092,913 of CM072681.1, read as the reverse complement.
CTGGTCCTCCAGCACCACGTAGCAACAACTTCTTCTTCTTCTTCTTCTTCTTCTTCTTCTTCTTCTTCTTCTTCTTCTCTCACTCTCTCCCGTTCTTTCACCCCAACTACAATACACCCACATTAACACACCACACACAACACACAAATAAACACAGGGGCGGGGAACATTGCCACATGGTGTGTTGGGGCATAATCGTAGAACTCTATAAGAACAATATAGGCTATGTAATAACCGCCTACAGATGGACACACTGATGATTTTCTCACATTTTTATATGAGAGCTCCACCATCGGGAGAATATATATGTTTCCTTCCTTAATGAATTATAAAGTGCAATGCCAATCACATTGAATATAAAGGGTTTAAAAAGAAATGCAATTCTCAAGTCTGCAAAACATACAAGTGCCTAATTTTGGTTTGCAACAGGCATGATGGAAAACACTGTATAGTGACTGCTTCTTTTTTCTTTAATTTCCTGTACAAACTCCCTGGCCGAACATGTATTTAAGAAAATCAACCCGTGCTCGGTTGTTAGTGCTGTTGTTGGAGCAGGCTGGAAATGTCTGCTCTGCTCCCCCGTTCCATATACAATGGGCTCGCTCCGCTCCACACACCAGCCAGGCACCATGAGCTGTCAAGGCTGATTGATGGGCTATAAGAAGGCTCATTGAAACAATAGAAATGTCAGACTGCTCACTTGAGGAATGCAGACTGATATAATCAAACTTCAATATATGACTGCAAGTCCTGACTGATGAATACAAATAATACCGCAACACCTCATTGTTTTAATAGGTTTTCTATGTAGCGGTCAATTTGACTGCTCCTGGTTGGAATAGGTATGACAGTATTTTATCTGGCAGCTACACGATTCTTTCTTTGTCAGGGTAGTTAGTACATATATTTAGGAAAAGTCAGGAAAGCACAGCTCTGTATCTTAATATTTAAATTTAAATCCAAAAACCGGTCAGAATGACCGCCTTGCTCGTTCTAGTGTTAATCATGTTGTTTTTTTGTTTATCAGGGTTTTGTGTGCCTGCGTACAACCAGATCAGAAAACATGTGTTTGTGGAAACTGAGACGAGCTGGTCTGAAGCTCAGAGCTACTGTAGGGAGAAGCACACAGACCTGGCCACTGTGCGCAGCCAGGAAGAAGCAGAGCAGCTCTTAAATATTAGAGGAGCTTCTCTCAGGGATTCCTGGATCGGGCTGTATCGTGATGACACACAGAACTGGCAGTGGTCTAACAGCGATGACGTCATCTACTCCAACTGGAGGGCAGACGTGTTCTGTGCTTCAGTCAATTCAGACGGAAAGTGGATTGATTTACCCTGCCACCGTCAGAAAGCCTTCATGTGCTACAAAGGTAAAGACGTAATTGCTGCTATATTGCAATTGATTATTCATTTATTTTAGTTCTTATAATTATTAAGCATCCCTGTGAGAGGAGCTTGTATGAGTTTGCAAATCCACCCACTCCTACAGCTGATAATATCTCATAAACTATTTCAGCTTGCAGATATTTTCAGTCAAAACCCTGAATCCAAGTTGCCCTTGAAAGGATACAAAAACATACGGTTATTAGATGTATTTGGTGTGTTTCAGAGGCAGTTAAAAAAATACCTAAATTTCATTAGTGATAGATGGATGGCTCTGGTGAGGTGTAGGGCTGTCAGATTTACCTTTCCCTCTGGGCTGGGGTTTGCTGTGTGAAGGTTGAAATCTTCTCTGGGAGTTCTGTGGCAGTTCATTTCTTTCAGATCCAAGAAAGTCAGGCTCTGCTTCATCTCCTAGTACCTGAGTGCTCCTGGTATTGGGCACGGGTATCTGTATATTTCACCATACTCTCGGGAGCTTCCAGGATGGTGGCCATTGAGTTGTCTGCATTTACCACTGTGCTCATGGCAACTCTGACCTCTGCAGACAGGTTACGTCTGCATTGTCCTCTGGATGTCCTTCACCTGCATAGTAAAGGCATTTCATTTCCTTGTAGAAGTCTCTCGGGTCCTCATCCTTCTTGCATTGTCTGAGACAGACTGTGTGCAGGGCTGTGCAGGGATCGCCATACTTGGAGCATTTCCTTGTTAAGGCAGTGCACAGTTTCTCAGTTTTTCCTGGTCTCAGCTGACAATGTAGATGTCCACTCCAGTACTGTGTCTACAAGTGTGAGAGAGAGCAGTCTGGCCTTATGCAGATCACTTGTCAGTCCCCAATCGTCAATAATGTCCTGGACATGACTGGTGTGTTCCACAGTGGCGATGCTCTTTTTAGCCGCTGATAGTTGACGCTAACTTGTGGTGTAAACCATTAGTTCTCAGTTCAGGTTGGCGTGCTTCACCATTGCACATTGCAGAGTTGTAGACTGGGCTATGGGCTCTCCAGGGACTTGCCTTCTGGGTTGTGCAGTGTATTCAGGAAATGAGGTCACGCTCTTAGCAGTGATTGGAACAGTTTCTTGGAGACGTTGGCCTGTCCTGGAGCCGTGCCACTTCCCTGTAGATTTTTTACCGAGTCCTTTAGGCTCTCTGCCACAGTATTGTTCACAAATGGAGAGGTATCTGAGTTGAAATCAGATTCCGCCGACTCTTTCGGAGGCTGCAAATCTCTGCTTTTGTTTTCTCGAGCTTCTCCTCTCCATGTTCTAGCTCTGCATGAAGTCTGGGAATGTCCTCCTCTTGTTGCAGCAGCGTGCTTAGTGGTTTATTTGATGCTCCATCTCGATCTGTTCCTCTCTGTTCTGTAAATCCTCGGCTGCAGTGCTTAGTTCAAGTTCATCCACTCTCCTCTCCAATCTTGTTACATCGGAAGTAATGGAGGAAGTTAGTGTTTTTCTTCTGGACCGTGTCCTTTTGGATTTCAACATCTTTGAGGGCCTGTCGCCATCGACAGCAGCATAGTGGCAACTCTGGATGTAGATCTCATCTTTGAGGGCCTGTCGCCCCCGACAGCAGCATAGTGGCAACTCTGGATGCAGATCTCATCTTTGAGGGCCTGTCGCCATCGACAGCAGCATAGTGGCAACTCTGGATGCAGATCTCATCTTTGAGGGCCTGTCTCCATCAACAGCAGCATAGTGGGCAACTCTGGATGCAAATCTCATCTTTGAGGGCCTGTCGCCCCCGACAGCAGCATAGTGGGCAACTCTGGATGCAGATCTCATCTTTGGATTCTTCTCACATTGCCAGGCATTGTCTTGCTGATAGCCTTCCAGCTCAGCAGTAGATTGACTTTGCCATTCGATCATCTCAGGCGAGTTGCTTGGTTCTTGAATTGCAGCATTGTAGAGATTACCAGTTGTTTGGCCAACATTTCCTATTCCTACATTATTATGACTAGGGGCTCTAGTGATTGTAAGGTAGGAGTTAGCACTCAGTATTCAGTGAATCCTGATTGCAAACTTATTCTGTGTGTGTGTGTCTGTGACTGTGTGTGTCTGTGTGTGTGTGTGTCTGTGTGGTGTGTCTTTGTGTGTGTATGTGTCTGTGTCACAGAAAATAAATAAATAAAGGGACCCTGTGGCAGAGCAGGGCTCTGCCCTCATAAATACTGGCAGGGAGGGGGTTAAATTCTCCTCCCTGCCCAGGTTGATTGCGTCAGGTGGGAGCAATCAATTATTCAATTAACACCCAGCCACCTGGCATAAAAGGAGGCCTCAGCCTCCCAGTAGGGAGAGAGTTCCAGAAGGAGTAGAGTAGCTGAGGAAGCAAGAGTGTTTTTCTGTGTGTGCTGTTTTTTTGGTTCATTTTTTGCAATCCAGTGAAGGTAACGCCCAGCCTGGAAGCCTTATTTTTTGTAAGTTTCGTTTTGTGTTTATTGTCTGTGTTTGAAACCTTTTGTTTGGCCCTCATGCCGGTTTATTTTGTATTTTTGTGAATTAAAAGCTTTACTTTGAACTTTTCACACTGTCTCTGAGTCTCAACCTCTGTCATCCTGTCACATTTGGTGTCAGAAACGGGATAGAGCCACCTGGAGGCTCAGGGCAGTATTTTTGGGGGTTTTTTTTGAGTTTTGCGAAAAAATAAATAAATAAATAAATAAGGCTTCCAGGCTGGGTGTTACCTTCACTGGATTGCAAAAAATGAACAAAAAAACAGCACACATAGAAAAACACTCTTGCTTCCTCAGCTACTCTCCTCCTTCTGGAAGTCTCTCCCTACTGGGAGTCTGAGGCCTCCTTTTATGCCAGGTGGCTGGGTGTTAATTGAATAATTGATTGCTCCCACCTGACGCAATCAACCTGGGCAGGGAGGAGAATTTAACCCCCTCCCTGCCAGTATTTACAAGGGCAGAGCCCTGCTCTGCCACAGACACTTATTATGAGAGAAATGTAATGGCAGTCCTTCATAAAGATAGTGAAAGAACAGGGAATTCCCCTCCATTTATTTACAGACAAGCTTCTATGGGAAGGTAAGTCTAGTAAAAAAAATATTCATTCACTGTTCAGTTGTTCAATAATCAAGAGAATGGATGATATATATATAAAAAAAAAAAAAGACAAACTATATACCAGAACCACCTATACCCTAACATACCCCCACTCCCTCATTTGAATTTAAAAACACACAAATAAAAAGGTGGTTGGCTTGGTGGAGGCAAAAAAGAACTTTCCCACCCTTAAAAAGGCACTTTGAGGAAAAATTAAACATCAAATAAATTCTCACCCAAATTCACTGAACCACACCCCAACCACCTCACAGAACCACCAAAAAAAGGTGTAGCGGAGGGGCGAACAGGACCACCCCCTCACAATACCTGCTATACCCGAAAAAATTTAAAAAGCAAATACCCTTAATCCTTAAACCGCATTAACAACCTGGGGGTACTCTCGGTGGTGCAAATAAACAAGTGCAGTTATGTTGTCCGGTTTAGTGCTGGCCTTTGGCGACAGCTCCGAATCGTGTTAGCTGTCTAATATCAACGTGAACAATGAAGCAGGCAACACATTCAAACAACTGCACAGCCAATATTCCATTAAACAATTTTATGACCAACAAGGCATTTAGACAACAATTTATCAATGAACTAACAATAATAACATTCGAGTCAAAGCAACTTCTAGAGATTTCACTGTAAGAGATTCTCTTCTAATTTTTTAGCTTAAAAGCTCCAAGCTGTAGGGAACATCCTGCACTCCACACAGAGTGCCTTTACTGAATGCACCACTCGGAAGCCCCTATTGGTTTAACCTTTTAAACCCATTTAGGGCCTCTATGATTGATTCTCATATTATTGATTCTCATTGAACAACAATGAAGCAGGCAAACAGGAACTGTAAATTAGCCAACTAAAAAAGGCATACTTCTGGTTATAACAAGTTTCTGAAAGAATTTTTCCCTTATTTTTAAAAAACACAGATGTACATCCTGACTGTAGACAAGACGAATGCAGTTTGTTTATAAACCTCTATGATTGATTCTCATATTATTGATTCTCATTGAACACCGAAACAGGAGTAAATTAGCCAACTAAAAAATATACTTCTGGTGTAACAAGTTTCTGAGAATTTTTCCCCTTATTTTTAAATAACACACAGATGTACTTGACTGTAGACAAGACGCAGTTTGTGATAAATTGTAGAATTGATGAAAACACACAGTTTGTTTTGGGTTTAGAGCCAGCTCACCTCCACAGCTCCCAGCCTCTCAGCTGCTGTTTGTTTGTGTTTACAGAGACCAGCAACATCACTGAGAGATACACCCTGATTAAAGAACTGAAAACCTGGACTGAAGCTCAGCAGTACTGTAGAGGACACCACACCGACCTTGTCAGTATAAAGAACGCCAGTGAAAATGAAGAAATAGTGAAGACAGCGCAGGGCAAGCCCTTCTGGATAGGCCTGTTCAATGAGCCCTGGAAGTGGTCACACCAGGGGGATAGCTACACATTTCACAGCTGGAGCAAAGGGGAACCAAACAATTGGGGAGGGGATGAGAACTGTGTGGTGATGAGTAACACTGGTGGATGGAATGACTATGGCTGCAACAATCAGTTGCCCTTCTTCTGCTGTGAGGGTGAGGACCCTGTTCAGACTGTGTTCCATTTAATTCAGTGTAAACCTGCAGGTTGAAAGAGGGAAGCATGATTAGATCTCTTCAGTAGGTCCTGGTGGTGACAAATCTACCAGTTTCCACTTTGAGAATCAATCACAGAGGGTCTAAATGGGTTTAAAGAGTAAACAAAACCCCAGTTATATTTCCTTAGGTATTGTGCTGTGCTGTGCAACATTGTATAATAACAAGACATGTACCTTTACACATTCTAAAATAACATTAGCATTGATTGACAGTGAATTGAGTTTTTCTCACAACGATTTCTTTGGCTACCTGGTGTTTCCATGACCTTCGTCACTCATGCCAGAATGTTACTCATGTTACAGTACAAACCACAAGCATGCTGTTAGTATATATATTAGCACCATACAGTTCTACTAGTGTCCTACTGTGACAGGAATGGCGTGTGGTGACATCAGCCCAGATGCAGGAAGAAGACCAAGATGCAGTACTGCAGTTCAAAAGGCACTGCAGCGCCATTTATTTTAAACAACAAAAATAAAATAAAATATTTAAACACAAAACACTGCTCACAGAGCAAAATAAATATTTAAACAAAAGCACAAACACAAAACCAATAGGTCAGGCTGGGCAGATTGCTGTCACTGTTCCTATTCTTTTCGTTTCAAATTTCTCCTCACTCACTCTCGTTCCTCCTCTCGAACACCCACCTGGAGTGCAGAGAGCTGCAGGTTTATATAATGTGGCCGAGGGGTTTAACTAGCTAGTAATTATTCTATTACCTCTCGGCCACAATCTGCATGAGTTTATTAATTACTCCTGGCAGAGGATGAGCTACTACCCTCGCCTCTGCCAGAACACGTTTTAAATAAAAACAATAACAAAACACATGATGCTTCGCCGTCATATATAAATACAATAAATCTTAAAAGAAACACATACAAAACAACAAATTGCACAGGGACGGAGGGGGGAGACCTGGTTCTAAAAATAAATAACAAATAATTGTACAGGGCTCCTCGCCCTGTTACACCTACATTCTTACAAGACCAGTAATCTGTGACTGTTGGTACCATTTCCAGTGGGAATCTTTTCAATGAAGAACATGTTGTCACTCATCTTTATTGTGCTGTCCCCTCTCCCCAGGCAGCTCCTCTGGTCAGTGTTTCTATGAAGGAATTTTGAAGACATGGCAGGAAGCTCAGAGCTACTGCAGAAACCAAGGCAGAGACCTGCCCACCATTCAAGACCAGGCCAGGGTTAATAAGCTTATAGGTCTTATATCTTCAGTTAGTTACTGGTATTACTGGATCGGGCTGTATCGTGACAAAGAGAACTGGCAGTGGTCCAGTGGAGGTGATGTCATGTACTCCAAGTGGGAACCATACCTCTTCTGTGCTTCAGTCAATTCAGAGGGAGAGTGGGAGGATTCATTCTGCAGTCAGGAAAACTATTTCATGTGCTACAGCGGTGAGTTGAGATTCAATTCCTTTGTTAATGACACAGCTGACTGGACTGGGGGTTGAAGCCAGGTCCCCTGGATACTGCACAGGGGCCGTAATCTTGAAACGTTCAAAAGAAGAAACATCTTCTTAAATACAGTATGTTTCTAAGTTTGTTATAAAGAACAATGTTAAGAAGGTGTGTTATTCATAACACATTTTCTCATATTTTTTTTTTCCTTCATAAGAAACTTAAGAAAATGTGTATTCTTCAAAGTTCTTATTGTTTTGTTTAGATTGTTTATATTCCAGACAGCAAAATCTTTGTCTTAAATACGTGACCCTTATTAGATGTGCAGAAGAAATATGTTTAGCAGTTAAATAACTATTTGTATTAGCATAAAAGGTGATAAAGAGGGTTGTAGTTTTGCTGTGTTATGTGTAATGGGCTGAACCTCACGACTGATTAATTTGTTATGCAAATGAGGTCTGACAGGTATTCTGCAATATATAAAAGCTGCATCTCCCTGTTACAAGTTATTTTCAGTCACCATGAGCAGAGGATCTGACAGACTGATAGCACAACATGTGCTCGATTGGCAGGTGCTTCTCTAACCAACACTAGGCTACATAAATGCCATGTTTCATGAGGTACAGCCTCCACAGTGATGAGCCAGTCTTGTTGCTCGTGACAAATGTAACTTTTCTTTCTCTTCTAAACAGTGTTGTTGTGATCATGCACTGGTGGTAGAGTTTGTTTTTAAAGATTGAGGTTAGCAGTTTCATCATCCCGCTTATCATACACGAGCAATCTTATGACACACGGGTCTCACACCACCACCGTGTACAATAAGACTGTACAATAACAACGATTATAGGAAATTATTATTCACCATGAATAATAATAATAAATACCACAGCCACCTGAACTAAGCAGTCATTGCACTGCCTCAGCCAATCAGGTTCCTAGTAGAGTGCTCATTATCATGCAGTCGACGCCCTCGGAGCTTAGAATGTTGAAATGTTTAAACTGTCATTGGGGGGGCTGACTTCAAAATAGAAACAGGCTGACTTCAAAATAGCAGCCAGTACAGGAAAGACATGAAAGCACATGGGGGGGTCATAATGATATTGTTTGCTTCATATTGATTGTGCATCGACTGTGAGGAAAATATGAATGATCAATTTGAAAAAGAACAGTCATTATTCCTAAATCATTAAATAGACTCCCCCATCCCCCACTTTGCTATTAAATACTTTTCAGACATAAACTAAAGAGACTCCCATGCACTGCTAGAGATGCTGCTTTTCATGACCTTGATAGCTGAGCCAGGTGTGACTCGGGTTCAATCAATATACAACAGGAGAGCCAGCGCACCTCCACAGATGACATTGATTTTGATCTGCTGTTTGTGTTCACAGAGACCAGCAACATCACTGAGAGATACACCCTGATTGAAGAACTGAAAACCTGGACTGAAGCTCAGCAGTACTGTAGAGAACACTACACCGACCTCGTCAGTATAAAGAACGCCAGTGAAAATGAAGAAATAGTGACGAAAGCGCAGGGCAAGCCCTTCTGGATAGGCCTGTTCAATGAGCCCTGGAAGTGGTCACACCAGGGGGATAACTACACATTTCACACCTGGAGCAAAGGGGAACCAAACAATGGGGGAGGGGATGAGGACTGTGTAACGATGAGTAAGACTGGTGAATGGACTGACACTGGCTGCAATGATCAGAAGTCCTTCTTCTGCTGTGAGGGTGAGGACCGTGTTCAGAATGTGTTCTCATTTAGTTCAGTGATCTTCAATAGGTCCTGGTGGTGACAAATCTACCAGTTTTCACTTTGAGAATCAATCACAGGCTCCCTGCTCAGGCTGATGGGATGGTCAATATCCTTCCAGAGGTAATGGGGTGATGTGGATTGCAGCTATCAGTACCCCTTGTTCTGCTGTGACTGAAGGCTCCCTGTTCAGTCTGTGCTCTTGTTCAGCTCAGTATTTGTACCCCAGTCTGTGAGCAGGGACTCAGAGGCTCAGTCCATCTGATCCTACAGTAGCTGTCTGACTCCCAGAGCAGGGCAGCGTGTAGCCTAGAGATCTGAAGAACCAGAAACCAGCCCGGTCATTAAGAGTGTGAGAGGGAGCAGCTACCCCTCATTGTTATACCCAGGAGAGACGTGTGCTGTGATATACATTCTTACTGTCTATTTATTATATATATTTGAAAACAATAAACCATGTCATTAGGACACTGCATTCGCAAAATGTGTTTTAATAAAGCTGTAATTAGCAATAGTAAACCAAGGCAGTTTTTTTTAATTAAATTATATTTCAAAATTGTATAATGCAACAAAATTAATACATTCAAAGGGTTAGTGTGTGGCCGAAGGTTTCTCACTTATAATTGATCCTTTCTCAGAATCTAAAATGCTTTGAGGGAACGCTGCTTCCGTTCTGTGCTGCACATTACAGACTACGTGGGGTCTTATTGTTTTACATGGGGTTTATTTAATGGCTGTGTGAACTCTTCTGTGCTGCACATTACAGACTACGTGGGGTCTTATTGTTTGACATGAGGTTTATTTAATGGCTGTGTGAACTCTTCTGTGCTGCACATTACAGACTACGTGGGGTCTTATTGTTTGACATGGGGTTTATTTAATGGCTGTGTGAACTCTTCTGTGCTGCACATTACAGACTACGTGGGGTCTTATTGTTTTACATGAGGTTTATTTAATGGCTGTGTGAACTCTTCTGTGCTGCACATTACAGACTACGTGGGGTCTTATTGTTTGACATGAGGTTTATTTAATGGCTGTGTGAACTCTTCTGTGCTGCACATTACAGACTACGTGGGTCTTATTGTTTGACATGGGGTTTATTTAATGGCTGTGTGAACTCTTCTGTGCTGCACATTACAGACTACGTGGGGTCTTATTGTTTGACATGGGGTTTATTTAATGGCTGTGTGGATTCTTCTGTGCTGCACATTACAGACTACGTGGGGTCTTATTGTTTGACATGAGGTTTATTTAATGGCTGTGTGAACTCTTCTGTGCTGCACATTACAGACTACGTGGGGTCTTATTGTTTGACATGGGGTTTATTTAATGGCTGTGTGAACTCTTCTGTGCTGCACATTACAGACTACGTGGGGTCTTATTGTTTGACATGGGGTTTATTTAATGGCTGTGTGAACTCTTCTGTGCTGCACATTACAGACTACGTGGGGTCTTATTGTTTTACATGAGGTTTATTTAATGGCTGTGTGAACTCTTCTGTGCTGCACATTACACACTACGTGGGGTCTTATTGTTTGACATGGGGTTTATTTAATGGCTGTGTGAACTCTTCTGTGCTGCACATTACAGACTACGTGGGGTCTTATTGTTTGACATGATTTAATGGCTGTGTGAACTCTTCTGTGCTGCACATTACACACTACGGGGGTCTTATTGTTTTACATGGGGTTTATTTAATGGCTGTGTGATCTCTTCTGTGCTGCACATTACACACTACGTGGGGTCTTATTGTTTGACATGGGGTTTATTTAATGGCTGTGTGAACTCTTCTGTGCTGCACATTACAGACTACGTGGGGTCTTATTGTTTTACATGAGGTTTATTTAATGGCTGTGTGATCTCTTCTGTGCTGCACATTACACACTACGTGGGGTCTTATTGTTTGACATGGGGTTTATTTAATGGCTGTGTGAACTCTTCTGTGCTGCACATTACAGACTACGTGGGGTCTTATTGTTTGACATGGGGTTTATTTAATGGCTGTGTGAACTCTTCTGTGCTGCACATTACAGACTACGTGGGGTCTTATTGTTTTACATGGGGTTTATTTAATGGCTGTGTGAACTCTTCTGTTTGTCTGCACAGATAAGATGGCAATAGCAAGGGTCAAACTAAACATACCCAAAGGCGTGAATCTTGAGGACCCTAAAGTGAGCGAAGCCATTTTAGAGCAGGTAGGTGACACGCCCTTTCAGAAATCCAAACTGACACTGCTTCCTGTGTACTGGGCTTCGTGTGACACTGATGAGCTAATCTCACGTTGACTTTGCTTCCCTTTAGTTCCTTCTAGTTTCCTCTCGTTTCCCTGATAGATACACAGAGAGATGTGGTGCTCCTTGATAACACTGTGTTTCTTGTGTTGCTGTTTCAGATTCGGGAGCACCTCTCCAAGAACATTCCAATGGACGGCGTTAATCTGCGCTGGAGAAAACAAGATGGGGAGATATTCCACAAGGATGAAGAGGAGGAGGAGGAGAAGGAGGAGAAGTGCTCCGAGCCATGAGATACCAGCACCCACAATGACAAGCGGGGGCTTTCAAAGCAGCACTGGTTTATATTAATCTGACATTATCTACTGGTTTATATTAATCTGACATTATCTACTGGTTTATATTAATCTGACTTATTTACTGGTTTATATTAATCTGACATTATCTACTGGTTTATTTAATCTTATCTGGTTTATATTAATCTGACATTATCTACTGGTTTATATTAATCTGACATTATCTAGTGGTGCAGCACTGGTTTATATTAAGGTGATGGGGGTGTTTTTTTTAATTTAGTGATAATTTAAATATATGTTTAATTTACTGGTGCAACACATATTTATAGTAAGGTGATGTTTTTTTTTTTTCATTTAATGATAATTTAAATATATGTTATTACTGGTGCAACACATATTTTACAGTAAGGTGATGGTGTTTTTTTAATTTAATGATAATTTAAATATATGTTCAATTATTTACTGGTGCAGCACATATTTATATTAAGGTGAGGTGTGTGTGTTTTAATGTAGTAAATGATTCTAATATAGGTTACATTAGTTGCTGGTGCAAGTTTCTTTCACCTTGTAAAGAATATATTCAGAGTGGTAACAGAGTAACAGGCCTCTTCCCCATGGCATGGCAGAGCATGGATTTACAGAATGAATGTACAACTTGCAGTGTACTATTAAATCCCATAGAGGGCACCACAAACAGATTTACTGAGGGAGGAAGGGAGCAAGCTCCTCTATAATTATACAATCACCTGGAAGGTCTTAATGCTGCAGTACATTACAAACAGGAGCCAGGATACAGGTGTTGAATTGCTTATCAGGAGGACAGGGCTAAGGTAGATGGCAGATGAAGGACAGTTCTCTTTTTCACATGATCCTCCAGTGCAATGACATGGGCAGCTCTAGCCTGGGTCACTCTGAGCCTCTGTCTGGGTAAGTGAGACGAGTTGTCCTAGTGCAGCTCAGCAAGCTGGTCTCTTCCAGTCCAGGTCTGCGTTCCAACCATGGCTGCGTTTCTACCTGGAGGAAAAGCCCTCCAGGACTGGAGCCTGTCGCAATGCAAGTGAAGCTACAGCATATACTAGCACTGTGGCGCCCCCTATGGTCTTTAAATCGGTCTGCATTATCACACAGAAATATATGTGCAGTCTGCAGGGTGCAATGCAACATGGGGTGAAGTCATTAAGGCTATGAGTAGGGTGGTTTGCTACAGTTTATGATTTAAATGGAAATGTCTTATTTTTTCTGATGATATTTAATTTACATTACTGTAAAAAACATAAAAATAACAGGGTCACTGAAAAAGTTTTATTTCGCATTATAGTGTATGGGGAGCAGAGGGGAGGGGGGCAAATCCATGCATTCATGAAACATGTTCATCTCATGCAAACACATAGAAATCACTCGAGCTGTACCAAAGAAAATATGTGATTCATGTCATTGTATTGTATGAAGCGTTGTGCATGATAATGATGCTCTACTACTCTGTATTTCTGAATGTATTTTTGCTGATTTATTTCAATAAAGTTTCAATCTATGGCATCTTTTTTTATTATTATTACTATTATCACAGAGACTGCAGTCCCCTGACAAGGCTGCTCTATAGCGATGGATCCCTTTCTATACAGTGTGGTTCAGGAGACTGGGTGATGAGCAGCACAGGGGCTGAACAGAGACTGCTCTATAGCGATGGATCCCTTTCTATACAGTGTGGTTCAGGAGACTGGGTGATGGGCAGCACAGGGACTGAACAGAGACTGCTCTATAGAGATGGATCCCTTTCTATACAGTGTGGTTCAGGAGACTGGGTGATGGGCAGCACAGGGGCTGAACAGAGACTGCTCTATAGCGATGGATCCCTTTCTATACAGTGTGGTTCAGGAGACTGGGTGATGGGCAGCACAGGGGCTGAACAGAGACTGCTCTATAGCGAGGGATCCCTTTCTATACAGTGTGGTTCAGGAGACTGGGTGATAGGCAGCACAGGGGCTGAACAGAGACTGCTCTATAGCGATGGATCCCTTTCTATACAGTGTGGTTCAGGAGACTGGGTGATGAGCAGCACAGGGGCTGAACAGGGACTGCTCTATAGCGATGGATCCCTTTCTATACAGTGTGGTTCAGGAGACTGGGTGATGGGCAGCACAGGGGCTGAACAGAGACTGCTCTATAGCGATGGATCCCTTTCTATACAGTGTGGTTCAGGAGACTGCGTGATGGGCAGCACAGGGGCTGAACAGAGACTGCTCTATAGCGATGGATCCCTTTCTATACAGTGTGGTTCAGGAGACTGGGTTCTGGTTGAATGGATCTATATCAGCTGTTTGTTGTCTACACTCCTAAATGAATCTATTTGCTGTTCACTTTGTAACAGTTCCCAAGTCATAGCTGATCACCAGCTCACCAGCAGTTGCTGACATTGTCTGCAGGTTTAAATAAATAAGCTGGTCTTGAAAGGGTTACAGCATGACTTTATTCAAAGTGCCTCCTGTCATGAAGCAGGCTATGCTACTTTAAGGTCACAGATCTGGTACTGTTATGCATTTTTGCGTTCATTTTGAGTTTTTATCTACTCTGTAGATATGACCTCTCTTAGCCTACTGGGGCCCCAGGGTCAAACAATAGGTCACCATTCCCATCATGACCACTAGGGAGCACTAGGGTGCAATGTCGACCCAGGGGACTTTTTTGACCTGAAAAAAAAAACAAGGACCAAATGTCACAAATGGAGATAAGGCTTTGAACAATAAATTGCAGGTCCAACAATAGGCACATTGGAACTGCAGTTTAATATTACATTTAATAGAATCACTTTTAAGTTCTAACTTTAGGAAATAATGAACAATATGTTAAATTCTTGCTCTCAATTGTAATAACAATTATATACATTTATGTTTCATGGTCATGATGATTATTATTATTACTGTTAATGAAGATTGCATTATAAATAGGGCTTCTGATATTCGTTTTAACTAATAAAAACTGATAAAACACCTCCATCCAAATTATATATATATATATATATATATATATATATATATATATATATATATATATAGCGTGTGGGTGCACAGACGACGCAGACAGTTGTTTCCAATATAATCCAAGTTTGTTTATTAAACTTCACAAAGGGAAAAAAATAAACTTACTCGCTTACTTGACAAAAGAAAATACAATCCTGGTTGCGAGATGAGATACAAAGAAAATAAACAGTTCAAACAGGATTTGTATAACAAAAAAAACAACAACAATGTAAACTAACTGGACAGTTAACTGCATCTAGTTGAAGTAATTGGTTCCTGGGTTTTACCAGGTCATTTGCTGGCTTCAGCCTGTCCCCCAGCATGTGAAAACCAGCAGCGTCTCTTTCCACTTTGCTGTATTCCCTTCCAACAGCGTCGGCCCAGGAAAGAAGATTTCAGTCACAAAGGCAGTTTTAGCTTCTCTTTTGTATTCCCGTTCAGTACTGGTTGTAGATAAGCTCACGCTGCTCACTGGTTGGAGCCACCCTTGACTGACTGTGAAGGCTTTCTTTTAAAGGTGCTGGATCATCTTGGAATTGGACAGTTACAGGCTACAGGTGCAGGCCAATTAAGGCTAATGAGAATTAATCATGGTCCAACCTTGATCCCCTACCTAACCACACCTGCAGCCTGTTTACACGTTAACTCCTTGACGTTATGGCAGGCAAGTACGCTGACCACAGGTCTACCATTGTGTTATCTTCAACACCTGTTGGCTCGTTCCTAACTCGCAATGATCGTTCAGGATAAGAGTCACGTTCAAACAGACGGAGACAGCGAGTTCTGGACTGTCGGAAGACACTTTGATATTCAGGGCAGCCTGATTGAAATAGGTTCCCATCTCCATTAGGACTTTTTGAAACAAGCGGAACCACTTTAGATGGAAAATACTCCGACCACGTCAACCCTTTTGATATTTGCACGGGGGGATATGTTAATTAGGTACCCACTTCATTTGCATAACATTCCTCATTCTGTCGGAATTGGGGTTCCCTTTCAATTCAAAGACGACCACCAAAGACATTACGTATGGGATATGCCTACCCATTGGATAGGTATCGCTGAGCTCTCTATATCAGAGCTGCTGATTGGCTCCTTCCTGGGATGATGCACTCGGTCCCGCCCACCAAGAGGATAAAACTCTCATCGAAAGGAAGCCATTTCTCTTTTTTCTTCTCAAGACGGTACGGTAAGACCTCTGTGTTGAGCTGAGCGTATTGATAAAAAAGATCTTCTCGAGTTGAATCGAGTCGATTGTATTTCACTTGCATTCGTGCTGAAAGCTGGCTTGCCGCTTTCCCAGACCAAGTCTTTTTTGCCTTTCTGTCTTTCAGCAGCCTCCTCGCTTGCGTGGTAGGCTGCTCTTTGTTTCTGTCTGTCATGTGTGAGCGACTGCCTTTGCAGTCATCCGCGAGTGGTTGTCTATTCTTCTGGAGAGTACACAGTTCCTCCACGGGGCTAGGCCTTGCCTTATCCCCGCTGTTGAGTAACTCTTCCAGCCACACTTTCCTCCACAGGGCTAGGCCTTGCCGCATCCCCACTGTCGGGTAGACACTGCCGGCTGTGTAAGCTTGCCACTTCGGTGAATCGGGCCTTGTAAACAAATAGTGTTTTGCTGTCTGCTTCAGCACGCCCAGCGGGGGCTTCGGCCTTGTGCCCCCCTGATACAAGCTACTTTCTGACCAGTGTGTTGACCATGCATTTAGGGTAGGCACATTGTGTAGCAGCCTCCCCGGTGCTTCGGTATCGTGGCGCACTGTGGCAATGTGCCCCTCCCCTGTGTGCATGTGTGTGTTAAGTGTTCTATGTTGCATGTGTTAATGTTGGTGTATAGAGATTGGTACACGGGATATAAACGGGTCTGTGTTTCACGTGTATTTAAAAATGTAGATTTGTATTTAGGCACGAGGAGGGCACAAATCACTTCACGTGCTGGTTAAATGTAATATGTGAGCACGGGGTTGCATGTAATGAATTCACGTGCTGGGATTCAAGTGAATAATTAATTGGTAATTGAATCCCAGCACAACAGTATATATAGACACATTTTCATTCACTCGGGGGTTGGGTGTTCGAGAGTGGAGAACAGGAGAGAGTGAAGTAAAAGAAAACAACGTAAATAATAAGTGTTTATAGACTCATCGTGTTTGTTTGTGTGTCTGTCCGTGCACCGTTTGTAGTGTTAGACCATTTTTGTTTGTCTATTTATTTTGGCGCAAGTGCCGTGTCCTGTTTTTGTGTTCAAACCTTTTATTTTCTGTTCTGTCTGTTAATTATTAAATGCTGAGCACGATCACGCGCTCAGCTTCACCAAAACCCCAAGTCTCTGTTGTTTATTTCCTGGATCTGGTCTGACGCCACCCACTCCGGCCGTCTTTGTGACACGCACGCATAGCCCTTGATACTCAGGTATCTCGGTGCACAACTGCTCAGTGCATACGGCACACAGTACCCAGCGCGTCAGCGTCAGTGCACAGTCACAGGCTACAGGTGCAGGCCAATTATAAGCTTGGCCTGGCAGGGTTCCCCCCGGTAGACTTCACCATCGTGGCCGTGGTTAAGGCCCCGTCGGTAGGTGGATTGGCGAGGGACTCGATGTGCCCGAACACTCAGTGTAGGGTGACGAACCCCCATATACAGCAGGGGCACAGGCAACTCAGCTGTCTAACACAGTGAGTGTGCTTACTGCTTACTTGGACGGTGTACTGCGCGAGGCCCCGCTCCCCGAGCTGGTGGCCATGGAGTTGCGTCTCCTGTCCAGCACACTGCTGCAGATCTCCGGTCTCCAAGGGCAAGCTCTTGGCCGGAGCCTGGCTAGCTTGATCGTGGCTCGTAGACAGCTGTGGCTGTCACAAGCCAGAGTTCCTGATGTGGATAAGACCGCGCTGCTTGATGCACCTATATCCACAGGACATATATTTGGGCCAGCCGTGGAGGAGATCCTACAGAAATCCCACCGGGTACACGAGGCGTCCCAGCAGATGGATGCGTTGCTCCCTCCCCGCGCCTCCGCCTGGGGCAGGTGGAGCCGCTGGCTAGCTTCTCAGACGCGGACTGTCACCAGAACAGTTCCAGTCCCCACGGCTCTGCTGGGTGAACCAAGGCATCGCCTACAGGCCTGCACATCAGCAGCAAACAACCGGGCCCAACCGGCAGGCAGAGGGAACGCAGGATGTGGCCAGCCCACACACCAGCGTCACAGGAGGCGTTTTCAGAGCCAGCGCTCTCAACAGCCACCCCAAACTGCCCCGCCTCAGCCTAAAAAAAAAAAAATAATAGCCTAACATACTGAAATTCAGCTGGCTGCATAAAATATGCACTCAAACCCTGTTAAAAAAAATAAAGAAAAAAAAGTTACTGATAACAAACCCTTCACAAAACAGAGTATGAACAGCTGCATGTCAGTAGAATATTTAAATTAAATACAGTGCTGTAGGAAGATGCTATTTACGTCACAACTGGAAGTAGACCACAGGGTCCACTTGGATTAAACTGAAAGAACCTGAATCAGGATAAAAACTATTTTTTTTTTTTTTTTAACAGATCCATATTCTAATAGCGCTCCTTCGGGTTCAAATGATTAAATAAGTTTAACATTTGCACTCAATTGTAATATTTATACTATAGGCTGCATTTATGCCTCATGTTCATCACACTGTATATGCGGTATGCTGTATGGAGTATATTTTTCACTAATAGATGATAACTAGCATGTTTTTGCAGTAGAAAATTTTGCACACAAAAACAAAGCTGGTCTCATTACTGGATTGCTGTAGTGTATAATAAAGTCATGTGCATAATGACAGATGTTTTCATAAATAAGCCAGTTGATACATTTCAGTAGCTGATCTCACATTCTTATGCCCCTGACCCTGGGTGAAAAACAAAAAAAAATGTGTTGATATGCGGTGTGTTACTCGGATCTCTTAGAACAGTCCTGTTTCACCTGCGTTATACCAGGCTGGCTGCCTTTTTCTGTGTGGTCTCCACTTCATGGGTTGCTGTACTACATATTTCCTTCGATGTGTGTAGGACTTTAGAAATTTATACTGTAGTAGATTCAAGTAAAACAAACAAAGAAACTATGGAAATTCATTAAAAAAAACTTTGTTAAAATAACGTTAAGGTTGCAGTTCAAAGTGTCAGGAAATGGGACGTTAAGGCACGGAACCTTAACTCACCCCTATTATGCCGATGCATCGCATCAGATATGACGTCATACATGACATCAGCAATGACATCAGCAATGACTAATCACATGACCAATGCTCCACCAAGACTGCCCAGAAGGACATTACCAAAATAATAAACCTTTGGAGAGTTTCTGTGATGTCATCATAAACTAGGAGACCTTTAGTTTACAGTCACAGAACCTGTAACTCACTGAAGTACATCTTTTATTTTTTATAAAACCTGGATATTAGTATATGTTAAAAAAAAGACAATATAAAGGTGTCTTTGCTTAGGTCAGAGGTCAAATCTAATCGTCTAGAGGAATACGTCTTTTTTTGTAATTAAATTTAACATGTCCACATAACTAATCACATAACAAATGCTCCCCCAAGACTGCCCAGATGGACATTACACTAGAAAAAAAATTCTCTGTGCTGGACTGTAGCTATCATGCTTCTTGGCGTACGTGCCAACGTAGACACAATCATAGACAAAACAAGAACACTTTCATTACGCTCACTGTCACTCGGGTCACTCTTTGCACTATTGTCTACAGATGTGATATAGATGTTGTATAATTACTACTGTTACTTCCAATGCAAAACTAGGCACACTTGCCACTATGCAATATGGCAATGCCACATATCTATCCAAGACCATTGGTTTATCAAATGCATTTGAATATGTATCTCACTCAGTAAAAGGATTTTTTTTTCTGGAACAATACCATGGAGAATGAGGACCACACTCTGCGTCTTTGTCTTGTTATTGTCATATGAGTTCCTAAGAACAGCTGACAGCACACTATTCTCCATACCAATAAACATACCCAGGTAATGTCCTTCTGGGCAGTCTTGGTGGAGCATTTGTCATGTGATCAGTCATTGCTGATGTCATGTATGCTGTCATATCTGATGCGATGCATCGGCATAATAGGGGTGAGTTAAGGTTCCGTGCCTTAATGTCCCATTTCCTGACACTTGTGATTTTGAACTGCAACCTTAACGTTATTTTAACAAAGTTTTTGTTACTGTATATATATATATATATATCATGGATGTAGCTGGACAGAGGGGCCTGCAATATAAAAATGTTTTGTTTTATGGCAAGGTAATTGCTTTTGTTTAATTTAATTGTTTGATTGTTTTGTTTAATTATTAATTATCACCTGCACCTGGTAGTTATTGTAAATTCGAGCCAGGTGCAGGGTATAAAAGGGAAGCAGTCAGTCTGCTCGAGGCTGCTGCTGTTGAGTGAAGAGCCTGATGGAAAGTTGTAAAGGTCTGTTTAAAACTACGTTTGGTTTTATGAAAATTTGTATTGAAGTGTTTTGTTTTGGTGTTATATGTCAGGTACACAGCTTAGCTGTCCTGCATGTTAGACAGGGGCCTGCTTGTGTGTAGTGAGAGCTCAATGAGAGCAGGGGGTTTGTTTGTTTGTTTTATGTTTCGAATAAAAGTTTTTATCTCTGGGTCATGAACCGAAAGGTACGGCCAGCTTGGTCACTATATATATATATATATATATAAAATAGTGGTACAGAAAGTCCTCTCACAGTGATGTATGCTGATGCTGCTGAGGCCCTTTGAACTGGTCTGAACTGTAGCTACAGCAGCTCACTGACACTTCTTGTTGAAACAAACTGTTAAACTGAGCACAGGAAGCGAGCACACGAGCGCTTGATTTATTCAGTGTTATTTCTTTCTTTATCAGCATGTTATCAGCTTTAGCAACATGTGTCACATTCTATTTAAGAAATATATATTGAATTTGATATTTGCTTCACAGGCCACACAATGTGGGGAGGGGGTGTTAAACAAACATTCAGCACTGCTAGGACGTGAAATACAAACTTTACATTAGTAATGGCTCGTTCACATTTAGCACTGCTAGGAGGTGAAATACAAACTTTACATTAGTAATGACTCGTTCACATTTAGCACTGCTAGGAGGTGAAATACAAACTTTACATTAGTAATGGCTCGTTCACATTTAGCTCTGCTAGGAGGTGAAATACAAACTTTACATTAGTAATGGCTCGTTCACATTTAGCTCTGCTAGGAGGTGAAATACAAACTTTACATTATAAATGGCTCGTTCACATTTAGCACTGCTGGGAGGTGAAATACTAACTTTACATTAGTAATGGCTCGTTCCCACAAGAGGAAAGCACTGTTTTCTATAATTAAAGTATTTATTTCATTACCCAGTGATTGTGGGTCTCCTGTGTTATCTATGGATTTCTGAGAGCTGAATGTAAAATCCTACTAATATACTTTGTATTGCTAGTTAATAATGTTGATTGCAACATCTGCCCTCCATGAATGTTTTTATGGAGTAAAAGATTATTCTGACCCTTTTCAGTCTGTTTGATATTCATGAAACTGCTCTGTGTATCTTTCTCATGACACTGATAAGACTTGTCTTAATTTTATATCCATGGCTGGGGTGGTATGTTACTAACATTGTATTTAAATGATTTATTTTTGTGCATCTCCATTTATTCACAGAGCAGGTGCAATCCGAGCATCCTGAAATGAAAAGGTCTGTCTTTGACAGAGTTTTTGTTATAGTGTGTGATGGTGAAAGCTTTAGCTGAAATGTTTGTCTAGTTAAAGGGCCCTGTTCACAAAGCTTTAACTTGATCTTGTAACAGCTTTATACTGACTTTTTAGAAATCCATAAGAATATGCTGACTATAGAATTCTAGTCTTTTACACTAGAAATGTGTAAAGAATATATTGCCTATATATTTCTTTATTGCATTTATTACATTTCTGTAGAGCTTTTCATACAAAAGTATCAAAGCACTGTACAGTACATAGCAGAAAAAAGAACAAACCACAATACATTTGTATAGCATGTCACACACACAACTGCCACAATCAGACCATTTAAATAACAGTATACTGGTACACATAATAATAATTAATAATAATAATACAAAAACAGCTATTTTAAAGTTACATTAAAACCCACTAAGATAAGAAAGCCATAAAAGTGTGTTTTTAGTCTTGACTTGAATATATGTTTCATATTGCAACTAAATCATTCAACTGATAATTATATGCTGATATATTTAGATCTCTGGATATGAGTAGCCTACAGTACATAAGACAGCTTTACATACACAAAGCTCACAAGCTAGTGCCACTATTGACAAGATGAGTCAATATAAGTATCAGTGGAGGCTCCTGCCTCCTCAATTTCACATGAACAAAAGTATATGTATATATATATATATATATATATATATAAATATATATATAAAACAAAAACATAAAAATATTGTCTAAAATGCAAGAAAAAATGACACTTTAACCAAAACCCTGGATTGAACATTCCTATATTACCAGCAGCACTGGGTCCTCAGAGCAGGCAAGACTCTGTTATAAACGCCTATCTCCTGTGACCACCACACAGTACAGTACTAGCAATGGTTTTAATTGGAGGATCATCTCAAGCCCCCCCGTCCCCTGCTGAAGCACTGCTGTCGTCCTACTATGAGTGAGATTTTAAAAAGTGATCAGACAAAAAAGAAATCCATGATAAGTGTAGGAACATTTTAAAAACACTGTATATTTAAACACAGCTGTTTTATCATCTTTAGCCCTTGGTGCTTGTTGTGTGCAGACATTTTTAAAGGTAGAACACAGTGTTCAAGCAATTGGGCTTAAAAAAAGAAATACAGTATGTAAGTTTCACTTGATCTGTTTTGTGTTTTGGTGTTTATGTTTTGATGTCTAAAAAGTGCATATCATTATAATGGCAAAAGTTCACATTAAAACCATGGCGATGAAAACATTACTATGAAACACTGACACATGCACATATCTTAAGTAATGCAAAGTTCAGCATTATAATTGCTCAATATGACAAGTTACTTGCTGCTCACATGGAAATAAGAATCCATATTTATTAGGATGACAGAATGACCTGATTTCATGCATTTTTACTGTGCTAGAAGAAATGGGCAGATTGATGAACAACAGGCTTGTAGTCGTGTCTCTTCTGACTTAGAAGTCACCAGTCTCCACTGGTACAGAACTGTATATAATTATTTTGATGGTCATTTATTTACGTTTAGTAAATTAAGTCGAGAGGATGTGCTTGGTTTTTGTCTGCCTTTCTCCTGCCTTAACAACTTTATTTAGAAAATATATTTTGCAAAGAATGTTAGCAGGGTGCAATTTGATGGACGGACGGATGGACCCTGGCTCTGATCTTTCAATTTTATCCCTGGCAGAGAAATTAGATTTTGTACTGACAATGTCTTTCTGCTGGAAAATGTCATTTATACAGATCATTTTCAAACATTTTGCATATATTATGGAAATTCTGTGTAGGTACATACAGTACACCATCACTTTGGTGAATGTTGTTTGTAGCATTATAAGTGCACGTTGTTATTGCCTTTGTGACAGGGTAGCGTCACGGCCCAAGCTGTTACCGACAGGAAGAGACCCAGAGACAGAAAGCTGCAGTTTAAGTGCTGGTGCGCACGCTTATTAACAAACACAGGAACAAAGAAAAAGGCACAAGGGCCAAAACAAAAGGTTAAACAAAACAATCAGATGTAGTCTGGGCATTCGCCTTCACTACCATTTTGACCAACAATACAAAAATCACTCACCCCAAACCAAGGATTTCTCCATGCTTTTATATATGTGGCCACTCCCCAATTAGCATCAATTACCTAATGGTGGAATGGCCACACCTGTGATTGCTGGAGGGACAGATTTAACCCATCCCTGCCAACATTACATTCCCACACACAGCACAGAGAAGTGTGTGTACAGAAGTGTTTCAATCCCCTCATTTGAACAGTGGTTTCATCAGACCAGTTCTTGAGTAAAGTGTTTTTGTTTTCCAGCAGCCAGTTGGTTAATAGAAGTTTTAGCTTCTTACATGTAAATGAAGTTGTTTGATGCTCAGTGTAAAAATAAATACTCCCCGAAATGAGATCACGTGACTATGTTTTGTCAGACAACAGAATCAGACATATTAGGAATACGTTTGTGGTCATTTAATAAATAGGCGTAGAGGGAGGAACCTGTATGTTTACAACTTCAAAACTGTGAAGTGCCTACATTGACCTCAGCTTTGAAAGTGTCTCCAGACAGCATGCAGGCTTGTGAACTCGCTGGACTGATATGTAAGTATTAATGCTGGTGCTTTATTAAACATTCTGCTGATTATCCATCTGGTTTGGGGACAGTTAGAGTGAAAGATTCTGGGTTTGGAGACTCGATCGTAATTTAAAATCTATATTTTGAGGTGGTGTCTTGTGGAAATGTCATGGTAAAAGCAGAGTGTGCAAGCCAGGTAAATGACAGAGAGTATTGGGAAACACACTGTATGCATGGTAAAACAGGGAAGCACATGGTAAAGGACGGGGGAGCGAGGACCTTTTTTCATGGTAGTTTCATGGTAAAAGTGTAGTTGAGTGTAGAAAAAGCCAGTCCATGTATGATAAATCAAATGAAAGCATGGGGGGGAAGTTGTGTCAACATTAATAGTGTGTAAAGGCTTTAACACTAACCGAATTGCTCTACTGCCAGCTTCCGATTTTAATTAACTAAACATTTCAGTTGCAAACCGTCACTACTGCTACATTAAACAAATAGTGGTACAACATCATCTCTTTAAAATCGTTTTAGAGAAGCAGCTCGGGACATTAGACTAATCTTATTTCAGATCATTGAAAAAAAAGAAAAGAAAGTCCTGTATTGCATGGGCTTTACAAAAAGAGCCAGGGGTAAGAACACAGTTTAACTCTTTAATTTAGAGCGTCCATCCGAATACATCTCACCAGATTTGATATATACTTACAACCTCAAGTTAAGTTTGATACATTTCACCTGCTTTCCACAAAGAATGACACTTTCAGCATGATTTTCAAAAGGGGCAAAACAAGAACGAGGTCGCAAAATGATTTTCAAAGCCTGATTAATGGAACCACATCACTTGATTTGTGTTTTTAAAGTGTCAACAAGTGAATTCACGACTCGTTTCATCTAAACCCTTTGAAAGCCAGATACTTAGTGACCCAAATCATTTTTAGAAATCACTTTCTAACCTAGTTCTTATTTTTCCCCTTTTGAAAATCATGCTGTTTGTATCAAATATAAACCAATGAACATGAACTTCTAAATAAGCACCACAATTCTGTGAATGTCGAAAGTATAAATCTGTAGCAAAGTTTTGAATAACATGTTTACCCCGATAATCATGAATAGAATAAAATAAAAGGGGTGGTGTCTCGCTTTCATCAAGGCAAATGTGTGTCAACACCAGCCTGTAAGTCTAATGTTTTTGCCAAAGTAATACCAACATTTGCATATGGCGAAAATATGTCAGAAAAATAAATTCATAGATTTTCATGAATAGCATTGCCTAATAATTTTTTCCCATATAAATGCATATTTAAACAATGTAACATTTTAAAACAGTAATTAGCATCATGAATGAATATAAACAGGCAGTAATTGGTCCAGTTTACAATGAGATAACATGCGTTTTGTCAGCATCGTTCTTATTAAAATAAATTATAAAAAATTTGCAATGCAAGTATTTGTAAAGCACGGCACTAATTTATAACAAGTGTGCCACCTTAAATATTATGTTCTGCCAATCCAAACCGAAAACGCACAGCACAGCTCTACACATGAGCCTAAATCTAGTTTCAAATCTATGGTACCTTTTCTTTAGAGCAGGTATAAATAATTGTACGTGGGCATCAGCAATATTAATAGTTTCTTAAGTGAATCCCTCCTTGTTGTCTCGCTGTGTATAATTCTTCTGTTTTCCACCTGCTGTGACAAACATATCCGACATTTCCCTTTGACTCATCATGATATCAATAATATTATATTTTTATAGAAATAATAGACTGCAGTGTAATTCTGTGTTGTCGATATAATCACTGGACAACGATGAACTGTCAATCAAATAATGGGTGAGATAAGTGCAACAGGGAGAAGGCTGGGCACACACTGTCGTTCATTTATTCATTTGTGAAGAAAACTTCAATCATCTTAATAGTTATTATATTGTGTGTCTAGAGGGGAGGGGGGGCAGCTGCCCACCCTGCCCTATAGCAAATGACGCCCCTGAATGAAAGTATTGCACATGCATGCTACAATATGTTAGAAGTACGGCCAAACATGGAAGCGTGCTTAAAGATTAATACAAAAAAATGTGTGCAGAAGGATTGTAAGATAACTAAATTGATTGCCACCTACAATCAAATATAAGAACCTGGAAACTTGTAAATAGTGGTACAGAAAGTCCTCTCACAGTGATGCTGATGCTGCTGAGGCCCTTTGAACTGGTCTGAACTGTATCTACAGCAGCTCACTGACACTTCCTGTTGAAAGTGTTAAAGCAAACTAATGCTTCACTTATTCAGGGTGTGCATTTCTTTCTTTCTTTCTTTCTTTCTTTCTTTAACATATTTTTGGGAATGGGATGTTAAAAGAACATTAGCAGTTCTAAAGCTCTGGCCAAAAGTTTTCATCACCTAGAATTTTAGAATTGAGACATAATACAAAATTTAAAATAAACCTGTATGAACATAATTTAGATATTTTATTTAACATCATGTAATAAAAGACGCTACACAATTAAATTGCAAAAGTCAACTGGAGGCATGTAGTATAGTATTTCATGTTGAATTTTGAAGTGTCACATTTTTCATTTTCTGTCAGTTTTTGGTTAAGAATATGTAATAATACAATGCGGTATGTAATTTAATATGCTAACTTCACATTATTCAGCAGGTTTCGTGTGACTTTATGAAGCAGAATCAGTTCATTCTATAGGGG
The DNA here is from genome assembly GCA_036884735.1 of Huso huso. Lineage (NCBI taxonomy): Eukaryota > Metazoa > Chordata > Actinopteri > Acipenseriformes > Acipenseridae > Huso > Huso huso. The sequence goes on along the minus strand of CM072681.1, from coordinate 8,066,128 downwards.
GATGCAGAACTTTTGGCCAGAGCTGTAGGTGGTAAAATAAAAACTTTAAAGTTGCAATGGCTAGATCCCAGAAGGGGAAGGACCGTTTTCTACAATCAAAGTATTTTTTAAATGTCATTACCCAGTGATTGCAACTCTCCTGTGTTCATAGCTTTCTGAAAGCTGAATGTAAAATCTGACAAAATTAGTTTTATAATATTGATTGCAAACATTTACCCTCCATGAACATTTATAGAGTAAAAGATTGTGTTTGTTCTAGACTGCTGTGTATATTTCTATTTCATTTTTCAAGTAGACAGCAGTTTTTTTTTTTTTTTTTTTTTTTTTATATTACGGTTTTAGGTTAAACCGGGGTCATATTTTAAGTGACTCTGCAGCAGCAGCAGTTGTTGATGCATAGTTCACCCCCTAGTCTCTGTAACTCGCTTTGGATAAAAGCATCTGCTAAATGACTAATTAATAATAATAATAATAATAATAATAATAATAGCAGCTGTTTTTTATGCAATAAGAAATCAGTTAGAATTATATTGTTAAAATCATTCTGAGGTTTATAGAAGGGGGATTATAGCAGGATCATTGTGATCCTGTAGCTACTGTAGCATTCAGGACTGAGAGGATAAGGGGGAGTGGTGATTCATTGTGATCATGCTATAATATACTAACCATTCCCGTACTGTATCAGTGAATCAACACACCCTACCACTACTGTAGGGACTGAGAGGATAAGGGGGACTGGTGATTCATTGTGATCATGCTATAATATACTAACCATTCCTGTACTGTAAGTTGAATTCAAATCAATGTTTAAGTCTTAATGAAACCCTGTACCTTAGAAAGGGTTTGTGACAGGCATCTGCCGTGTGGGTGCATGCTAGGGTTAGCCATGCTCCAGCTCTGGAGCCCTGGAGCCAGCTCAGGGGCGTGGAGCCAGAGTGGAGCTTGACAGTTTTCTGAGCTGAGCTCCGGAGCTGGAGCTGGGGATGCTGGAGCTGCAGCTGATGCTGGAGCCGGAGCGGAGGTTCCGGAGCAGCTCCACTATTTCCTGCCTTTCACATTTAAAAGAAAAAATTCAACCTGAATTATTCTGTTCAAACATTTGTATGGACAAAATAAATGTTTATAAAATAACTAAATGTAAATACAGAAGTACTTTCATGTACATATTATTTCTGTTGCTATAAGGAGTCATCCAGAATGATCAACTAGAACCATGTATTCCGGTATCTGAAGCCATTACCTTTTATAAAACCCAGTGCAGGCATATAGAGGGTCCTCATAATCACACAGTAAGAGGAAGGGAGTGAAAGATTATAGTGAAACGCAATCCCAAGCATACAAAGGAAGCTAGGATTGAATAATAAAATAAAATCAAGGCAGTTATCCTGTTCACAATGTCATGTGTGACAGACACACTGTGAAATGAAATGTATATTATAGTAGTAATATAGTAAGACATACTGTACTTCATAGAACACTGATTCTATCCCTGTAACATATATTTATTATACTGCTGGAACAAACACGGTTTATTCAAATGTTATCAAAGTCATTATATGTAACACTATTAAAGTTGAAAACTATCCCAGAAGAAAGGCAGGCCTGACTTTACCCTCGTGATTTAACTACAAAACAAAGGATGCCATACAGTAGGTGTGGTTAAAAAAAAGTGTATTTCAGGTAAAAACAAAGGAGAACGCATCATTTTTAATAATAATCCCTGCCATTACAACTTCACATGCGTGTAGAGATCACTATTTGGCAGCTAGTGGTGCATGTGCAGCCTAATCTGGACTTGTTTTTCTTGACAGTCAGAAGTAAATAGGGGACCAGGAGTTGCTGTGTTGATCTTCTGTTTTTATATACCGTATATAAAATCCCACACCGTGCTGTTTTTTTCTTGCTAATTTATAAACTGTTGCAGCTTCTGGCAAGGTGGTAAATCGGTGCAAGGCAAAGCAGCTTGTGATGCGTATTTCTCATTTCTGACTGACAGACATTTTTTCCCCTTCAATTTTTTTTTTGGATATTAGCACTCAATTATTATACATATTTTTTCTCATTGAAATGTATTTTACTGTACAGTTAATTGCATTGCATAATATTATTACACCAAGACTGAGAAAATGTACCATAAAAAAGGAGCATCAGCTACTTTATGAATTAATTACAATAAATGTACATTTTACACAGTATTATTTACAATATATACACAAAACCCGCTCTTCATGTGCAGGGCAGGAGGGGTTAAACGGTTTCAAATACCATGGGGTTAGAGCGTGCTGTAGGATGTAGCAGCTGAGGATGTGGTCAGTGGTTGGAAAAACATGCTCAGCGTGGGAGGGAGGAAGCTCTGCAGTGTGGGTCCAGTCCTGTGGTCTGCTATCTTTTAATGTGTTGTTTTTCACAGGTCTGTGTCAATGCTTGTAAATTAAATGGACATGTTACAATTTCTGATACTGCTAGAAAATGTTCTACTGTATTTATTGATCTATAACAAAAAACATTGTCAATGTAAAAAAAACAAACAAGTTAGAAAAACGCAACAGCCGTTTAAAGGGGTGATATCAAACACAAAAGCACAAGTTAGGAGAAGCAATTAGGCCAATCTTGTCAAGCATCAAGCAAATAGGCACACTTGGAAAGGTGCTGGGGCCCAAGATTCACACAATTCTTGCTTCTAACTTGGCGCCTTTTTTTGATTGCTTCGCTCCACTTTATCGCTCCACTTGAAATGCTCTTTGTATGACTTGAAGTGACTGAGACCCACTCACACTGACACACACACACACACACACACACACTCTGACACACACACACTAAGACACGCTAACTGAGATACACGCTGAGGCACACACACAAAAACTGACATACACATACACTGAGACACACACACACAATGACACATACACACACACTGAGACACACACACACTGAGACACACACAGACACACACACACAGACACAGAGACACACATACACTGAGAAACACACACACTACAACACACACAATCTCAGTGTGTGTGTGTGTGTGTCCCAGTCACTTCAAGTCATACAAAGAGTATTTCAAGTGGTTTGAACTTGCAACATGATGTTCTTGAAGAGCACACGACCTTAGCCCGCTGCGCCACTGAGCATTTCAAGTGGAGCGATAAAGTAGAGCGAAGCGACCAAAAAAAGGCGCCAAGTTAGAAGCAAGAATTGTGTGAATCTTGGGCCCCAGCACCTTTCCAAGTGTGCCTATTTGCTTGATGCTTGACAAGATTGGCCTAATTGCTTCTCCTAACTTGGGCTTTTGTGTTTGATATCACCCCTTTAAACGGCTGTTGCATTTTTCTAGCTTGTTTTTTTACATTGACAATGTTTTTGTTATAGATTATTTTTATACAGCAAAGACAAACCACAAGTGATGAAACTGCAACAAGCTAAACAATTATTATTATTATTATTATTATTATTATTATTATTTATTTTAGTACAACAGCAGTGTCCCCCACTTGGGATTAAACCCACAACCCTCAGGTCAAGAGTCCAGAGCCCTAACCACTTCTCCACACTTCTGACCATACTGGGCTTCAACAAAAGACTAGTTTTCTGCTCAAGGGCCAGATCATTTGTGTGTGTGTGTGTATGTTTTGTGTGTGTGTGATTGTGTGCGTGTGTATGACAATGTTGTCGAATTTGTCATTCAGACTTGTTTTGTTTTAATCACTTTTGTCTGCTTGTTACTTTTTTAAGCCAACACATTTAAATGACCCTTGTCTGTTACATTTTAAAAGATTGTTTTAAACGTTACAATGTAAATGTTGACTCAGTAGCTACCATTAAATGTTTCAACCTCGGTGACTTTCTTTGATGTGCTATTAATTTTAGGCAGCTTGCAATTATATATATATATATATATATATATATATATATATATACAGTGCCTTGCAAAAGTATTCAGAACCCTGACCAATTCTCTCATATTACTGAATTACAAATGGTGCATTGAAATTTCGTTCTGTTTGATATTTTATTTTAAAACACTGAAACTCAAAATCAATTATTGTAAGGTGGCGTTGGTTTTATGTTGGGAAATATTTTTCAGAAAAATAAAAACTGAAATATCTTGCTTGCATCGTATTCAATCCCTGTGCTGTGGAAGCTCAAGTTTACACCGAGGAAAGAAATTGCCCTAACAATGACACAATTATCTTACCTGTGAACCATTAAAGTTGCTGTCACATTTTCTGGATAAAAACCCCACTGTTGAAGGATCATTGGTCAGGCTGTGAATCTGAAGGAAAATGAAGACCAAAGAGCATTCTACAGAAGTTAGAGAGAAAGTAATACAAATGCATAGATTAGGGAAAGGGTACAAAATAATATCCAAGTGTTTGGATATCCCAGTGAGCACAGTTGGATCAATAATCAGGAAGTGGAAGCTGCATCACACCACCCAGGCACTGCCAAGAAAAGGCCGTCCCTCAGAACTCAGTGCTCAAACAAGGAGACTTGTGAGATTTGCCACAGAGAGGCCAACAATCACTTTGAAGGAGCTACAGAGTTCAGTGGCTGGGAGTGGAGTAATGGTGCACCAGTCAACCATATCAAGAGCTCTGCATAACACTGGCCTGTATGGGAGGGTGTCAAGAAAGAAGCCGTTACTCAAAAGTACCATCTGAAAGCACGTCTGGGTTTGCCAGAAAGCATGAGAGTGACCCAGCTGCGATGTGGGAAAAGTTTTGGGGTCAGATGAGACCAAGATAGAGCTTTTTGGTCAAAAACTTCGAAGCGCTATGTGTGGCGCAAACCTAACACTGCCCATGCCTCAAGACACACCATCCCTACAGTGAAGTATGGTGGTGGCAGCATCATGCTGTGGGATGCTTCTCATCAGCTGGGCA
>CM072681.1:8027532-8060739 GCA_036884735.1 Huso huso | reverse complement strand
AATGGTAAAATCTCAATAAAAGAGTATTTTGAAGGGTCCAGGTTAAAACAACTGCATATATGGAGGATGTGTCACAATTTGCACCAACACATTGTTGGTACTTCTGTATTAGTAATATCCTTGAGAAGTACTGCGTGGCGATGGGGGCAGGGATTAATAAATCAAAAGCGAAGTCTACGTGTCTAAAAATTGGCAGGTAGATAGGGAACTGTTGGACATGTGCCCTGTCAAAAGGACAAAATCAAGATTCTGGGCCTCATTTTCGAGAACAATAGCTCGGGGCCCAGAGCTGGACGGCGCCATTAACCAGGTCCGTAAAAGATTGGTGGATGGAGCACAAGATCCCAACAATGACGGGTAGAGTATTAATAACCAAGTCTATACTGTTCCCCCATCCTCTCTTATGTGGAAAATTCTTTCTGCCAGACAGGACCACCAAAACAGTGGTGGACCACGTTACCCACCGCTTTATCTGGGGCAGCACGATGGAGGGGTAAAGTGAGCCACCATGAGTAAAACCGACAAGAAGGGAGGGAAGGGGTCCCGGACGTTGTGCAGCTCACCCGAGTGCAGGGGCTCACGCAAACCATCAAGAAGTATCCAGGCCCTGCACAGGAAGGTATGCTACATGAATCGTTTCTATTTTTGCCACCTGTCTCAGGGCCTTGGGCCTCTGCACTATTGACAACACCGTGCCGTCCTGGGACCCCATTGTATTATAGAACTTTAAGGACACTATACATAAATTGGGTTTAGATAAAGCAAAATTGGCCTCCTGGGAATACAAGGCTGTAACTAAACATCTTGCGGTTCCCAGGAAATTGAAAAAAGTAGCTACTTCTCCCTCACCCAAAGCCAAAAAATCTGGGGTTAATGTGTCTCACAGCTGCCTCAGTAATGTCCAGAAGGATATAGCATGGAACACCGTCCACAGTTCCTCCCCCACTCGGCGTTCATGTTCAGGAGGGACTAGCCCAAGTGGAAAACATGCCCCTATGCAAAGTGCAGCAAGAGAGAAACACCAGCCTATATCTTCTGGGAGTGTGATGTGGCTGGCAGTGTCTGGCTCTCTGTCTATGTCTTCCTAAAACAGGTTTGCTGGACCCACGACCAAGATGACCGCTGAGACTGTGCTCTATGGGCCTGCGGGAGGGAATCATGACCAGCACAGCTAAGTGCGTTTGGTGTGTCATCAATGTTGTCAAGCAGATCCTGTGGGGGGCCGTCACGCCTGTGTCTATCACAAGCAGGAGCTAGACACTATCACCACGACCAGAAGGGCACAAACTCTTATCAAGGACTTTGTAATTCTGGACATCCGGACGCTCGGGAAGGGGAAGGACAAGGCCTGCGGATTGGAGGATCGTCGGACTCCAGGGCGTGAAGATGGATAGCATCAAAAACTGGAACCGCTAGCTCCGAGGAGGCGGGACTAACCGCTAAGCCTTTTTATTTATTTTGTTATGCCAGCATTCCGTCCTTTTTAGCTGACATGACCGTTTTTGAACGGTGCCCTGGTTTTATGTAGTCTTTTTGTTTCAGTTTTATGGACTTTTGTTTGCTTTATTTTGAATGTTTTATTTGATTTTGTTTTGTTTTGTATCTTAAAGATTTTAATGTAAACTATTAAAAGTTACATTTTAGTGTTTTAACATTTTAGAATTTTAACACCCGGTTTAACACGCTTTCCCTTTGCCCTGTCTCTTTTAGTTTATAGTTTATTGTTGGGTTTTATGTTCACCTTTGAACTTTTTTAAAAGAGCACTCCCCGCCCTCACAAGCACTGGTTTTTTTATTGATAGTTCTTTTTTTTCAGTCACTTTTAAAAAGCACAGGTTTTATCATGTTGATTTTAATCTGTGTCTGTTTTAACCTTTGTACAAAGGAGGATTGTCTTGGTGTTTTTAAATGTATTTCAGATGCTTTTAAAACAACATGTATGTCTGTAGGCATGAATGTCATCTTTAAAAGAAATGTAAAATGAATGAAAAGAATGGGTGTAAATGTAAAAAATGTAAAATCTCAATAAAAGAGTATCATCTGCTTCAAATAGTCTCTTCCATTGAACCCATGCAGGCAGAAATGCTACAATATTTTCGACTTTAATAATTAAATTCTCATTGATGTCGATTTTGTTTTATTTCTGTGGTAGGTCTGATGTCTGCGTGAACAAGACACTGATAGTCTGACAGCCGCTACCTTTGACCTTATTTCTGATTGGTCCATTGCGCACGAACAGCGCCGTAGAAATACAAATGAAACAGATGTATTTCTAGATTTGCTCGCTTCATTCATGCCGCTTGCTTCGCTTGTGTTGTGCATTACTCAGTTTAAATCAATAGTTTTCATTATTTTTGCTCGTCCGGTGTGCATAGCTCTTTCAACATGCAAGCCCACGCCCGTGGCGTGTTTGATTTGGCATTGTATGCTGCAGACAAGCGCTTACACTTAATTTTCTTTAAGAATGTGTTTGTTAACATTTATGTATTTAGATTTTTATTTACAGAACTGCTCCTTTAGTCATAGTCACACCCCTTAGTGACTCTCCACGGCCCACCAGGGGGCGTGCCTCCCAGTTTGAGCACCACTGCTCTAGGCTCTCTTTCTGCATTATTACAGCTTCTACACTACTCAGGTATGAGAGTTACTCCAGACCAGGAAGAGCTTTCATATCAGAAAACTTTGCTAGAACCCGCTACTTCAACACCTGAGTTGTGTTGAGAACATTAACACAGTTGAATAGACACCAGTGTGAATGTATCTGTGAGACATTACAGACAGAGAGAAGAGGGTGAGGACTCTCTCTGTTAGAATGAACCTACCTCTCACTGACACCCGCACCTCTGCAGATTCACTCCAAAATTCAGTCCTGGAAGCGGTGTTCCACCACCATGCTTTAAATCTGTAGGACCCCTCATCACTCTTTTTGAAACACGATCCACACTCCCGGCTGTACCAGCCCTGTACTGTAACTGGTTATTATCTTTATAATATATAATCCTGGAAGCTGTAGAACCTGTGTGGACACGACACCTCAAGTCAGAGTGTCTCCTCAATCACAGGCTGGGAGAAGTCTGCAGGATCACCCATTGATCTGAAAAGACAGAAAGAGTTCAGATCAGCAGGGCTGAGAGACGGGTCAGGATTGAGAGTCTGCAGGATCACCCATTGACCTGAAAAGACAGAAAGAGTTCAGATCAGCAGAGGGAGAGAGACGGGTCAGGGACTGAGGAGTCTGCAGGGATCACCCATTGATCTGAAAAAGACAGAAAGAGTTCAGATCAGCAGGGCTGAGACGGGTCAGGATTGAGAGTCTGCAGGATCACCCATTGATCTGAAAAAGACAGAAAGAGTTCAGATCAGCAGGGCTGAGAGGCGGGTCAGGATTGAGGAGTCTGCAGGATCACCCATTGATCTGAAAAAAGACAGAAAGAGTTCAGATCAGCAGGGCTGAGAGGACGGGTCAGGATTGAGGAGTCTGCAGGATCACCCATTGATCTGAAAAGACAGAAAGAGTTCAGATCAAGCAGGGCTGAGAGACGGGTCAGGATTAGGAGGTCTGCAGGATCACCCATTGATCTGAAAAGACAGAAAGAGTTCAGATCAGGCAGGGGCTGAGAGGACGGGTCAGGATTGGCGAAGTCTGCAGGATCACCCATTGATCTGAAAAAGACAGAAAGAGTTCAAATCAGCAGAGCTGAGAGACGGCGGGTCAGGATTGACGAAGTCTGCAGTTTTACACACACATGTTTGTAATGCTTTTTTTTTTTATCTCATCATGTTCCCTATTATGAGCTTGTGAAGAGGTACCCCTCCCTTGTGTATTTTGGTTTATTTTGTATTATTTTCTCTGTTGTTGTTTATGGTTTAAAAGGTATTGCTTGGGTTATGTAGCACAGGTGATTTCATGTATTATTGTTGATTTAAATGTGGTCTGGCAGAGCCGGTGTTAGCAGCTCATCTCTGACAGACAGCTCATGAGAATGCACGGTCAGTGATTATTGTCAAATTGACTGTTGGCCATGCAAATTAAAAACTCTCATGCAGAATGTGCCCGTCTCCAGATGGATTAATTTATTACTAAACTGGAGAGGGTCACATGTGTAAAAACCAGCAGCTTTGGCTGAACGGTGGGGGGTGTTCAGAGGTGGAGCGTAAAGAAAAGTATGAACTGAAAATATAAACAGCTGCTACTCGTGCTGGCTTTACACCCGCGTGATACGTGTTTGTTTCAGTGTTGTCGTCTGTCTCTTTGTTTTGGCCATTGTGTCGTTTTGTTTTCTGTACAGTGTTTGTTTAACTATTTTATTTAATAAATACACGCACCAGCGCTTCACTCGCAGTGCTGCGTCCATTCTCTTCCTGGTCTGACGTCACCACCAAGGCATCTGTGACCAGGGGCACTGGAACTAGGGGTGTGGCAGCGAATGAAATTGTGCCTCTTTTAAATATTTACAGACAAGATATTACTCAGTGTATACTGTATTTAGTTTTATATGCATTACATACACTTTAAAATATAAGCACAAAATATATATATTTGTAATACTAATATATTATGTACGATAACGTATTACAAATAATATTAACAAGGTTTGTTTCTGAAACACAAAAAATCATGTAATAAATTGCTCAGAAACAATTATGGATTTGCAACATCATCATTAATGTTCTGAACCCTCCTTCCGTGTGAACTGTGACACACAATACAGTCACAATACATAGTATAGTTGTGAATACACTAAGCGGAGCTGCATCTGAACAAACTCAAAGTAAAGGCAGCGCTTAGTGTTTCTATTTGTTTTTGTGTGTGATTTGCCCCAGCGCTCTGTTTCCCATGTTGAAATCCCTAGTTAAGGGAATTACAAGTATCTGGGCGATCCTGTTGTTCATGATTATTAGGCTGTTATCTTGTATATATTAAGTGATGAAATGGTTGAATCGATTGTATAGAAATGTGCCCGTTCTCCTCCTGATGGCTTGTGAAGGGGAGCCCGCCCCTAGATATCGTCGCTGGATTGTTATTAGTTTTGGTGTTTGTCATTGGTTTTGTTTTGTAAATATTGTATAGTGTTTTGTTTATATATGGGCTGGTGACAGCGTCCGCTATTAGTATTGTCTGGTTTGGTTTGGCAGGGAGGTTAAATTCCTCCCTGCCAATAAGTTTTCATTCATTTTTTATATAAAGTTATTGTTTTAAACGTATTCCAGACCCTGGTGTCTTGTTTTGACCTCTCACTTCCACTGACATTGTTGCTCCATTAACCGGGTTTCTAAAGGTGGAGCAGCAAACACACTCATGAGGTTATTCAGTGCAGAACCACCACGCTGCAATACTGCTCTTACAGCTGCTACTTGAAAACAGCAATGTGAGCAGCAACAATTCAGAGACCAGAGACAGCTTTACTCAAATCAGCAAGCGGTCAGTAGCTTACAATACCCTCTCAGTCAATCCAGTGTGGGATTATTCAACAGGGTCTGAATATTATCCAGAATTTTACTTACATGACACAGCTAAGGTGACAGTATTACTGCGCTCCTGTCCTGGTGCAGACTCACACCAGTACACTCCACTGTGGTGATACTGAGCTTTACTGATTGTGCAGCTGTCCCCATATCTCCTGCTGTATTGATCACTGCACCCTGCCTCTTCACGTCCAGCTCTGTACTGTTTAAACCTCCAGTCAGCAGCCCCCCTCCACCTCACAGCTCAGGGTGACTGTCTCCTGTGAATATCTGTGACCAGGCAGGCTTCAGGGTCAGGACAGCCTGAGATGACCCTCTGAAACAGAGAACAGGATAGGATCAGGACACATTCCCCCCCCCCACAATCAGTTAGGGAGAGAGATTCCATTCCCCCAGCAGCATCTCTGCAGTGATACTGTGGGATAGCAGCAGTGTGACCCATTGCAGGCTCTACTTGTGATACAGTAGGAATAGCAGCAGTGTGACCCATTGCAGGCTCTACTTGTGATACAGTAGGAATAGCAGCAGTGTGACCCATTGCAGGCTCTACTTGTGATACAGTAGGAATAGCAGCAGTGTGACCCATTGCAGGCTCTACTTGTGATACAGTAGGAATAGCAGCAGTGTGACCCATTGCAGGCTCTACTTGTGATACAGTAGGAATAGCAGCAGGGTGACCCATTGCAGGCTCTACTTGTGATACAGTAGAAATAGCAACAGTGTGACCCATTGCAGGCTCTACTTGTGATACAGTAGGAATAGCAGCAGTGTGACCCATTGCAGGCTCTACTTGTGATACAGTAGGAATAGCAGCAGTGTGACCCATTGCTGGCTCTACTTGTGATACAGTAGGAATAGCAACAGTGTGACCCATTGCAGGTAGTCTACTTGTGATACAGTAGGAATAGCAGCAGTGTGACCCATTGCAGGCTCTACTTGTGATACAGTATGAATAGCAGCAGTGTGACCCATTGCAGGCTCTACTTGTGTGTTTTTGAGTGAAAGGAATTCATGAGGAATCTCTCTCAATATGATAATGTAGGTCTCTGGTTAAAATTTCCAATCGGGCAGCAATTAGTCCAATTTACTGTAGCAGGATTATTCCTGTTAAACTTTTTTTTGTAAATATTTTTAATGATTCTGTAATCCTGTTTAAGATAAGTGGGAAGATTACTGTTCTTAAAAGGCATCCAAACATTCTGTCTCTAACAGTGTTCTGTCACTCAGTATAGATTAATAGACACATTATATTGCTTACAGTGTATACGGGGTCTGTATTGAGGGCATTGCTCTGTATTCAGTTGTGTTAATAAACTCACCAGACACAGTCAGTGTAACAGGATCACTGTGTTAATAAACTCACCAGACACAGTCAGTGTAACAGGATCGCTGCGTTAATAAACTCACCAGACACAGTCAGTGTAACAGGATCACTGTGTTAATAAACTCACCAGACACAGTCAGTGTAACAGGATCGCTGTGTTAATAAACTCACCAGACACAGTCAGTGTAACAGGATCACTGTGTTAATAAACTCACCAGACACAGTCAGTGTAACAGGATCGCTGTGTTAATAAACTCACCAGACACAGTCAGTGTAACAGGATCGCTTTGTTAATAAACTCACCAGACACAGTTACTGTCACAGGATCACTGAGCTGTGAGTAGAGTGGCTGATCTCTTCTTTGTCCTCGACAGCAGTACTGGCCCTGGTCAGATACAGCAGCTGCAGTGATTGTGTAGCTGTCACCAGTTATACTGCGGCCAGCAGTCTAGAGCACTGGAGTGTCCTCACTGTCTTTGTACCAGAGATATTTCCAGCCAGCAGAACCCCCTCAACCCCACACCTCAGAGTGACTGTCTCCCGGTGAATATCTCTGGAAATGGAGGCTCCAGGGTGAGTGTAGTCTGGGGCAGCTCTGTAGAAACAGATAAAAAATGAGAATTAGGATCTCTATTGCAAAGAGAGAGAGAGAGAGAGAGAGAGAGAGAGAGAGAGAGAGAGAGAGAGAGATACTGCAGTATCAATGGAGTCACCAGCATATGACATTTCAACAGAGGGATCAAATTACTGACAAATATAAAAAAATACAAATGGTTAGAAATGGTGATTATAATCTGTAAATATATGAAATATTCTGATATTTCAATTCATTGTAGCTGAACTGCAGTATCAAGTGGCAACTGAGTCACCACCAGGGGGCAGCACTGCACTCACTACCCTGTGAGAGGGATTCGTTTTTAAATATCTAATATGACAGACCACAGTCAATCCGGATTTCAATGTGCATTTCTGTCATTTCTGACTGAAGCAGACAACAAATGAATACTAACCAGCGTTTTAAACCCATCTTCTTATTGCCTTTACTGACATTATCACAGGTCCCTCTTTTATTGTGATGGGATGTTTGGCTCCTCCCCTGTTTTTTACATTAATGTGAGTTCAACCACAACACATGAAGTACAGGAAGCAGCAGAAACATTATCTGTCGTGATGTCTTTGAAATATCTGCATGTTCCAAACTGAAGTCTAAGAGACTAGAAACAATACAAGCTCTTCTACAAAAGAACATGAGAAAATCACTGCCTGTCTGGTCAGTGGAAACCCTAACAATTGTTCTCACTCATTTAAACTGAGTTACATTCATTACTGTGTTGTTTCAAATTGATGTATTCATCAAGAAGCACTTATGTAGTTGAATTGGTCAGCAGTCAGCCAATGTAATATTCTTATTCAAAAGCGTTCCAGCAATACCATACATAGCCTCTAGGTGGAGCACAGTATGGCACTGTAATGGTGTTTGATGGAGTCATTCATTTTTTTTTTAACCAAGTTAAATTGTTATATTGGACAGAAGAAAAAAAAGATGATTTCAGAAAAGTGTTTTTATAGATGATCAGGAAGCAGGATGAGAATCTTTACCAGTCTCTTCACTTTGTGACTGCATTGCCACAGCCTATTTTCAACACACACACCTAACATGAAAAGTGTCATTTCTCAAAACGAGGCTTCATGCTTTTCAACCATGAATTGTAAATCCTGTTTTAAAATGTGTTCACATTGTAAACTGTTCTCTTACCTTCATACTGTCTGGAGCAGCTCACTACAGTCAGCACTGAAAATCACAAAAGAGACAGTCAGGACTAGACCCTTATAAAAGCACCACAGTCATGTTGCTGTTTCCAATGCTTTTACCATTGTTATACCATGCTCATCAGTTATAGGTGCCTGCCATACATACATGTAACATGTGCTAACATAGGGAGAAGTAAGAGCCAGCGCCATCTAGTGATCGGACACTTTTGATCAGGTTTCCTTCTCTTGTTTTGTTAGTATCACACTGCTGTGCACTACTTGGTGCTGGTGTATATAATAATATAAAGACAGTCTAATCTAGCCTATATTAAATATGTATATGACAGGCAGCTCCTGAACTCATAGTCAAAGCACCTTAACAGAGACTTACCAAATAATACACACACAAGATTTGAGTCATTTCAATAAGAACCCTGTGAATGATTGTAAAGGTGAGGGAAGAGTAAAAACAAAGCAAGACAATGTCACATGATAATAATCCTTCATTAACTTGGACACATGCATTGGGTTTAGGAAACTGACAGATCTGTAGCTGTAGTTCAATATTCATACAGATTCCAGTGTTCATATGAAGAGAAGAAAGCAGACTTGAGTTGTGAATTCAATTCAATAATGGATGAGATAAGTGTAACAGGGAGAATGCTGGGCACACACTGCTGACCACACACCGCAGGTGAGCATCTTAACCCTGTGGAATGAAAGCCAGGCTCCTCTGCATGTGTGCTTATAGAGCTTTTAACCTTCTCACCAGCAGGGGGCAGAATCCACAATTACAGTGCATCACACAACACTGCCCATTACACTGGCAATTATCTATTAGTTTATTCATTGTGATCCATAAGATAGGGTGTGTGGGTGATTCACTGATACAGTACAGGAATGGTTAGTATATTATAGCATGATCTCAATGAATCACCAGTCCCCCTTATCCTCTCAGTCCTGAATGCTACAGTAGTGTGGTAGGGTGTGTGGGTGATTCACTGATACACTACAGGAATGGTTAGTATATTATAGCAGGATCACAATGAATCACCAGCCCCTCCTTATCCTCTCAGTCCTGAATGCTACAGTAGTGTGGTAGGGTGTGTGGGTGATTCACTGATACACTACAGGAATGGTTAGTATATTATAGCATGATCACAATGAATCACCAGTCCCCCTTATCCTCTCAGTCCTGAATGCTACAGTAGTGTGGTAGGGTGTGGGGGATTCACTGATACACTACAGGAATGGTTAGTATATTATAGCAGGATCACAATGAATCACCAGTCCCCTTATCCTCTCAGTCCTGAATGCTACAGTAGTGTGGTAGGGTGTGTGGGTGATTCACTGATACACTACAGGAATGGTTAGTATATTATAGCAGGATCACAATGAATCACCAGCCCTCCTTATCCTCTCAGTCCTGAATGCTACAGTAGTGTGGTAGGGTGTGTGGGTGATTCACTGATACACTACAGGAATGGTTAGTATATTATAGCATGATCAGAATGAATCACCAGTCCTCCTTATCCTCTCAGTCCTGAATGCTACAGTAGTGTGGTAGGGTGTGTGGGTGATTCACTGATACACTACAGGAATGGTTAGTATATTATAGCATGATCTCAATGAATCACCACTCCCCCTTATCCTCTCAGTCCTGAATGCTACAGTAGTGTGGTAGGGTGTGTGGGTGATTCACTGATACACTACAGGAATGGTTAGTATATTATAGCATGATCAGAATGAATCACCAGTCCTCCTTATCCTCTCAGTCCTGAATGCTACAGTAGTGTGGTAGGGTGTGTGGGTGATTCACTGATACACTCAGTCCTCCTTATCCTCTCAGTCCTGAATGCTACAGTAGTGTGGTAGGGTGTGTGGGTGATTCACTGATACACTACAGGAATGGTTAGTATATTATAGCATGATCAGAATGAATCACCAGTCCTCCTTATCCTCTCAGTCCTGAATGCTACAGTAGTGTGGTAGGGTGTGTGGGTGATTCACTGATACACTCAGTCCTCCTTATCCTCTCAGTCCTGAATGCTACAGTAGTGTGGTAGGGTGTGTGGGTGATTCACTGATACACTCAGTCCTCCTTATCCTCTCAGTCCTGAATGCTACAGTAGTGTGGTAGGGTGTGTGGGTGATTCACTGATACAGTACAGGAATGGTTAGTATATTATAGCATGATCAGAATGAATCACCAGTCCTCCTTATCCTCTCAGTCCTGAATGCTACAGTAGTGTGGTAGGGTGTGTGAGTGATTCACTGATACACTACAGGAATGGTTAGTATATTATAGCATGATCACAATGAATCACCAGTCCTCCTTATCCTCTCAGTCCTGAATGCTACAGTAGTGTGGTAGGGTGTGTGGGTGATTCACTGATACACTACAGGAATGGTTAGTATATTATAGCAGGATCACAATGAATCACCAGCCCCTCCTTATCCTCTCAGTCCTGAATGCTACAGTAGTGTGGTAGGGTGTGTGAGTGATTCACTGATACACTACAGTAATGGTTAGTATATTATAGCATGATCACAATGAATCACCAGTCCTCCTTATCCTCTCAGTCCTGAATGCTACAGTAGTGTGGTAGGATGTGTGGGTGATTCACTGATACACTACAGGAATGGTTAGTATATTATAGCATGATCACAATGAATCACCAGCCCTCCTTATCCTCTCAGTCCTGAATGTTACAGTAGTAAAACTGATATAAACACAACATACAAGATAAAACATACTTCATACACATGAGGAATCAGCATATAGGAACCACCTCAACTTTTCAATACTATAAAATGCTTTTCAATGCTATAAAACTTAGAACGATTTTAACACTATTTCTAACTGCTTTCTTACTGCATAAATATCAGCTGCTATATAATAAACTGATGTCTGCTTGTAAAATAAAATACAATAAAGATACACACAGCAGTTTCATGAATAACAAACAGACTGAAAAGGGACAGAACAATCTGTTACTTCATATAAACGTTCATGGAGGGCAGATGTTGCAATCAACATTATTAACTAGCAATACAAAGTATATTAGTAGGATTTTACATTCAGCTCTCAGAAATCCATCAATAACACAGGAGACCCACAATCACTGGGTAATGAAATAAATACTAAATGTGCTAAATGTGAACGAGCCATTACTAATGTAAAGTTTGTATTTCATCTCCCAGCAGAGCTAAATGTGAACGAGCCATTACTAATGTAAAGTTTTTATTTCACCTCCTAGCAGAGCTAAATGTGAACGAGCCATTACTAATGTAAAGCTTGTATTTCACCTCCCAGCAGAGCTAAATGTGAACGAGTCATTACTAATGTAAAGTTTGTATTTCACCTCCTAGCAGAGCTAAATGGGAACGAGCCATTACTAATGTAAAGTTTGTATTTCACCTCCTAGCAGAGCTAAATGTGAACGAGTCATTACTAATGTAAAGTTTGTATTTCACCTCCTAGCAGAGCTAAATGTGAACGAGCCATTACTAATGTAAAGCTTGTATTTCACCTCCCAGCAGAGCTAAATGTGAACGAGTCATTACTAATGTAAAGTTTGTATTTCACCTCCCAGCAGAGCTAAATGTGACGAGTCATTACTAATGTAAAGTTTGTATTTCACCTCCCAGCAGAGCTAAATGTGAGCGAGCCATTACTAATGTAAAGTTTGTATTTCACCTCTAGCAGAGCTAAATGTGAACGAGCCATTACTAATGTAAAAGCTTGTATTTCACCTCTAGCAGTGCTAAATGTGAGCGAGCCATTACTAATGTAAAGTTTGTATTTCACCTCCTAGCAGAGCTAAATGTGAACGAGCCATTACTAATGTAAAGTTTGTATTTCACCTCCCAGCAGAGCTAAATGTGAACGAGCCATTACTAATGTAAAGTTTGTATTTCACCTCCCCTAGCAGTGCTAAATGTGAACGAGTCATTACTAATGTAAAACTTGTATTTCACCTCCCTAGCAGTGCTAAATGTGAACGAGCCATTACTAATGTAAAGCTTGTATTTCACCTCCTAGCAGTGCTAAATGTGAACGAGCCATTACTAATGTAAAAACATATTTCACCTCCTAGCAGAGCTAAATGTGAGAACGAGCCATTACTAATGTAAAGTTTGTATTTCACCTCTAGCAGTGCTAAATGTGAACGAGCCATTACTAATGTAAAGTTTGTATTTCACCTCCTAGCAGTGCTAAATGTGAACGAGCCATTACTAATGTAAAGTTTGTATTTCACCTCTAGCAGAGCTAAATGTGAACGAGCCATTACTAATGTAAAGTTTGTATTTCACCTCCCAGCAGAGCTAAATGTGAGCGAGCCATTACTAATGTAAAGTTTGTATTTCACCTCTAGCAGAGCTAAATGAACGAATCATTACTAATGTAAGTTAGTATTTCACCTCCCAGCAGTGCTGAATGTGAACGAGCCATTACTAATGTAAAGTTTGTATTTCACCTCCCAGCAGAGCTAAATGTGAACGAGCCATTACTAATGTAAAGTTTGTATTTCACCTCCTAGCAGAGCTAAATGTGAGCGAGTCATTACTAATATAAAGTTTGTGTTTCACCTCCCACAGTGCTAAATGTGAGCGAGCCATTACTAATGTAAAGTTTGTATTTCACCTCCCAGCAGAGCTAAATGTGAGCGAGCTATTACTAATGTAAAGTTAGTATTTCACCTCCTAGCAGTGCTAAATGTGAGCGAGCCATTACTAATGTAAAGTTTGTATTTCACCTCTAGCAGTGCTAAATGTGAACGAGCCATTACTAATGTAAAGTTTGTATTTCACCTCCTAGCAGTGCTAAATGTGAACGAGCCATTACTAATGTAAAGTTTGTATTTCACCTCCAGCAGAGCTTAATGTGAACGAGCCATTACTAATGTAAAGTTTGTATTTCACCTCTAGCAGAGCTAAATGTGAGCGAGTCATTACTAATGTGAAGTTTGTGTTTCACCTCCACAGTGCTAAATGTGAGCGAGCCATTACTAATGTAAAGTTTGTATTTCACCTCCTAGCAGAGCTAAATGTGAACGAGCCATTACTAATGTAAAGTTTGTATTTCACCTCCCAGCAGAGCTAAATGTGAACGAGCCATTACTAATGTAAAGTTTGTATTTCACCTCCCACAGTGCTAAATGTGAACGAGCCATTACTAATGTAAAGTTTGTATTTCACCTCCTAGCAGAGCTAAATGTGAACGAGCCATTACTAATGTAAAGTTTGTATTTCACCTCCTAGTAGAGCTAAATGTGAACGAGCCATTACTAATGTAAAGTTTGTATTTCACCTCCCAGCAGAGCTAAATGTGAACGAGCCATTCCTAATGTAAAGTTTGTATTTCACCTCCTAGCAGTGCTAAATGTGAACGAGTCATTACTAATGTAAAGCTTGTATTTCACCTCCTAGCAGTGCTAAATGTGAACGAGCCATTACTAATGTAAAGCTTGTGTTTCACCTCCTAGCAGTGCTAAATGTGAACGAGCCATTACTAATGTAAAGCTTGTATTTCACCTCCTAGCAGAGCTAAATGTGAACGAGCCATTACTAATGTAAAGTTTGTATTTCACCTCCTAGCAGTGCTAAATGTGAACGAGCCATTACTAATGTAAAGTTTGTATTTCACCTCCCTAGCAGTGCTAAATGTGAGCGAAGCCATTACTAATGTAAAGTTTGTATTTCACCTCCTAGCAGAGCTAAATGTGAACGAGCCATTACTAATGTAAAGTTTGTATTTCACCTCCCAGCAGAGCTAAATGTGAACGAGCCATTACTAATGTAAAGTTAGTATTTCACCTCCTAGCAGAGCTAAATGTGAACGAATCATTACTAATGTAAAGTTAGTATTTCACCTCCCAGCAGTGCTGAATGTGAACGAGCCATTACTAATGTAAAGTTTGTATTTCACCTCCCAGCAGAGCTAAATGTGAACGAGCCATTACTAATGTAAAGTTTGTATTTCACCTCCTAGCAGAGCTAAATGTGAACGAGTCATTACTAATATAAAGTTTGTATTTCACCTCCCACAGTGCTAAATGTGAACGAGCCATTACTAATGTAAAGTTTGTATTTCACCTCCCAGCAGAGCTAAATGTGAACGAGCTATTACTAATGTAAAGTTAGTATTTCACCTCCTAGCAGTGCTAAATGTGAACGAGCCATTACTAATGTAAAGTTTGTATTTCACCTCCTAGCAGTGCTAAATGTGAACGAGCCATTACTAATGTAAAGTTTGTATTTCACCTCCCAGCAGAGCTAAATGTGAACGAGCCATTACTAATGTAAAGTTTGTATTTCACCTCCTAGCAGAGCTAAATGTGAACGAGTCATTACTAATGTAAAGTTTGTATTTCACCTCCCACAGTGCTAAATGTGAACGAGCCATTACTAATGTAAAGTTTGTATTTCATCTCCAGCAGTGCTGAATGTTTGTTTAACACCCCTTCCCCACATTGTTTGTGTGGCCTGTGAAGCAAATATCAAATTCAATATATATTTCTTCAATAGAATGTGACACATGTTGCTAAAGTTGATAACATTCTGGTAAAGAAAGAAATAACACTGAGTAAATCAAGTGCTCGTGTGCTCGCTTCCTGGGCTCAGCTTTAACAGGAAGTGTCAGTGAGCTGCTGAAGCTACAGTTCAGACCAGTTCAAAGGGCCTCAGCAGCATCAGCATATGACACTGTGAGAGGACTTGCTGTACCACTATTTAACATTTTACATATATACTGGTTTTCAGACTCCTATAACTTAGCAATTTAGCAATGTTAGAATCCTTGCACTCACGTGTGTTTTATTCTTTAGCATGCCTGCCTGCCCTTTATCGTGTTAGGCTATACTTTTACCACAGACCATGCAGTACCACACTTACATTTCATTTATCATACATTGACTTGGTTTTCTACCCTTTACTACACTTTTACGATCAAACTACCATGAAAAACACACAGTGCTCCTCACGTCCCTGTGCTTTACCATGTGCTTCCCTGCTTTACCATGCATACAGTATGTTTCACAATACTCTATTTCATTTACCTGGCTTGCACACTTTGCTTTTATCATGACATTTCAACAAGACACCACCTCAAAATACAGATTTTAAATTACGATCAAGTCTTCAAACCCAGAATCTTTCACTCTAACTGTCCCCAAACCAGATGGATAATCAGCAGCATGTTTAATAAAGCACCAGCGATAATACTTACATATCAGTGCAGCGAGTTCACAAGCCTGCATTCTGTCTGGAGATGCTTTCAAAGATGAGCTCAGTGTAGAAACGTCACTGTTTTGAAGCTGTAAACATATAGGTTCCTCCCACTGTGCCTATTTAGTAAATGACCACAAATCTATTTCTAATGTGTCTGATTCTGTCATCTGATAGAACATCTCCACATGATCTCATTTCACAGAATATTTATTTTTACACTTAGAATCTAACAACTTCTTCAATATATTTAAGAAGATAAAACTTCTCTTAACCAACTGGTTGCTGGAAAACAAAAACACTTTACTCAATCTGGTCTGGTGAAACCACTGTTCAAATGAGTGGATTGAAACACTTCTCTACACAGAGAGTGCTGAGGGTATGGAATGGGTTTCCTTGTCATGTTGAGTGGATTGAAACACTTCTCTACACAGAGAGTGCTGAGGGTATGGAATGGGTTTCCTTGTCATGTTGAGTGGATTGAAACACTTCTCTACACAGAGAGTGCTGAGGGTATGGAATGGGTTTCCTTGTCATGTTGAGTGGATTGAAACACTTCTCTACACAGAGAGTGCTGAGGGTATGGAATGGGTTTCCTTGTCATGTTGAGGTGATTGAAACACTTCTCTACACAGAGAGTGTGAGGGTATGGAATGGGTTTCCTTGTCATGTTGAGGTGATTGAAACACTTCTCTACACAGAGAGTGTTGAAGGTATGGAATGGGTTTCCTTGCCATGTTGTTGATGCTGAATCATTGGGATCCTTTAACAAAATATTGTGATCAAACAGTACTCAGAACTGGATGAGCACCGAGGGGTCGAAAAAAACCTGTACTGGCAAATGAAATAAGAAATGCACCAAAACACACACACACACACACACACAAACACACACAAACACACACAGACATGTGCACGCCTACACACACACACACACACACACACACAGACGTGTGCACGCCTACACACACACACACACAGACGTGTGCACGCCAACACACACACACACACACAGACGTGTGCGCCTACACACACACACACACACACAGGCGTGTGCGCCCTACACACACACACACACAGGCGTGTGCGCCTACACACACACACACACAGGCGTGTGCGCCTACACACACACACACAGACAGGCGTGTGCCGCCTACACACACACACACAGGCGTGTGCGCCTACACACACACACACACAGGCGTGTGCCTACTACACACACACACACACAGGCGTGTGCGCCTACACACACACACACAGGCGTGTGCGCGCCTACACACACACACACACACAGGCGTGTGCCGCCTACACACACACACACACACACACAGGCGTGTGCGCCTACACACACACACACACACAGGCGTGTGCACGCCTACACACACAGACAGGCGTGTGCGCCTACACACACACACACACACAGGCGCGTGCACGCCTACACACACACACACACAAACACAGGCGTGTACCGCCTACACACAAAGACACACACACAGGCGTGTGCACGCCTACACGCACACACACACACAAACACACACACACACAGGCGTGTGCCGCCTACACACACACACACACACCATGTGTGCCTACTACACACACACACACAGGCGTGTGCGCGCCTACACACACACACACACATACACAGATGTGCGGTAACGTCTACACACACACACACACACACAGGCGTGTAATGCCTACACACACACACACAGGCGCGTGCACGCCTACACACACACACACACACACACAGGCGTGTGCGCCTACACACACACACACACACACAGGCGTGTGCACGCCTACACACACACAGAGACACACACTCACATACTCACACACTCACACACGCACACATAAGTTTTAGTTGTGTAATTGTTAAATGGTTAGAGTAAGTAATTGTTTTATTAGTTACATGAAAGTGTGACATGTGACCAGGTGGTGATTGAATGATTGATTGATTCAACCCCTGGCCATTGCATTGCTATATAAGCACAAGGTATTGTGTGTTTGTAGTGCAGAGTTATAGTCAGACCTACTAAAATGTGTAGTTATTGCAAACTCACTTAAAACTGGTGCTGTGTCTGTGTTTGCTATTCTCACCGCTGACCAGCCTTGACCTTATATATGTATTTATGTAATGCTCTCTTCTGTACTGTAGGCTAGTCACATGAAGGTAGCTGATGTATCAACATATCATTATCATTAACATTATTAGTGGCAATAAGTAACATATATAGTCAAGATTTTTACACATTTCTAGTCTATAGAAATCTACAGCCAACATATTTGTATAGATTTGTAAAATGTCAACTATATGTGTGTTACTTTTATTTTCTATCCAGACTACGCAGTTTATTAGTAAGGCTGAACCAATTCACAGAGATCATCCTCATTGATCAATGCAATGCTTGTTTAAACAATTCAATGTGTTAATCATTGAATTCATGAAGCAGGAGAGAGGGGGCGGGTAGACAGTATGTTTCCTAGCAGTTAGGAAGCTGTCATTTTAAAATGAGAACATGAGAGTGAGCCCCTTCCTGTCTGCAGAGCAGCAGAGGCCACTGAGCTGCTGCACAGCATTGAGTCCAGTGAAGGAGGGCTTCAGGGGCTGCGGTTGAGTGAGAGGAAGTGCTGGAGGATGAGCACACAGCAGGGTGCACCGGAAGTGATGGCAAGACATTAAACTGACACTTTAGATTATTATTGAGATGTTAATGTTAAGGTCTTCAATCCCTGTGAACGGGGCAGGACATCCCTGGACAGGAGATGCTGCAACTCAGAGGATTCAGAAAGCTTGAACTCGCACAGCTTTAGATGATGAATTCAATACTTCAGTGGGGTTCTTTAACAGCACTGCAGAAAAGTGTCTCACATGCACAACTTCATCTCAGCTTGAGTAAAAGTTACCTCAACACTAATTAAAAGCACAGTAAAAGTTCAGCTCTATGTTTGACCATATCACAGTGCATACTGTACATTATTATAAACACTACAAAGAGAAAAAAGGACACAAGAAACATTTAAAAATATATAAATTATACTTTAAGGTTTTTTGTTTTGTTTTTTTACCAGTAATTTTCTGTGACCTTAATGTTTTAAAATAATGATCAGTGATGGTTGGTTTTGGCATTTCCGCCTGCATGACATCACTGTACAGTCCAAACCTGTTTGAGGATCCATTGCTCCTGATAGAATTTCAATAAATCTGCAGGATTATTTTTTCTTCTCCTAGACAGGCGGGACAAATAGTGTGGCCAAGCAGTAAAGAAACACTACTTCAACACTTCAGTGTGAAATCAATGCAAAGTTTATCAGTGGCTTCTGAATAGTGACGTGTGTAAAAGGTGTTCTCTTTTAATAGCATTATTATTAGTAATATTTATTTCTTAGCAGAACCATTATCCAGGGCAACTTACAATTGCTACAAGATATCACATTATTTTTACATACAATTACATTATTTTTACATACAATTGCCCATTTGTACAGTTGGGTTTTTACTGGAGCAATCTAGGTAAAGTACCTTGCTCAAGGGTACAGCAGCAGTGTCCCCACCTGGGATTGAACTCATGACTCTCCGGTCAAGCGTCCAGAGCCCTGACCACTACTCCACACTGCTGCCCATGATATACACTTCATAATAAAATGGAATAGATACAAAAATATATTTATCCAGTTTTATTTTACTGGAAGTGGACAATTATTTAATACACTAATTTAAAAAGTGTCTACATTGCAACACAATGCAAAAAGTTTCTAAGTCTTAATAAATTCATGGGGGAAAAATCAATAAAAACAATAAATCAGAGTTCTGTGTATAATGTTTCTCATCCTATTGTATCTAAAACAAAACCCCTGAGTCGTGGGTCTGGCTTGTTCTCAACTGCGTCCCGAGTGGGTCCAAAGCCCAGCTTCAATGAGACAATACTGACACAGGCTGAACACTACCCTGCTTCAATGAGACAGTACTGACACAGGCTGAACACTACCCTGCTTCAATGAGACAGTACTGACACAGGCTGAACACTACCCTGCTTCAATGAGACAGTACTGACACAGGCTGAACACTACCCTGCTTCAATGAGACAGTACTGACACAGGCTGAACACTACCCTGCTTCAATGAGACAGCACTGACACAGGCTGAACACTACCCTGCTTCAATGAGACAGTACTGACACAGGATGAACACTACCCCTGCTTCAATGAGACAGTACTGACACAGGCTGAACACTACCCTGCTTCAATGAGACAGCACTGACACAGGCTGAACACTACCCTGCTTCAATGAGACAGTACTGACACAGGCTGAACACTACCCTGCTTGAAGCAATGAGACAGTACTGACACAGGCTGAACACTACCCTGCTTCAATGAGACAGTACTGACACAGGCTGAACACTACCCTGCTTCAATGAGACAGTACTGACACAGGCTGAACACTACCCTGCTTGAAGCAATGGGACAATATGAAAACTGTTTATTTAATTTTCTGCATGAGAATTAGGCTACACTATTGTTATAAGTGCTGGTTGCACTGTTTGTGATTATATTAATATGTAATTAAGTTAATTAGTGATGTGCAGGTGGGGACAGTAATTATCTGGCTTCCATGTTGGAATAATAGATGCATACATAGTAGTAATATTACTATAGCTTATGTCAAAAGTCTAATTTATGACCCTTTTGATCTTTTTTTGAACTTATAGGTATGAATGTATGAATATATAATGAGGGGGCGTGGATTTATGAATTTATGAATATATAACGAGGGGGCGTGGATTTTATGGTTGTTACAAGACAGATATGCTTATTGAATATAGGCTTATATTTGCCTATAAACTTATTGCACGTCTTTTATAAGATATGTACAAAAATCAGTGTTTAATATGTTATTTATGTAATCGGGATAGTGGGTACCCATGTTTTTATAAATGCTTATGTTAACTTATGCTTTGTGCAGACAACATTAAAGTCTTTTTTTTTTTACATAAGACACTTAATGAAAAAGGAGAAAGTTTAAAATTAGTTATTAAAAGCAAAAAGAAAAACCAAAAAAGAAAACGCCTTATTCACCATTTAAAAGCATTTAAACAATATACATATATACACTTAATGAAAAGAAAGTTTAAAACAGCGTATCACAAAATAAAACAGATATTAAAATTAAATATTTATAAAAAAAGAACTAAACAAATTCTACCAGAATACAATTTCTGAAAAAGTGCTCTCTCTCTCTCTCACCGTTTTTCAAAAAAAAAAAAAAAAAAAAAACTCCCCGGACAAAACGCTTTACATTCAGAATTCCCTGAAAGCATTTAAACTAACATTACACACAGTAATCACATTGCCTATCCTGATGTAATAACCCCTTTTTATAATTTATATTTTTTAGATATTGTCACTATTATCTCATTTTATACACACACACACACACACGCACACGCACACACACACGCGCGCGCACGCACACACACACACACACACACACACACACACACACACGCGCACGCACACACATACTTAATGAAAAGAAAGTTTAAAACAGCGTATCACAAAATAAAACAGATATTAAATTAAATATTTATAAAAAAAAAAAAGAAAAAAAAAAAAAAGAAAAAAATCTACCAAAGTACAATTTCTGAAAAAAAGCTCTCTCTCTCTCTTACCGTTTAAAAACTCCACAGGACAACCGCTTAAGTACAGCCCGAATTCTCTCTCTCTGACATCCGCCCGCTTCAAGATTCAGCCGCTAAATGATTCCAAAAACTCGTTCTGTGACTTAAATAGGGGGGCGGTTCCTTTACACCGCACATGCGCACGAAACACACACCCAGTGAGAATATGTGCCATTCCATTTTACACGTAATGAACAGACTGGGGGTATATGTGTGCTGAAACACGATAATAATTAGATAGGAAGTTACTTTTGCAAAATCATCAATCCTGGAGTCGTGTAGTCTAGTTTTGTTGTTTGGAAAACTGGTGGTTATCTCACTTGAATATACCGCGGCCTTCAAAAGATTAGACAGAAATGTTTTCACCCGTGACTGCAGGGTCCTAATGCCCCAAATGTATCGTATATGTCCTATAATAATAATCATTTTAAACCAAACTTTATTTTTTACTATACCTTAATTTACACCCCATGATCATTTACAAATGTATTCATTAACCCCTTTTTAGTTTAAATCCCAGACACTTTCCATTATATGAGTACTTTGTTCACCATCCAGTTGGATTATATGGCCCTTTCACATTTTTGTTTTCTTAAACCAACACTATATATTTTATATATATATATATATATATATATATATATATATATATATATATATATATATATATATATATATATATATAAATAAAGTGTGTGTGCAAGTGTTTGTATGTTTTAATGCATATTAACCTATGTGCATTTCTGTATTTTGGTTGAATAAAAAATGCAATATTGCCTTGAAGGCATGTATACTTCCAATAAATATTTGAAAGGTTCCTTATAGGGTCTGCATTAACTACATCCTTTCATTTTAATGGTAATGTTCATTTGATGTACTGCACAAAAACTTGGTCTTTTTTTGTCCTCATGTATTCCCATCATAGGGATGCCCCAGGGCCCTAGCTCACAGGCCCAGCATGGAGGCAAGGTAGAACAACACATGGGTGAGGGGAAATCCAAGGAGGTTTTTAGAATGCATGGCTTTATCAGACAAGGCTATCCTGTCGGGACCCAAAGGAGTGAAGGGAGACACATCAGGATTCACTCTAATGAGTTAACACAGCATTTGACCAGAAGGGTCTCCAGCCCTTTTTACAGGCTACTGGAGAATACATCTGGTCTAAATTAGCCAGAAAGGCAGAAGGCGCAAAGGTCATTGAGCCAAAATGACCGGTATGTGTGCGGGGCTGTTTCAGAACCTAAGAGATGCAGAGCCTTCCAAATAGGTATATTAGAGTTTTGGGTTAAATTAAATAAATACAACCGAATGAGTTATTTGGAGGAAATAAACATTATCATTAAGGAGATTGTTTATTTTCGTTAAGATTAAAACCTGGAAACAATTCTATAAACAAAAACTGTTTAATCATGTTTGTTTGTTTGTTTTTATTTTTTTTTAAAAGCTAAAATTTTATCCTTAGCTAAATTTTTATCCTGAAGCAAATAAAATAAAAAATGCTAAAATGAAAGACATTTAAAAAATATACCGCATGAACATTAACAAAATGCAAGAATATTTTT
The DNA here is from genome assembly GCA_036884735.1 of Huso huso. Lineage (NCBI taxonomy): Eukaryota > Metazoa > Chordata > Actinopteri > Acipenseriformes > Acipenseridae > Huso > Huso huso. The sequence goes on along the minus strand of CM072681.1, from coordinate 8,037,731 downwards.
TGCATGTAATACCGCGTAAAGAAAATAGAAATAAACAAACAGGTATATGTATTTGCTTTTGCAATTCTTGTTTATTCTCGTCATACCAATAAAAGCTTATTGAATTGAATATACCTGAATAAAACAGAACAGAGTTTAACATGTTCTAAACATGTTAAATAGAGTAAAGAAAATATAAGTAAAGTATAGCATCCTGCTAAAAGAATAAGGCCTACGGTTTTGTAAGGTATTTAGATTCACTGAAAAAAGGCACGGAACAGCTTTTTTACAGAGAGAGACCCAGCTCTGACCAAAGATCTTTTCTGAAATGAGGGACATCCCTTTCTTTCTGGGAGTGGTCTGGTGAACCTGCCTATATCTTTCCAAAGAAATGGGGTCAGTCTCCAATACTTTATTGTGGATTTATTTTCTTGAGGTACATGTTTTACAATATTTGGTATGCTCTATATACACCCAAAAAACGCAAGTGCATTATTTTTACTTTGTGTATTTAAGAATCATGAACAAACCCTGGTATTTGTGAGATGATAGGGTGCAGTCATCATGTACCTTAAATTAGAAACTCCTCCTTTATGGATACATTTTCAATGTGTTATTTTACTGAACATAATTACAATATGCTTTTACAATGTGTTCCAGGTGTTATGTTTTATTTTTTTAATGCATGTGGATATATAGGTTTGAACCTTAGGTGTCAATAATTACATAAATAAATACATCCTTATTTACATGATAAACGCAGATATCTATACGCCCAGAATGCCTTATTTCTTTACATTATTGTGTACACTCTTTATTGTTCAGCTCTCATTAAATTGAATTTATTTATATACAAAATAATTAAATGCTCCCCGGTATTGTGAATGACAGAATATGACAGGTCGCCCCAAAGTTTGTGTTAAAAATATTCATACTTTAAGTTATACATACTTTAATTTTTTAATAATGGATTGATGCATGGATTTGTTTAACTTCATATTCCCCCAGAATTGTCGTGGTAAGGTCATCAGGCATGTTAGTACCACAGCGTCTTCATTAACACATCCCTTTTTTAAACTGCCCCCAACAAGACGTCTGCTAATGTGGTAGAATCATAACGGAGCTATCCGAAAGTTTTTTTTACACCTAACCATGCTTCTCTGCAGGGTGTCTTCCTCTGTCCATCTTTCTAATCTTTTTGATTGAAACTAAAGTCAGTTTGAAATATCACTAGGAGTGCCTACCCTGCTGAGACCAGACCTTAAGGCATCAAGATTCACGCATTTCACAAGCCTTCTCTGTGGGGGGCCTTCCTCTAACAAATGCTATCTGCGTTTTATAGACCCCCAATTGTTCCACTCTGCTCATAAAGTGTAAATTCAAATAAATATATATAGAGTTGTATAAATCTGTGTTTGTCAGTTTGGCAAACAGTGAATCAAGTATATTTACAAACTAATTATTCCAAAGAATGTTACTGTTCTTTAAAAATCCAATCTAAATCTAGCATTGTGATTTTTTATTTTATTTTTTATTTTTATTTTTATTTTTTTACCTTAACGTCTAAAAGTGTAAAAATATTTTCTTCAAAATGTAAGCTTATAAATCTGTGGGATAACTTTGGGGTTTAAAAGTGGTTGTCTTACCATATATCATCTGTTAAGATGCATAGCTTTCTTAACATGGAGGTGAACAATTCAAAGAATGAATGCTTACAGAATGATTCTTTTTACTTCCGGGGAGGGAGGTGTGACCGTGTTCGGAACAGCCTGTCATTGAGTCTCCTTTATTCACCCTCTTTATTGAGATCCATTTACACCGAATTTAGCAAGTAGTTGGAATTCTTAGAACCACTTGAAAGTTGAATGCTTGGTCTTAAGCACAGCAGAAAAAAACTATTAGGATTAGGTGTAAATTATCAATATACCAACGGATTTTTAAGGATGACAAATAATACAACCCAAATAAATAAATAAATAAATAAAATAGAAATAATTATCTGCATGATGGTGTTTAGATTTGCAGCCTTGCCACACACCATATTGTCTCATTAACATTAGGTTTTGCTCAAAACGTAACATGCCTGATGACCTTACCACGATAACATTTTTTAAGACAAGACATGTTCATGTGCTAGACATGTACTAGCCTAGTAGGCTACTTGTAGTTAACAACTCTATATAATCAACAGTTTAAATATTGTCTTTCAGAAATGATCCTTTGTAATTTATTTATTATCTTTTTATACTGAAGCTATTCAGCAATAAGTTAGTATTTCTTAATTTAGTTGCATATTATTACTCTCATTGCATACTACAATCGATAACTTGATGACCTACGATTAATATTATTATTATTTATTTATCATTATTATTATTATTATTATTATTATTATTATTATTATTATTATTATTATTAATATTATTATTATTATTATTATTATTATTATTATTATTATTATTATTATTATTATTATTTACCGGCTGCCTTTATCCAAGGAGCTGTTTTCATATTAAATAAAAGCAAATACAATTGTATCTCCCAGCTCAACACCCCAAAACACCCAATCTATTCATTCATTATTGCTTATTATGTGTTTATTATGTGTTTATTATGTGTCTTATATTATTATGTGTCTCAAATAACTCTTAAGATATTTAAATAGGTAGACTATAGTATTTGTAATGTTGGATTGATACATTAAGGTTTAGGCTTTTATTTGAATATGAACAGAAATAAACAATATGAAACAAGATGCATAATGTATAAGACAGCAGATATCTGAACCTGCTTCTGAACAAGATAAATCTGTACCTTATTTTTAACAGTAAAACATAAGCAAGTAGTAAAAGAGAAACCTCCTGTATTCCTATACTGTACATGTTTGATATGCATCAAATAAAAATAACCACGGCCCCACGTTACATAAGATTCTTTGGTAGCGACTGATGTCAAAGAAACCTTTTCTTTCATAACAATACATCACAAAGTACCATTTGTAACACTTTGGGAAGTTTAAACAGACAGTAGACTACAATCTACTATTATTATTTTTCAAATCTACACATAACTCTTCTCCTTGTTTCCCTTTTTATTTTTTGTGGCTCTGGCATAGGATCAGAATATGGCATGTGTACCACAACTTGACCTGTGTAACGTCAGAAAATGGGACGCTGTCCTTGCTTTGATTGACTACTGCATAAGTCACTAAGAACAAGCCAAATTATAGTTCAACTCCCAAATCCTGGATGTTTACAATGTAACCCTATTTGTTGCTCATCAGTTAAAGTCACATACATTTGATGAATAGTGAAATATTATATAAAAATTACTTTAAGGGCCCAACTCAGTACATCGTACCCCTTTCAGGTGGACATTTGCTTGTTTTCTGAGCTAAAATCATTTACACATACCCAGGTCAATCGCAGTACAAGGTGGACCATTTTTAAACACCTACCCCCAAAATAACACCATCCCGGTGTTACAAACCTACCAACATAACAATTCTGGGGGAATATGAAGTTAAACAAATCCATGCATCAATCCATTATTAAAAAATTAAAGTATGTATAACTTAAAGTATGGATATTTTTAACACAAACTTTGGGGCGACCTGTCATATTCTGTCATTCTCAATACCGGGGAGCATTTAATTATTTTGTATATAAATAAATTCAATTTAATGAGAGCTCAACAATAAAGAGTGTATACAATAATGTAAAGAAATAAGGCATTCTGGGCGTATAGATATCTGCGTTTATCATGTAAATAAGGATGTATTTATTTATGTAATTATTGACACCTAAGGTTCAAACCTGTATATCCACATGCATTAAAAAAATAAAACATAACACCTGGAGCACCTTGTAAAAGCATATTGTAATTATGTTCAGTAAAATAACACATTGAAAATGTATCCATAAAGGAGGAGTTTCTAATTTAAGGTACATGATGACTGCACCCTATCATCTCACAAACACCAGGGTTTGTTCATGATTCTTAAATACACAAAGTAAAAATAATGCACTTGCGTTTTTTTGGGGTGTATATAGAGCGTACCTAATATTTTAAAACATGTACCTCAAGAAAATAAATCCATAATAAAGTACTGGAGACTGACCCCATTTCTTTGGAAATACATAGGCGGGTTCACCAGACCACTCCCCCGAAGAAAGGGATGTCCCTCATTTCAGAAAAGATCTTTGGTCAGAGCTGGGGTCTCTCTCTCTAAAAAGCTGTTCCGTGCCTTTTTCAGTGAATCTAAATACCTTACAAAAACCGTAGGCCTTATTCTTTAGTAGAATGCTATACTTTACTTATATTTTCTTTACTCTATATTTAACATGTTTAGAACATGTTAAACTCTGTTGTTTTATTCATGTACACATGTGTTTAATTTTCCTTCATTTGTTTGTTACAGAATCATAACATTTTGTTTTTATTCAGTTATATTCAATTCAATAAGCTTTATTGGCATGACAAGAATAAACAAGTTTTGCCAAAGCAATTACATATATCTGTTTGCTTGTATATTGTTAAACTTTGGCTAGTTAGATCTATTTTCTTTACTCTGTATTATATGCAAAAAATATTCTCGCATTTGTGAATGCTCATGCAGTCTATTTTAAAACTTTTCATTTTAGCATTTTTAATTGTATTTGCTTCAGGATAAAAATGTTCTCTCATTTTTAGCTTTTAAAAAATAAAAATAAAAACAAACAAACAAACAAACAAACATGATTAAACAGTTTTTGTTTATAGAATTGTTTCCAGGTTTTAATCTTAACGAAAGTAAGCAATCTCCTTAGATAATGTTTATTTCCCCAAATAACCCCTTCAGTTGTATTTATTTAATTTAACCCAAAACTCTAATATACCTATTTTGGAAGGCTCTGCATCTCTTAGGCTCTGAAACACCCCCGCACACATACCGGTCATTTTGGCTCAATGACCTTTGCCCCTTCGGCCTTTCTGGCTAATTTAGACCAGATGTATTCTCCAGTTGCCTGTAAAAGGGGGCTGGGGGACCCTTCTGGTCAAATGCTGTGTTAACTCATTAGAGTGAATCCTGATGTGTCACCCTTCACTCCTTTGGGTCCCGACAGGATAGCCTTGTCTGATAAAGCCATGCATTCTAAAAACCTCCTTTGATTTCCCCTCACCCACGTGTTGTTCTACCTTGCCTCCATGCTGGGCCTGTGAGCTAGGGCCCTGGGACATCCCTATGATGGGAATACATGAGGACAAAATAAGACCAAGTTTTTGTGCAGTACATCAAATGAACATTACCGTTAAAATGAAAGGATGTAGTTAATGCATACCCTATAAGGAACCTTTCAAATATTTATTGGAAGTATACATGACTTCAAAGCAATGTTGCATTTTTTATTCAACCAGAATACAGTTTATGCACATAGGTTAATATGCATTAAAACATACAAACACTTGCACACCCCTTTATTTAGGGTATATTATTTATATATATATATATATATATATATATATATATATATATATATATATATATATATATAGTGTAAAGGGTTGTTTAAGAAAACAAAATGTGAAAGGGCCATATAATCCAACTGGATGGTGAACAAAGTACTCATATAATGGAAAGTGTCTGGGATTTAAACTAAAGAGGGGTTAATGAATACATTTGTAAATGATCATGGGGTGTTAATTAAGGTAAAGTAAAAATAAAAAGTTTGGTTTAAAATAATAATTATTATTGTACATATACAATACATTTGGGGCATTAGGACCCTGCAGAGATTATTAGGTAACGGCTGATAACATTTTCAGAGTTGATAATAAATTTCATGTTACAGGGTAAAAGATATTCTCACTCATTTGTTAACGTTTATGCAATCTGTTTTATAACTTGTTTCATTTTAGAGGTTTATATGTTTATTTACCCAATAACCACATCTTCAGTTTAATTTATTTAATGTACCCCCAACTATTATACATATATTTAATATATATATATATATATATAGAGAGAGAGAGAGAGAGAGAGAGAGAGAGAGAGAGAGAGAGAGAGAGATCGATGAAATATAGACAATATAACTTATAAATAGGTCATTACCTCATGATGTACAAACATTAATTTAACCGATTTTAAAAACATGACGCTGCACTAAGCTCATATAAAAAAAAAAAATCTAAACAGTCAAAATTATTAATAATTTGCAAAACCATCAGAATAGTTTGGTCGTGTATGAGACTATTCAAATCTGTTGATGATAAAAGCACTTACAATATTTTTCTCTTTTATTTTTATTTGCAATAACACATTTTCCGATTTTATATGTCTTTTTAAAAAAACATTTCTTTTCTAATCTTTGCTTGAACTCTCTATTCTGTTTGAAATATCACCAGGCTTACCGATCCTAACTCAGACCAAACGGCCCTTAAAGTGTGATATCGTAAAAAAAAAAAATAATAAAAATCTCACCAAGGTTCACACATTTCAAATAATCCTCAGGGTTAACTTCCTTTGGAAATGTCACCTGCTTTTCAGACTCCCCCTCAGCCCAAACGGCACCAAGGTTCACACATATCAAATATTCTCAGCGTGGGGCTCTGGGGGCTCTGGGGGGTCTGGGGGGGTTCGCGCGCATGTTTGGGGCCAAAGGAACGCCCCCTATTAAAGTCACAGAACGAGCTTTTGAAGTCATTCCTCAGCTGAAGTTTGAAGAGAGAAGAAGCATGAGAGAGAGAATTCAGGCGGGACTTATGCGTTTGTCCGGGGAGTTTTTTCTGAAAACGGTAAGAGAGAGAGCTTTTTCAGAAATTGTACTCTGGTAGATTTTGTTTTTTTTTAAATAAATATTTAATTTAATATCTATTTTATTTTGGCAGTACACTTTTAAAACGACTAACGCTCAAGTTGTCCTGTGATTTATGTGTATGATACTTGTTTAAACGCATTTTAAATGTCGAATGAGTTGTTTTCTGCATTTTTCTTTTGCTTTTGTGATACGCTATTTTAAACTTTCTCCTGTTTCAACTATTGGTTTTTGTATGTGAAAATATCTTTTGCTTTTAACGTAGCCTGGTAAAAATATGTATACACCCAGCATAAGTTAACATAAGCATATAAAAATATAAAAATCCCTACGCCTCAAACCTTAGAACAACCTCATGCGTCTTATTAAACAATGATTTTTGAAAATATGGACAAATGCAATAAGTATATATATATATATATATATATATATATATATATATATATATATATATATATATATATATATATATATATATATATATATATATATATATATTGTGAGGGAGAGTGCTCTATTTTGTAAGACTCTGACTGAATGTGCTGTTCTAAAGACTGAGTCGGAAACAGAAATGGCGAACCAATAGGTGAGATTTTATTTACAAAGAAAACAAAAGTTGAGACAAAACTAAATATAAACACCAAAATAAAAACTAACCCATGTCTGGGCACTAACTCACTTTTTCGAGCCCTGACTATTGATTATGGAGTGGCTAATCCACACCATAATAAAAAAAGAACTGTACACCAACATAAGGCAATTAAATCCCATAAAGATTTACTTTAAGTCCACTGGTACATGCACCTTTTCTTTTCAGTCTTTTAATTGTCCACACTTGGTGCACTTACTCCAGTAAAAGAAACACAGCCTCGCTTTCTTGCTCCCGGGTAACCACGTTGGCTTGCCAGCAACTCCACCAAGTAAGTATAGAAATATGTATTCAGGTCGTAGTGCTTGTACTCAGATTGTTGAGGCGTTGCAGGCACGTTTATATCCAGTTTCAGAGCAGTGTCTTCAGTATTACTGCTCTGTCCTTTGCATTGGATTGTGTGCACCAACCGCGTATCTTTTAAACAGCGCACCTTGCTGTATTTACGTATTCCGCCGTTCTTTTCTTTCGTTTCCAACCCGTACCGTCTTTGCAGGTTATAGATTAATCCAGTCCACTCTCCCACTCGTCTCGTTTTCAGATCTCACGTTTTTATAAATCCAACACTCATTCCCTGTATAATCTTTGCAGGGTTTTCAATGAGTTTTGACTGTATGATTCCCTGTATAGTCTTTGCAGGGTTTTCAATGAGTTTTAACTGTATGATTCCCTGTATAGTCTTTGCAGGGTTTTCAATGAGTTTTAACTGTATGATTCCCTGTATAGTCTTTGCAGGGTTTTCAATAAGTTTTAACTGTGTGATTCCCTGTATAGTCTTTGCAGGGTTTTCAATGAGTTTTAACTGTGTGATTCCCTGTATAGTCTTTGCAGGGTTTTCAATGAGTTTTAATGAGTTTTCAATGAGTTTTCACTTACAAGGTGGCAGGGATTAAAACTGTTTAATCAAATCTAATGTGGGGGTTTACATGGGAATGGAAGTTTACACACTTTATATTCATGTTTATTGCATCTCTTGCCTGGTTAGTTCTGTGGGTGCTTACAAGCACCAATAAATATACATGCAAATCTTTCACAGCACTAAAAATAAACTTCATTATCAAATCTGTCAATCTTTTCAACAGTGCCCTTTGTCTTGTGTGAAAGAAATGCTGTCATTTTCTAAACAGTATTCCTGAGGATCTTGTGCTTGAGTGGTTACATGTGTGGGTGCTTTTTATACATGCTTGAATATTTCTCTGTTTAGAACTGTCTTTGTGTCTGTGATTTTGGTTCCATCTCTCCTTCCTCCTTGTTATAGAAAATCTCCTTCATCTCACTCAGTGCAGCTCATTTGTGAACATGGTAATGAATGGAGTCTGGAGTTGGTGAGGTAAGTTCATAGAATTAAACAAAAGGATTGTAACAGATTGTATTTTATGGTGTTTTTTTAGGACATTTATTCAGAAGACAAAACTGGATTATCCTTCTGAAAGAGAAGATTCAACGATGGAGCCTGTCCATATTAAAGAGGAGAGTCCTGTACTAGAATCAGTCCATATTAAAGAGGAGAGTCCTGAACTAGAATCAGTCCATATTAAACAGGAGAGTCCTGAACTAGAATCAGTCCATATTAAACAGGAGAGTCCTGAACTAGAATCAGTCCATATTAAACAGGAGAGTCCTGAACTAGAATCAGTCCATATTAAACAGGAGAGTCCTGAACTAGAATCAGTCCATATTAAACTGGAGAGTCCTGTACTAGAATCAGTCCATATTAAAGAGGAGAGTCCTGTACTAGAATCAGTCCATATTAAAGAGGAGAGTCCTGCACTAGAATCAGTCCATATTAAAGAGGAGAGTCCTGCACTAGAATCAGTCCATATTGAAGAGGAGAGTCCTGTACTAGAATCAGTCCATATTAAACAGGAGAGTCCTGAACTAGAATCAGTCCATATTAAAGAGGAGCTTCCTGAACTAGACCCTGTCCATGTAAAAGAGGAGCTTCCTGAACTAGACCCTGTCCATGTAAAAGAGGAGGGTCACCATTTTAAAACAAGCAGCTTGCAGGGCTCTCTGTCCTGTACAGAATGTGGAAAGAGTTTCAGTCAGTTACAAAACCTGAAACGTCACCAGCTAATCCACACTAGAGAGAAACGGCATGTCTGTGCTGACTGTGGGAGGAGTTTCAGTCAGTTACAAAACCTGAAACGTCACCAGCGAATCCACACTGGAGAGAAACCATATGTCTGTGCTGACTGTGGGAAGAGTTTCAGTCAGTTACAAAACCTGAAACTTCACCAGCGAATCCACACAGGAGAGAAACCACATGTCTGTGCTGTCTGTGGGAAGAGTTTCAGACTGTCAGGCGACTTGAACACCCACCATAGAATTCACACTGGAGAGAAACCATATCCGTGTAGTAGATGTGGGAAGAGTTTCAGACGGTTAGGAAAGCTTAAAACCCACCAGCTAATCCACAGTGGAGAGAAACCACATGTCTGTGCTGACTGTGGAAAGAGTTTCAGTCAGTTAAAACACCTGAAACTTCACCAGCAAATGCGCACTGGAGAAAAACCGTATGCCTGTGCTGACTGTGGGAAGAGTTTCAGTGAGTCAGGCACATTGAGAAAACACCAGCAAACCCACTCAGGAGAGAAACCGTATGTGTGTGCTGACTGTGGGAAGAGTTTCAATCAGTCAGGCTATTTGACAAAACATCGTCGAATTCACAGTAGAGAGAAACCATATGACTGTTCTGACTGTGGGAAGATTTTCAGAGATTTAAAAAGCCTGAAACTTCACCAGCGAATCGATACTGGAGAGAAACCTCATGTCTG
>CM072681.1:7997532-8022532 GCA_036884735.1 Huso huso | reverse complement strand
GCTTCTCAGACACTGTTGGTATTGCCTCACCATTAATGAAGAATGTTTTATCTACTACTTTGCCTTTAATTATAGAGATGCTCCTTGATTTAGTGGGCTTGAATTGCATTCGTGCCCATTCAATGTTATTAGTTAATTTGCCCAATAATCGATTAGTGCAGGCTACTGTTGTAGTCATGGTTGTCATGTCATCCATGTATGCTCGAATTGGTGGTAGTCGCATTCCAGAAGCCAAGCTCTCCTCCTACTACCCATTTTGATGCCTAATGATTACTTCCATTGCCATGGTAAAAGCCAGTGGAGAAATGGTGCATCCTGCCATTATTCCAACCTCTAGGCATTGCCATGTAGTGCTGAATTCTGAAGTTGAAAAACTGAATTGCAAATCTCCAAAATAGGCTTTCACTAAATTTGTTATTGTCATCGGTACACTGAAAAAATCAAATGCTGCCCAAAGTAGTTCATGTGGCACTGAACCATATGCATTAGCCAAATCTAGGAATGTCACATGGAGCTCCTTCCTCTCCTTTTTAGCTGATTGAATTTGTTGCCAGATCACATTGATGTGTTCTAAGCAACCTGGGAAACCTGGAATGCCCGCTTTTTGTATTGAAGTGTCAATGAAGCAGTATATATATATATCCTTACGCCAGTAAAAGCACCAAAATAATAGTCCTGGTTATAACTTTGTACTAAACACTAAGTAAATGTATTTAATTTAAACATTAAATCTGCAGACAGAGCCACACAGTCCTGTTCAGTTTAACGCTACAATATAATCCCTTCTTGGTGTCTGTGTTAATTTACTACATTCTTCCAGAGTTTAGAATACAATAAAGCCAGTAATCTAAGCAATGATGTGCCTGCCTGGAACTAGAATGGGGAATGTAAACTAACTGGAGAGTCATCAGTCTAGTTTCTGCTGAACTAGCTCTGCACAGAAAGCTGAACTCTGGGAGAATGTCTGATTAAATATCCTTAAACCAACAGAGCAATAAAGAGACCTAAAAACACCTCCATAACTTTGAAGTATACGCTAAGTAAAGCAGAGTAAATGTATTTAACTGAAACATGCAAAAATAAATGTAAAAGTGTTTTTAATAGGTATTGAATTGTACATTGGCATTGACAAGTTCTACCAGGTGGCGGTGTTGACTCCACACTAAAATAACTGTTTTGCCCCAGCTGTTGTTTTAGCAGAGCGGCGGGACCGGAGGAATGAAAAACAATTCGATGCCGTTTCAGATTTCATTGCTTTCTCAAGGTCTGTGTTGCAGAGGGGTGGATAATGCGCAAAAAGTGTCTCTTTTTTTGTAGCGTTTACAAACTTTTTTTCTGGATTATACGGTAAACTGACATGGAGCTGATCCCTTATTGGTTTAACGGAGTCCCAGCGCGTCCAATCACCGGAGGATTCCTCGGTTCAGAATGACCCCGCAGCCAGTGGCAGGCGAGAGAGGGGGCGGGTTTGTTTTCGCTTCGGTCCCTCACAATGTTTTTCCCTGAAGGAGAGAGAGGAGGCGGCGCGGCTGAATTAACGAGTAAGATTTTAAACACAAATTCATTATATTCCATTTATTAACAGAGATTTACCTGTGATTAGTTGTATTGAAAACAATTTATTTCCCTGGTCAAAAATAATAATTGTATCACACACAGGCCCGTTGAGAGAGCAGGGAGGCCGGGGCCCGCTGCCCCTGGCAACAGACAAACAAACAAACAAACAAACAATTCAGGTCAATTAATACAGAACATTTCAACATTGCTAAAACAAGTACCAGCTGCAGCCCTCAGCCTTGTGCGGGGCAGGTCGTGTTTGCCGCCCCGCCGCTACATAAACAAAGCCAATCCGATGAGTTTTTGTTTCCAGGGTGAGATTGCGCTCCACTCCGCTCCAGACTCTCCAGTCCTGCGCACTGAACCGACGCGCTGCTGCGCTAGTCTGATGGACGCGCTGGCAAAAACACTCTCTGCATTTATTTGTGATCTACAGTGAGAGACGCTGCCTGCGTGTGTGTGACTCGCAGGGGCAGCACACGCCTCAGTCCTGCTCTCTGATCTCCACTGGGTTTTATTTTGAAGTGTGGATTTTTTGAGTAAGTTGCTCTGTCAGTTTTCATGTTGTTTCTCAGCTCTGTACTGTAGTGAAGCTTGGACCCTGGAAAGGAGGAGGAGCGCTGTGTGTTGTTGGGACTTGTTTGGGTTGAATAGAAGCAAGTCCTGTTTTTGCGGGAATGTTTAGTTTGTTTGTATTTTGTGAAAAGCTGCCTGCACATTTATTTCATGTGTGTGTTGTTGACCTCACCTGGGCAAAGGAACTGGCAAAAAACATACAGATTAATTAATTTAACGGTTTAAATGTAGTTTGTGTGCATGTGTAAAAGTTGACTTGTTTGCAACACTGCATGTCTTGGACAAGGGCTGGTTATGCAGAACACATTCATGAATAGGGCTCCATGCGTCTGCAACCCCTGCACTCCCACACCACCATGCAACCCCTGCACGCCCACACCACCGTGCAACCCCTGCACGCACACACCACCGTGCAACCCCTGCACGCCCACACCACCGTGCAACCCCTGCACGCCCACACCACCGCAACCCTGCACGCCCACACCCACCGCAACCCTGCACGCCCACACCACCGTGCAACCCCTGCACGCCCACACCACCGTGCAACCCCTGCACGCCCACACCACCATGCAACCCCTGCACACACACACCACCATGCAACCCCTGCACAAACAACCATCAGAACTGTCTTCGTTTCTGTGATTTTTGGTCCGTCTCTCCGTCCTCCTTGTTATAGAAAATCTCCTTCATCTCACTCAGTGCAGCACGTTTGTGAACATGGTAATAAATGGAGTCTGGAATTGCTAACGCAAGCTCATAGAATCTAAGAAAGAGATTGTAACAGATTGTATTTTTTCTTTTTAGGAAATTTGTTCAGAAGACAAAGCTGGATTGTGATAGAAAAGATTAAGTGATGGAGCCTTTCAATGTTAAAGAGGAGAGTCCTGAACTAGAATCAGTCCATATTGAAGAGGAGTGTCCTGAACTAGAATCAGTCCATATTAAAGAGGAGCTTCCTGAACTAGACCCTGTCCATGTTAAAGAGGAGGGTAACCATTTTAAAACAAGCAGCTTGCAGGGCTCTCTGTCCTGTACAGAATGTGGAAAGAGTTTCAGTCAGTTACAAAACCTGAAACTTCACCAGCGAATCCACACTGGAGAGAAACGGCATGTCTGTGCTGACTGTGGGAAGAGTTTCAGACAGTCAAGCCACTTAAACATGCATCAGCGAATTCACACAGGAGAGAAACCGCATGTCTGTGCTGACTGTGGGAAGAGCTTCAGCCTGTCAGGCAATTTTAAAATGCACCGGAGAATTCACACTGGAGAGAAACCAAATGTCTGTGCTGACTGTGGGATGAGTTTCAGGAGATTAGCATCTCTGAAAGAACACCAGCGAATTCACACAGGAGAGAACCCATATGTCTGTTGTGACTGTGGGAAGAGTTTCAGCCAGTTAAGCAACTTGAAATTGCATTTGCGAATTCACACAGGAGAGAAACCACATGTCTGTGCTGACTGTGGAAAGAGTTTCAGCCTGTCAGGCAATTTGAAAATGCACCGGCGAACTCACACTGGAGAGAAACCAAATGTGTGTGCTGACTGTGGGAAGAGTTTCAGGACATTAGGAAATCTTAAAGACCACCAGCGAATCCACACTGGAGAGAAGCCATATGCCTGTGCTGACTGTGGGAAGAGTTTTAGTCAGTCAAGAACTTTGAAAAACCACCAGTTAATTCACACAGGAGAGAAACCACATCACTGTCATGACTGTGGGAAGAGTTTCAGATGGAAATTCAAACTGAAACTTCACCAGCGAATTCACACTGGAGAAAATCCACAAATCTGTGCTGACTGGTGCGGCATGAAATGATTATTAATGCAATCGATTAATCTGTCAGCTGGTGCTTCGATTAATCGATTATTTGGGGGTAACCAGATGGAGGAGGAAGAGATTTTGATCCTAGTGTAAAATATATGTTTAGTCAGAATGTGAGTGTGTGTTCATTCACCCGCACTGAGAAATCCCAGTCGTTTGAACCCTTAAGGTCCGACATTACAATTTCACCTTTCCAGTCTGATGTCGGACCCTGTAAAACGTTGTCAAAAAGACGTCAAGCACAGGTCTCTAGTCGTTTTTTCTACGGAAAAAGCCGAGAAAATCTTTCAATGGCCGAGTGGGAGCGATAGGAGCCGAATGAAGCTGAAAAAAGGAAGTATCTCATAGCCCCATCCACTACAGAGATAACACGGACATAACAAAGGAGACAGCTGCTTCTGCATCCAGCGCTCAAAGAACATCATAGAGCTGAGCTTTGAGATGTTATAGTAATAAAATAATGACTCTGATCGCGTTATTGAGGAGTTTGGTGATAAAACGGGTGATCAGGAGAGGATTTATCAGTATGCACGTCTATAAAGAGGTGTGTGAAAAATACAGCACATTTTTTTACTCTGAAAAAAATATTTTAAGCAGCGCTTGTGAAAATAACCTGGACCCAACCCGCCTGACGAGCGCTGAATAAACGGACCGCTAAGGGTTAAACAGCAGCTTAATATAAAAACTGTGAGCTCCCTGGTGAGTGTCTACAGCTGATACAGAGCCTTCAATCCTACGCCCTCTAGTCCCGCGGGCGGAACACGGTACTGCACGTAAACATTATATTTCATAACTCATTTGTAATATTATTACAAAAGCAAAACAGAAAAAAAGCTGACTCAATATCAAAATTGTTGTTTTCCTACCGTCAAACAGCGAAGGAATTTTTCAAATCCGTCATTTCACCGCTGAGATATCCCCTTGGCAATGTGTCTAGTACCCCCATGCTTCCAATACAACTGCGATCGACTAGCTTGCGTTTTGCTGCGCTGGTCTTACAACCTTGATGACGGTGAAGTCTCCCTGATCACGTTGTAGGGGAGGTCACAAGCTTTCCATTCATGCCTTTACTGTGTTTGTAACCCAATCCATCACAGAGTAATCGATGTGCAAACAAACACGCCCACCTCTTGAATGAGATAAGGGGGAAAAAAGAGGCTTATACTAGCTAATGCATGTGGCAATGGATAGCATGTGAGGTGCCAGAAGATAACATCCCTTTTAGAACTTACTGTATCACTGGACATAACACAATGTTTATTTTTGGAGAGGTTTGGGGACCCTTGGGCTTAGCTTTGTAAAAACTCCTGTAGAATTTGATCCCTTTGTTCAAACAGTTCCAAATTTTTACCCAGTATAGTAGACATGTTGGTGAAGCACTGGAAAAAATCTGGCTCTTTTCTTATGCTACAAGTTAAAAAAATGACTATAGAATATAAAAAAATGAAAAGCGTTTGTTGTTTTTTTATGCATTTTTTCTGGATATCTCCTTCCAGTGTGGTACTGAGTAAGACTTTTATCACACCTGATGTTTTAGTCTTGATGCCCAAGGGGTTACCTTGAATTCAAGCCCTGAACCATGCCTGTGCTGTCTATACTTTGGAAGATATTGTGATTTATTTAAGGGCACATCCCCCCAGGCGGAAATTGCCTGTGAGGGGCTGGGGTTTTAACAGGTTAAAACAATCCCTTTTTTAAGTATACACAGATTGATTGATTGATTGATTTTCCAGCATATGTAGCATCTCCTAACTCCTTTGTTGACCTCTGTTCACTTGAGGTTTAACTATTCAGCTAATTAACAACTATCAACGATTGAATAAAACACCTGTGTTCTCAGTGGTTTGTTAATTGTATCTTATTATATAATTAACACAGGTAATTATCTTTCTAATGTGGTGATGACCTCTAGTGGTTCACTACCGTAATTGCACCCCATTACAGTCCCCAGACATCAACACCGGCATAAATCATGGGAAAACGATCCTTCTAATACAGACTGATCTACAGACGGGCTCAAATGTGTTGGTACCCTTATAGCTCATTGAAATAATGCTTCATTCTTCCTGAAAAGTGATGACATTAAAAGCTATTTTATCATGTATACTTGCATGCCTTTGGTATGTCATTGAATAAAGCAAAGAAGCTGTGAAAAGAGATGAATTATTGCTTATTCTACAAAGATATTCTAAAATTGCCTGGACACATTTGTTGGTACCCCTTAGAAAAGATAATAAATAATTGGATTGCAGTGATATTTCAAACTAATTAGTTTCTTTAATTAGTATCACACATGTCTCCAATCTTGTAATCAGTCATTCAGCCTATTTAAATGGAGAAAAGTAGTCACTGTGCTGTTTGGTATCATTGTGTGCACCACACTGAACATGGACCAGAGAAAGCAAAGGAGAGAGTTGTCTGAGGAGATCAGAAAGAAAATAATAGACAAGCATGGGAAAGGTAAAGGCTACAAGACCATCTCCAAGCAGCTTGATGTTCCTGTGACAACAGTTGCAAATATTATTAAGTTTAAGGTCCATGGAACTGTAGCCAACCTCCCTGGGTGCGGCCAAAGAGGAAAATCGACCCCAGATTGAACAGAAGGATAGTGCGAATGGTAAAAAAAGAACCAAGGATAACTGCCAAAGAGATACAAGCTGAACTCCAAGGTGAAGGTACGTCCAGTTTCTGATCGCACCATCCGTCGCTTTTTTGAGCGAAAGTGGGCTCCATGGAAGAAGACCAGGAGGACTCCACTTTTGAAAGAAAAAACATAAAAAGCCAGACTGGAATTTGCTAAAATGCATATTGACAAGCCACAAACCTTCTGGGAGAATGTCCGTTCGACAGATGAGTCAAAACTAGAGCTTTTTGGCAAGTCACATCAGCGCTATGTTCACATACGAAAAAATGAAGCTTTCAAAGAAAAGAACACCATACCTACAGTGAAACATGGAGGAGGTCGGGTCATGTTTTGGGGCTGCTTTGCTGCCCCCTGGCACAGGGTGCCTTGAATCTGTGCAGGGCACAATGAAATCTCAAGACTATCAAGGCATTCTGGAGCGAAACGTACTGCCCAGTGTCAGAAAAAAAGCTGTCTCTCAGTCGCAGGTCATGGGTCCTCCAACAGGATAATGACCCAAAACACACAGCTAAAAGCACCCAAGAATGGATAAGAACAAAACATTGGACTATTCTGAAGTGGCCTTCTATGAGTCCTGATCTGAATCCTATCAAACATCTATGGAAAGAGCTGAAACTTGCAGTCTGGAGAAGGCACCCATCAAACCTGAGACAGCTGGAGCAGTTTGCTCAGGAAGAGTGGGCCAAACTACCTGTTAACAGGTGCAGAAGTCTCATTGAGAGCTACAGAAAACGTTTGATTGCAGTGATTGCCTCTAAAGGTTGTGCAACAAAATATTAGGTTAGCGGTCCCATCATTTTTGTCCATGCCATTTTCATTTGTTTTATTATTTACAATATTATGTTGAATAAAAAATCAAAAGCAAAGTCTGATTTCTATTAAATATGGAATAAACAATGGTGGATGCCAATTACTTTTGTCAGTTTCAAGTTATTTCAGAGAAAATTGTGCATTCTTTGTTTTTTGTGGAGGGGTACCAACAAATTTGAGCACGTCTGTACTACCCATGTATACTCTCCCACACTATGTGATGTTATATAGAACACTGTGACAAAGCATATCTATTTACAGTGAATGTTGTCCATTTTAAAAATAATAATCTCGTTGCTCATTTTCCATACAAAGAAAAAAATCATGTATTTAATGATTTGAGAGTGGGACTTAAACTCATGACTAACACCGTTGTAAGTGAGGACTCAACTCATTATGCTTCACAGCAGTGTTTGAATGACTTGCAGATTATCAATGCAGATATATCTAAGGGTTTAGAACCTAGGGAGGGGGGGGGAGGATGCTGTGGGCTGTTTCAATGGCCTGTTTATAGCTTGTTCCTGTCTTGACTGAAATATGTGGTGTTACCTTTACAGGCAAAACGATAAAGAGCCTCTACACTTCAGCACTGCCTCTGTCTCTCTAAGGAGCCTCTATACTCCAGCACTGCCTCTGTCTCTCTAAGGAGCCTCTATACTCCAGCGCTGTCTGTGTCTCTCTAAGGAGCCTCTATAATCCAGCACTGCCTCTGTCTCTCTAAGGGCCTCCTGCTCCAGCACTGCCTCTTTCTCTCTAAGGAGCCTCTATACTCCAGCACTGTCTCTGTCTCTCTAAAGCCTCTATACTCCAGCACTGCCTCTGTCTCTCTAAGGAGCCTCTATACTCCAGCACTGCCTCTGTCTCTCTAAGGCCTCTATACTCCAGTACTGCCTCTGTCTCTCTGAAGCCTCTATACTCAGCACTGCCTCTGTCTCTCTAAGGAGCCTCTATGCTCCAGCACTGCCTCTGTCTCTAAGGAGCCTCTATACTCCAGCGCTGCCTCTGTCTCTCTAAAGGGCCTCTATACTCCAGCACTGCCTCTGTCTCTCTAAGGACCTCTATACTGCAGCACTGCCTCTGTCTCTCTAAGGAGCCTCTATACTCCAGCGCTGCCTCTGTCTCTCTAAGGCCTCCTATGCTCAGCGCTGCCTCTGTCTCTCTAAGCCTCTATGCTCCAAGCGCTGCCTCTGTCTCTCTAAAGAACCTCTATGCTCAAGCGCTGCCTCTGTCTCTAAAGACCTCTATACTCCAGCACTGCCTCTGTCTTTCTAAGGAGCCTCTATACTCCAAGCTGCCTCTGTCTCTCTAAAGGCCTCTATGCTCCAGCACTGCCTCTGTCTCTCTAAGGGCCTCTATACTCCTTTGCCTCTGTCTCTCTAAAGACGCCTCTATACTCCAGCACTGCCTCTGTCTCTCTAAGGGCCTCTATACTCCTTTTGCCTCTGTCTCTCTAAGGGCCTCTATGCTCAGCACTGCCTCTGTCTCTAAGGAGCCTCTATACTCCAGCGCCCGCCTCTGTCTCTCTAAAGACCTCTATACTCCAGCACTGCCTCTGTCTCTCTAAGACCTCTATACTCCAGCACTGCCTCTGTCTCTCTAAGGAGCCTCTATACTCCAGCGCCTCCTGTCTCTCTAAAAGCCTCTATACTCCAGCGCTGCCTCTGTCTCTCTAAGGAGCCTCTATACTCCAGCACTGCCTCTGTCTCTCTAAGAGCCTCTATACTCCAGCACTGCCTCTGTCTCTCTAAAGAGCAGGGGCTCTGAGGAATCCCTCAATGGAAGATGCTGGTTCTGATTGATTTGAATATCTTGGTCAGACAGCTTCACAATCACTCACCTGTCTTCATGTCATCTTTTCGTAGCTCTGTTCTCCAGGGTGACTCTGACAGCATCTCCAGGAGCCACAGTGAAGGAGGGAGAGGCTCTTAACCTGACCTGTGAGGCAGCAGTGAACAAACCCCGCCCTGAACTCCACTAGACCATTGTGAGACGGGAGCCTGTGACTAACAGCACTGACTCTGCACTGTACAGCATAGCCAGCACTGAGAAGAGCCACACTGGGAGCTACATGTGCTGTGGAGTCACAGGGGAGTGAAGAAGAGCAGCCAGGAGCTACACATTGAACTGCAAAGTAAGATTACAAACCCGTCCCTAAATGACTGTCCTTGATGATTGAAAGTGATCTCACAGTAAAATAGGTCACATTGTGATCCCATTATATTCCCATTCCCTGAAGAAACAGAATAAACAGACCACAGAATTACCAGCAATTACAACACAATGGATTGAATTATTATTACAATCCACTTCCGAAATGCAATCACTAAATTTATATTTCTTTGTAAATGTGAACCCATTATATTCCTGTGTGAAGAGATAAAGCCTAAACAGACTGCAGAATTACCAGCAATTACAACACAATGGATTGAGAACAAATCCTGCACAGTACAGACACTGTTTTTATACTTTGCAAATTCAGTGGTGTATATTTCCAACTAATGTTTTAGCTACATGCATGGCTTTGATTACATTTTAAACAATCATTCTATTCTGCTTTTTGACAAACAATCAAATGAATACACATTAATTCTCTGACTGTGTATCTTAGAAAATGATGGTTCAAATAAAATGCAGTTACAGCAGACAGCCATTCGAGTGACAGAGTGGCTGAAAGGCTGTTCCTATAAAGCGGTGAGCAGGGTAATGTTCTTGAATCCCTATCAGCTCAGTCAAGGTGTATGGAAGTCACTCGCACCTCATACTGTACCTTCCTTCCCCCAGCGTCCCTGGCACAGCGCTGTTGCTATTAACTACAGAGTGAGCTTCACTCTGATTCATTTCATTGTGTTCACTCTGCTGCTCCTTCAATACTGCAGGATCCAAGGTGAGACTCCCAGTCAGTGCACATTTCACCTGGCCTGTCACAGCACATGCAGGCTTCTTCTTAAACAGCACAGCCCAGTCTTAGAGAGTTCATTAAGAATCATTATTTCATCATTAAACATGCACAGCTCATTTACAAAATAAACATTTTGCAAGTTTGTATTATTTTGTTAACACAATTATAAGAAAGAAACTGAACAATCTGTATATATTTTCCAGGTTCCCGTGTCTCGCTGGTGGTAAGTCAAGGTAAGTCAGTATTAGCCAGTATGTGTACAGACAGGGGGCAGCACTTCATATCTCTACCTGTCATCATCCTTTACAGCACTGAAAATGGAGATGGAAACTTTCTGATTAGCTCTTTAAGAATCCCTCTTGCAAACTCTAACAGTACCCTTCACTTAGACCTGTGTCCTAAGATGCTATACTGGGTTAATTTGGCTTTTTGTTTCCAGATGATAAAGATCTAAAGCTTTTGACATATTGGATTTATAATCTTTATCCTTTGATTCTTCAATCTAGAGTATTAATAATAACCCTTTGTCAGTAATGTCACAAAGCTGCTGCCTCCACAGAGTGTCTTTACAGTTGATACACAGCTGCTCCTTACCCTGAAATGCACTCTGTGATTTCAATGGGACTTGATTCCTCTGAAGCCTAGAAGTGTCTTCATCCTTTAAAGCTTCTGTTATTGCTGCAGTTAAACTCTGAGCCCTCCTTGTGTGTCTCTGACATCTGTCTCAGGAAAACCTCGGATCAGGATCAGGAGCAGTCAGCAGAGGGGATTGAGCTCTCCAGCCGTGTGCAGCACACTGGAATGGAACTGGAATAGTGCTGCATTACCAGAGACTGGAGTGGAACTGGAATAGTGCTGCATTACCAGAGACTGGAGTGGAACTGGAATAGTGCTGCATTACCAGAGACTGGAGTGGAACTGGAATAGTGCTGCATTACCAGAGACTGGAGTGGACCTGGAATAGTGCTGCATTACCATAGACTGGGGTGGAACTGGAATAGTGCTACCTCCAGACCCTGGAATAGTGCACCCAGCTACATCCAGACCCTCATCTCTCCCTACACCCCCACTCGACCTCTCCGCTCCGCCTGCACTAGAAGACTAGCTCTACCTCCGCTACGCTCCCCTGCCTCCAGAGCCGCTCCTTCTCCACCCTTGCTCGCAGTGGTGGAATGACCTTCCTACAGATGTCAGGACTGCCCAGTCCCTGACCACATTCCGGCGCCTCCTTAAGACTCACCTCTTCAAACAGCACCTGTAGAACTCCTCTGTTTGTATCCTGGGACACTATCACCCTTCATGTAAATGTGCTTTATTT
The DNA here is from genome assembly GCA_036884735.1 of Huso huso. Taxonomy (NCBI): domain Eukaryota; kingdom Metazoa; phylum Chordata; class Actinopteri; order Acipenseriformes; family Acipenseridae; genus Huso; species Huso huso. The sequence goes on along the minus strand of CM072681.1, from coordinate 8,010,909 downwards.
TGCTCTTATCTGCCCCCTATTTTACTGCATTTAATCCTGTATTTCAGAATACTGTAATCTGCCAAGTGTTTAACCTGTAGTACTTTGTATTTAATCACATCCTGATGTAACTATCACTATTTAATCATATCCTGATGTAACTATCACTATCTGCTGTATTATTGAATTTTGGTTTGTCACACTTGTACTTTGCTTGAACAAAAGTTATTGTATTTCTTGCTCTTATTGTATTACTTGTATTGTAACACTTGAAATGTATTTGCTTACGATTGTAAGTCACCCTGGATAAGGGCATCTGCCAAGAAATAAATAATAATAATAATAATAATAATAGTGCTGCATTACCAGAGACTGGAGTGGAACTGGAATAGTGCTGCATTACCATAGACTGGAGTGGAACTGGAATAGTGCTGCATTACCAGAGACTGGAGTGGAACTGGAATAGTGCTGCATTACCAGAGACTGGAGTGGAACTGGAATAGTGCTGCATTACTAGAGACTGGAGTGGAACTGGAATAGTGCTGCATTACCAGAGACTGGAGTGGAACTGGAATAGTGCTGCATTACCAGAGACTGGAGTGGAACTGAATAGTGCTGCATTACCATAGACTGGAGTGGAACTGGAATAGTGCTGCATTACTATAGACTGGAGTGGAACTGGAATAGTGCTGCATTACCAGAGACTGGAGTGGAACTGGAATATTTGAGCTTGTGTTTAGCACACACTAGCAGCTGAGCTGATAATCGTATTGATGTTATTTTCTGAAAACAATAAAGCGTTAATACTGCCTTACAAAAAATGACTCAAAGTGTTCTGAAGTATAGGGAACGGCGGGTGATGTCATAGGTTGTCATGGCAGCGATCATCAGGAGTGGTCATCCGGGACAAACGCTTGGATTAAGAATAAAAAAAATATGGAAGACCAAATTCTAAAGTGCATAGAAATGAAACTGCTGAGGATGAGAATTCATTGCAGAATGAAATGATGGGGTCTCTGAGGTTTCAGTTAAAATCCCACATACACACATATACAATATATACAGATTCATGACAACACAGGGAGAATATATCTCATACATAATAAAGACAATTCATCTATATAATATTAGAAAGAAAGAAAATAACTCTCCTAACCCATCCCTCCCTCCACCCCAACCTTAAAATAACTCTCCTAACCCCTCCCTCCCTCCTCCACCCCAACCTTAAAATAACTCTCCCAACCCTCCTCCTCCTCCACCACCAACCTTAAAATAACTCCCCTAACCCTCCTCCCTCCACCCCAACCTTAAAATAACTCTCCTGGCCTCCCTCCCTCCCCTCCACCCCAACCTTAAAATAACTCTCCCTAACCCTCCCTCCCTCCCTCCACTCTCCTGTGCTCTCCCAACCCCTCCCTCCCTCCACCCCAACCTTAAAATAACTCCTAACCCCTCCCCTCCACCCCAACCTTAAAAATAACTCTCCCCCCCCCCCCTCCCTCCACCCCAACCTTAAAATAACTCTCCTAACCCTCCCTCCCTCCACCCCCAACCTTAAAATAACTCTCTAACCTCCTCCTCCTCCACCCCAACCTTAAAATAACTCCCCCAACCCTCCTCCTCCACTGAACCTTTAAAATAACTCTCCTAACCCCTCCCTCCTCCTCCTCCCTCCACCCCAACCTTAAAATAACTCCCCCTAACCCTCCCTCCACCCCAACCTTAAAATAACTCCCCAACCCCTCCCCTCCTCCACCCCAACCTTAAAATAACTCCCCCAACCCCTCCCTCCCTCCCTCCCTCCCTCCAATTTAGCAAAACCAACGAATAAAAACCCTTGGGTTTCCAGAATTAAAACAGTATCCAAAGTCAGTACTGAAAACTATAGCATATAGAGTAAGGCCCTAACAGCAATTACAAAAAAAAATAATCACAGTATCTAAAACCTGTCAATGATTAACTGTTACAATACCGTAGCTTGCTTCACTCGCTTTGTTTTGGCTGCATTGTGGATCATTTTTTTTAAATGTGGGTTGTGACAGATATTCAGATAAATTGTAACACTGAAGAGGTGGGGCTTTGTATTAGAGGCTGTGTGGTCCAGTGGTTAAAGAAAGGGCTTGTAACCAGAAGGTCCCGGTTCAAATCCCACCTCAGCCACTGACTCATTGTGTGACCCTGAGCAAGTCACTTAACCTCCTTGTGCTCCGTCTTTGGGGTGAGACGTAATTATGTGACTCTGCAGCTGATGCATAGTTCACACACCCGAGGTCTCTGTAAGTCGCCTTGGATAAAGGCGTCTGCTAAATAAACTAATACTAATAATAATAATAATTAGAAAACTGGTGACAGAGTCGGAAATTCCACACACTCTAGAGAAAAAAATACTCAAAGTATTTAATTTAAAATTTGGACAATACGTATTACCTTGTCAACATTCCAGGTCGCGGATGTACCAGCTAAATCTATAGAACACCCCCGCCCCACATTTATTTCCATTGCCACACTGTATTGTAGATTATTTTGTGCTCTGTAATGAAAGCTTCATCCATTAATCCGGGTTCATACACTTTTCAAACATCAAAATTCCATACTTTCTTCTAGACTGTCATTTGTTTTCCCAGACTTGTGTTTTAGTTTCTACTAGTTTTTTCAATAGTTATCCACATAGGCGGGCAGCCAGAGCATTATAGCTTTTGATCCAGAGCAGAAGTTGCTCCTGGTTTCTAAAAGTATTTGTCAGAATCTGGGGTGCATATCTAGCAAGAGACAATGCAGGTATGCAAAAGAGAAGTAGCTACAATCTAAGAAATGCCCAATATTTGAGAACTACGTTGCATTATTTACAAAATAATACAAAAAGTTGTATACTGCAAGTATACTTATGTCAAAATAGGATAGTATTATGTGACCAATAGGATACTAAAACCAGACAATTTTGGCACAAGTATACATGCAGTATATTACTTTTTTGTAAGGGATGAGATTGGATTCTGAGCCAGACTTCTTTATGCCATCTGTTAAATGTTGAACACTCTGGAAGGTGAAAAATAACAAAAATGAAATAACAAATGTGCAAGTGTGGTATATTAAACATACAAGTCAAACACTGAATACAGCACACCCTCGCTATAACAACCCTGTTTGGATCCAGAGCCTTTTGTTCGCTACAGTAAAAGGACAACCCAAAACAAACAATATAAACTGCCAAATAAAAGCGCATCAACAAAGTTTCAGTTTTGTATCAATTGCAAAAGTTAATTTAAATCTTGTTCATTATTAAAAAATAAATAAATAAATAAATTAAAAAAACATGTTGCTTTGCCGTGCGGTTGCATAGAGCTGTCTGAGCCAACATCAGCAGCAGTTTGATTTTAAAAATCAGTATTTAATCGTATAATGAAGGCCATATAGCGAGGATGTAAATAGTACACCCAGCTAACGGTTTGGACCGAGACAGTTGCTGCACTCGGTACTGTAAGTTACAAGCAAGCACCATACATTTAAAATAAAATTACTTGTATGTTTTATTAATCACATTAAAGAAATGAAAAAGCAATGTTAACATGCTACATTTGTACAAACCAAGGGCTGCAGAAAGAGTTTATTTTTTTAAATCCGAGTCGGTGATAATAAGGGCCTGTTCACACGGGCTTTTTTTTTCATACTCAGTGCGGTTCGGTTCGTTTGGAGAGCAGTGTGAACATCAAAGTTGGATTGGCAAGCAACCAAACCGAACTGAACTGAACTGAGACCACTAGAAGATCGTCTCAGACCGTTTGGCAAAAAGAACTGAGTTCAGTTAAGCAAAAAACGTGAATGTGAACACTGGGCGGTCTCGATTCTTTTGCAAACAGGAAACAAACCGGTGGATTTGGCTGTACAGTAGCGTACAGTTACTGCATACACAAACAGGTGGTAAAAATGTCCACATGAGTGATATGGACAACGGGAAACAACGGCATTGTTAGAAATTTGATCAGAAAAATTAAAAATCAGACTGACAAAACCCAATGTATTTGCTGTAATATCAACATACTGGGAATTTATTAATTACCGTGGCTCCGGTTCGGCTGGTGCGATTGCTATAACCTCTTTTTCTTTTTTTTTAAAAAAAGCTGTTTTCTTTATTTTTGTAAAATTGTTCAAGTTCATTTTGAATGATGTCAACTGCCTCAATCGCTTTCATGATTCATCACTGACATTGGAAAAAAAAAAAATCACATTTGCAGAAAATACAGCTGCATGTGGATCACTGTATATACAATGTTGTGCGAGGAGGTGCAAGCACCAACTTTATTATACAATATAGCACAGTATGCAAGTTAAACATTCCGTTTTTTGGCTCGTTGTCCAGTTTTTAACAAGCGTCTGTTTGTTAAAGTTATGCTGGTGTGTACATAAATTTGTTTACCAGTGCTGCAAAAAAAAACCCAAAAACTAAAATACAAAGTATTATATTAAAAGGACCAGATTTTTTTCTAAATTATTATATTCCTGATTTTTGGTTTAGTAAACTTAAAGAAAAGAAAACAATGCTCTACAGTAGGATGTCAGTCTCAGAGTTTGCCAGATAGTTCCCAGGTATGAATTCATTGGTTCGGCTGTTGTCTTGCATAAATGAAATAAAACACAATTTATTTATTCATCGCTGTACACTCTGTTCTAATGTTTTACGAGGAGCTATATCCCTAAAATACATTCCTTTATATCTGTTGTCATTATTACGATACCGTAGTTCTTTTTTCAATATACGGGATTTTATATAAATGAAAAAAGCAAAACATTAACAATATATACAGTAGCTGCTGTACTACTATTGTATTTGAATATTTACATAGTGTGAAGAAGCAATGCCAGAAAATGGAAACATCCGATGGTCTTTTATTAATAAAAACGAGTTCACTTGATGATTTATTATTATTATTTATTTCTTAGCAGACACTCTTATCCAGGGCTTACTTACAATTGTTACAAGATATCACATTATTTTTTATACAATTATTATATATTTTTTACACATTATATTATATTATTTTTTACATTATACGAACTCAGTATGTTTGTATACAAGGCAAGTGTGAACAGCTAGCACATTGATACACTGCTTCAAAGCAAAACGGGCGAACTGAGGATGTTTGAAATGAACCCAGTGTGAATACACCCTAACTATCGTTTCGATTTTTTTTCCTGGGTTGGGAAATAACATTAACGATTTAATAAAGGTAACAACAAGATAACAAAATGTGAATCTCGGTGAGCAGAGTACAGTAGCTTGTAATTCCAGTCTGTAACTTTGTTTAAAAAATCATAGCCTTGGCTGTCGAGACTCCATTTTTACCCTTCGTTTCACTGGAGCAGACAGTCATGACACATATACCAGTGCGCTGACTGGATAGGATTGCTTTGAGTTGTCAGGCGTTGTCAGTGGTGTTACACGGGCAATCCTCGAATTTGGTCTAAACAACATAGCTGCTACTAGTAAATTGTCTAGACAGTTACTGCTAGAGCTGCTGACCCGCTTTTAGAGATCAATTATTATTAATAAAAAAGTAATCGCAGAATCATTTAATTTTCCGTGATGCTAGTAAAATTCCAGACTTTTTCAAGACTTTCATAACGGAGATGTGGTTTTTCAAGCATTTTCAAGCCCTGAAATCAGTTTTGCATTTTTCCATACTTTTTCCAGACTTCCAGACTAGCGTTTAACCCTGATTAATAGTCATAGCTCAGCTACATTTTCATTGGGAATTTGTCACCAAGTGCAAGGGATGAGACCGCTATGACCGCTATGACTTTCTGTACCCAAGATCCGTACACATGCCTGCTGCACTGCTATTACTCGGGGCACTTTACAAAAGCAACACAAACACAAGCATGGACAATGCACACTGCAAAGCGACACGTCACGCAATATTCACTCATTCATGTCATAATACAGTCATGCAACACTATCAGTTTTCATACGTTTTTGAATCGTGATGTCTTTACAAGACACATCCTCCAGGCGGTTGCCCAGTAAGGACGCTGCAGTCTCGTCTCTGGGATGCTACATTAGGGGTCTGGATACACATTCCCGTCAATTTATTTATTTTCAAGTTAATGAAGTTTAAATGTTAAATCCTGAAACTCATTTCCACACTGAGTTTCTCCTGACTCGTCCATCAGATGAGGTGTGGAATAGTTTCTTTCTGCATATTCCCGCCCCAGGCACTGACTGCATTGACAGCCTGAGTTAAACTGACAGCAGAAAGCCTCTTGTGGCGTGTTCGTCACCAGCCACTTTGACAGAGAGCAAGAGAGGGATTTGCATTTTACAATTTAAAATGCATGCTCTTAAGAGGATACACAAAACATACATGCTGAATAAATGGACCAGAAAGAGTTAAGAGTGATACAAAATCAGTATTTAAGGTTTCTCTCCTCTGTGAATTCACTGGTGTTTTGGAAGGGCTTGTTTAAGAGACACAATTTCTCTCCTGTGAGTTCACTGGTGAAACAAGGCTGTCTGACCAACTGAAACTCTTCCCACAGTCAGAGCAGTGATACGGTTTCTCTCCTGTGTGAGTTCGCTGGTGTCCTTTAGGCTTCCTAACTGACTGTAACTCTTCCCACAGTCAGAGCAGTGATACGGTTTCTCTCTGTGTGGTTAAGCTGGTGTGAAACAAGGCTGCCTAACTGTCTGAAACTCTTCCCACAGTCAGAGCAGCGATCGGTTTCTCTCCTGTGTGAGTTCGCTGGTGTGAAACAAGGCTGCCTGACCGACTGAAATTCTTCCCACAGTCAGAGCAGCGTCGGTTTCTCTCCTGTGTGAGTTCGCTGGTGTAAAACAAAACTGTTTGACCGACTGAAACTCTTCCCACAGTCAGAGCAGTGATATGGTTTCTCTCCTGTGTGAGTTCGTTAGTGTAAAACAAGGCTGTTTGACCGACTGAAACTCTTCCCACAGTCAGAACAGTGATCGGTTTCTCTCCTGTGTGAGTTCGCTGGTGAAAAACAAGGCTATTTGACTGACTGAAATTCTTCCCACAGTCAGAGCAGTGATATGGTTTCTCTCCTGTGTGAATTGGCTGGTGTGCAACAAGGATGTTTGACTGACTTCTTCCCACAGTCAGTGCAGCAATCTAAGTTTCGCCTGTGAGTTCGCTGGGTGAAACCTTTCCCACAGTCAGGATATTCTCCACCGTCTGCCCTCGCTTTAGCTGCTGGACTGGAACCTGGAAAACATGAACAGGAAAGAAAGTAAGAGGGGCTGCTTGTAAACAAAGTTTGGTTCATAATTCAGACTCGACATAATTTGTGGTCGGAGTCGAGGGTCTCTGACCCTGTGTGACAGGTCACACAGACTCTTGCGACATCGTCTTTTTGGAAAGTCGGACAGCCTTTTCTCATCGCGTCTGTGACCTGAATCGCATGGGGTCTGCGCTGGATGTATCGCATTCATCTGCAGTGATGTATGAACCAACTCTCAGGGCATGTGCAGGGCCAGATTAACACATAGACAAACTAGATATACAGATAAAACTTGACTTCACTGACGTTCAAACCGAGGCATGCATCTCAAAATCAAATTGTCCTGAAGGGTGTTATGCAGATTTCTGTAACCCATAGAATTGTGTATCCCCTGTGCAGAGGCAGTTTCTCAAAGATCGCTGGACGTGCACGCGTGATATTTCTGTGCCCGAGCCCCACTGTGTTGTCAAGCACTGCCATGGAGTTCAACAATGGTGGAGGAGTGGATTAAAGCATATGAATTTCAGCTGTGGGGGCTTGCACTGGGTTACACCAGCTTAAAGTTAAAAACTTAGGGTAAGTAGCGGGGTTCCAAAGATATAACGTTCCACATCCCCATGTGTTGCTAGAACTGTATTTTTGTTTACGACTGTAAGTCGCCTTGGATAAGGGCGTCTGCTAAGAAATAAATAAATAAATAAATAAATAAATAAATAAATAATAATAATAATAATAATAATAATAATAATAATAATAATAATAATAATACAATACTGTTTAAATAACGTACCTGTCATTTATTTTCAATGCTAACATCATGACAACTTTTTACACATAACTTTAAAAGCATGTTTCAAAGCCCTTTTCAAAATGCCCACACTAGTGCACTGATAGCGTCAGGATTATTGCCAACATTGTCAGGTAACACAGCAATAGTGATCCATGATGTGGTATGGAACAGAAAAACAGAGCATAAGGTTTTTTTAGGGGGTGGGAATTTGAATAATAAGATATTCGAATATACCTCAACCTCTAATTACTCATAACAGTGACAGGTCCTTAGAAAGTATTAGCAACCACACATAGGGGCGCTGTGGCAAAGTGGAGTAAGTGAGTGCAGGTCAAGGCAATGCAGCAGTGCAGAAGAAACAGACAGACAGTTATATCCAGGTGCAAGGGTGTGTTGGTTTCCAATGTCCAGAGGCTGGCCGGCAATCAGCTGGCCAGATAATACTGTTGTAAAGTGATACAGTGGCGTGTATCACTTCAATTAGAATCCCCGAGGTTTTGACCTGTAACAAAAGTCCCGTTCTTTTAACACCCACGTAACACAAAACACAGACACAGTTCTTTAGTGGTGATTTTAGTGCTCGTGGTGTGTAATACAATTTGTTGTGGTGAGGAAGTGCTGGTGTCGGGTTTGATGCTGGCCTGTGGCTACAGCTCGGACAGTGTTAGTAGTCTTAGAAACAAACAAACAGTTTACTAGACAAGCGAACAAACACAACCTCACATTTTTTGTCAGGGGTGGGAATTTGAATAATAAGATATTTGCAGGCGATTTGATTCAAACATTCAAAATCCTAAAGGTATAGACAATGTCAGCCCAGGGACTTTTTGACCTGAAAAAGAAAACAAGGACCAGGGTCACAAATGGAGAATTAGATAAAGGGACATTCAGAACAGAAAATAGCAGGCACTTTTTACACAGAGAATTGTGAGGTCTGGAACCAACTCCCAAGTAATGTTGGTGAAGCTGACACCCTGGGATCCTTCAAGAAGCTGCTTGATGAGATTCAGGGATCAATAAGCTACTACAACCAAACAAGCAAGATGGGCTGAATGGCCTCCTCTCGTTTGTAAACTTTCATATGTTCTTATGCACAGTTCCTATAGAAAGTCTACACCTTGAACTTTTTTTCACATTTTGTTGTGTCAGTGCCTCAGAGTTTCATGCATTTAAATAATGATTTTTTCCACTTATCTACACCCATACTCCACACTGTTAAGGGGAAAAAAGTTTTTATTGAGAAAAAGATGATATATACAAATACAAAACTGGAAGATCATAATTGGATAAGTCACCAACCCCCTGAGTTAATACTTGGTGGAAGCACCTTTGGCAGCAATTACAGCTGTGAGTCTGTTGGGATAGGTCTCTACCAACTTTTGCACACCTAGATTAGGCAATATTTGCCCATTCTTCTTTACAAAACTGTTAAAGCTCTGTCAAGTTCCTTGGGGGGCGTTGATGGAAATTTTCGATTGGATTTAGGTCGAGCTCTGGCGGGGCCACTTGATGACATTACCTTTTTTTGTTCCTTAGCCACTCCAGTGTAGATTTGGCTGTGTGTGCTTTGGGTCGTTGTCATGCTGAAAGGTGAACTTCCGTCTCAGTTTCAGGTTTCTTGCAGAGGGCAGCAGGTTTTCCTCAAGGACTTCACTGTACTTTGCTCCATTCATTTCCTTCTATCCTGACAATTGCCCCATCCTGCCTATGAGAAACATCCCCATAACATGATGCTGCCACCACCATGCTTCACAGTAGGGATGGTGTTCTTTGGATGATGTGCTGTGTTGGGTTTGTGCCAAACATAACGCTTTTGAATTTAGGCCAAAAAGTTCCATTTTAGTTTTGTCAGACCAAAAACTTTTTGCCACATGGCTACAGAATCTCCTGCGTGTTTTTTTGCATACTAAACAGGATTCAAGGTGGGCTTTCTGAGTAACGGCTTCCTTCTTGCCACCTTACCATACAGGCCAGATTTGCAGAGTGCTTGGGATATTGTTGTCACATGCACACTTTGACCAGTCTTGGCCAAAAGCCTGTAACTCTTGCAAAGTTGTCATTGGCCTCTTGGTAGCCTCTCTGATCCAGTCTCCTTGCTCAGTCATCCAGTTTGAGGGACCTGATCTAGGCAGGGTCTTGGTGGTGCCATACACCTTCCACTTCTTAATAATGGTCTTGACCGTGCTTCAAAGATATTCAAAGGCCTTTTTTTTTTTTATACCCATCCCTGATCTGTGCCTTTCAACAACTTTGTCCCAGAGTTCTTTTGAAAGCACCTTGGTGCTCATGCTCTTTGCTTTGAAATGCACTACCAGCAGAGGGAAACAACAGGAACTGCTGAATTTATCCTGAAATCACTACAATTTAACACAGGTGGAGGCCACTTAACTTGGTGTGTGATTTTGAAGGCTATTGGTTACATCTGAGCTACTTTAGGACTGCTATTACAAGCGGGGTGGACACTTATCAAAACAAGCTATTTCAGTTTTTATTTTTAATTAATTTTCTACAAATTTCCAGAATATTTCTTTCACTTGGAAGTTGTGGGGTAGGCGGCACTATTGTGTATATATAATATATATAGGAGCAAGGTTTAGCATTGCCGGGTAGTTTGCAGTGTAAATCTGAATGAAAGTTCACTTCTAAAGCCCTATCCACCAGACAAAGCGTAAAGCAAGTCACGAATGTCAATGTTGGAAAGGATCCAGAAGACTGGAAATAAACACATGACCCATACGCATTCCTATTGGACAAACTAGAGATGGGCTGTCTTTACAAAACAGGGCTTGTTTTGATAAAAGGTTATCTGACCTCTGGCAACTCCATTGTAAAATAATTATATATATATATATATATATATATATATATATATAAATATAGTGTTTCTTTACAAATTCCTTTTGTGATCCTTTTTGTTCATTAACTTTTTAAAAGTATTTTAAAGTGCAACATTATTATTATTATTATTAGTATTATTATTAGTATTAGTATTATTATGTTGTTGTTGTTAAGCACTACATAATGACCATCTTGATTATTATTATTAGTAGTAGTAGTAGTATTATTATTAGTATTATCCGTGTTATTCTGCAAATCTATTTTTTGCTACACTTCATAAACGCTGTTGAAGACTGTGACACATCAGATCATGTGAGTCATCTCTGATTTCATTTACTTATGAATGATTATATTTTCTATGCATTCAGACATTCTATCAGTAAACTAAAAACACGTATCCCCGAATTTGACATGAAGTGTTATGTTCAGGTAAAAGTGTTAACATCCTCACCCCATGGATGGGACGTGTTTTGAGGCGTGTGTTTGATGTCTGTCAAGGGTGTTAACCTTACTTCAGATTGGTCAGCTTCAACGCGTTCTCAAAGCGACGTCGCTCACATCACTCGCTGCTCGTGTGGATACTCCCATTTGACTGCAATGACTTCTAAATTATTTGCTTGTGTTGCTCGCGTTCCGTGTGGATATGGCTTAATAAACATAAAGCCTTTTTTTTTCAGTCGAGGCGCCTCCATCCCACTGCACACAGTAAAGATGCACTGCTTGCTTGTTTCAGTCGGGCCTCACATCCCACTGCGACAGTAAAAGATGCACTTCTTGCTTGTTTCAGTCGAGGCGCCTCATCCCCACTGCACACAGTAAAGATGCACTGCTTGCTTGTTTTCAGTCGGGGGCGCCTCCACATCCTGCACACAGTAAAGATGCACTGCTTGCTTGTTTCAGTCGAGGGCCTCCATCTCCACTGCACACAGTAAAAGATGCACTGCTTGCTTGTTTCAGTCGAGGCGCCTCACATCTCCACTGCACACAGTAAAGATGCACTGCTTGCTTGTTTCAGTCGAGGCACGCCTCCATCCCCACTGCACACAGTAAAGATGCACTGCTTGCTTGTTTCAGTCGAGGGCGCCTCACATCCCCACTGCACAGTAAAAGATGCACTGCTTGCTTGTTTCAGTCGAGGCGCCTCACATCCTCACTGCACACAGTAAAAGATGCACTGCTTGCTTGTTTTTGCCACATTCTGTGTTTTCTTTCCAAAGTAGCAGATGGGTGCTGGCATTTTAGATGATTGAGAATGTACTTGTTGGGTTTACAATATGAAATGCTTGTGCTGCAGAGATTACATTGCCGGTGATCTCGTTTAACTTTTTCAAAATACTTCCAAGCACTGCATTTTTTTTTTAAAGATGCTATTTTCACTGCTCATGCACTCCCTTAGCCAATAGCAGAGCTAGGTAAGGAAGAGCCCGCCTCCTGTCAGTCATCAGTGAGGTGACAATTGTCAAAATACCATGCCAAGCTTTTTTGGGTGTAGTTAGCTAATTTTTCCATTTGTTTTAGAAATTACGAGTACTCGAAACTTGATCACACTGTTTGGTAGTAATTTCATTAGAATACTTTCGATTATTCAGACTCACCCCTGTTTTATGGATCTCTCTTCCTGCAGTGATTTAGGTACAGATCTCAAACCTCAGTGCACTAGAGCAGCCATTTCTAAAAGAGCTTTGAAACAGATTAAAGTCATGTGTTAAAAGTTGTCAGGATGTGAAGAATGAAAAGAAATGACAGGTGTGTTATTTAAACAGTTATAGCAACACGTGGGGAAGTGGAACGCTATATTTTTCAGAACCCCGCTACATACTCTTTATAGCCTTTACTTTATGTGTAAAAGCAAAGTCAGTAAAGACTGACGCTGGTGAAACTGAGCCCTGGGATCAAAATCTGCCCTCAGAGTTCTCCTGTAATGTTTCGGGTCTATTTCCTCTAAAACATCCTACAATTATATATTTTTCAATAACATTACGTTTTCAAGTTTAAACGGTTAAACGTTAGCAAAGTGTCAAATGTTTTTAATTTTGCTTAATTGTTTAAACTTTGTCAAATGTGCATTTCAAATATTAAGAACAGGAGGGTGTCTGCAAATAAGCTTACTCAGTTTTCTTTTGTTGTCTATTTCCTACCTTTGTCACGTGACATCATTGTCACTGGATATTCACTCGCAATTTCAGCATGCTTTTGCTCTCTGTTCTATCAATGTTATCTTCAGGAGATCGAAATAACCGAAGCGCTGTCTGGGCACATTGTGATATAAAGGGAGACTGTGCTCTGCAGAGCTTAGTTACAGCAGCAGCACAGGAACAATGTTAAAATATATGAAAATATATCTACTGGTGCTGGATCTAGTGAGGAGAAGGTGGAGCCCAGGCAAACAACAATGCAAGTGCATGGCTGGTAGTGCAGGAAACGTGATAAAACACAATACCATGGTTGATTATTGAGACGAACGCAACTGATTCAGCAAGTTCATGTGTTTTGTTGATCCAGATTTTTAGTCTTGCTGGTTTGCATTAAATCCTTGA
>CM072681.1:7936856-7997032 GCA_036884735.1 Huso huso | reverse complement strand
TGCTGACTCAGAAATGTCTTCATCTAGACAATGTGGGGAAGCTATAAAAAAGGCTAACAAGATGCTCGGATATATTGTGAGAAGTGTTGAATTTAAATCAAGGGAAGTAATGTTAAAACTTTACAATGCATTATTAAGACCTCACCTAGAATATTGTGTTCAGTTCTGGTCACCTCGTCACAAAAAAAGGATATTGCTGCTCTAGAAAGAGTGCAAGAAGAGCAACCAGAATTATCCCGGGTTTAAAAGGCATGTCGTATGCAGACAGGCTAAAAGAATTGAATCTATTCAGTCTTGAACAAAGAAGACTACATGACGATCTGATTCAAACATTCAAAATCCTAAAAGGTATAGACAATGTCAACCCGGGGACTTCTTTGACTTGAAAAAAAAAAAAAAAAAAGCACCAGGGTCACAAATGGAGATTAGATAAAGGGCATTCAGAACAGAAAATAGGAGGCACTTTTTTACACAGAGAATTGTGAGGGTCTGGAACCAACTCCCCAGTAATGTTGTTGAAGCTGAAACCCTGGGATCCTTCAAGAAGCTGCTTGATGAGATTCTGGGCCAATCGGGGCGGGGACGTCACAAACGCGCTCGAGTCATGCGGAGCCGCCGCCACGGAGGCGCTCGGCTCCCTCCAGTGGACACGCACCGGTACTGCAGTCGGGAGTCGCTGGAAGATTATTTGATGAATTCCTTACCGATGCGGCTATCTCGTGGAGAGAAAGTGGAACTGTTACATCTTGTCCTAAACAATCTGATTGGATAAAAGACAAGTCACAAATTAAATGACTTCTGATTGTCGAACGCAGTTAGTGAATCAAAAGTTAGAAATGCGTTACCTAATTTGTATAGACCCTATATGGCTGTCCAACGTGCACCTGTTTAAAAAGATACATTTATTATTAATAAAACATTTTTTAGTACACGTGTCCACGTCAGTAGTTTAATAATATTATATTTTCATGCTTTTAGTGAAGAATTGTTTTACTATCAGTCATATTTTAAAACGGCCAGTTTCGAAATAACCAAAGAAAACAACGATTCTAAACCGGAACGTGCCTGAAGGAATCAATTGTAGTTCTCTTTTTATAGCGCTTTAAAATGTATCTAAAAGTATATACGGGTGTTTGCAATAATTTAATCACAGACGTAGAACTATAACCAAGATTCACGACGACCATTGTATTGATAGAGCAGTTGTTTAAATAAAAGAGCAGCGTCAGTTTTGGAAATGTCACATTTTATATTTGTGTCAGTTTTTAGTTAAGTATATGGAAAACTACAAGCGGTGTGTATTTCAGTACGCTAACGTGACGTTTTTCAGCAGGTTTCATTTGATTTTATTCAACCCCTCGACAGCAGTTCTACTAAATGTCCACACGAGGGTAGCATTGGATAGGAAATGAAAGCTAAAGCCTCGTCTGTCTCCCTGAAGTTCATTACCAATTTTAAAGCGCTGAGGACAGCTCAGCCGGAGGCGTGTGTCTGTGTGAAACGACTTTATTTCATGTGATAAGTTTGTGGAAGAAGGACGCCATGTTAGGAGGCGTTTGCTATTGTTTTACACAGACTACGAGGGACAGCGCTCATTAAACCAGGTGAGTGCATCTCGTTTACTTTGTTTATTATTCAGTGCAGCGGTTGTTTTTGAATCCTGCATTTTTAATAACAAATGGCCGTCCGGATCCGCTTGTGACTGTTTGCTGAGTGGCTTTTAATAATGTGTTTGTCTTTGTGAGCTCTGATCAGCAGGGTGCGGTTTGACGGGGGTGTGATTTCCCCGGCTATATTGACTGGGGGTCATCTTTATTGTTTATAATCGTACGTTGTTATTGCCTTTTAGCTCTTGAGCATAATAATCTCAATCCCGTTTGAAATGACACTAAGTGCATTTGCATGGTGGCAGATGAGGATGTCACTTCACTCGAGGCGTGCGTACTGATGAAGATGTAGATTCAGTGTTTAATGTTTATCCCCTCACCGTGTGACTGTGTGTCTGTGTGTTCTTATCTCTTGACAGGTCTGTGAGGATGAGAAGGTCTCCACAGTCTGGAGTCTGGTCTCTGACAGGCTCAACATACCTGTCAATCAACAGGGACTCCTCTACAAAGGCAAGGCGCTGGCAGGTAGGCTGAACAGCACAGCACAGCACAGAACAGCACAGCACTCAGTTAAAAAGCATGCATGTTATTCTACATATATCTATTAACAGTAACACCTGCAAACAAAGTGTTTTCAATCTTTTATCATCTTTGAGTTGCATGAAGTGTTTTAACCCTATGCTGCCTACGGGGAATAACCATATTCAGTCATAAATATGAACACTTTCTGTTTAAACACTTGTAGTTTTGGAACCTTAAATCAGAAATGAAAACCCAATACACCTACAGAAAGGCATTCAGTAGATCTTTCCATTGATGTAATTTATTTTGTTGTGGGGTGATTTTATTTTCATACGAGCTACACCTCCCAAAAAATTATCGAAATATGAAAAATAATAAATATTATATTTAAAGAAATGGTCAATTTCAACCTCTTTCCAAGTGTTATATACTTAGAGTATATTGTAGCTGCACAATTTTCCAAGGAATTCAAATCTGAAATCAGAATTGAAATATCTTGAACAGTTGCAGAGCTAGATAAGGTTTTGCAATGCCTAGTATTTTACAAAAATCAACCTCCGAAATGGCAAAGGCAGACCAGGGTTAAAACCTGGCAAAAAGTGACACTGGAAACACTATTGCCCTGTTTGAGATACAATTATATTTCAGTATAAAAATAAAGAAACAACACACAAGTTATCAAGTAAAATGTTTAATTTTTTTATTTGAAAAAAGTATATTACAAATAAAACTTTGAAATTAAGAATTTTATTTGGGAGGGAGGGAGACAAACAAACTAAAACCTTCCATATTGTGCTGTATATATTTATTTTCAAAACTACCCTGCAGTTGAAGTGCTGGACTGGGGCTCCTCCAGATCACTCTCCTCCTCCTCCTCCTCCTCATCCTCCTGCAGCAGCTCTTCATCAGGGAGGTCCTCCTCCATGGCGTACATGCCCTCGATCTCTTCCTCAGTCAGGGCCCTCCTCCTCTTCAGTGACTGAACCACATGCTAGAGCTGATTGTCTCCATCCATTTTCTGGCTTACACACACCCACATAAAACATTAAAATAAATACCAATTAATAATAATAATAATATTAATAATAATTACTATTAATAATAATAATAATAATAATATTCTGCTCCATCCTTTTTCACACACATAAAAAAGTAAACGAGTAATAAAATACATGGCTAAATAATAACTACAGCTAAATGTCTTTGTTTTTGTTTACATAGGCTACATACACAACGTAAAAATAAAAACTAAACGAGGTGTTTTCCTCATTCTTTTACACATCGAATAAAAAAAGTTAAAAAATAATAGATGCATAATTAAATAATAATAACGACTACAGAGAAATAATGAATCGACTAGAAAAAGTAAAACACAGACGTACACAAACGCCTAACTTTGCATCACATGCGATAGACCTGTTAGTTTTGCCTTCTCTCCTGAGGAGAAACAAGTCTAAAATAAAAACGTATGTGAAACTAACTATAAGAAAGATGTTTAAAAAAACAAAAAAACAAAACAAAACGTGGTGTTGGTACAGTAGCTCCTCTTGTCTACAGCAGTCATGAAGTTAGCCCTGCCCAGCAAGCAAGCGCGCACACAAGAGACACAGCGAAAACAAAACAAAACAAAAATAAACACTGCCGATGTACTCAGCACAAAAAAACAATATCAAGTTGAAAAAAACAACAACAACAATATGGCTAATTAGCCCAAGTACCTACCGTTTAGATGATATGTAGATTAGCACTCTTGGGATTGTAAAACTGGAAATACAGAGCTTCAACTCTGCTGTGCACTCAGTCACAATGGTGCCGGCAGAGACTCGCCCTTGTAATCAAAATATTATATGTCCCGCCCACCTTAGCCCTAAACCAATGGTATCATGACAAGCCCCTTAGTAATGGCTATGACTCACACTTTAAAAAAACAAAATTGCTGATTGGACGGCTGAGATATGACGTGTTTTGTCATCGTAACAAAAGTTACGAAATTACACCTCGTCGGCAGCTAAGGGTTAATCTACCTGGTCTTGAATCTCTCCTGTTTCTCCCCCTCCCTCTCTCTCTCTCAGATGAGCACAGACTGTCACACGACTCCATCGCTCCCGATTCCAAGCTGAACTCGTTGTGACGCCCCCAACAGAGAAAGTGTCACCCGAGCAAGAACAGCACTCCCTGTGTCACCCCTCCTCTCAGACCTCGCCCCTCACCCTCACCTCACCCCTCCTCTCACACCTCACCCCTCACCTCACCCCTTGCCTAACCCCTCCTCTCACCCCTCCTCTCACGCCTCGCCTCATGGAGCAGCAACACAAGGTAACCTGAACACAATAAACACACACACTGCTACACACACACACACACACACACACACACACACAGACACACAGTGAGAGGCTGGAGCAGCAACACAAGGTAACCTGAACACAATAAACACACACACTGCTATATACACACACACCCACACACACACAGTGAGAGGCTGGAGCAGCTACACAAGATAAATTGAACACAATAAACACTGCTACACACACAATCCTAGCTGCAGCACATGCACAATGTTATACAGACACACACAGACACAGCTGTACAGTGACACAGAGACGCACACACAATCACAGCTGCAGCACACACACTCTGAAATGCAGGTGTAGAGCAGCGTGTAGTTGTGACTCTGTGTCTCTCCTCTGCCTCTCTCTCTCAGGATTACGAGCGGAGGCTGCGCTTGTTGAGCCTGGATGATATGGAGCGGCTGGCGACCCGCATGCTTCACCCTGAGGCTGGGGAGTGCATGGAGCTGTCCTTCCTGGACTGAGGAATACTGCTGCTGCCCTCTCCACCTCTCCCCTCTCCCCCCTCTTCTCCTCCCCCCTCCCCCTCTCTCCTCTCCTCTCCTTACTTTGTTTAAAAGAATAGAAGCACACCCAGTGAGCAAGGCATTGAGCAGCCCCACATCCCGCTTCACAATACCGCTACATATTGACTGACTGTTCGCATTGTGTGTGTTTGGTAAGACAAACCACATTATCTCCTTTCTACTATTTTAAAAGGAGCCCAGTTTGGTGCAGGAGGCTTGTGGGTAACAGAGTGTGTTTTTGCTGGGGACTGCAGCCCTTCCATTACCATTGTTCGTAGAGGGAGATTGTTTTACTTTCAAGCCTTTTTCTTTAATAAATCCGGACGTTTGGAAATACATACTGTGTGGACGTTTCCCTTCTTCATGGCTCCATGCAGCATCCTGTCACACAACAAGCCCTGAAAGGGGATCTATACATATTTATTCTCAATCACCAGGCAGTAATCGCAGCTACAATACAGACACACAACGTGTCACTTTTTATTGGCTCAAACTTTAAACGACGCCTTGAAGCCTCTGAAGCCTTTTCATGGCCCTCCACCTGTCCTTGATCAGAACGCTGTCCTTCCTCTAAGGGGTCGCTTTCCATGCTAATCTTCCGTTTCCTCTGCAGAAAGGACAGGACAGTGTTCACAGAGCTCCCTTCACTCCCGCAAAGCCAAGACATCCAGGCTCTTGTGCTGCTTTGCTCCCCAGCGCCAAAGTGCTTGCTGGCAGTGCTGAGGCATGCTCACCCTGAACAGCAGCGCTAGCTTTGCCTATTGAGGAAGGCTTACGCCCCCGTTGGTTCATCAGTAATAATGAATTACTGGAGACAGTACAGTGCTCGGGGGGGATGAAAGTTTACATCAGAATAGAAACTTTGCACAAAGTCAACCTGCTGGAAGTGGAATCATTTCTGCTGCGCAGCTTCAGATTCCACAGCTTGACGAGGAACACAATATAAAAAAACACATGTTCCTCTGGAAGCCACACAGTTATTATATATATGATTAGTGTTAACACTCATAGCATTGACCTGGTATCCCTGGTATTTACCTCCGAGCCCTGCTGTGTAACAGGGGTGTGTTTCATAATCCCTCCTCTCTTATGTGGCATGAAAGACTGCAACTGTGCAGCCAGCGCCAGGATTCTCAACTCCTGCAGTGTGCGATCTTTGACAAGGGAAGTGAACCTCATATACAAGGTTAGACAGCAAGGCAGTGACAAGCAGACAGGTGGTGCAGTGGGTAGTTCACTAGCATGCTGTGCTACTCACCTTGGGGGGCTGGGTTCAAATCCAGGTGAGTTTCTCCTTTGTTTTCAAAGACTTGGTTAATTTCTTATATAAGGCAATGAAAAAGCAGACTCCGCCATGGAAGTAAGATGGACTGGGTTCAAATCTAAGTGAGTTCTTTGCTGGTTTCAAAGAATGTGTTAATTGAGCTTATATATAGTGTGAACCAAAGCTTTCCTGTTAGAGCTGGTGGCACAGTGGCTGTGCTGATGGCCTTCTCTCCCTGAAGACGGTGGTTCGAATCCCGGTCCTGGAGGTGAGTTCCTGAGGTAAGTAATGCTGTTGGTTGTGCGTGGTGGTGGTTGTAAATCTGGGTGTTGACTGTAAGTAATGATGCAGGTTGTAACTAACGATGTTGGTTGTGTCGCCACAGAGGGAGGAGGGCAGTGTGCCCTGAAGAGGAGCTGGAAGAGGATGAAGAGGGGGCTTGGGCCCCCGGCCGTGGGGGGAGTGGAAGACAGGGGTGTTGATACCAAGGCAGAGTAGGGGAATGTTGCCCTTATTTTTGCCTGCATGTCTTCTTGTCCATTATATCTGAGATGGCAGGATAAAAGGAACCACCTCCATCTCAGATATGATATGATGGACAAGAAGCACGCAAAAAGAAGGGCAACATTCCCCTACTCTGCCTCTGCCCTGGTATCAACACCCCTATCTTCCACTACCCCCACGGCCGGGGGCCCAAGCAGCTTGCAGCTTGGATTTGATCCCAGTCTCTCAAGGTAAAGAGCATTTAGACAAAGGGACCCACCTCACTGCACCACCTAACAGCTGTCCCTGATGTTAGGTTTACATTGCCTACAAGGCAATGAACCAACTTGAATAAAAAAACACTACCGTGAGCGGGGTTTGAACCACCAGCCCTAGAAATCAGGACCCTGTGCTCTACCAACTGAGCCATTCTGCCAGCTGTACCACTGCACTCATTTGTGACTTGAACTGGACTAATGATCTGTACAACGGAGGTGATTACTGCCTTGAAAATATCCAATACTAGAGTCACTTCTGTTGTATCTGACAGATTCAAACAAACAGACGCTGTGGAGAAACAAAACAAGCACACAACACAAGGCTTCAAACACAATTCTGGTGTTTATTTATCCATTAATTTTTTATTCCGCTTAATCAGAGAACACCAATAATGCTGTGCCATTGCATTGTGGGTCTGGTTTCAAACTCAGTTCACATGTCCTGTGAGCTGGCTTTGAACCCAGACCTCCAAGGGGAAAGGCAGGCAGAGCTAGTGAACCAGCCCACTGCACCACCTGGCTGCTTGTGACAGTCTAGCACTCTAACCTGGTATATGAGATTCATTTCCCTTGTCAGACCACACACACGCAGAGTTGCATGCCACTGAAGAGAGGAGGGATTATCAAACCCAACCGTATTATACAGTAGCTCTATAAGGTAAATTAAACAATATTTCTGAAAATGAGGGGAAAAAAACATAACTTGTGTTTCATGTGGGACTTGAAACAGCTGTCAAGAGAATCTGAAGCTGATACGCTAACAACTACACCAATCAGAAAGCTCTCAAAGCCCCTCAGATGCTCCCCAGTATTTGAATTCTTCATGTGTGCAGCTGAGGGATTGCAAGGATGCTGAAATAGACCAGCAGCACAGACCCCCCTGCTGAGTTCACCTTTAACATTACATCAAAGATTCTGGAACAATAAATGTGAAAAATAAGGCATTTAAGATCACGTTGAATTTTTCTGCCAAGGTTTGAACCCTGTCCACCAATAATCACATTGATACAAACCTAGCCAACCAGACTCCTGTGCTATCTATCGGCCTAAGGTGGGATAGTGTGTAACAGTGTCTATAAGGTTCATTCTTTAAAAATGAAATACTGTACAGTAATTGAACTGCACCAAGTTTAACACACACAAGAGAAGCATGCAATACCTCGTTATTCCACTGGTCGGCGTGTTTTAACTTTTTTTTAATGTAAATGTTTTTCATGAAAATATCACTTTGTTTTTTGACAAAAAAAATACAACATTGAAACGCACTAGGATGTAAACAGTGGACTAATAAACCAATAACTCGAACATTTAATAATACAAAATAATAAAATCAGTGTGAAATAAATGAAAAACGACTTAGGCATACTTGCAGCAGTAGGAGGTTATGGATTCTGAAATGTCATGACCTCCTACTGCTGAATGTATGCTCAAGACTCCACACAGCGACGGAAAGAGGTAATGCACGTCCAAAACCATACTGAGCCAGCCAGAGTGCTGAGAATCACACAAAAACCAGATGTGCTCAAAGGCCCAGGCGGGGTGCCTGAATCCAAACCATACCGAGTGAGCCAGCCAGAGAGCTGCTGAACACCACACTGAGCTGCACAGCACAGCTTCAATTCATATACCGAGTGAGCCAGCCAGAGAGCTGCTGAACACCACACTGAGCTGCACAGCACGGCTATAATTCATATACCCAGAGAGCCAGCCAGAGAGCTGCTGAACACCACACTGAGCTGCACAGCACGGCTTCAATTCATATACCGAGTGAGCCAGCCAGAGAGCTGCTGAACACCACACTGAGCTGCACAGCACGGCTTCAATTCATATACCCAGAGAGCCAGCCAGAGAGCTGCTGAACACCACACTGAGCTGCACAGCACGGCTATAATTCATATACCGAGTGAGCCAGCCAGAGAGCTGCTGAACACCACACTGAGCTGCACAGCACGGCTTCAATTCATATACCCAGAGAGCCAGCCAGAGAGCTGCTGAACACCACACTGAACTGCACAGCATGGCTTCAATTCATATACCCAGAGAGCCAGCCAGAGAGCTGCTGAACACCACACTGAACTGCACAGCACGGCTTCAAGTCATATACCCAGAGAGCCAGCCACAGAGCTGCTGAACACCACACTGAGCTGCACAGCATGGCTTCAATTCATATACCCAGAGAGCCAGCCAGAGAGCTGCTGAACACCACACTGAACTGCACAGCATGGCTTCAATTCATATACCCAGAGAGCCAGCCAGAGAGCTGCTGAACACCACACTGAACTGCACAGCACGGCTTCAAGTCATATACCCAGAGAGCCAGCCACAGAGCTGCTGAACACCACACTGAGCTGCACAGCACGGCTTCAATTCATATACCGAGTGAGCCAGCCAGAGAGCTGCTGAACACCACACTGAGCTGCACAGCACGGGCTTCAATTCATATAATGAAAGTGAGCCAGCCAGAGAGCTGCTGAACACCACACTGAGCTGCACAGCACGGCTTCAATCCATATACCAGGCGGCCAGCCAGAGAGCTGCTGAACACCACACTGAGCTGCACAGCACGGCTTCAATTCATATACCGAGTGAGCCAGCCAGAGAGCTGCTGAACACCACACTGAGCTGCACAGCACGGCTTCAATTCATATACCCAGAGAGCCAGCCAGAGAGCTGCTGAACACCACACTGAGCTGCACAGCATGGCTTCAATTCATATATGCCGAGGAGCCAGCCAGAGAGCTGCTGAACACCACACTGAGCTGCACAGCACGGCTTCAATTCATATACCGAGCGGCAGCCAGCCAGAGAGCTACTGAACACCACACTGAGCTGCACAGCACGGCTTCAATTCATATACCCAGAGAGCCAGCCAGAGAGCTGCTGAACACCACACTGAGCTGCACAGCATGGCTTCAATTCATATACCGAGTGAGCCAGCCAGAGAGCTGCTGAACACCACACTGAGCTGCACAGCATGGCTTCAATTCATATACCCAGAGAGCCAGCCAGAGAGCTGCTGAACACCACACTGAGCTGCACAGCATGGCTTCAATTCATATACCGAGTGAGCCAGCCAGAGAGCTGCTGAACACCACACTGAGCTGCACAGCACGGCTTCAATTCATATACCGAGCGAGCCAGCCAGAGAGCTCCTGAACACCACACTGAGCTGCACAGCACGGCTTCAATTCATATACCCAGAGAGCCAGCCAGAGAGCTGCTGAACACCACACTGAGCTGCACAGCATGGCTTCAATTCATATACCGAGCGAGCCAGCCAGAGAGCTGCTGAACACCACACTGAGCTGCACAGCACGGCTTCAATTCATATACCCAGAGAGCCAGCCAGAGAGCTGCCGAACACCACACTGAGCTGCACAGCACGGCTTCAATTCATATACCGAGTGAGCCAGCCAGAGAGCTGCTGAACACCACACTGAGCTGCACAGCACGGCTATAATTCATATACCCAGAGAGCCAGCCAGAGAGCTGCTGAACACCACACTGAGCTGCACAGCATGGCTTCAATTCATATACCGAGTGAGCCAGCCACAGAGCTGCTGAACACCACACTGAGCTGCACAGCACGGCTATAATTCATATACCCAGAGAGCCAGCCAGAGAGCTGCTGAACACCACACTGAGCTGCACAGCACGGCTATAATTCATATACCCAGAGAGCCAGCCAGAGAGCTGCTGAACACCACACTGAGCTGCACAGCACGGCTATAATTCATATACCCAGAGAGCCAGCCAGAGAGCTGCTGAACACCACACTGAGCTGCACAGCACGGCTTCAATTCATATACCGAGTGAGCCAGCCAGAGAGCTGCCGAACACCACACTGAGCTGCACAGCACGGCTATAATTCATATACCCAGAGAGCCAGCCAGAGAGCTGCTGAACACCACACTGAGCTGCACAGCACGGCTATAATTCATATACCCAGAGAGCCAGCCAGAGAGCTGCTGAACACCACACTGAGCTGCACAGCACGGCTTCAATTCATATACCGAGTGAGCCAGCCAGAGAGCTGCTGAACACCACACTGAGCTGCACAGCACGGCTTCAATTCATATACCGAGCGAGCCAGCCAGAGAGCTGCTGAACACCACACTGAGCTGCACAGCACGGCTATAATTCATATACCCAGAGAGCCAGCCAGAGAGCTGCTGAACACCACACTGAGCTGCACAGCACGGCTCCAATTCATATACCCAGAGAGCCAGCCAGAGAGCTGCTGAACACCACACTGAGCTGCACAGCACGGCTATAATTCATATACCCAGACAGCCAGCCAGAGAGCTGCCGAACACCACACTGAGCTGCACAGCACGGCTATAATTCATATACCCAGAGAGCCAGCCACAGAGCTGCTGAACACCACACTGAGCTGCACAGCATGGCTTCAATTCATATACCCAGACAGCCAGCCAGAGAGCTGCTGAACACCACACTGAGCTGCACAGCACGGCTATAATTCATATACCCAGAGAGCCAGCCACAGAGCTGCTGAACACCACACTGAGCTGCACAGCATGGCTTCAATTCATATACCCAGAGAGCCAGCCAGTGAGCTGCTGAACACCACACTGAGCTGCACAGCACGGCTATAATTCATATACCCAGAGAGCCAGCCAGAGAGCTGCTGAACACCACACTGAGCTGCACAGCACGGCTATAATTCATATACCCAGAGAGCCAGCCAGAGAGCTGCTGAACACCACACTGAGCTGCACAGCACGGCTTCAATTCATATACCGGTGAGCCAGCCAGAGAGCTGCTGAACACCACACTGAGCTGCACAGCACGGCTATAATTCATATACCCAGAGAGCCAGCCACAGAGCTGCTGAACACCACACTGAGCTGCACAGCATGGCTTCAATTCATATACCCAGACAGCCAGCCAGAGAGCTGCTGAACACCACACTGAGCTGCACAGCACGGCTATAATTCATATACCCAGAGAGCCAGCCACAGAGCTGCTGAACACCACACTGAGCTGCACAGCATGGCTTCAATTCATATACCCAGACAGCCAGCCAGAGAGCTGCTGAACACCACACTGAGCTGCACAGCACGGCTTCAATTCATATACCGAGCGAGCCAGCCAGAGAGCTGCTGAACACCACACTGAGCTGCACAGCACGGCTTCAATTCATATACCGAGTGAGCCAGCCAGAGAGCTGCTGAACACCACACTGAGCTGCACAGCACGGCTTCAATTCATATACCGAGTGAGCCAGCCAGAGAGCTGCTGAACACCACACTGAGCTGCACAGCACGGCTTCAATTCATATGCCAGAGAGCCAGCCAGAGAGCTGCTGAACACCACGCTGAGCTGCACAGCACGGCTTCAATTCATATACCGAGCGAGCCAGCCAGAGAGCTGCTGAACACCACACTGAGCTGCACAGCATGGCTTCAATTCATATACCGAGCGAGCCAGCCAGAGAGCTGCTGAACACCACACTGAGCTGCACAGCATGGCTTCAATTCATATACCCAGAGAGCCAGCCAGAGAGCTGCTGAACACCACACTGAGCTGCACAGCACGGCTTCAATTCATATACCCAGAGAGCCAGCCAGAGAGCTGCTGAACACCACACTGAACTGCACAGCACGGCTTCAATTCATATACCCAGAGAGCCAGCCAGAGAGCTGCTGAACACCACACTGAGCTGCACAGCACGGCTTCAATTCATATACCGAGCGAGCCAGCCACAGAGCTGCTGAACACCACACTGAACTGCACAGCACGGCTATAATTCATATACCCAGAGAGCCAGCCAGAGAGCTGCTGAACACCACACTGAGCTGCACAGCACGGCTTCAATTCATATACCGAGTGAGCCAGCCAGAGAGCTGCTGAACACCACACTGAACTGCACAGCACGGCTTCAATTCATATACCCAGAGAGCCAGCCAGAGAGCTACTGAACACCACACTGAGCTGCACAGCACGGCTTCAATTCATATACCGAGCGAGCCAGCCAGAGAGCTGCCGAACACCACGCTGAGCTGCACAGCATGGCTTCAATTCATATACCCAGAGAGCCAGCCACAGAGCTGCTGAACACCACACTGAGCTGCACAGCACGGCTTCAATTCATATACCCAGAGAGCCAGCCAGAGAGCTGCTGAACACCACACTGAGCTGCACAGCACGGCTTCAATTCATATACCGAGTGAGCCAGCCAGAGAGCTGCTGAACACCACACTGAGCTGCACAGCACGGCTATAATTCATATACCCAGAGAGCCAGCCACAGAGCTGCTGAACACCACACTGAGCTGCACAGCACGGCTTCAATTCATATACCCAGAGAGCCAGCCAGAGAGCTGCTGAACACCACACTGAGCTGCACAGCACGGCTTCAATTCATATACCGGTGAGCCAGCCAGAGAGCTGCTGAACACCACACTGAGCTGCACAGCACGGCTTCAAGTCATATACCCAGAGAGCCAGCCAGAGAGCTGCTGAACACCACACTGAGCTGCACAGCATGGCTATAATTCATATACCCAGAGAGCCAGCCAGAGAGCTGCTGAACACCACACTGAGCTGCACAGCACGGCTTCAATTCATATACCGAGTGAGCCAGCCACAGAGCTGCTGAACACCACACTGAGCTGCACAGCACGGCTTCAATTCATATACCCAGAGAGCCAGCCAGAGAGCTGCTGAACACCACACTGAGCTGCACAGCACGGCTTCAATTCATATACTGAGCGAGCCAGCCAGAGAGCTGCTGAACACCACACTGAGCTGCACAGCACGGCTTCAAGTCATATACCCAGAGAGCCAGCCAGAGAGCTGCTGAACACCACACTGAGCTGCACAGCACGGCTATAATTCATATACCCAGAGAGCCAGCCAGAGAGCTGCTGAACACCACACTGAGCTGCACAGCATGGCTTCAATTCATATACCCAGTGAGCCAGCCAGAGAGCTGCTGAACACCACACTGAACTGCACAGCACGGCTTCAATTCATATACCGAGTGAGCCAGCCAGAGAGCTGCTGAACACCACACTGAGCTGCACAGCACGGCTATAATTCATATACCCAGAGAGCCAGCCAGAGAGCTGCCGAACACCACACTGAGCTGCACAGCACAGCTATAATTCATATACCCAGAGAGCCAGCCAGAGAGCTGCCGAACACCACACTGAGCTGCACAGCACGGCTTCAATCCATTCTGTGTACAATAAATACACTGGGGCTCATTTACTGCATTTGAGGACACCAGATCAGACAACTGGACCACCTTGCCTGCTTTCGTGGCACTTGCTTTATCAATAAGGAGAACATTTTTGAAGAGAAAAAGAGGAATATACACATGCAATCAACACCTGTTGGGTTTGATGCCTGAACTCTGGGAAACAGAATCCCACACTCTACAGGTGAGCTATCCAGCCTGCATACGCAGTGCCCAGGTCAAAGCATTATTACATGTTGTGAGGTAGACCTGGGGAGCCATAAACAGCTTGAGAAACGAGACTTGAAATGGATTTAAAACCAAGCTCACAAAAGGTCAAAATGAATTAATATATTTGAGAACGAAGAAGAATATACATGAAGGACTTGAACCCGCTACCATGGGAATCACAGTCCCCTGCTTTACTGACAGAGCTATCCTGCTGACTGGATCTCCTGCCTGAAACACATTATTACATTGTGTGGTGTGGACCTGGGGCTAAGGTGATTCTCAGCTTCGGTTCATTTGTGACTTAAACTGGATTCAAAGCCAAACCTTATAAACCTGATAAAAAGGTAAATTTAACAATATTTTTTAAATCGACAGATTAACCAACAACCCTGGAAATCAGAGTCCAGTGCTCTATCAATTGAGCCAGCCAGACAGCTGCTCTCTCCTGCTGATAAATGACCTCCAGTACATTAACTAATGATTTGTACAAAATGCAGATCATTGGAACTATCCAATAAAAGAGTCACTTATAGCGTGTCTTTGACAGATTCAAACTCCAAGATGCTGTGAAAACAGAAGATTTCAATCTGCAGCCTGGATTTGATCCCAGTCTCTCAAGGTAAACAGCATTTAAGCACAAGGACCGACCCCACTGCACCACCTAGCAGCTGTCCCTGATGTTAGGTTTACATTGCCTACAAGGTAAATTAACCAATTTGAAAAAAAAACTCAGAAAAAGACGCATTGTGAACGGGGTTTGGACCACCAACCCTGGGAATCAGGGCCCTGTGCTTTACCAACTGAGCCATTCTGCAAGCTGTACCACTGCACTCATTTGTGACTTGAACTGGACTAATGATTTGTACAACATGGAGGTGATCACTGCATTGAAAATATCTAAAATAAAAGATCGACTTCTATTGTATCTTTGACAGAGTCAAACAAATATGGGCAGCAGTGTGGAGTAGTGGTTAGGGCTCTGGACTCTTGACCGGAGGGTTGTGGGTTCAATCCCTGGTGAGGGACACTGCTGCTGTTCCCTTCAGCAAGGTACTTTACCTAGATTGCTCCAATTATTATTATTATTTATTTCTTAGCAGACGCCCTTATCCAGGGTGACTTACAATTGTTACAAGATATCACATTATTTTTACATACAATTACGCATTTATACAGTTGGGTTTTTTACTGGAGCAATCTAGGTAAAGTACCTTGCTCAAGGGTACAGCAGCAGTGTCCCCTACCAGGGAGTCCAGAGCCCTAACCACTATGCCACACTGCCGTCCAATAAAAACCCAACTGTATAAATTGTATGTAAAAAATTATGTGATATCTTGTAATAATTGTAAGTCGCCCTGGATAAGGGCGTCTGCTAAGAAATAAATAATAATAAATAGACGCCCCCCCCCAGGTGAGCTGATTAATTCAGCGTGGCTTTGTTAAGCAGGTTACAATGGGCAAAGCAGGCAGTGAACTTTATGAAGACAGGCAGAACAAAGCTCTTGCTATTCCTTATCCAATGCTGCCATCGTGTGGCCATTTAGTAGAACTGTTGATTTTAATAAAGATAATTTTCTTTAATTTAAAAAAAAGTTTTATCTTAACACAGCTCAGTTGCCCACTGTAATGACTCGGATTAACCTTACCACTGTGCAAAAACAAAGACATTCCCGATACATTCTTAAAATAATAATAATAATCACAATAAATAAAACACAAAAAATAATGACAATGTACAGGAAATAGACTTTATATCACAGTGCGGAGCTGTGACAAGATGAAGGGAGCTTGAGATTGTTCAGTCTAAAGAACCTCCTATTGTAGATAAAATAAATCAATCTCACGCCAGGCTGAGAACGGAGCTGCTTTTGTTTTGTTTAATTCCTTGTTTGTTGGTAAAGCAAAAGCTCATAGCCAGACAAGTACAGCAGCAGACTTCATTAAAACACACACAATAACCGGTACAGTACATGCTGTAGTTACGGACTCTAGAGCTGTGTGTTTAAGATGCAGTGATTTGCGGTTCCAAACCCCCATAAGAGGCTGTGTGCTCCAGTGGGCAAAGAAAAGGGCTTGCAGGGAAATAAGCATCACACAGGCTTTCATTTTTTTTTTTGTTATTTGTCAAATAGCGAGTTAGAGATCATGTACATTTTCTTTACTTGTTTTTTTTAAAAACAACTTCACCGTCAAATAGCACATTTTCCAACACAGATTCTCAAATAAATAAAGTCCATCATTATTGCAGGGAAGACTGAAAGACAAACTTGCAGGTCCTCTTCAAAGATTAACAAATGGCTAAAACACACAAGTCCATTGTCCCAGCCCCAAACAAACTTCTGCAGCAGTAAGCTGGACAGCTGACCAGGGGATGCACATGGGTGCAAATGCATGCACATGGATTAGGGAGTGGTTAAAATGTAGAAAACAGAAAGTACTGATTAGAGGAGAAATCTCAAAATGGAGCGAGGTAACCAGTGGTGTACCACAGGGATCAGTATTAGGTCCTCTGCTATTCCTAATCTACATTAATGACTTAGATTCTGGTATAGTAAGCGAACAAACTTGTTAAATTTGCAGACGACACAAAAATAGGAGGGGTGGCAAACACTGTTGCAGCAGCAAAGGTCATTCAAAATGATCTAGACAGCATTCAGAACTGGGCAGACACATGGCAAATGACATTTAATAGAGAAAAGTGTAAAGTATTGCATGCAGGCAATAAAAATGTGCATTATAAATATCATATGGGAGATACTGAAATTGAAGAAGGAATCTATGAAAAAGACCTAGGAGTTTATGTTGACTCAGAAATGTCTTCCTCTAGACAATGTGGGGAAGCTATAAAAAAGGCCAACAAGATGCTCGGATATACTGTAAGGAGTGTTGAATTTAAATCAAGGTTAGTAATGTTAAAACTTTACAATGCATTAGTAAGACCTCGCCTAGAATATTGTGTTCAGTTCTGGTCACCTCGTTACAAAAAGGATATTGCTGCTCTAGAAAGAGTGCAAAGAAGAGTAGCCAGAATTATTCTGGTTTTAAAAGGCATGTCGTATGCAGACAGGCTAAACTTTAAACTACGACTAGAAGCCTCTGAAGCCTTTTCATGGCCCTCCACCTGTCCTTGATCAGAACGCTGTCCTTCCTCTAAGGGGTCGCTTTCCATGCTAATCTTCCGTTTCCTCTGCAGAAAGGACAGGACAGTGTTCACAGAGCTCCCTTCACTCCCGCAAAGCCAAGACATCCAGGCTCTTGTGCTGCTTTGCTCCCCAGCGCCCGAGTGCTTGCTGGTAGTGCTGAGGCACGCTCACCCTGAACAGCAGCGCTAGCTTTGCCTATTGAGGAAGGCTTGGCGCTCCCGTTGGTTCATCAGTAATAATGAATTAGTGGAGACAGTACAGTGCTCGGGGGGGATGAAAGTTTACATCAGAATAGAAACTTTGCACAAAGTCAACCTGCTGGAAGTGGAATCATTTCTGCTGCGCAGCTTCAGATTCCACAGCTTGACGAGGAACACAATATAAAAAAAGGCCCAATGTTGCATTGAACACATTAAGTGTAATTTATTATTATTATTATTATTATTATTATTATTATTATTATTATTATTATTATTATTATTATTATTGCTGACATTTAGCAGACGACTTTTTCCAAGGTTTATCAAGCAGCAAAATACAATCTACTATAAAACATTACAATGTAAAAACTTCACTGTAATAAATTAGCCACAGACAACAGTGGACATTAAAAAAATAGAGAGTAAATACATACATAAAATAAAGCATGAAAAATATGAAAGCAGATTACAAAAGTGTGTGTGGGGGGAAAAAATCCTTTATGTCTATGTACACATACCTAATCTGATTAGTTAAAAAAAAGTCAGTGTGTGTGCGTCAGTGTGTGTGTGTGTGTGTGTGTGTGTGTGTGTGTGTGTGTGTGTGCGTCAGTGTGTGTGTGTAAGCGCATGGAGAGGTCACATGAGGTTTATTAGAAATGCATCCAAAACTGATACTGAACTTGAAACCCAGAGTGTTTACAAGAATTCAAAAGCTCACTTCAGAGGAATGATTGCCCAGCTTCACTGTCAGTTCCACGAAGTTGCCTAGAAAAGAAAAGGGTTGGGTTAAAATGACAGTTTGGAGAAAGCACATGCACAAGTAAAAAGGTACGTTCACTTAGATTTGAATGAACATGAGCGTGATTCACCTGTCGTTCCTTTCCTCCTGTGTGAGGCGTGAATCTCAGCGTCTCTGCGATGAGGTCTTCCACGTCGCTGGCCTTCACACGTCTGTCCGGCCCATAAACTGCTTCTACAAAACAAAAGAGCTGGAGACAGAGATTAATAACCCTGAAAATAAGAGTCTAAACAGCCAAAAACATCATCCCAAAAGCTTTGTTCAAGATCATTCAAATTAAACTGTACAATGCTCATTTGCAGCAGCTTTTTCATTTATGTTAACAATTGAATGAAAAAGTCTTCCCTCGATATGAATTTACATATTTTCATGAACTAAATTAGACAATCTACCTGGATGAGCCTTAAATTACAATATTGGAATACAAGAAATATGAAAATGGCAAATCTAAATATATATGAATATACAGAGAAAACAGAATTAGTGGAAATGATTCTGCAGAGGCCAAGACCCTGAAAAGGCTTTTTTCCTTTCCTGCCTTTAGGCTGTATTGAGCCCAGAGGGAATGTGACCTCAACGCCCCAGACCTGCCAACCTTGACATTTCATTTTGAGTAGCACTCTTTCACGAGGACATCTCGGCTTCCCCTCAGAATTGCTTTAGGGTATCAAACAGCTAAATGCTACACTCTGGAGAGTTCTGAGGATGAAATTATCAGTAAACAAATAATGAGATCAGCTATGATTGTTTCAGTTTAAATTTAATTTTGTTTACCTTAGTATAGATGAAACCTTTTTAATTTATACCAACTGAAAATTATTTTAAGTACAGAAAATAGCCATTTTTGTAGTATGTTGGTATTTTATTTACTGTCAAAACAAAACAAATTGAAATGTATAAGCTTCTAAAAACAGAGAAACAAAGCACTTTCAAAAAATGGAAAAAAAAAACCCTTGTAAATAGTCACTGAGTCAGCACCAAATGTAATAGCTATCCACAAAGTGAGTGTTAGGAACAGAAAGGAATCCAACAGGTCAAACTGCACTTTCAGATCTTGAAAGAGCTTCATAGGTGGCTGACTTGGCTTTCCTGAGCAAGGTGTCACGAAAGGTTTGTGTGTGACACACTTGCTGCTTCGCTGACATCATGACTTTGTGCGTTACCAGTGATCTTAGCATGTCTGTGCTCAGGCTGGCTCTGTGTTGGGTTTTGTTTTTGGTCTCCAAGCTGAACACTCTTTCACAGTCAGCATTACTGTGGAAGATGACCAAAATGCCGAGCGCGGTAACATTACATTAATGCCTGATTCTTTTAGACAGAAATATAAAGTTTCCTTCTACAGGATTCCTGCTGATCCAGACAGGAGGGTAAAATGGATTTCAGCGATTAAAAGAGAAAAAAAAACGAAAAAGACTGGACCCATTCGTTTGTAGTGAGCGCTTCATAAAAAGTTAATATCAGTAAGCATATATCAGTAGTTCTGATATTACGTTATTATTATTAGTCGTAGTAGTATTAAGTCCAACTTTAACACGCTTACTTGCATGGCCGTTTTTTTCATAAATATTTAGCTATACACTTAGAGGATTACACTTATGCAGGTCGATTATTCCCAGTCCTTACATATATTATTTTTTTTTACCGTTAACAAAATCGATAATGCTACATTAATGATCGTACTGAACTTCAGTATAAAATCACAAACCAGCCGTTTATGACTTGTTTAAAGCACAACGAGAGAGGGAGAGAGGGGGCGGGGCAGAGAAGGAGGGGGAGACGCTGCTAGGCAACCGGCTCCTGAACATTCCACTCCGCTGAGCAGAGACCGTTAGGATTTAAAAATGCGAAAGTTCCGAGCGGCGTCAGGTGCTTCGTTTAATTAACACACCGTTGCTGGCATTTTAATTTTGAAGAGAACCATATTTTAAATACTCAAATAGCACTGTATTAAAAAGCACTTTACTTCAGTTCCACACCTTTTTCCAACAAATAACGTATTTATAATAAGTATATTTGTTATGATATTAAGAGTAAACGAATGTGCTACAGTCTGGTGTATAATTTATTTATTTATAAAATGTTGTAGTGTTTCATTTTTAAAATTAATATTTTTATTGTTTTCTCAAAATAACATCCATACATTATCAGTTGATCTGCTAGTGTAATCAAATCTCAATATTACTCGTCAGTAATTCATACATAGACACGCTGTGGTAACGTCAAGAAGTTAAAATGGAAGGCTGGATTACAGTTTAACCAAATAAAAATAAATACATTAATAACGACATGAAACAAAAATACGTTTTGGTAGCTCATACGTATTTAAATTACAAAATGCGACCAGTTTTAGAAATGGATTTATATACTAACTGTCGTATTAATCTAAAATGATATTTCAAAGTGTTTGAGGTGCAGACTCGCATAGGTGATTTGTAAAATCCAGTAGTGTTGTAGCGGTCCGTGTGTTTGTGTTTTGTGTTGTGTATTCGCTCTTGTCTCCCCTGTCTGGGTGCTGTTATTACCGCTGTATTGTGTTCCTCTCCCCTCGTCTGTATTCCCTGTAGCTGCGGGTTCGCTCTCTCTCTGTGGCTGTGCGCCCTGGTCCCTGTCATTGGCTGTTAGTTGTGTGTGCCCATTGGTCCTGGTGTGCGGCTGGGGACCAATGGGATAGCTGTTCGCTCAGGCACCTGATTAGCATAAAGGGGCAAGTCAAGTCGTGAACTTTGTAGAGTAGTGGCGTGGTCTGTAGCGTGGTGAGAGATAGCAGCTTAAATAAAGCTTTGAATTTGAAAGCAGCGTGTTGTCACCTCTTCTGCCTGTTGCGTGAAACGCTACAATATGTTAAAAAACTATAACGCCACATTACTTAGCACTCGGGAGAAACACAAATGATTCATTTGGAAAGAATTTGCTGTGAGATTATTTGGATAAATACTCAGAATTATTGATGTGTGGACTTTTGATTAAAATATACCCACATGTATTTTTGTTTCATGTAGTAATTTATTTATTTGTGTATTTATTTAAACTTTAACTGGCGCTTTCATTTGAACCTCTTGCTGGTGCCACGGCTTGTCTCTGTATCTATTCACTGATATTTGAGATTGTGTTTAGTACACACTAGCAGCTGAGCTGATAATCTTATTGATGTTATTTTGAGAAAACAATAAAGCGTTAATACTGTATTACAAAAAAGAACTTGACGTGTTGTAACTTGTGCGGGTGATGTCATAGATTGTCATGGCAGCGCCAAACGCTTCCTTCACTGGGTTGGAGAAACGCAGGCGTTCCGCCGGCTTCTCAATAAGGATCCCGAGGTATCCAACCTGAATATCTAAATCAATACAGTGTCAACAAAGGAGTGTGACATCAAAACCTAATGACTACATTAATTAAGCAGTAATACACAACAGGGTGTGTGTGTGTGTTATACCTTGGGTGCGTTGTGAGGCACTAGACGAGGTGGAGTACTTCAACCGCCCAGGAAGTGGGGATATTACCTCATGATAACACAAACACCCTGGAGTGTATTACTGCTATTATTAAATGGGTCTGTGAGTGTGTTGTTGTTGGTAAATGAAGAAGACTTTAAACTTTTATTTTAATATTTTTTTTAGTGGTGTTGTAGTTAATCTTAGGGATTGCTGTCATGCTGACTGACTCGAGGGGTGTTGTAGTTAATCTCAGGGATTGCTGTCATGCTGACTGACTCGAGTGGTGTTGTAGTTAATCTCAGGGATTGCTGTCATGTTGACTGACTCGAGTGGTGTTGTAGTTAATCTCAGGGATTGCTGTCATGCTGACTCGAGTGGTGTTGTAGTTAATCTCAGGGATTGCTGTCATGCTGACTCGAGTGGCGTTGTAGTTAATCTCAGGGATTGCTGTCATTCTGACTGACTTGAGTCGTTTTGTAGTTAATCTCAGGGATTGCTGTCATGATGACTGACTCGAGTGGTTTTGTAGTTAATCTCAGGGATTGCTGTCATGCTGACTCGAGTGGTGTTGTAGTTAATCTCAGGGATTGCTGTCATTCTGACTGACTTGAGTGGTGTTGTAGTTAATCTCAGGGATTGCTGTCATGCTGAATCGAGTGGTGTTGTAGTTAATCTCAGGGATTGCTGTCATGCTGACTCGAGTGGTGTTGTAGTTAATCTCAGGGATTGCTGTCATGCTGACTCGAGTGGTGTTGTAGTTAATCTCAGGGATTGCTGTCATCCTGACTGATTCGAGGGGTGTTGTAGTTAATCTCAGGGATTGCTGTCATGCTGACTCGGGTGGTGTTGTAGTTAATCTCAGGGATTGCT
The DNA here is from genome assembly GCA_036884735.1 of Huso huso. Lineage (NCBI taxonomy): Eukaryota > Metazoa > Chordata > Actinopteri > Acipenseriformes > Acipenseridae > Huso > Huso huso. The sequence goes on along the minus strand of CM072681.1, from coordinate 7,974,141 downwards.
GTCATGTTGACTGACTCGAGGGGTGTTGTAGTTAATCTCATGGATTGCTGTCATGCTGACTGACTCGAGGGGTGTTGTAGTTAATCTCAGGGATTGCTGTCATGTTGACTGACTCGAGTGGTGTTGTAGTTAATCTCAGGGATTGCTGTCATGCTGACTCGAGTGGTGTTGTAGTTAATCTCAGGGATTGCTGTCATCCTGACTGACTCGAGTGGTGTTGTAGTTAATCTCAGGGATTGCTGTCATGCTGACTCGGGTGGTGTTGTAGTTAATCTCAGGGATTGCTGTCATGCTGACTGACTCGAGGGGTGTTGTAGTTAATCTCAGGGATTGCTGTCATGCTGACTGACTCGAGTGGTGTTGTAGTTAATCTCAGGGATTGCTGTCATGCTGACTCGGGTGGTGTTGTAGTTAATCTCAGGGATTGCTGTCATGCTGACTGACTCGAGGGGTGTTGTAGTTAATCTCAGGGATTGCTGTCATGCTGACTCACTCGAGTGGTGTTGTAGTTAATCTCAGGGATTGCTGTCATGCTGACTGACTCGAGTGGTGTTGTAGTTAATCTCAGGGATCGCTGTCATGCTGACTGACTCGAGTGGTGTTGTAGTTAATCTCAGGGATTGCTGTCATGCTGACTGACTCGAGTGGTTTTGTAGTTAATCTCAGGGATTGCTGTCATGATGATTCGAGTGGTGTTGTAGTTAATCTCAGGGATTGCTGTCATGCTGACTGACTCGAGTGGTGTTGTAGTTAATCTCAGGGATTGCTGTCATGCTGACTCGAGTGGTGTTGTAGTTAATCTCAGGGATTGCTGTCATGCTGACTCGAGTGGTGTTGTAGTTAATCTCAGGGATTGCTATCATGCTGACTGACTCGAGTGGTGTTGTAGTTAATCTCAGGGATTGCTGTCATGATGACTGACTCGAGTGGTGTTGTAGTTAATCTCAGGGATTGCTGTCATGCTGACTGACTCGAGTGGTGTTGTAGTTAATCTCAGGGATTGCTGTCGTGCTGACTGACTCGAGTGGTGTTGTAGTTAATTTCAGGGATCGCTGTCATGCTGACTCACTCGAGTGGTGTTGTAGTTAATCTCAGGGATTGCTGTCATGCTGACTGACTCGAGTGGTGTTGTAGTTAATCTCAGGGATCGCTGTCATGCTGACTGACTCGAGTGGTGTTGTAGTTAATCTCAGGGATTGCTGTCATGCTGACTGACTCGAGTGGTTTTGTAGTTAATCTCAGGGATTGCTGTCATGATGATTCGAGTGGTGTTGTAGTTAATCTCAGGGATTGCTGTCATGCTGACTGACTCGAGTGGTGTTGTAGTTAATCTCAGGGATTGCTGTCATGCTGACTCGAGTGGTGTTGTAGTTAATCTCAGGGATTGCTGTCATGCTGACTCGAGTGGTGTTGTAGTTAATCTCAGGGATTGCTGTCATGATGACTCGAGTGGTGTTGTAGTTAATCTCAGGGATTGCTGTCATGCTGACTCGAGTGGCGTTGTAGTTAATCTCAGGGATTGCTGTCATTCTGACTGACTTGAGTCGTTTTGTAGTTAATCTCAGGGATTGCTGTCATGATGACTGACTCGAGTGGTTTTGTAGTTAATCTCAGGGATTGCTGTCATGCTGACTCGAGTGGTGTTGTAGTTAATCTCAGGGATTGCTGTCATTCTGACTGACTTGAGTGGTGTTGTAGTTAATCTCAGGGATTGCTGTCATGCTGAATCGAGTGGTGTTGTAGTTAATCTCAGGGATTGCTGTCATCCTGACTGACTCGAGTGGTGTTGTAGTTAATCTCAGGGATTGCTGTCATGCTGACTGACTCGAGTGGTGTTGTAGTTAATCTCAGGGATTGCTGTCGTGCTGACTGACTCGAGTGGTGTTGTAGTTAATCTCAGGGATTGCTGTCATGCTGACTCAAGTGGTGTTGTAGTTAATCTCAGGGATTGCTGTCATGCTGACTCGAGTGGTGTTGTAGTTAATCTCAGGGATTGCTGTCGTGCTGACTGACTTGAGTCGTTTTGTAGTTAATCTCAGGGATTGCTGTCATGATGACTGACTCGAGTGGTTTTGTATTTAATCTCAGGGATTGCTGTCATGCTGACTCGAGTGGTGTTGTAGTTAATCTCAGGGATTGCTGTCATGCTGACTCGAGTGGTGTTGTAGTTAATCTTAGGGATTGCTGTCGTGCTGACTGACTCGAGTGGTGTTGTAGTTAATCTCAGGGATTGCTGTCATGCTGACTCGAGTGGTGTTGTAGTTAATCTCAGGGATTGCTGTCATGCTGACTCGAGTGGTGTTGTAGTTAATCTCAGGGATTGCTGTCATGCTGACAAGTGGTGTTGTAGTTAATCTCAGGGATTGCTGTCATGCTGACTGACTCGAGTGGTTTTGTTTACCCAGGCGTACAGTTGCAGTTGGTGTATTGATTTTATTTACTGTGATGAGGCCGCTTCACAGAAAGAAGTTCCGCACTGTTGTGTTATCACCAGATATCTAATGGCTGGGAGAATCGATTATTTTCGCCAATTGTTTCTACCCATTTAATAATATATGTTAAAGAATGAACAGGGGTAGGGCCAGATAGAAGAGCCTGAAAAGAGCATCACTGCTGTGCTTGTGCTGACAGACACAAGTCATCTTGACATTGGAGAGGGGAAGTACTTGCAGGGACAGTTAAACAAAGGCCATCCCGACATTGAAACTTCATCATTATGCAAAGGCCTTGATACTAAAATAAACGTTCAGTTTATATTTCTACACTTTTATTTTGGTGCTCATGAAGCTGCTGGGTTGGCAACGCTGGAGGTTTTTAATCCAGAGCTGGGATAGCATGAACTCTACCACTGGAACCAAGTCTCTCTGCAGAGCAGACCCCCTCATCTAAAGATGATTGAGAGCATGTTTGGTATCAAGCAGCTCAGCTCCCCTTTTCAGAATCCCCTCTTGTCAGTTTAACAGGGGGTGCAGGGCTGCATTCCAGTATTCAGGCTCAATTTAAACCCTGCCTGCCTTCACTTCCTCTCACTAACCACAGACACGTATTTCCTTCTCAGAAATGAACGCAAAGCAGAGCTAACTGCTTCCCAGCAAAAAAGGAGAAGTGTGTTCTGTTTTTGAGTTGATAAAAAAAAAAGTTACATATGACACTATAGTGTTTTGGACAGTACTGTAGTGTTTTTATATGAATTACACAATTACAATTGTAATTGATTCAGGTCTGTATGACACTATAGTGTTTCTGGACAGCACTGTAGTATTTTTCTATGGGTAGCAGGGTGAAACCTGGCCTCCACTGGTAAAAGGCAAGAGAAGTTTGTGAATATCTGTCTGCCTGCACCACTGAGCCCCTAAGAGACACGCACTGAAAGGAGGAAGTATATTTGCCAGGCTTTTGCTTTTGCAGTTTCTATATTAGTCACAGGTTATATGAAAAGAAAACAAAACCTAATAACAAGGCTCTTCAAAACTGCAGTTTTTTTGTACTGATATCACAAGTTGTGTGCCACCCAAAACCTTTTAAGGGTAAGTAAGTAGACATTGTTCTGTTTTATTGAGGGAATTCGTAGATATTAACTAAAGAAAATGTTTTACATAGGATTGCTTTTGAACCTCCCCCAATAGGGAACAACCACAGGCTGTATTGTAAGAACACAGAGAGCAGTCATGTGACTTCTCCTTAATGAGATTGTTCTGCTAGTTTTATTCTGTTAGAATTGCTTACCTCCTTTACTGTAAAGCAGCCCTTGGATAACTGATTGCACTGTATTAGTGTCTTACTCTGTTACAAACAATGTGTGGGCCTGCCTGAGACCAGGACTGTTTACAGCTCTACAGTGTGTTCCGTGTGTCTCTCTTTCCTATGCTGCATTCGATTATAATGAGGATTGCAGGTTTCTCTTATATATAAGCACAGTTGGCTGGACATTATTCCTGATATCACTGTCTTTGTGTGTCTAATCAGTTGTGTGGATGATCAGTACAGAAAATGGAAAATAAATCTGCAGACGTGGAAACAGGTAAGAATGAAAGAAAAGTATTTTGATATCCAACAATAAATGATACCATTTGAGTAAAAGTAACAAAACTTCTTAGTGCAGTAGACCGATGTTTTAATACAAGGGCCTTTTCAGTGTCTGTCTGACTAGACATGTATCTGCTAGACTTCAGTTTACGTATAAGCCCTTTTTCGCTCGCTTTAAATCAACTCTCAAGACGCACATGTTCTCTCTTGCTATCTATGCTCTTTAAGCCTGATATCTGCTATTAGCTGCTGTGTTGCTGCTACTATTTCATGTATTATGCACTTTCCACTGTATTTAAAGTATTATACATTACTTTTTTAAAATGTTTATCTTGTATGATGCATTTCTCTGTATTTAAAGTATTATGGATTTTCTTGTTGTTACTGCATCTTGTAAAGTGCTTTGTGATGGTGGTCCACTATGAAAGGCACTATATAAAATAAAGATTGATTGATTGATATTGTAAATGTATAAGTCTCCCATATGAGAATGCACTAAACAGACAGTGAGGAATGCTATTATAGTGTAAAAAAAACACCATTGTGGAACACTGCAGTTATAATATCCAAATCTTAAAAAAAAAAAAACACTGCTTGTGATTAGCAAAAGAACTTTCTTGCAAGTTCCCTTTTTTTGTAGGTTTTTTGGTTTGTTTTTGACTGTGATAGAAGCTAGTTTCTCCTGCCTTCACACTGTAGATTCACTCTCCCTGTGCAGCAGGTATCAGGACATCACCACCATATTAACCACTGGCTCTCATTTCACTACAGTAAAACCTCCACACTGTAGATTCACTCTCCCTGTGCAGCAGGTATCAGGACATCACCACCATATTAACCACTGGCTCTCACTTCACTACAGTAAAACCTCCACACTGTAGATTCACTCTCCCTGTGCAGCAGGTATCAGGACATCACCAGCCATCACCACCATATTAACCACTGGCTTCACTCCCTGCACTATCAGGACATCACCACCATAAAACACTCCACAAAACCTCCACAGATTCACTCTCCCTGTGCAGCAGGTATCAGGACATCACCACCATACCACCATATTAACCACTGGCTCTCCCCTGTGCAGCTTCACATCACCACCATGTAAAACCTCCACACTGTAGAAAACCTTCACTGTCCCTCCCTGCAGCAGGTATCAGGACATCACCACCATATTAACCACTGGCTCTCTCCCTGTGCTTCACTACAGTAAAACCTCCACACTGTAGATTCCACACTCCCTCCCTGCAGCAGGTATCAGGACATCACCACCATGTTAACCACTGGCTCTCACTTCACTACAGTAAAACCTTCACACTGTAGATTCACTCTCCCTGTGCAGCAGGTATCAGGACATCACCACCATATTAACCACTGGCTCTCACTTCACTACAGTAAAACCTCCACACTGTAGATTCACTCTCCCTGTGCAGCAGGTATCAGGACATCACCAGCCATCCATATTAACCACTGGCTCTCACTTCACTACAGTAAAACCTCCACACTGTAGATTCACTCTCCCTGTGCAGCAGGTATCAGGACATCACCACCATATTAACCACTGGCTCTCACTTCACTACAGTAAAACCTCCACACTGTAGATTCACTCTCCCTGTGCAGCAGGTATCAGGACATCACCACCATACCACCATTAACCACTGGCTCTCACTTCACTACAGTAAAACCTCCACACTGTAGATTCACTCTCCCTGTGCAGCAGGTATCAGGACATCACCAGCCATCACCACCATATTAACCACTGGCTCTCACTTCACTACAGTAAAACCTCCACACTGTAGATTCACTCTCCCTGTGCAGCAGGTATCAGGACATCACCACCATATTAACCACTGGCTCTCACTTCACTACAGTAAAACCTCCACACTGTAGATTCACTCTCCTGTGCAGCAGGTATCAGGACATCACCAGCCATCACCACCATATTAACCACTGGCTCTCACTTCACTACAGTAAAACCTCCACACTGTAGATTCACTCTCCTGTGCAGCAGGTATCAGGACATCACCAGCCATCACCACCATATTAACCACTGGCTCTCACTTCACTACAGTAAAACCTCCACACTGTAGATTCACTCTCCTTGTGCAGCAGGTATCAGGACATCACCACCATCACCAACATATTAACCACTGGCTCTCACTTCACTACAGTAAAACCTCCACACTGTAGATTCACTCTCCCTGTGCAGCAGGTATCAGGACATCACCAGCCATCACCACCATATTAACCACTGGCTCTCACTTCACTACAGTAAAACCTCCACACTGTAGATTCACTCTCCCTGTGCAGCAGGTATCAGGACATCACCACCATATTAACCACTGGCTCTCACTTCACTACAGTAAAACCTCCACACTGTAGATTCACTCTCCTTGTGCAGCAGGTATCAGGACATCACCAGCCATCACCAACATATTAACCACTGGCTCACTTCACTACAGTAAAACCTCCACACTGTAGATTCACCTCCCTGTGCAGCAGGTATCAGGACATCACCACCATATTAACCACTGGCTCTCACTTCACTACAGTAAAATCTCCACACTGTAGATTCACTCTCCCTGTGCAGCAGGTATCAGGACATCACCACCATATTAACCACTGGCTCTCACTTCACTACAGTAAAACCTCCACACTGTAGATTCACTCTCCCTGTGCAGCAGGTATCAGGACATCACCACCATATTAACCACTGGCTCTCACTTCACTACAGTAAACCTTCACACTGTAGATTCACTCTCCCTGTGCAGCAGGTATCAGGACATCACCACCATATTAACCACTGGCTCTCACTTCACTACAGTAAAACCTCCACACTGTAGATTCACCACTGGCTCCCTGTGCAGCAGGTATCAGGACATCACCACCATATTAACCACTGGCTCTCACTTCACTACAGTAAAACCTTCACACTGTAGATTCACTCTCCCTGTGCAGCAGGTATCAGGACATCACCACCATATTAACCACTGGCTCTCACTTCACTACAGTAAAACCTCCACACTGTAGATTCACTCTCCCTGTGCAGCAGGTATCAGGACATCACCACCATATTAACCACTGGCTCTCACTTCACTACAGTAAAACCTCCACACTGTAGATTCACTCTCCCTGTGCAGCAGGTATCAGGACATCACCACCATATTAACCACTGGCTCTCACTTCACTACAGTAAAACCTCCACACTGTAGATTCACTCTCCCTGTGCAGCAGGTATCAGGACATCACCACCATATTAACCACTGGCTCTCACTTCACTACAGTAAAACCTCCACACTGTAGATTCACTCTCCCTGTGCAGCAGGTATCAGGACATCACCACCATCACCACCATATAACCACTGGCTCTCACTTCACTACAGTAAAACCTCCACACTGTAGATTCACTCTCCCTGTGCAGCAGGTATCAGGACATCACCACCATATTAACCACTGGCTCTCACTTCACTACAGTAAAACCTCCACACTGTAGATTCACTCTCCTGTGCAGCAGGTATCAGGACATCACCACCATATTAACCACTGGCTCTCACTTCACTACAGTAAAACCTCCACACTGTAGATTCACTCTCCCTGTGCAGCAGGTATCAGGACATCACCAGCCATCACCACCATATTAACCACTGGCTCTCACTTCACTACAGTAAAACCTCCACACTGTAGATTCACTCTCCTTGTGCAGCAGGTATCAGGACATCACCAGCCATCACCAACATATTAACCACTGGCTCTCACTTCACTACAGTAAAACCTCCACACTGTAGATTCACTCTCCCTGTGCAGCAGGTATCAGGACATCACCACCATATTAACCACTGGCTCTCACTTCACTACAGTAAAATCTCCACACTGTAGATTCACTCTCCCTGTGCAGCAGGTATCAGGACATCACCACCATATTAACCACTGGCTCTCACTTCACTACAGTAAAACCTCCACACTGTAGATTCACTCTCCTGTGCAGCAGGTATCAGGACATCACCGCCATATTAACCACTGGCTCTCACTTCACTACAGTAAAAACCTCCACACTGTAGATTCACTCTCCCTGTGCAGCAGGTATCAGGACATCACCACCATATTAACCACTGGCTCTCACTTCACTACAGTAAAACCTCCACACTGTAGATTCACTCTCCTGTGCAGCAGGTATCAGGACATCACCACCATATTAACCACTGGCTCTCACTTCACTACAGTAAAACCTTCACACTGTAGATTCACTCTCCCTGTGCAGCAGGTATCAGGACATCACCACCATATTAACCACTGGCTCTCACTTCACTACAGTAAAACCTCCACACTGTAGATTCACTCTCCCTGTGCAGCAGGTATCAGGACATCACCAGCCATCACCACCATATTAACCACTGGCTCTCACTTCACTACAGTAAAACCTCCACACTGTAGATTCACTCTCCCTGTGCAGCAGGTATCAGGACATCACCACCATATTAACCACTGGCTCTCACTTCACTACAGTAAAACCTCCACACTGTAGATTCACTCTCCCTGTGCAGCAGGTATCAGGACATCACCACCATATTAACCACTGGCTCTCACTTCACTACAGTAAAACCTCCACACTGTAGATTCACTCTCCCTGTGCAGCAGGTATCAGGACATCACCACCATATTAACCACTGGCTCTCACTTCACTACAGTAAAACCTCCACACTGTAGATTCACTCTCCCTGTGCAGCAGGTATCAGGACATCACCAGCCATCACCACCATATTAACCACTGGCTCTCACTTCACTACAGTAAAACCTCCACACTGTAGATTCACTCTCCCTGTGCAGCAGGTATCAGGACATCACCACCATATTAACCACTGGCTCTCACTTCACTACAGTAAAACCTCCACACTGTAGATTCACTCTCCCTGTGCAGCAGGTATCAGGACATCACCAGCCATCACCACCATATTAACCACTGGCTCTCACTTCACTACAGTAAAACCTCCACACTGTAGATTCACTCTCCCTGTGCAGCAGGTATCAGGACATCACCAGACATCACCACCATATTAACCACTGGCTCTCACTTCACTACAGTAAAACCTCCACACTGTAGATTCACTCTCCCTGTGCAGCAGGTATCAGGACATCACCACCATATTAACCACTGGCTCTCACTTCAATACAGTAAAACCTCCACACTGTAGATTCACTCTCCCTGTGCAGCAGGTATCAGGACATCACCAGCCATCACCACCATATTAACCACTGGCTCTCACTTCACTACAGTAAAACCTCCACACTGTAGATTCACTCTCCTTGTGCAGCAGGTATCAGGACATCACCAGCCATCACCAACATATTAACCACTGACTCTCACTTCACTACAGTAAAACCTCCACACTGTAGATTCTCTCTTCCTGTGCAGCAGGTATCAGGACATCACCACCATATTAACCACTGGCTCTCACTTCACTACAGTAAAACCTCCACACTGTAGATTCACTCTCCCTGTGCAGCAGGTATCAGGACATCACCAGCCATCACCACCATATTAACCACTGGCTCTCACTTCACTACAGTAAAACCTCCACACTGTAGATTCACTCTCCTGTGCAGCAGGTATCAGGACATCACCACCATATTAACCACTGGCTCTCACTTCACTACAGTAAAACCTCCACACTGTAGATTCACTCTCCCTGTGCAGCAGGTATCAGGACATCACCAGCCATCACCACCATATTAACCACTGGCTCTCACTTCACTACAGTAAAACCTCCACACTATAGATTCACTCTCCCTGTGCAGCAGGTATCAGGACATCACCACCATATTAACCACTGGCTCTCACTTCACTACAGTAAAACCTCCACACTGTAGATTCACTCTCCCTGTGCAGCAGGTATCAGGACATCACCAGCCATCACCACCATATTAACCACTGGCTCTCACTTCACTACAGTAAAACCTCCACACTGTAGATTCACTCTCCCTGTGCAGCAGGTATCAGGACATCACCAGACATCACCACCATATTAACCACTGGCTCTCACTTCACTACAGTAAAACCTCCACACTGTAGATTCACTCTCCCTGTGCAGCAGGTATCAGGACATCACCACCATATTAACCACTGGCTCTCACTTCACTACAGTAAAACCTCCACACTGTAGATTCACTCTCCCTGTGCAGCAGGTATCAGGACATCACCAGCCATCACCACCATATTAACCACTGGCTCTCACTTCACTACAGTAAAACCTCCACACTGTAGATTCACTCTCCTTGTGCAGCAGGTATCAGGACATCACCAGCCATCACCAACATATTAACCACTGACTCTCACTTCACTACAGTAAAACCTCCACACTGTAGATTCACTCTCCCTGTGCAGCAGGTATCAGGACATCACCACCATATTAACCACTGGCTCTCACTTCACTACAGTAAAACCTCCACACTGTAGATTCACTCTCCCTGTGCAGCAGGTATCAGGACATCACCAGCCATCACCACCATATTAACCACTGGCTCTCACTTCACTACAGTAAAACCTCCACACTGTAGATTCACTCCCTGTGCAGCAGGTATCAGGACATCACCACCATATTAACCACTGGCTCTCACTTCACTACAGTAAAACCTCCACACTGTAGATTCACTCTCCCTGTGCAGCAGGTATCAGGACATCACCAGCCATCACCACCATATTAACCACTGGCTCTCACTTCACTACAGTAAAACCTCCACACTGTAGATTCACTCTCCCTGTGCAGCAGGTATCAGGACATCACCAGCCATCACCACCATATAACCACTGGCTCTCACTTCACTACAGTAAAACCTCCACACTGTAGATTCACTCTCCCTGTGCAGCAGGTATCAGGACATCACCACCATATTAACCACTGGCTCTCACTTCACTACAGTAAAACCTCCACACTGTAGATTCACTCTCCCTGTGCAGCAGGTATCAGGACATCACCAGCCATCACCACCATATTAACCACTGGCTCTCACTTCACTACAGTAAAACCTCCACACTGTAGATTCACTCTCCCTGTGCAGCAGGTATCAGGACATCACCACCATATTAACCACTGGCTCTCACTTCACTACAGTAAAACCTCCACACTGTAGATTCACTCTCCCTGTGCAGCAGGTATCAGGACATCACCAGCCATCACCACCATATTAACCACTGGCTCACTTCACTACAGTAAAACCTCCACACTGTAGATTCACTCTCCCTGTGCAGCAGGTATCAGGACATCACCAGACATCACCACCATATTAACCACTGGCTCTCACTTCACTACAGTAAAACCTCCACACTGTAGATTCACTCTCCTGTGCAGCAGGTATCAGGACATCACCACCATATTAACCACTGGCTCTCACTTCACTACAGTAAAACCTCCACACTGTAGATTCACTCTCCCTGTGCAGCAGGTATCAGGACATCACCAGCCATCACCACCATATTAACCACTGGCTCTCACTTCACTACAGTAAAACCTCCACACTGTAGATTCACTCTCCCTGTGCAGCAGGTATCAGGACATCACCAGCCATCACCAACATATAACCACTGGCTCTCACTTCACTACAGTAAAACCTCCACACTGTAGATTCACTCTCCCTGTGCAGCAGGTATCAGGACATCACCACCATATTAACCACTGGCTCTCACTTCACTACAGTAAAACCTCCACACTGTAGATTCACTCTCCCTGTGCAGCAGGTATCAGGACATCACCAGCCATCACCACCATATTAACCACTGGCTCTCACTTCACTACAGTAAAACCTCCACACTGTAGATTCACTCTCCCTGTGCAGCAGGTATCAGGACATCACCACCATATTAACCACTGGCTCTCACTTCACTACAGTAAAACCTCCACACTGTAGATTCACTCTCCCTGTGCAGCAGGTATCAGGACATCACCACCATACCATTAACCACTGGCTCTCACTTCACTACAGTAAAACCTCCACACTGTAGATTCACTCTCCCTGTGCAGCAGGTATCAGGACATCACCACCATATTAACCACTGGCTCTCACTTCACTACAGTAAAACCTTCACACTGTAGATTCACTCTCCTGTGCAGCAGGTATCAGGACATCACCACCATATTAACCACTGGCTCTCACTTCACTACAGTAAAACCTCCACACTGTAGATTCACTCTCCCTGTGCAGCAGGTATCAGGACATCACCACCATATTAACCACTGGCTCTCACTTCACTACAGTAAAACCTCCACACTGTAGATTCACTCTCCTGTGCAGCAGGTATCAGGACATCACCACCATATTAACCACTGGCTCTCACTTCACTACAGTAAAACCTTCACACTGTAGATTCACTCTCCCTGTGCAGCAGGTATCAGGACATCACCACCATATTAACCACTGGCTCTCACTTCACTACAGTAAAACCTCCACACTGTAGATTCACTCTCCCTGTGCAGCAGGTATCAGGACATCACCAGCCATCACCACCATATTAACCACTGGCTCTCACTTCACTACAGTAAAACCTCCACACTGTAGATTCACTCTCCCTGTGCAGCAGGTATCAGGACATCACCACCATATATTAACCACTGGCTCTCACTTCACTACAGTAAAACCTTCACACTGTAGATTCACTCTCCCTGTGCAGCAGGTATCAGGACATCACCACCATATTAACCACTGGCTCTCACTTCACTACAGTAAAACCTCCACACTGTAGATTCACTCTCCCTGTGCAGCAGGTATCAGGACATCACCACCATATTAACCACTGGCTCTCACTTCACTACAGTAAAACCTCCACACTGTAGATTCACTCTCCCTGTGCAGCAGGTATCAGGACATCACCACCATATTAACCACTGGCTCTCACTTCACTACAGTAAAACCTCCACACTGTAGATTCACTCTCCCTATGCAGCAGGTATCAGGACATCACCAGCCATCACCACCATATTAACCACTGGCTCTCACTTCACTACAGTAAAACCTCCACACTGTAGATTCACTCTCCCTGTGCAGCAGGTATCAGGACATCACCACCATATTAACCACTGGCTCTCACTTCACTACAGTAAAACCTCCACACTGTAGATTCACTCTCCCTGTGCAGCAGGTATCAGGACATCAGCCACCCATATTAACCACTGGCTCTCACTTCACTACAGTAAAACATCCACACTAGATTCACTCTCCCTGTGCAGCAGGTATCAGGACATCACCACCATATTAACCACTGGCTCTCACTTCACTACTTTAAAACATCCACACTTTAGATTCACTCTCCCTGTGCAGCAGGTATCAGGACATCACTACCATATTAACCACTGGCTCTCACTTCACTACAGTAAAACCTCCACACTGTAGATTCACTCTCCCTGTGCAGCAGGTATCAGGACATCACCAGCCATCACCACCATATTAACCACTGGCTCTCACTTCACTACAGTAAAACCTCCACACTGTAGATTCACTCTCCCTGTGCAGCAGGTATCAGGACATCACCACCATATTAACCACTGGCTCTCACTTCACTACAGTAAAACCTCCACACTGTAGATTCACTCTCCCTGTGCAGCAGGTATCAGGACATCACCACCATCACCACCATATTAACCACTGGCTCTCACTTCACTACAGTAAAACCTCCACACTGTAGATTCACTCTCCCTGTGCAGCAGGTATCAGGACATCACCACCATATTAACCACTGGCTCTCACTTCACTACAGTAAAACCTCCACACTGTAGATTCACTCTCCTGTGCAGCAGGTATCAGGACATCACCACCATATTAACCACTGGCTCTCACTTCACTACAGTAAAACCTCCACACTGTAGATTCACTCTCCCTGTGCAGCAGGTATCAGGACATCACCACCATATTAACCACTGGCTCTCACTTCACTACAGTAAAACCTCCACACTGTAGATTCACTCTCCCTGTGCAGCAGGTATCAGGACATCACCACCATATTAACCACTGGCTCTCACTTCACTACAGTAAAACCTCCACACTGTAGATTCACTCTCCCTGTGCAGCAGGTATCAGGACATCACCACCATATTAACCACTGGCTCTCACTTCACTACAGTAAAACCTCCACACTGTAGATTCACTCTCCTGTGCAGGTATCAGGACATCAGGACCATCACCACCATATTAACCACTGGCTCTCACTTCACTACAGTAAAACCTCCACACTGTAGATTCACTCTCCCTGTGCAGCAGGTATCAGGACATCACCACCATATTAACCACTGGCTCTCACTTCACTACAGTAAAACCTCCACACTGTAGATTCACTCTCCCTGTGCAGCAGGTATCAGGACATCACCACCATATTAACCACTGGCTCTCACTTCACTACAGTAAAACCTCCACACTGTAGATTCACTCTCCCTGTGCAGCAGGTATCAGGACATCACCACCATATTAACCACTGGCTCTCACTTCACTACAGTAAAACCTCCACACTGTAGATTCACTCTCCTGTGCAGCAGGTATCAGGACATCACCACCATATTAACCACTGGCTCTCACTTCACTACAGTAAAACCTCCACACTGTAGATTCACTCTCCCTGTGCAGCAGGTATCAGGACATCACCACCATCACCACCATGTTAACCACTGGCTCTTTTCACAGTTCAGTAAAACCTCCACACTGTAGATTCACCTCCAGTTCAGGTCTCTGAGTTAAACCTGATAGGAATGTTGGCTACTCAATTCCACCCCGAAACTATTCTGACCACCTCCCTGTGCAGCAACTATTTAACAGATACATCGGCTTGGGTATTGTTCCACTGGCTCTGGGGTCAGTTTACAGTGAAACCTCCACACTGTAGATTCAATTCTCCCACAAACCTGCAATCAGGACATCACCACCATTGATAACCACTGGCTCTCACTTCACTACAGTAAAACCTCCACAAACCTGTATTTTGTAATATCCCAGCAGCAGGTGCAGCTTCAGGGATCACCAGCCATCACCCTCAGTGAACAATCACTGGGACCCTCCCTTCAAATAGCAACATTGAATAGCAAACCTCACTATAATCCCCACTGTCCCTGTGCAGCAGGCCCCTATTTATTATTATTTGTATTTGTTTGCATATAAACCACTGGCTCTTTTCACTACAGTTTTAAAATTTCCAACCCCATGTAGATGAATGGCCCTGATCAGCAGGTGATTATTTAACTAGCTGACAGTCATCACCACCAAATTAAGACACTGGGTAATCAGATAATTAACAGTAAAACCCTCCACACTGTAAGAAACTGCAGCTGTCCGTGTGCAGGGTTGGTATCAGGACATCACCACCATAGAGGGAGACTGGACTCACTTCACAGAGAACAATTTCTAAAACCTCCATTGTAGATTCACACTCCTGTTTGTCTGTTTATTCAGGACATCACCACCATTTCTAACCACTTGTTTAAATCTTTTGTTTTGTTTTGTTTAAAAAATTCAGCTGAGTGCCATAGCATTCAGTAGATTCACCCGTCCATCCATTGTTTTGGTTTCAGGTATCCTGGTCCTCACCACCATATTGTCACAGTCCCCACCTGGTCTCATACAATCACTGATTGATAAAATATTTACACTTTGGTCATGTTTTTTATTTTATTTAAGTCCTGTGACTTAAGTTTATGATTTGACATTTCAAAAAGTTATTGCTATAATATTACATTTCAAGTCTTATTTAAATGAGCGCAGTAAAATGAAGTTGTCACTAAGTATTTGTTTTCCTCATAAAGAGCTGAAGATGAAGACTCAAACAAGCCCTGCATATTTACCACTGGCTCTATCTTGATTAAAACCTCTAAAATGAAGATTCAGATCTGGATGCATGTAGGTATCAACATCACCATGAATATCACCACCATAACCACTTGTTTTTTCACAGCTCAATATTTTCACAAGCACCTGAGTTCGAACATGCCTGATGAATACAAAGCTAATATGAATGTTACCTCCCACACTGTCTCTACCTAAAACTGCCTCTGTCTCCACATGTGTGTTTCTAATACAGTGCGGCTTGAGTGATTGTTCCAACATTGACGATCTTTTGCCACATTTCACTTCAAACATAAAGATATGAAACTGTATTTTTTGTGAAGAATCAACAAAAGTGGGACACAATCATGAAACGGAACGACAGTTACATTGATATTTCAAACTTTTTAACAAATAAAAACCTGAAAAATTGGGCGTTCTGTTTAAACCTTTATTTTGTGCAAAACTGTCTCAGACAGGGATAGGAACTCTGCATGATCCAATGGACCTAAATGACAATGATGATAAATAGAACGCACCTGTGTGAATCAATCTCCATATAAATGCCCCTGCCCTGTGATAGTCTCAAGGTCCGTTTAAAGCAAGATTCATCATAATCCCACTGTGTCCACCAGGCAGGTCCGAGATACTGTTATTATTTGTTTAAAGCGGTTTGGATACAAAAGATTTCCCAATTTAAACATCCCAAGGAGCACTGTTGTTTTATAATTTAATGGAAGGAGTATCAGACCACTGCAAATCTGATCAAGACCTGGCTGATTATTTAAACTTTCAGACATACAAGGGATCCTTGATCAGAGATGCAGCCAAGTGGCCCATGGGTAATGGATGAACTGCATAATCTACAGCTGAGGTAACCCCTCTGTCCATAGACAACAATCAGTCGTATACTGCACAAATCTGGCCTTTATGGAAGAGTGGCAAGAAGAAAGCCATTTCTTAAAGATATCCATAAAATAACGAGAATAACAATTTTGCCACAAGCCACCTGGATTACACCAAACATGTGGAAGAAGGTTACTCTTTGTCAGATTAAACCAAAATGAACTTTTGGCAACAATGCAAAACGTTATGTTTGTTTAAAAGCAACACAGCTCATTTGTTTAACACATAATCCCCATGTCAAACATGGTGGTGGCAGCATCATGGTTTGGGCCTGCTTTTCTTCATCCAGGGACAGGGAAGATGGTTAAAATTGATGGGAAGATGGATGGTCCAAATACAGGACCATTCTGGAAGAAAACCTGATGGAGTCCCCAGCCTGTGTCACTGGGACAATTTGTGATTGATAAGACAATGATTTAAAACATTTTTGGTCTACAATTTATTTTATTTAAACATCCTGTTAGAATGGCTTAAAAGTTTATGAATCAATCGAGAATTTCAAAAAGAACTGAAAACTAATGTTCACATTTCCATCCAACCTCACTTAAATCGAGCTGTTTTGCAAGGAGGAATTGTCAAAATTTCAGTTCGTTTTGCAAAACTCATAAACATACCCCAAGACTGACAGCTGTCAAACAAAGATCGCCCTTGTTTAACACATTCTGAATAATTTTGCACGAATTTTTCAGTTTTTAAAATTAAAAAGTTTGAAATATCCAATAAATTTCGTTCCACTTCATGATTGTGTCCCACTTGTTGTTGATTCTTCACAAAAATTTTAGTTTCATATCTTTATGTTTGAAGCCTGAAATGTGGCAAAAGGTGCCTGTTCAATACAGCCCTTTACCAAGGCACTGTATGAATGTTACCTCTCCTGCACTGTCTCTACCTACATCACTGCCTCTGTCTCCACAGTTACTGTTTCTAATATGAATGTTACCTCTCCTACACTGTCTCTACCTACATCACTGCCTCTGTCTCCACAGTTACTGTTTCTAATATGAATGTTACCTCTCCTACACTGTCTCTACCTACATCACTGCCTCTGTCTCCACAGTTACTGTTTCGAATATGAATGTTACCTCTCCTGCACTGTCTCTACCTACATCACTGCCTCTGTCTGTACAGTTACTGTTTCTAATATGAATGTTACCTCTCCTACACTGTCTCTACCTACATCACTGCCTCTGTCTCCACAGTTACTGTTTCTAATATGAATGTTACCTCTCCTACACTGTCTCTACCTACATCACTGCCTCTGTCTCCACAGTTACTGTTTCTAATATGAATGTTACCTCTCCTGCACTGTCTCTACCTACATCACTGCCTCTGTCTCCACAGTTACTGTTTCGAATATGAATGTTACCTCTCCTGCACTGTCTCTACCCACATCACTGCCTCTGTCTCCACAGTTACTGTTTCTAATATGAATGTTACCTCTCCTGCACTGTCTCTACCTACATCACTGCCTCTGTCTCCACAGTTACTGTTTCTAATATGAATGTTACCTCTCCTACACTGTCTCTACCTACATCACTGCCTCTGTCTGCACAGTTACTGTTTCTAATATGAATGTTACCTCTCCTACACTGTCTCTACCTACATCACTGCCTCTGTCTCCACAGTTACTGTTTCTAATATGAATGTTACCTCTCCTGCACTGTCTCTACCTACATCACTGCCTCTGTCTCCACAGTTACTGTTTCTAATATGAATGTTACCTCTCCTGCACTGTCTCTACCTACATCACTGCCTCTGTCTCCACAGTTACTGTTTCTAAGATGAATGTTACCTCTCCTACACTGTCTCTACCTACATCACTGCCTCTGTCTGCACAGTTACTGTTTCTAATATGAATGTTACCTCTCCTGCACTGTCTCTACCTACATCACTGCCTCTGTCTCCACAGTTACTGTTTCTAAGATGAATGTTACCTCTCCTGCACTGTCTCTACCTACATCACTGCCTCTGTCTCCACAGTTACTGTTTCTAATATGAATGTTACCTCTCCTGCACTGTCTCTACCTACATCACTGTCTCTGTCTCCACAGTTACTGTTTTTAATATGAATGTTACCACTCCTACACTGTCTCTACCTACATCACTGCCTCTGTCTCCACAGTTACTGTTTCTAATATGAATGTTACCTCTCCTGCACTGTCTCTACCTACATCACTGCCTCTGTCTCCTCAGTTACTGTTTCGAATATGAATGTTACCTCTCCTACACTGTCTCTACCTACATCACTGCCTCTGTCTCCACAGTTACTGTTTCTAATATGAATGTTACCTCTCCTACACTGTCTCTACCTACATCACTGCCTCTGTCTCCACAGTTACTGTTTCTAATATGAATGTTACCTCTCCTGCACTGTCTCTACCTACATCACTGCCTCTGTCTCCACAGTTACTGTTTCTAATATGAATGTTACCTCTCCTACACTGTCTCTACCTACATCACTGCCTCTGTCTCCACAGTTACTGTTTCTAATATGAATGTTACTGCTCCTGCACTGTCTCTACCTACATCACTGCCTCTGTCTCCACAGTTACTGTTTCTAATATGAATGTTACCTCTCCTGCACTGTCTCTACCTACATCACTGCCTCTGTCTCCCACAGTTACTGTTTCTAATATGAATGTTACCTCTCCTACACTGTCTCTACCTACATCACTGCCTCTGTCTCCACAGTTACTGTTTCTAATATGAATGTTACCTCTCCTACACTGTCTCTACCTACATCACTGCCTCTGTCTCCACAGTTACTGTTTCTAATATGAATGTTACCTCTCCTACACTGTCTCTACCTACATCGCTGCCTCTGTCTCCACAGTTACTGTTTCTAATATGAATGTTACCTCTCCTACACTGTCTCTACCTACATCACTGCCTCTGTCTCCACAGTTACTGTTTCTAATATGAATGTTACCTCTCCTGCACTGTCTCTACCTACATCACTGCCTCTGTCTCCACAGTTACTGTTTCTAATATGAATGTTACCTCTCCTGCACTGTCTCTACCTACATCACTGCCTCTGTCTCCACAGTTACTGTTTCTAATATGAATGTTACCTCTCCTGCACTGTCTCTACCTACATCACTGCCTCTGTCTCCACAGTTACTGTTTCTAATATGAATGTTACCTCTCCTGCACTGTCTCTACCTACATCACTGCCTCTGTCTCCACAGTTACTGTTTCTAATATGAATGTTACCTCTCCTGCACTGTCTCTACCTACATCACTGCCTCTGTCTCCACAGTTACTGTTTCTAATATGAATGTTACCACTCCTACACTGTCTCTACCTACATCACTGCCTCTGTCTCCACAGTTACTGTTTCTAATATGAATGTTACCGCTCCTACACTGTCTCTACCTACATCACTGTCTCTGTCTCCACAGTTACTGTTTCTAATATGAATGTTACCACTCCTACACTGTCTCTACCTACATCACTGCCTCTGTCTCCACAGTTACTGTTTCTAATATGAATGTTACCTCTCCTGCACTGTCTCTACCTACATCACTGCCTCTGTCTCCACAGTTACTGTTTCGAATATGAATGTTACCTCTCCTACTCTGTCTCTACCTACATCACTGCCTCTGTCTCCACAGTTACTGTTTCTAATATGAATGTTACCTCTCCTACACTGTCTCTACCTACATCACTGCCTCTGTCTCCACAGTTACTGTTTCTAATATGAATGTTACCTCTCCTGCACTGTCTCTACCTACATCACTGCCTCTGTCTCCACAGTTACTGTTTCTAATATGAATGTTACCTCTCCTACACTGTCTCTACCTACATCACTGCCTCTGTCTCCACAGTTACTGTTTCTAATATGAATGTTACCTCTCCTACACTGTCTCTACCTACATCGCTGCCTCTGTCTCCACAGTTACTGTTTCTAATATGAATGTTACCTCTCCTACACTGTCTCTACCTACATCACTGCCTCTGTCTCCACAGTTACTGTTTCTAATATGAATGTTACCTCTCCTACACTGTCTCTACCTACATCGCTGCCTCTGTCTCCACAGTTACTGTTTCTAATATGAATGTTACCTCTCCTACACTGTCTCTACCTACATCACTGCCTCTGTCTCCACAGTTACTGTTTCTAATATGAATGTTACCTCTCCTGCACTGTCTCTACCTACATCACTGCCTCTGTCTCCACAGTTACTGTTTCTAATATGAATGTTACCTCTCCTACACTGTCTCTACCTACATCACTGCCTCTGTCTCCACAGTTACTGTTTCTAATATGAATGTTACCTCTCCTACACTGTCTCTACCTACATCACTGCCTCTGTCTCCACAGTTACTGTTTCTAATATGAATGTTACCTCTCCTGCACTGTCTCTACCTACATCACTCTCTTCTCTCTCTCTGACAGTTAGTCCCTCTCTCCATTTCTCTCTCCTCTCTGACAATCCCCCAATCCCTCCCTTTCTCTTTTCTCTCTCAAACAATCCCTCACTCCCTTGCGTTCTCTCTGACAATCCCTCACTCCCTCCATTTCTCTCTGACAGTCCGTCACTCCCTCCCTTTCACTCTACTCTCTCTCTGAGACAGTCTCTCACTCCCTCTCTGTCTCCACAGTTTCAGGTGCATCAGGAATCCTCAGTCCCTCACTCCCTCTCTGTCTCTACAGTTTCAGGTGCATCATGAATCCTCAGTCTCTCACTCCCTCTCTGTCTCCACAGTTTCAGGTGCATCATGAATCCTCAGTCTCTCACTCCCTCTCTGTCTCCACAGTTACAGGTGCATCAGGAATCCTCAGTCCCTCACTCCCTCTCTGTCTCCACAGTTACAGGTGCATCATAATCCTCAGTCCCTCACTCCCTCTCTGTCTCCACAGTTTCAGGTGCATCAGGAATCCTCAGTCTCTCACTCCCTCTCTGTCTCCATAGTTACAGGTGCATCAGGAATCCTCAGTTCCCTCACTCCCTCTCTGTCTCCACAGTTTCAGGTGCATCAGGAATCCTCAGTCTCTCACTCCCTCTCTGTCTCCACAGTTACAGGTGCATCGGGAATCCTCAGTCTCTCACTCCCTCTCTGTCTCCACAGTTACAGGTGCATCAGGAATCCTCAGTCCCTCACTCCCTCTCTGTCTCCACAGTTACAGGTGCATCAGGAATCCTCAGTCCCTCACTCCCTCTCTGTCTCCACAGTTACAGTTGCATCAGGAATCCTCAGTCCCTCACTCCCTCTCTGTCTCTACAGTTACAGGTGCATCAGGAATTGTCAGTGTTTCTCAGAGTTTTGGCAGTTTCGGCCGTGACTATAAGAGTATAATCCCTGCACGTGATGTCAAGTCTCTCAGTTGGGGTAGCCCTAATTTCAGCAACCCTAAGGTATGGTGACACTGATCATTAGAAGAGATTCTAGTTTCCCATAGTAAAAAAGTCTACGATTTAAACATTTTAAAATCCAAAATATATGCAAAAATATGTTTTTCCAATCACACTATTTAAAGAACAATGTAATCATCAAATTCTGGTTGACTGTGACCACATATCATTTGTATTCAAACATGGGCAGATTACTTGTTCAGAGAAAGCTTAAGGCCGTATTCATAAAGTGTTTACCAGGCTGTGATCGAGTCCTGGTATACTTGCTTCAGGCGGCCGAGGAGAACACAGAAGAGACTGAAGTAGAGAGAATGACGTTGATACGCCGACACAGCGCACAGGATTTAATCAATAAACATAAACAAAAAGTAAACAATAATGTCATGTGACGCTACCAGCGATGGTAGCGCTCAGAGGGCGATACATGACTGTACAAGCACTCAAAATAAAACACAATACAACAAACTATAAATCAAAGGTGCCGTGAAAATGGCAAGCCTTGCAGCAGCCCCGATCACAGTGATCGCCATGTTTTTATACTAACGCTCCGCTGAGACACGCCCACCTGCCTGCTGGAACAGCTCATTGCTTTCAGCTGCTGCTCCATACAGACAGGTAATCGTCCCCGGCAGAGTGCTACAGCAGTTAAACAATTAAATCAATTTATTTACAACATTAACCCAAAAATATACAATAAAACTACATATTTCCCATGTGTAGGGCTTCCGCCCAGCCACACAGGCATTTAAGTTTAGACAGTGAAATCTTACGAACATAAGAAATTCAAGAACGAGAAGGCCATTCAGTCCACCTATGCTCACTCACTTTGGTGCCAGCGTGGTCTGTTACTCCTCAGGGGTAGAGTGCACCAAGCAGGCATAAATTACGCCGTCACAACTGCTTACGCCGTCGTTACTACTTTCAACTTAAGCCCGACTTAAAAGTAAATTCCAGTCCCAGTGCACCAATGCAAAACCATCCCTGGCGTAGTAACGACCGCGTTGCCACCGAGGCGCAGCAGAGAAGGGAAGTAGCCATTGTTTCACGTGTTGGCCTTCGCATTCTATAAGCAAAAATGTAAGAAAAATAAACTTTATAAAGGGAACAAGGAAATTCTTAATTCTAAGCTTAGCACGACAGTAATATTTAGTCAGCATCAGAAGAAGGCAGCATTCGTTTGGTTCATATATTGAAGGTCATCCCGTATTTCATCTGTAAGTGGAAGGAGGTTCTGTCTTGGTAATCGATAGCGCTGATAGAGCTCAATATCAAGCATATCCAATGGGTTAAGTCTGCCCCGTATGATTCTTTCTCGACGCATGCACAGCGGTACTGTAAATCAGGGGGTTTAAACCTTCTTTTGAAACTGAACCCCTTCTGTCGGAGGTTTCAGCTAAAGTACCCTTTACAATTTTCGCTCACTGAATAGTACCACAGTTGCAATAAAAGGCATAATAATCTGGTTAACACATTTCTTTTTCCTCCCGTTTATTTAATGTATAGTTTTACACAACAGTCTGGGACTGGCAAATTGCTGAGACAGAAAACCAAACAGTAGACTTCATTCTTAAAACTTAATTACATGTCTTTGGATGCAAAGAATTAAAAGGTAGTATTCATGAATCTTTGGAAAGACTCATATTCGCTTTCTATTGGAAAAAGTCATTATAAATAATACAAAATAGTCTACACTGTAAATGCTTATCATGTTACTATTTACTTCCCACCTAAGCATAATTATGTGTGTCGTTTAAAATGTTTACCGTATCAAAAACATTAACTTCAAGATAAAACTATAATTACTAACTAAAAATGATCCAAATGGACTCATGTATATCGTTGTCGCGTTGCACTTTCTGACCGAACACATATTCAACCAGCCGCTATTAGGCTACTGTTAATAAACTGCAGTCGCGGTAATAAATAAAAACTGTCAAAGTATGATTTATTGTGATAACTATTTATGTTTACCGGTGCATTTATACTTCTAAACAATGCAGAAACGCTGTGCTTCACTGATACGACAAGTTGAAAACAGCAAGGATCATGAGCAGCACAGACTGCTCTTCAGGCACAATCGCCAGACACCTGCTTCACCTGTATATCAGGGTGGAAATCCACACAATGGAAATCACACATGTGTACAGGTGGAAAATGTGGGCGTGATGATTCTGTGTTTTGTTTTGTTTTTCATTAGCGGTTCACTTTGAGCTGCTAAACAAAGATTAAATAAGTATACACCGTGGTTTAGAGAAAATATAATACCGTTAAAACTATTAAAAATCATAATTTTTATAGGGGGTCGTCCTGCGTACCCCCTATGACCCTTAGAAGTACCCCGAGGGGTACGCGTACTCCCGGTTGAAAACCCCTGCTCTAAATCATCAAAACAATTTACTGTTCCACCCATCTTTGGATTTTGCTAAACTAATGTTATTTTACAATATTCAAAACTAATTTTCTTTTAAAATGTTACTTTCTGCCTTACACCTACCCCCTAACAGGCGTACAGTTACGACCCCTTTATGACCTGAATAAGTCTTATGCCTGCTTGGTGCACTCCGCCCTAGGAGAGGAAAAAAAAAACCCTAACCAGGTTAGTAGAGGAAATGAAACCTCTGGGAATCTGTGCCTGGACAGACCACCCTTCCTCCAGGTGGTTAGCTAAAGGTCTTATTATGATCACAGAGGGGGTTATACAGTATTGTTCACGACAGCATCCAGTCTATTCTTGAAGGATCCGTCTCTGCTCAACAATTGTCCGTCAGCCTGTTCCAATGGTTCACCACTCTTTCTGTGAAAAAGCTCCTTCTCCCCTTGATTCTCAATATGCCCTTCTTCAGCTTCCACCCGTGGTCCCTGGTTCTGTTCTCTGTGACCTGTGAAAAATAATTCTCAGCAGCTACTTTGTTAAACCCCTTGACAATTTGAAAGACCTCTATTAAGTCGCCTCTGACTCTCCTTCTTTCTAGGCTGTACAGATTCAGCTCTTTCAGTCTATCTTCATATGACATGTCTTTCAATCCTGAAACCTTTAAACCAGAATGTTGTTCCGTGAATTTTTTTCTAAAATGTCCTTTTGTGTATGTAATACAGTTAAATGTCCATTCGATGCTGAACCAGATTACAGCTCCCCATGAAACTCATTTTATGAGTGATAGTGAATGTTAAAATCAGACTTTTAATGAACTGTATGCACTTGTTTTCATATTATAGTAACTCAATGAATGAACTTTTCTTTTGCAGATTCCTGGTTTGCTGAGGAGAGTTTTGAAGGTACAGAATGAGGGGGTGTGGGTATTGTTAAATGATGGATGAATAAGACAGGTGGAAAGAAAAGGAGAGATTGTGAGTGAAAGAGAATTGGAAAAGAGAGAGAGATGAGAAAGGTGGGTGTAGTTAAGTATCGTGATGTATATCATCAATTAAGAGTTTCTTCTTCAAAGGATATTCATGCTGTTATTAATCTACTGTACCATAGGTCACCCTTTATTTGTAATTTCAGTACCAGAAGGAAAACACCAAAGACATATATAAGTAAAAACAATTATTTATTTATTTAGCAGACGCCTTTATCCA
Organism: Huso huso; assembly: GCA_036884735.1. Classification (NCBI taxonomy): domain Eukaryota; kingdom Metazoa; phylum Chordata; class Actinopteri; order Acipenseriformes; family Acipenseridae; genus Huso; species Huso huso. The sequence continues at coordinate 7,948,486 of CM072681.1, read as the reverse complement.
AGGCGACTTACAGAGACTAGGGTGTGTGAACTATGCATCAGCTGCAGAGTCACTTACAACTACGTCTCACCTGAAAGACGGAGCACAAGGAGGTGAAGTGACTTGCTCAGGGTCACACAATGAGTCAGTGGCTGAGATGGGATTTGAACCGGGGACTTCCTGGTTACAAGCCCTTTTCTTTAACCACTGGACCACACAGCCTCCTGTCTTAGAAAGACAAAGGTTTTTATAGTGTTTGAAGTGATTCTTTTTATAGCATCATTCATCAAGTTATGCAACAAGTTGGATACAATTGTAACCGTTTCTTTTTGTATGTAGTGCAAATCTTTAAAAGTAAACTTCTAATAAAATCTAATCAAGACTCAGTACAACATGTCAAATACAAAACAAGCAAAGTGAATATCAAATCAATTCAAACTAAGTGACACGCAAAATAAAATTGCTATCGTGAATTAAACTCCTTAACATGAATTAAAACCATGACAAATCTAATAAAAATCTGCAAAACAAGGAACATAATGGATGTAAAGAACTGACCATCTTGTTCACATACATGCAGATTTATTGTACTGCTCTTTCTCCTTTCAAATATATAAAACCTTGTAGAAAACAGGCATTCTACAATGTAGCTAAAACACAGCAGCTTAATGTTTAAAAAGTAATGAAACAGAATCAAGTATCATCAGAGAATACCGTAACCGACATCAAGCACAAGGTAGCTACTCTGTGTGCACAACACTTCTCCACGTATAATACCGTATGATTACAACTAGCACTAAGAGAAAATAAACAATGGTGAGTCTGTGATTTAATAAATAACACAAGAACGAGAATGAGCTAATCTACTCACCCCCACGAGCACAGCAATATATCCAGAAGTCCTGTGTGTTTCTGCTTCCCTGCACTTTAAACCAAAACATACTCATAAATATATAAACAAGTTCTCAAACCAAGCAATAAAATAGAACACACTTGCTACTCACCACCAGCAGTGCTGCAGCCTTCTGGATAAACCTGAGTCCCATGTGTCTCTGCTTTCCCTGCACACCAGCAATGCTGCAGCCTTCTGGATAAACCTGAGTCCCATGTGTCTCTGCTTTCCCTGCACACCAGCAATGCTGCAGCCTTCTGAATCAATCTGAGTCCCATGTGTCTCTGCTTTCCCTGCACACCAACAATGCTGCAGCCTTTTCCCTGAATCAATCTGAGTCCCATGAATCAATCTGCCCATTCCTGCACACCAGCAATGCTGCAGCCTTCTGAATCAATCTGAGTCCCATGTGTCTCTGCTTTCCCTGCACACCAGCAATGCTGCAGCCTTCTGAATCAATCTGAGTTCCATGTGTCTCTGCTTTCCCTGCACACCAGCAATGCTGCAGCCTTCTGAATCAATCTGAGTCCCATGTGTCTCTGCTTTCCCTGCACACCAGCAATGCTTCAGCCTTCTGGATAAACCTGAGTCCCATGTGTCTCTGCTTTCCCTGCACACCAGCAATGCTGCAGCCTTCTGAATCAATCTGAGTTCCATGTGTCTCTGCTTTCCCTGCACACCAGCAATGCTGCAGCCTTCTGGATAAACCTGAGTCCCATGTGTCTCTGCTTTCCCTGCACACCAGCAATGCTGCAGCCTTGTGGATAAACCTGAGTTCCATGTGTCTCTGCTTTCCCTGCACTCCAGCAATGCTGCAGCCTTCTGGATAAACCTGAGTCCCATGTGTCTCTGCTTTCCCTACACACCAGCAATGCTGCAGCCTTGTGGATAAACCTGAGTCCCATGTGTCTCTGCTTTCCCTGCACACCAGCAATGCTGCAGCCTTCTGTAATCACCTATGCCTTTATACAGGGGTTTTCACTAACCCACCTGTGTTAGCCCTTTCCTAACTTGACTGAATTGACACCTTGTATTAGCCATGCCACACTACAGTTTTTTTTTTATATATGAATCTATTTTAGTAATCTGCATGTGAGCATTTACAGTAGAATAGTGAAGATCTGAACCCATCCTGAAGGTTTGTAATTATTCATTCATTCCACAGGGGTCTGATAGAAAGTCCAGACATCAAGAGGTTGGTGAATGGAGCCTGGAAGAGTGTCGACACTCCATCATGGAGCTGGCAAAGGAGCTGAACAGAGTCTTGAAGGTACAGAGAGGGAGGGGGAGAGAGGGAAGGAGGGATAGAGGAGTGAGCAGTATTGGTTATTACAGAGAGGTGGAGAGGGGGGGTGAAAAGGCGAGTCCTGAGGTTACAGAAGAGGAGAAGTGGGGTGTCAGCATGTCATCGTGTCAGATAAAGCAAAAAGCTTAGGAGTCTTGAAGGTACGGAGAGAGGGGTGTGTGTGTAGGGGGTGGGGGATTGGTAATTAATGTATCCAACAAAGACGTTCATGTATTGAATACAGAACAGAGTAGAAACAGCATTGACAGCAACAATTAGGTGTAGTCCAAGTTTAATTGAATTCCATTTTTAAATGTAATTAAGCAATAAAGAACACTGGCGTGTGATTTGAGGATTGTGAAAAGGATTGTGGGAAGAGACCACAGGCTATTCATCATTTAAACCCCAGCAACACAAAAAACACACACGGCTCATCTTTGTGCCTCTACTGAGAGAGTCTAGCAGTTCAATTCAAACCCACAGAGGCACCGATTCTAATAAACAAATGTAGTGTCCATCTGCATTCTATATGCCTAATATTCCTGACTACAGTACTACCAGTTTAACCTCGAGAGTCAGTGAGTATCTGTGTCTTAAATGAGTTACTGCTGTTTGAAATGCCAAAGAGTTCTTCTTAGCTTGAATTGTGGGATGCCGTTCCGTGCCATCTCTCCTGTAGATGAAACCAGAAAACACATGAGATTATTATACAGAGCTAACAAAGGAGTTAAACAGTGTCTTGAAGGTAGAGAGAGGGAGGGGTGAGGGGACTGTGTGTGTGTGTTTGAAGGGGTGGTGGGAGAGTGTATGTGTGTGTGTTTGGGGTTGACTCTCCTTCATTTAGCTAACGAAGGAGTTAAACAGTGTCTTGAAAGTTCAGAGAGACAGCATTGACAGCAACAGTTAGGTGCAGTTTAGGAGTTTCATTCCTGTTCAGTTAAATGCATTGGTTTCTGCAGTGCTTGCAGTTGAATTCCCTATTTGAAAGATTTCTTATTGATTGATTTCAGAACTCTGCCATTCCTACCCCTGTGTCCAGTGAGGATACGTGCAGCCTGGAAGAGTGTCGCTGCTTCATCATGAAATGGGCTGACAAGTTGGACAAGCTGGTCCAGGTAAAGAGAGACACAGAGAATGAAGCTCGAAGTGGAGACAGGGTGCAGTGAGAGCTGAGAATCAGGTTCACAGGCAGGGTGCAGTGAGAGCTGAGAATCAGGTTCACAGGCAGGGTGCAGTGAGAGCTGAGAATCAGGTTCACAGGAAGGATGCAGTGAAAGCTGAGAATCAGGTTCACAGGAAGGATGCAGTGAGAGCTGAGAATCAGGTTCACAGGAAGGATGCAGTGAGAGCTGAGAATCAGGTTCACAGGAAGGATGCAGTGAGAGCTGAGAATCAGGTTCACAGACAGGGTGCAGTGAGAGCTGAGAATCAGGTTCACAGGAAGGATGCAGTAAGAGCTGAGAATCAGGTTCTGGAAGGATGCAGTAAGAGCTTCAATCAGGTTCAGGCAGTGAGCTGAGAAACAGGTTCACAGGCAGGGTGCAGTGAGAGCTGGGAATCAGGTTCACAGGCAGTGAGAGCTGAGAAACAGGTTCACAGGCAGGGTGCAGTGAGAGCTGGGAATCAGGTTCACAGGCAGGGTGCAGTGAGAGCTGAGAATCAGGTTCACAGGCAGAGTGCAGTGAGAGCTGGGAATCAGGTTCACAGGCAGGGTGCAGTGAGAGCTGAGAATCAGGTTCACAGGCAGTGAGAGCTGAGAAACAGGTTCACAGGCAGGGTGCAGTGAGAGCTGGGAATCAGGTTCACAGGCAGTGAGAGCTGAGAAACAGGTTCACAGGCAGGGTGCAGTGAGAGCTGGGAATCAGGTTCACAGGCAGGGTGCAGTGAGCTGAGAATCAGGTTCACAGGCAGGGTGCAGTGAGAGCTGGGAATCAGGTTCACAGGCAGGAGCAGTGAGCTGAGAATCAGGTTCACAGGCAGGGTGCAGTGAGCTGGGAATCAGGTTCACAGGCAGTGAGAGCTGAGAATCAGGTTCACAGGCAGGGTGCAGTGAGAGCTGGGAATCAGGTTCACAGACAATCAGGCTGTCAGGGAGATGTTATTTTCTTTTATATAGTACAGAAGTAATACTCTTAAAAAAGTCACACTTTGCAGAGTAGTTTAGCAGTTTCCCATATTATTACATAGTGCTGCATGAAGGGATTTACTTATTCAGATGAAGCTCATCACTGGTGAGGCTCATTGGTTTTGATTGGGCTGATTGACCATTCCAAGTGAAACAACTGAAGAAGATGCTTTGAAGAAAAAGTCACACTTTGCACAGTAATTGTGTGGATTTCATGTTCATAAAGCAGCACAACCCCAAGCAGCTGTTTCTTCACTCGTTTCACTCTGATGGTAAATCAGCTCAATCAACACCAATGACCCTCACCTGATTGTAAGCAGCTTGATCTGAATAATACTTCTACCATGTGTTGTATTTGCTGTAATTTCCCATGCTTGCATGTGCCTTCACCATCTCATACAAAAGTAAACCTTTATAAGGGACGTGACGAGGATGCAGACTGACGACCAAATTAATCAGTCAGTCAGCTACGTATTGCAAGTGTTATCCCCTCTGTTCTGCTGGCTGATTTCACAGAGAAGGGGAGCTGCTGCTCTGAGAACACTGATATACTGTTCTGTTCATTGACACCAAAGCAAAGCCAGAGTGCTGGGCAGGTTAAGAGAAGAAAAGGGGCAGAGCTGAGAAACAAAGAGCATCTTCCAGGACCAGAGGGGGAGGAGCTGAGTGAGGGGGCGGGGCAGAACCAGGGGGAGGAGCTGAACCAAGAGGAGGAGCAAAGATTGAAGGACGGTCACGACATCATCATGGAGTGGGCAAGAGAGCTGAAGACAGTGCCAGAGGTGATATTTTAACACATTTCAACAGCTGGGTCTGAACATACTGTCCATTGGCTTCTAATTGAAATGCAGGAGCTCCTTATAATCAATACAATATCAAACTAAATCAAAAGCAAATACAAAGTGCACCAAACCCAGGGAGAGCACTGGGGGATAAAAGCTGCATAAATAACTAAAAACAGGGGTGGTTAAAAAACAGCCTGATAAACAAAAAAAACACAAAAAAGAGAGCAATAACCTCCCTGTATTTCTGTTACGCTCGCCTGGTTCACATTACTCTGCAGTTATTACTGTGCTTTGTTCCAATCTCGGATCCACCCGCTCCCGTCCCTGTTGCTACTGCCGTACTTGATTCCAAATACAGATCCACACCGCTCGTGTCCCGAGGTTGCTTTCACTTTCACTGTCACTTTCTCTTTTCCTTTCTATTCTATTCTATTCTATTCTTTTCTATTCTTTTCTATTTTCTATTCTTCTTTTCTTTTTCTTTTCTTTTCTTTTCTTTGTCTTTGTCCCGTTCCTCCCCTCCTCTGCTCTCCTCTCCTCTTTTCTGTTCTATTCTTTTCTTTTCTATTCTTTTCTATTCTTTTCTTTTCTATTCTTTTCTATTCTTCTTTCTTTTTCTTTTCTTTTCTTTGTCCGTTCCCTCCCCGTTCCTCTGCCCTCCTCTGCTTTCTGCCCTTTTTCTTTTTTCTATTCTTTTTTCTTTTTTTTTTTCTTTTCTATTAATTTCTATTCTTTTTCTTTCTTTTCTTTTTCTTTTCTTTGTCCGTATTCTCTGTCCTCCTCTGCTCTCCTCTGCCTTCTTTTCTATTCTTTTCTATTCTATTCTTTTATTTTCTTTCTTTTTCTATTCTTTTCTATTCTTTTCTTTTTTTTCTTTTTTTTTCCTTTTCTTTTTTCCCATTGCCTCCCGTTCCTCTGTCCCTCCTCTGCTCTCCTCTGCCCTTCTTTTCTATTCTTTTCTATTCTATTCTTTTCTATTTTCTATTCTTTCCTATTCTTTTCTATTCTATTCTTCTTTCTTTTTCTTTTCTTTGTCCGTGCCCTCCCCGTTCCTCTGCCCTCCTCTGCTCTGCCTCTGCCCTTCTTTTCTATTCTTTTCTATTCTATTCTTTTCTTTTCTATTCTTTTCTATTAATTTCTATTCTATTCTTCTTTCTTTTTCTTTTCTTTTCTTTTCTTTGTCCGTGCCCTCCCCGTTCCTCTGCCCTCCTCTGCTCTGCCTCTGCCCTTCTTTTCTATTATTTTCTATTCTTTTCTTTTCTATTCTTTTCTATTAATTTCTATTCTTCTTTCTTTTTCTTTTCTTTTCTTTTCTTTTCTTTTCTTTGTCCGTGTCCTCCCCGTTCCTCTGCCCTCCTCTGCTCTCCCTCTGCGCTTCTTTTATATTCTTTTATATTCTTTTCTATTCTTTTAATTTATATTCTATTCTTCTTTTCTTCTTTTCTTTTTCTTTTCTTTGTCCGTGCCCTCCCCGTTCCTCTGCCCTCCTCTGCTCTCCCTCTGCGCTTCTTTTCTATTCTTTTCTATTCTTTTCTATTCTATTCTATTCTTTTCTATTAATTTCTATTCTTCTTTTCCTTTTCTTTTCTTTGTCCGTGCCCTCCCCGTTCCTCTGCCCTCCTCTGCTCTCCCTCTGCGCTTCTTTTCTATTCTTTTCTATTCTTTTCTATTCTATTCTATTCTTTTCTATTAATTTCTATTCTTCTTTCTTTTTCTTTTCTTTGTCCGTGCCCTCCCCGTTCCTCTGCCCTCCTCTGCTCTCCCTCTGCCCTTCTTTTATATTCTTTTCTATTCTTTTCTTTTCTTTTCTATTCTATTCTTTTCTATTCTATTCTTCTTTTCTTTTTCTTTCCTTTTCTTTTCTTTGTCCGTGCCCTCCCCGTTCCTCTGCCTTCCTCTGCTCTCCCTCTGCGCTTCTTTTCGATTAATTTCTATTCTATTCTTCTTTCTTTTTCTTTTCTTTGTCCGTGCCCTCCCCGTTCCTCTGTCCTCCTCTGCTCTCCCTCTGCCCTTCTTTTCTATTCTTTTCTTTTCTTTTCTTTTCTTTTCTTTGTCCTTTTTTTCGTTCCTCTGTCCTTCTCTGCTCTCCTCCTTCTTTTCTATTCTTTCTATTCTTTTCTATTCTATTCTATTCTTTTCTATTCTATTTCTTTTCTTCTTTCTTTTCTTTTTCTTTGTCCGTGCCCTCCCCGTTCCTCTGTCCTCCTCTGCTCTCCCTCTGCCCTTCTTTTCTATTCTTTTCTATTCTATTCTTTTCTATTTTCTATTCTATTCTTCTTTCTTTTCTTTTCTTTTCTTTTCTTTGTCCGTTCCCTCCCCGTTCCTCTGCCCTCCTCTGCTCTCCCTCTGCGCTTCCTTTCTATTCTTTTCTTTTCTATTCTTTTCTATTCTATTTTATTCTTCTTTCTTTTTCTTTTCTTTTCTTTTCTTTGTCTGTTCCCTCCCTGTTCCTCTGCCCTCCTGTGCTCTCCCTCTGCGCTTCTTTTATATTCTATTCCATTAATTTCTATTCTATTCTTCTTTTTTTTTCTTTTCTTTGTCCGTTCCCTCCCTGTTCCTCTGCCCTCCTCTGCCCTCCTCTGCGCTTCTTTTCTATTCTTTTCTATTCTATTCTTTTCTATTTTCTATTCTATTCTTCTTTCTTTTTCTTTTCTTTTCTTTTCCCCGTTCCTCCCTCCTCCTCTGCCTCCCTCTGCCCTTCTTTTCTCTCTTCTATTCTTTTCTTTTCCTTTTCTATTCTATTCTTCTTTTCTTTTCTTTTCTTTTCTTTTCTTTGTCCTCCTTCTCCCTTTCTCTTTTCCTATTTTCTTTCTTTTTCTTTCTTCTTCTTTCTTTCTTTCTTTCTTCTTTTCTTTCTTTGTCCGTGCCTCCCGTTCCTCTGCCTCCTCTCTCTCCCTCTGCCCTTCTTTTCTATTCTTTTTCTATTCTATTCTTTTCTATTCTATTCTTCTTTTCTTTTTCTTTCCTTTTCTTTTCTTTGTCCGTGCCCTCCCATTCCTCTGCCCTCCTCTGCTCTCCCTCTGCCCTTCTTTTCTATTCTATTTTTTCTATTCTATTTTTTCTTCTTTTTTTCTTTTCTTTGTCCGTTCTTCCTCCTTCCCTCTGCCTTCTTTTCTCTTTCTATTCTATTCTTTTCCTTTTCTTTATTCTTTTTCTTTTCTTTTCTTTTCCTTTGTCTGCTTCTCCCTCCTCTCTTTTCTATTAATTCTATTCTTTTCTTTTCTATTTTTCTTCTTCTTTTTCTTTTTCTTTTCTTTGTCCGTTCCCTCCCCGTTCCTCTGTCCTCCTCTGCTCTCCCTCTGCCCTTCTTTTCTATTCTTTTCTATTCTATTCTTTTCTATTTTCTATTCTTTTCTATTCTTTTCTATTCTATTCTTTTCTTTTCTTTTTCTTTCCTTTTCTTTTCTTTGTCCGTGCCCTCCCCGTTCCTCTGTCCTCCTCTGCTCTCCCTCTGCCTTTCTTTTCTTTCTTTTCTATTCTATTCTTTTCTATTTTCTATTCTTTCCTATTCATTTCTATTCTATTCTTCTTTTCTTTCTTCTTTCTTTTTCTTTTCTTTGTCCGTGCCCTCCCCGTTCCTCTGCCCTCCTCTGCTCTGCCTCTGCCCTTCTTTTCTATTCTTTTCTATTCTATTCTTTTCTATTTTCTTTCTTTCTATTTTTCTATTCTATTCTTCTTTCTTTTCTTTTTTTTGTCCGTTTTGCCCTTTGTCCTCTGCCCTCCTCTGTCTCCCTCTGCCCTTCTTTTCTATTCTTTTCTCTTTTCTATTCTTTTCTATTTTCTATTCTATTCTATTCTTTTTCTTTTCTATTTTCTTTTCTTCTCTTTTTCTTTTCTTTTCTTTGTCCGTCTGCCTCCCGTTCCTCTGCCCTCCTCTTTTCTCTCCCTTCTGCTCTTCTTTTTCTTTCTCTTTTCTTTGTCTGTGCTATTCTTTTCTATTCTATTCTTTTCTATTCTTTTAATTTCTATTCTTCTTTTCCTTTTTTTCTTTTCTTTGTCCATTCCCTCCCGTTCCTCTGCCCTCCTCTGCTCTGCCTCTGCCTTCTTTTTTTCTTTTCTTTTCTATTAATTTCTATTCTTTCTTCTTTCTTTCTTTTTCTTTTCTTTGTCCATTCCTCCCATTCCTCTGCCCTCCTCTGCTCTCCCTCTGCCCTTCTTTTCTATTCTTTTCCATTTTTCTTTCTATTCTTCTTTCTTTCTTTCTTTTCTTTTCTTTGTCTGTTCCTCCCCTGCCCTCCTCTGCCCTCCTCTGCTCTCCCTCTATTCTTTTTTTCTATTCTTTTTCCATTTTCTATTCTATTCTTCTTTCTTTTTTCTTTTCTTTTTCTTTGTCTGTTCCTCCCTGTTCCTCTGCCCTCCTCTGCTCTCCTCTGCCCTTCTTTTCTATTCTTTTCCATTCTTTTCTATTCTTTCTATTCTTCTTTCTTTTTTTTCTTTTTCTTTTCTCTTTTCTTTTCCTCCCCTGTTCCTCTGCCCTCCTCTGCTCTCCCTCTGCTTCTTTTTCTATTCTTTTCTATTCTATTCTTTTCTATTTTCTATTCTATTCTTTCTTCTTTTCTTTTCTTTTCTTTTCTTTGTCCGTTCCCTTCTTTTCCTCTGCCCTCCTCTGCTCTCCCTCTGCCCTTCTTTCTATTCTTTTCTTTCTATTCTTTTCTATTTTCTATTCTATTCTTCTTTTTTTCTTTCTTTCTTTTCTTTTCCCTCCTGTTCCTCTGCCCTCCTGCCTCCCGTTCCTCTTCCCTCCTCTTTCTCTCCTTTCTTTTCTTTTCTCCCGTTCTTTTCTTTCCTCTATTCTTTTCTATTCTTCTTTCTATTTTTCTATTCTTTCTTTCTTTTTTTTTCTTTTTCCTTTCCCCTCTTCCGTTCCTCTGCCCTCCTCTGCTCTCCCTCTGCCCTTCTTTTCTATTCTTTTCTATTCTTTTCTTTTCTATTCTTCTTTCTTTTCTTTTCTTTCTCTCTATTCCCTCCCTCTTTTTCTGCCTCTTTTGCTCTCCTGCTCTTCTTCTTTTTATTCTTTTCTATTAATTTCTATTCTATTCTTCTTTTCTTTTCTTTTCTTTGTCTGTTTCCCTGTTCCTCTGCCCTCCTCTGCCCTCCTCTTCTTTTCCTTCTTTTCTATTCTTTTTTCTATTCTATTCTTTTCTATTTCTATTCTATTCTTCTTTCTTTTTCTTTTCTTTGTCCGTTCCCTCCCTGTTCCTCTGCCCTCCTCTGCTCTCCTCTGCCCTTCTTTTCTATTCTTTTCTATTCTATTCTTTTCTATTTTCTATTCTATTCTTCTTTCTTTTCTTTTCTTTTCTTTGTCCTTTCCTCCCGTTCCTCTGCCCTCCTCTCTCTCCCTCCTCTGCCTCTTTCTTTCTTTTCTATTCTTTTCTATTCTTTTCTTTTTTCTTCTTTCTTTCTTTTCTTTTCTTTAATTCCTCCCCTTCTATTCTTTCCTCTGCTTTTCTTTCTTTTCTTTTCTTTTCTTTCTTTCTTTTTTCTTTCTTTTTTTCTTTTCCCATTCCCTCCCGTTCCTCCTCTGCTCTCCCTCTGCCCTTCTTTTCTATTCTTTTCTATTCTATTCTTTTCTATTTTCTATTCTTTTCTATTAATTTCTATTCTATTCTTCTTTCTTTTTCTTTTTTTCTTTGTCCGTTCCCTCCCCGTTCCTCTGCCCTCCTCTGCTCTCCCTCTGCCCTTCTTTTCTATTCTTTTCTATTCTTTTCTATTCTATTCTTTTTTCTTTTTCTTTTCTTTTTCTTTTCTTTTCTTTTCTATTCTATTCCTCTGCCCTTCTTTTCTTTTCTTTTCTATTAATTTCTTTCTATCCTTCTTTCTTTCCCTTTTCTTTTCTCCATTCCCTCCCCGTTCCTCTGCCCTCCTCTGCCTCCTCTGCCTTCTTTTCTTTCTTTTCTATTTTCTTCTATTCTATTCTTCTTTCTTTTTCTTTTCTTTGTCCATTCCCTCCCCGTTCCTCTGCCCTCCTCTGCTCTCCCTCTGCCCTCTTTTTCTATTCTTTTCTATTAATTTCTATTCTATTCTTCTTTCTTTCTTTTCTTTTCTTTGTCTGTGCCCTCCCCATTCCTCTGCCCTCCTCTGCTCTCCCTCTGCCCTTCTTTTCTATTCTTTTCCATTTTCTATTCTATTCTTCTTTCTTTTTCTTTTCTTTTCTTTGTCCGTTCCCTCCCTGTTCCTCTGCCCTCCTCTGCTCTCCCTCTGCGCTTCTTTTCTTTTCTATTCTATTCTTTTCCATTTCTTTTCTATTCTTCTTTCTTTTCTTTTCTTTTCTTTTCTTTGTCCGTTCCCTCCCTGTTCCTCTGCCCTCCTCTGCTCTCCCTCTGCCCTTCTTTTCTATTCTTTTCTATTCTATTCTTTTCTATTTTCTATTCTATTCTTCTTTCTTTTCTTTTCTTTTTTTTCTTTGTCCGTTCCCTCCCTGTTCCTCTGCCCTCCTCTGCTCTCCCTCTGCGCTTCTTTTCTATTCTTTTCTATTCTATTCTTTTCTATTTTCTATTCTATTCTTCTTTCTTTTTCTTTCTTTTCTTTTCTTTGTCCGTTCCTCCCGTTCCTCTGCCCTCCTCT
>CM072681.1:7831938-7936356 GCA_036884735.1 Huso huso | reverse complement strand
TCTTTATTGCTTTTATTTAGCTAAATGTTAAATCTAGTTAAGAGAGACGGTTTATTTAAATATTTAGCTAACTTAAATCTTGTAATCTAGATTTCTAAATGATATCTGAATGCACATATTTATAAAGTTGTATTTATTTTCTCCTCATTTCTGGCAGCCCATACTAACGGCGCTGAACTTTGGCATTTTAAATCCTAACGGGTCTCGCTGCCTGCTCAGCGGAGTGGAATGTTCAGGAGCCTGTTGTTCATAGGCTGCCTCCTCGGGCCCCTTCTCTGCCCTCCCTCGCCTCTCCCTCTCTTGCTAAGCTCCCAGAAGAGTTCACATCTGGCTTCCTCCTTAGGATTATATAGCGCCATTCTCAATCCTTTTACAAATGAGCTTATTGAGGTTTCTGTTTTTAAGATGCTTGGTTCAGGTGTCCGGCAGAGACTGACTGGAGCATCATTACAGTATACCGCAAGACTGGCGCCGGGCTTTGTGTGAGGCTGATACACAAAATAATGAATCCAATTGGTAAAGAAATCACATGGATTTGCTTTTTAATGCTAAATATGTATCTGGTATTCTAAGTATTACCTACAATTAATAACTAGCTATATTCATATTCAGAATGTGATACAGTATTAAGACAGGGTCCAGTATTAGAAATAAATAAACACGCCATGAGAAACAGCAGTGATGTTTATTGCCCATTCCCATCCATTTCTAGATAAGCTCTCATGATTGTGGTTGCAACTACAGGACAAGGACTCAGTGATGTTAAAATGAAAAACTAGAGCACACAATTAACCAATATAGAAAGGAAGGGGGGAGAGAAATGTGTTGCCTCATGCAAGTGGGCAGTACCTTCCACTTTCCTCATTAAATGCTCTTTCATTTGCCAAGGGTTCGCCCAGTTCTGAATGCTAAGTGTCTAGACTATTTTGAATGACCTTGCTGCTACAGTGTTTGCCACCTCCTGTTTGAACTGCAAACACAAGTCAAAAATGAAGTTAGAAAGGCCAAGAGAGAAAAGACAGAAATGAACATTGTTAAGGGGTGTGAGGGGAGGAGACCTCACATTGTCTCTCAGTATGTATCTGGACATTTACTGTAAATGTTCATTATTTTGTGTATCAGCTTCTAGCCACAGAAAGCTTCTGGTGAGACATACACACTGGAGACACACACAGCACACACACACACACAGACTAAGACACACACTGAGACATACACACACAATAACAATAATAACACACACACACAGACTACACACACACACTGAGACACACACACACACACACACACACACACACACACACACACACAGACTAAGAAATGTAATAATGTCTGGTGTGCAGTACCTTCCACTTTCCCTATTAAATGTCATTTGCCATGTGTCTGCCCAGTTCTGAATGCTGTCTAGATCATTTTGAATGACCTGCTGCTACAGTGTTTGCCACTCCTCCTGTTTGGAACTGCAAAACACAAGTCAAAATGAAGTTAGACAGAAATGAACATTGTGCTATGTGGGGTGGAGGGAGGGATTACATTGTCTCAGTATGTATCTGGACATTTACTGCAAATGTTCATTATTTTGTGTATCAGCCACAGAAAGCTTCTAGACACACACACACTGAGACACACACACACACACACACACACAGACTAAGACACACACACTGGAGACACACACACACACACACACACACACACACACAGACTAAGACACACACACTGAGACACACACACACACACACACACACACACACACACACACACACACAGACCAAGACACACACACACATCATAATAATCATCAACAATAATCAATATCATCATCATCATCATCATCAAGGATCACCGAGTCGAGTATGATTGTCCTCCATAGGGTTTTCTATATTTGGTGGCTCTCAGTTGGCTGTAAAGGCTTAGTCCGGGAGTCACAGGCTTCGGTGCAGTGGGCAGGGGTGAGTTTTTGGTTGTGGCTGGAAGCTGGTTCTTCCTGTTAGGAGTCTCTCCCATGCTGCCGCCATGCACAGCCAAGATCCTTTTTCAAGCGTAGTGCAGCCCCCTCTTTGAATGATTTCCTCCAGCTGTGCCTGTTTTAGTGCAATGTCTTCCCAGTTGTTGAGGTGATGTTGAATTTCTTCAGGTTTGTTTTATGTTGTCTTTGTAGCTTTTGCCCTCCAGGCTCGCTACTTTCCTCAGCTGGGATCCATGATGTCTGTTTTGGGGAGGGCGGAGGTTGGGCGCGGATGACATGGCCTGTCCATCGGAATTGGTGTTGCATTATGGTAGTGGTGATGCTGTTTATGCTGGCCTCCCTCCAGAATGGCTGGTGTTGGAAAGGCTCTGTCCCTCCCAGCTGATCCTCAGGATTTTCCGTGAAGGATCTCTGGTGGTGTTGTTCCAGAGCTTCTCTGTGGTGCCTCCTGGGTAGGTGGTCCATGTTTCGGCTGCATGGCAGCAGTGTGTGGGAGAACAACAAAAGCTTTGTAGACCAGGAGTTTTGTGTGGACCGCTGTAGGTCATGGTTCAAGACCTTTTCTGCCAGTCTCATGCAAGCTCCACTTGGCACACCTCCTCAGGAGGTGGTTTATCTCTGAGTCAACAGTTCAAGCATGTCAACTTGTATTGTGGGCAGAGTAGAGGGCTTTTTCGGTGGTTGGTGAAGAACTCTATGCCTTCTTTATATTCAAGGCTAGACCCATCCTGTATGCCTTGCTAGCATTCAGGACACACTAGTACCTCTTGGAGGCCAGGATGGCATCATCGTCGTGTACTGGAAGCTCCATGACAGTGGTGACGACTCTTTGCTTTTTAGCCTGAACCTGCTGGAGGTTGAAGAGCCTGCCATCTGTTCAGCTGGGTAAAGGATTGAATTCCCTGTGGCAAAGCCCGGCTTTCAATGAGGTGAAAATGGCAGCAGCGGCAATGAAAAAGACAAACAGGTGAAAAGCGGCGATGCAGTCCTGTTTCGACCCTGTCTCCATTGGTGAGGGGTTCCACTCAGAGAGCCGCTTTGTTTGACCCCTGACTCCACAGTAGGGGTTCGGACTCAGAGCCGCTTATGGTTTGACCCCTAACCATTGGTGGAGGGGTTCCCGACCAGAGCCGCTGTTGCTGAGCACTGGCAGATACATGTCGTCATGCAGTGCAGCCCTCCTTAAGCCCACGAACTTGTCAGGGCAGCCGATTTCGAGAACTGGTCAGAGAGCGCGGGTTAATCTGTGTCAGGCTTTCTAGGTCTATGAAGGCTGGTACAATGGTTGCTTTGTTACGGTGTTTCTCTCTTGTAGTTGGCGTGTTGTGAAGATCACCGCCTGCACCTCCTGGAGGGCATGGTGAAACCACACTGTGATTGTGGAACCTCTTCAGACAAGGGTAGGAAATACTTTTGCTCCGTGGTTGACAGGAGATGCCCCTGTACTTCCCACAATCTTGCCTTGTCTCCCCCTTTTTTGAAGATTTCCTCATATCACTATCAGGGCGCCCCTGAGTCTGAGGGCAGTTCTTGTCACTCATCAGGGCTGGCCCCTGAGTCTCGGAGGGCAGTTCTTGTCAGTAGCAGAGTCCCTGAGCTGTGTGGAGGGCAGTTCTTCTCCTTATCCCAGATCTTATCTATCTTCTCATCCCAGAACACACACACAGGAACTGACACTGACACACACACACACACACACACACACACAATAATACACAGGTACTGGAGACACTGACACAATACCAAATAATAGGTACTATCACAATACTACTACCAAATGTAGCAAAGATTTAATATTGTAATATTAAAGCTAATCTTGTAATTAGATTTCTCAAATGATATCCGAAATGCAAATTCCTCAACATTACAAGAGCCAAATCAAATTTCAAGTGGAAAGTTCAAGGCGAGGAGCTTCATTTTGTAGACATAAACTCCAGATTTGAGCCACAAGTTAAATATTTAGCAAATGTTAAATCTAGCAGAGAGATTTAAGGATTTATTTAAATATTTAGCTAAACTGTTAAATCTGGTTCAGGGTGCAGTCCGGGTAGCTGACTGGAGCATCATTACAGTATACCGTGACCGCGCCGGCTTGTGTGTGGAGGCTGATACACAAAATAATGAAATCCACTGGGTAAAGAAATCATGGATTGTTTTTAATGCTAAATATGCATCTGGTATTCTAAGTATTATCTACAATTAATAACTTAAATATATTCATATTCAAAATGTGATAGTATTAAGACAGGGTCCAGTATTCGAAATAAATAAAACCCGCTTTTAAGAGAAAACAGCAGGATGTTTATTGCCCATTCCCATCCATTCTCTATATGTTTCTACTGTGGTTGCAATCCACAGGGACAAGGAACTCAGCGATGTTAAATAAAAAACTAGAGCCCACAATTAACCAATATAGAAAGGAAGGGGAGAAATGTGTGCCAAAGTGCACCTTCCACTTTCTCTATTAAATGTCATTTGCCATGTGTCTGCCCAGTTCTGAATGCTGTAGATCATTTTGAATGACCTTGCTGCAACAGCGTTTGCCACCCTCCTCCTGTTTGGAACTGCAAACACAAGTCAAAAGGGAAGGAAGAAAGGCCAAGAGAGAGACAGAAGAAATTGCTAAGGGGCTAAAACCAATTCCAAAACGTTTTTCCAATATTAGAACAGAACATTCAAGAGGAGGTTAAATGTCTAAGAGACACAAATGGCAAAATTATAGATGAAGAAAAAAAATAGCGAAATATATTAAATGATTACTTTTCACAAGTTTACAAAGGAGGACACGGACAACATGCCCACATGTCGACCTGTTCCTATCGGTTTTAAATAACTTTTGCATAAAAGAGGCAGAAGTGTTAAAGGACTAGGAGTTCTTAAAATAAACAAATCCCCTGGGCCGGATGAGATCCTCCCCAATAGTACTAAAGAAATGAAAGAAGTTATTTACAAACCGCTTTTAACCAAGATCATACAACAGTCTCTTGACAGAGGGTTGTACCGACAGACTGAAAATTGCAAACGTAATACCGATCCACAAAAAAGGAGACAAAACCGAACCAGGTAACTACAGACCAATAAGCCTGACTTCTTATTATATGTAAACTTATGGATCTATAATAATATCCAAATTGGAAAATGACCATATGGTAACAATATTCCTGGGAGACAGCTGCATGGTTTTAGGAAAGGGAGATCGTGTCTAACTAACCTGCTTGACTTTTTTTTGAGGGATGCAACATTGAAAATGTCGGATAATTGCAAAGCATAACATGGTTTATTTAGATTTAAGAAGCTTTTGACAAAGTCCCGATAAAAGATTAATTTTCAAACTGAACGTAGTAGGGATTCAAGGAATGTACGCACATGGGATTAGGGAGTGGTTAACATGTAGAAAAACAGAAAGTACTGATTAGAGGAGAAACCTCAAAATGAGGAACCAGTGGAGTACCACAGGGATCAGTATTAGGTCCCTCTGCTATTCCTAAATCTACATTAATGATTTAGATTCTGGTAATAGTAAGCAAACTTGTTAAATTTGCAGGCTACACAAAAATAGGAGGAGGAATTAAACACTGTGGAAGCAGCAAAGGTCATTCAAAATGATCTAGACAGAATTCAGAACTGGACAGACATGGCAAATGACATTTAATAGAGAAAAGTGTAAAGTATTGCACGCAGGCAAAAAAATGTGCATTATAAATATCATATTGGAGATAATGAAATTGAAGAAGGGAACTATGAAAAAGACCTAGGAGTTTATGTTGACTGTAGAAATGTCTTCATCTAGACAATGTGGGAAGCTATATAAAAGGCCAACAAGATGCTTGGATATATTGTGAAAAGTGTTGAATTTAAATCAAGGAAGTACGTTAAAACTTTACAATGCATTAGTAAGACCTCACCCAGAATATTGTGTTCAGTTCTGGTCACCCGTTACAAAAAAGGATATTGTTGCTCTAGAAAGATTGCAAAGAAGAGCAACCAGAATTATCCCGGTTTTAAAGGCTTTTACACAGAGAATTGTGAGGGTCTGGAACCAACTCTCAGTAATGTTGTTGAAGTTGACACCTGGGATCCTTCAAGAACTGCTTGATGAGATTCTGGGATCAATAAGTTACTAACAACCAAACGAGCAAGATGGGCTGAATGGCCTCCTCTCGATGGTAAACTTTCTTATGCTCTTATGTTCTTATTCCTTATACAATGCTGCCACCGTGTGTGGACATTTACTAGAACTGTTTGTTCTAATATATATATTTATGTCAAGTCTCAAGTCAAAACGGTCAAGGGTCAAGTCTGGAAACAGCCAAGCCTGATTGACGTGATGATGGGAAGATAAGGATGATGATGATGATGAGGAGGAGGAGGAGAGGGAGGGAGAGGACCCTCACATTGTGTCTCAGTATGTATCTGGACATTTACTGCAAATGTTTTTTAATCTGTTTTGTATGGTGTTGCTGATCCTTGTGTCTAGTAAGGAAAATAATAAAAACAAAATTCACTTCCCTGTTGTAATGGGACTGAGGCCTGTGGTTGGGAGTGTCCTGAAAACCAAAAAGAAAGGTTAATGAAGAGTACGGTTTAGAGAGCTAGTTTGGAAAGGAGCACACTTCCAGAACAATGTATTGCAGTACTATTGTTGAGATAAACTGATATGCAATGGTTCAGGTAACCTGAGTTGGGTGTGGTGGTGAGGTCCTCCATCTTGACAGGAAGTGGGGAAGCAGCCATGTTGGTGAGGGAAGCTTTTTATTGACTTCCCTGAGTACTGACTTCCTGTAGTCAGGGCAGTACCTGTAGAAGATATTGAAAGGGGGACAGCTGATTTTAAGTACGTTTCCCTCTGCTTGTTTTAAAGCATAGTTTTAATGCACATGTTAGATTAATGTTTTATATATATATATATATTCATTGATTTGTTTCTTTTTGAATACTTTATTTATTTTTGATAACTGTTTGCTGGTTTGTTTCTATATACCCACCTGCAGAATGGTTTATTCTGGGGGAGGGGAGGTCTGGAAGGGTATAAAGGCTGTTAGTTTTGTTCAGTCAGGATTGTCTTTTTGTGCAGATCAGAGGGTTGTTTTGCAGCTCTGTGGTTGGACTCAGTTATTGAGTCAGTACCTGTGATTAGGTGACTATAAATAGTTATTTTTGTTTCCACTTTTCTTTCCTCAAATTGTTTGATATTTTGTTCAATTAGCTTTTTGTTTATTATTGTTCTTAAATAAAAATAATTGGTTTGGCACCAAACTTCTCTGTGATCCTCAGGTGTGTGTGTGTGTGTGTCAGTCACACACACACACAGACACACACACACACACCAAGACAAACACAGTGAGACAAACACCCTGAGACACACACACTGAGACACACACACACACACTGAGACACACATACACTGAGACACACACACTGACACACACACACTGAGACACACACTGAAGCACACACACACACACTGAGACACAAACACGACTGAGACACAAAACACACACACACACTGAGACACACACACACTGAGACAACACTGAGACACACACTGAGGCAACACACAGACACACACACACACACACAAACACTGAGATACAAAACACACTGAGACACACACACTGAGACACAAACACACTGAGACACAAACACACTGAGACACATTACACACATGCTGAGATTGTTAAACACACACTGAGACAAACATATTGAGACAAAACACACACTGAGACAAACACATTGAGACACATTTACACATTGAGACACACACATACACTGAGACTCACACACTGAGGACACACACATACATTGAGACACACACACTGAGACACACACACACTGTTACACACACACACTGAGACAAACACACTGAGACAAACACACACACTGAACAGACTGGAGACACACACACACTGAGACAAAACACACTGAGACACATTTAAACACACACACTGAGACACACACACAGACTGAGACAAACACACTGAGACAAATATTTACACTGAGAAACAGAGAGACACACACACACACTGAGACAAACACACTGAGACACACTGTATTTATTTTAGACACACACACTGAGACACACACACACTGAGACAGACACACACTGAGACAAACACACTGAGACAAAAACACACACACACTGAGACACACAGAACACACAGAGACACACACATACACTGAGACACACACACACTCAGACACACACTCACGCACTGAGACACAAACACACACATTGAGACACAAACACACTGAGACACACACACTGAGACAACACTGAGACACACAGAGACAAACACACACTTATTGAGAGACACACACACTCACGTTTTGAGATACAAACACAGGAGCAGTCACACACAGACTGACACACACTGAGACAAACACACTGAGACACAAAACACACTTTGTGACACACTGACACACACACACACACACACACACTGGTAAAGACACACACTGAGACAGACACACACACATTGAGTATCTGGTATTGGAGACAAACACACACTGGAAAAACTCACACAGGTACATATTCAGAATGCTAATTGTTAAATATTAAGATTTAGGGTCCAGTTAAATATTTAAATAAAATGTTAAATCTAGTTAAGAGAGATTTAAGATTTATTAAATATTTAGCTAACTGTTAAATGTTTAACTACATTTTAAATGATATCTGAATGCACACATTTATAAAAAAATAATTGATTTCTCCTCATTTCTGGCAGCCCATACTAAAGGGCGCGGGAACTTTTGATTTTTAAATCCTAACGGTCTCTGCTCAGCGGATTGGAATGTTCAGGAGCCGGGTTGCCCTAGCAGCGTCTCTGCCTCCTTCTCTGCCCCGCCCCTCTCCCTCTCGTTGCTCCAGCAGAGTTCACATTCAGCTTCCTTAGTTTATATACTGCCATTCTTTACTAACTTTTTACAAATGAGCTTATTGGAGGCCAAGAGAGTTTTTAAGATGGTTCAGGTGCAGTCCGGCAGACTGACTGAGCATCATTACAGTATTATAACAGCAAGAGGGGCTTTGTGTGGAGGCTGATACACAAAATAATGAACGACTGGTAAAGAAATCACATGGATTGCTTTTTAATGGTAAATATGTATCTGGTATTCTAAGTAGTACCTACAATTAATAACTCACTATATTCATATTCAGAATGTGATAGAGTATTAAGTTCCTGGTTAACCTGTGATCTTTGAAATTGACGAGGAAATCAGTTTATGGGAAAGTAATCAAGCACTTTGTTTTAAGGAAGTCTTGAAGTGGTGTTTGGGATTGCAATTAACCAGTCGGTCTGGAGTAGAGACGGTCAGAATCTGTGGAGGAGTGAATTCCTGAAGGATCCCAGGGAGTCATCTTCCTCAGCAACATCGTCATGGGAATTATCACAAACGGACCTCAAAGTGACCTGGAATCCATGAACTCAGCTGCTCGGTTTTAGTTTTGTGAAATCGACAGACGTTGTGTCTCTTTTAAGAAGCAGGAGTTCTTAAAGGCTGGAGTTGAGGGTTTGAAAAGTCGTGACCCAATGAGAAGTCTTGTTTTTGTTTGCTTGAATAAAGATTTTACTGACAAAAGGCCTGATATGTTACATTGAAGTGCTTCGCCTGTAAAGAGTTTGATAGTATGTTTACTTGATTTCCATTTTATCATTGAAATACTAAACAGGTAAGATACTCCCCTCTGCAGATTACAGATTCTCTTCACAATTTCCATCTGGTTCTGTGCAGTTTGGGACGGCCTCTAGGCTTGAGGTTTGCAGACATGTGATAGACAGTCTCTGGGTTCGGGCAGCGATGCACATTTAATTTGAGCTGCTGTGCTGTTATAGATTCATCTGATAGAGACACAGGGATATCTTGTTCAGTATTTTGAGACTTGTGGAAAAGGATGGAAGTTTTACAAATATTACTAATTTTTTTTTTTTTATCAATAACTAGATTAAATTATCAAAATCTATTGTTCTGTATATGACTGGTTGTATGTTAACCTTACAGAGGATTCTATGAAGAGAAATGTAATAAATGAATTTTCAAATTTGACAGGCCCTCGATGGGTCTCTTGTTTTGTGTTTTGTTATTCTTCAGAGCCGGGCTCGCTCTGGGGTTTAAAACACATCAGTGGTGGGGTTTCCAAGAAGCTGTGATTGGACTTATTCCTGTCGATATCTTTATCAACACAATCGCCATGGTTTATGTTTTTATTAACATGTCCTGATCATGAATAGTTCTGAGGAGTTGTTGGGGTTTTACATCAGTTGTGATTAACGGAATGCGGGAGGGGACTTGAGAAAAATATATCTCCCAGAGACACACATGTACTGGACGTTCGTGTATCAGTGGTACAGGGTTTCCATTACACATTAACAGGTTCACACACACACAGGGGTTCACACACACACACACACACAGGTACTGACACACCCCCACACACACACAGGTAGTAGTGACACACACACACACACACAGGTAGTTGAACACACACACAGGTACTGACACACACACAGGTACTGAAACACACACACACACACACACACACACACACACAGGGTACAAGGCTGAACACACACACACACACACACACAACAAGGCTGGACACGCACACACACACAGGTACAGGACAAAACACACACACACACACACACACTGACACACAGGGACACTGACACACACACACACAGGGGTCAACAACACTGAAGACACACACACACACACACACACACACACACACACACACAGGTACTGACACACACACACACACACAGATAGTGACACACACACACACACACACAGGTACTGACACACACACTCTGAGACACACACACACACTGAGACACACACAGGTACACACACACACATGCACACACACAAAGGTACTGGACACAGACACACACACACACTCACAGGTACAGGGACACAAACACACACACACACACACACACACGCACAGGTACACTTATGCTATGCACTTTAACACACACAAACATTTAACTAAATGTTAAATCTAGTTAAGAGATTTAAGATTTATTTAAATATTTAGGTAACTGTTAAATCTACACACAGTGACACAAGATTTATTTAAATATTTAGCCAACTGAGCAAACTAGCTAAGACATTTTAAGATTTATTTAAATATTTAGCTGTTAAATCTAGCTAACACATTTAAGAGGTATTTAAATAAGGCTAACTGTTAAACACAAGTGATTTAAGATTTATTTAAATATTTAGGTAAATGACAAACACAAGAGATTTAAGATTTATTTAAATATTTAGGTAACTGTTAAATGTACGCAGAGATTTAAGATTTATTTAAAATTTAGCTGTTAAATCTAGCAAAGAGATTTAAGATTTATTTAAATATTTAGTTAACTGTTAAATCTAGCTAAGAGATTTAAGATTTATTTAAATATTTAGCTAACTTTTAAATCTAGCTAAGAGATTTAAGATTTATTTAAATATTTAGCTAACTGTTAAATCTTGTAACTAGATTTCTAAATGATATCTGAATGCACACATTTATAAAAAGCTGTATTTATTTTCTCCTCATTTCTGGCAGCCCATACTAACGCCGCCGAACTTTGGCATTTTTTAAATCCTAACGGTCTCTGCTCAATGGAGTGGAATGTTCAGGAGCCGGTTGCCTAGCAGCGCCTCCCCCCTCCTTCTCTGCCCCGCCCCTCTCTCCTCTCTCGTTGCTCCAGCTAGAGTTCACATTCAGCTTCCTTAGATTATATAGCGCCATTCTTTACTAACTTTTACAAATGAGCTTATTGGAGGCTTCGTGTTTTTAAGATGGTTCAGGTGCAGTCCGGGCAGACTGACTGCAGCATCATTACAGTATACCGCACTGCGCTCGGCTTTGTGTGGAGGCTGATACACAAAATAATGAACGACTGGTAAAGAAATCACATGGATTGCTTTTAATGCTAAATATGTATCTGGTATTCTAAGTATTACCTACAATTAATAACTCAGCTATATTCATATTCAGAATGTGATACAGTATTAAGACAGGGTCCAGTATTATAAATAAATAAACACGCTTTAAGAGAAACAGCAGGGATGTTTATTGCCCATTCCCATCCATTCTCTATATGTTTCTACATTGTGGTTGCAATCCAGAGGGACAAGGGACTCAGTGATGTTAAATAAAAAACTAGAATTAACCACAATTAACCAATATAGAAAGGAAGGGGGGAGAAATGTATTGCCTGCGTGCAGTACCCTCCACTTTCCTCTATTAAATGTCATTTGCCATGTGTCTGCCCAGTTCTGAATGCTGTCGAGATCATTTTGAATGACCTTTGCTGCTGCAACAGTGTTTGCCACTCCTCCTGTGGAACTGCAAACACAAGTCAAAAAAGGACTTGTGTTTGCAGCAGAAATGAACATTGCTAAGGGGGCTAATACCAATTCCAAAACGTTTTTCCAATATTATAACAGCAAGAGAGGAGGTTAAATGTCTAAGAGACACAAACGGCAAAATCACAGACGAAGGAAAAAAAATAGCGAGTATATTAAATGATTACTTTTCACAGGTTTTCACAAAGGAGGACACGGACAACATGCCTCACATGTCGACCTGTTCCTATCCAGTTTTAAATAACTTTAGCATAACAGAGGCAGAACATAAGAAAGTTTCCAAATGAGAGGTTTCCCCATTCAGCCCATCTTGCTCGTTTGGTTGTTAGTAGCTTATTGATCCCTGAATCTCATCAAGCAGCTTCTTGAAGGATCCCAGGGTGTCAGCTTCAACAACATTACTGGGGAGTTGGTTCCAGACCCTCACAATTCTCTGTGTAAAAAAGTGTCTCCTATTTTCTGTTCTGAATGCCCCTTTTTCTAATCTCCATTTGTGACCCCTGGTCCTTGTTTCTTTTTTCAGGTTGAAAAAGTCCCCTGGGTCAACATTCTCAATACCTTTTAGGATTTTTGAATGCTTGAATCAGATCGCCACAGTAGTCTTCTTTGTTCAAGACTGAACAGATTAAATTCTTTGAGCCTGTCTGCATACGACATGCCTTTTAAACCCGGGATAATTCTGGTTGCTCTTCTTTGCACATTACTTCCCTTGATTTAAATTCAACACTTCTCACAATATATCCGAGCATCTCATTGGCCTTTTTATAGCTCCCCCCATTTCCTCGGGTTGAAGCTGTGATTAAAAGGTATTGAGCGGTCTCTCTCTGGGGTTCCCCTGTATCAGTGGTGTGGGGTTTCCTCGTGTTGAAGCTGTGATTAAAGGTATTGAAAGCGGTCTCTCTCTGGGGTTCCCCTGTATCAGTGGTGTGGGGTTTCCTCGGGTTGAAGCTGTGATTAAAGGTATTGAAAGCGGTCTCTCTCTGGGGTTCCCCTGTATCAGTGGTGTGGGGTTTCCTCGTGTTGAAGCGTGATTAAAGGTATTGAAAGCGGTCTCTCTGGGGTTCCCCTGTATCAGTGGTGTGGGGTTTCCTCGGGTTGAAGCTGT
Source organism: Huso huso (assembly GCA_036884735.1). Lineage (NCBI taxonomy): Eukaryota > Metazoa > Chordata > Actinopteri > Acipenseriformes > Acipenseridae > Huso > Huso huso. Next base: position 7,922,917 of record CM072681.1, on the reverse strand, counting down.
GATTAAAAGGTATTGAAAGGGGTCCCTACCCTGGAGTCCCACTCATTGAGGGTCTTGACGTTGATGAAGGACACTTCCCCCTTGGCTCCGGTCATCACACCATCGTGTTCACAGCGAACAATCAGATCGATATCCTCCCCCAGCTTCCAACGCCGGTACCTGACACACAGAGAGACACACAGGGATCAACAAGGCTGAACACACACACACACACAGGGATCAACAAGGCTGAACACACACATACACACACACACAGGGGTCAACAAGCAGCTGAACAAACACACACACACACACACACAGGGGTCAACAAGGCTGAACACACACACACACAGGGATCAACAAGGCTGAACACACATACACACACACACACACAGGGGTCAACAAGGCAGAACACACACACACACACACACACACACACACACACACACACACAGGGGTCAACAAGGCTGAACACACACACAGGGGTCAGCAAGGCTGAGCACACACACACAGGGGTCAACAAGGCTGAACACACACACACACACACACACACACACACACAGGGGTCAACAAGGCTGAACAAACACACACACACACAGGGGGTCAACAAGGCTGAACACACACACACACACACACAGGGGTCAGCAAGGCTGAGCACACACACAGGTACTGACAAACACACTTATGTGTTGCTAATTGGTAGATATGCATATTTCAACATTACAAGAGCCAATCAAATCGCGTGAAAGATCAAAAGCATTTGCATACAAACTCCAGAGACTCATTTTGCATACAAACTCAGATTTAAAGTTTTGGCCATTTAAATATTTAACTAAATGTTAAATCTACCTAAGAGATTTAAGATGTATTTAAATATTTAGCTAAATGTTAAATCTTGTAACTAGATTTCTAAATGATATCTGAATGCACACATTTATAAAAAGCTGTATTTATTTTCTCCTCATTTCTGGCAGCCCATACTAACGGCGCTCGGAACTTTGGCATTTTTAAATCCTAACGGTCTCTGCTCAGCGGAGTGGAATGTTCAGGAGCCGGTTGCCTAGCAGCGTCTCCGCCTCCTTCTCTGCCCCGCCCCCTCTCTCCCTCTCTCGTTGCTCCAGCTAGGAGTTCACATTCAGCTTCCTTAGATTATATAGCGCCATTCTTTACTAACTTTTACAAATGAGCTTATTGGAGGCTTCGTGTTTTTAAGATGGTTCAGGTGCAGTCCGGGCAGACTGACTGGAGCATCATTACAGTATACCGCTTTGCATTTCGGCTTTGTGTGGAGGCTGATACACAAAATAATGAACGACTGGTAAAGAAATCACATGGATTGCTTTTTAAGGCTAAATGTGTATCTGGTATTCTAAGTATTATCTACAATTAATAACTCAGCTATATTCATATTCAGAATGTGATACAGTATTAAGTTCCTGGTTAACCTGTGATCTTTGAAATTGACGAGGAAATCAGTTTATGGAAAGTAATCAAGCACTTTGTTTTTAAGGAAGTCTCTCGGAAGTGGTGTTTTGGGATTGCAATTAACCAGTCGGTCTGGAGTAGAGACGGTCCGAATCTGTGGAGGAGTGAATTCCTGGGAATTCGCACTCCTCCAGGGAGCCGCCATCTTCCTCAGCGACATCGTCATCGGAATTATCACAAACGGACCGCTAAAGTGACCTGGAATCCATGAACTCAGCTGCTCGGTTCTAGTTTTGTGAAATCGACAGACGTTGTGTCTCCTTTTAAGAAGTAGGAGTTCATAAAGGCTGGAGTTGAGGGTTTGAAAACGTGACTCAATGAGAAGTCTTGTTTTTGTTTGACAGCGTATAAAGATTTTACTGACAAAAAGGCCTGATATGTTACATTGGAAGTGCTTCGCCTGTAAAGAGTTTGATAGTATGTTTACTTGATTTCCATTTTATCATTCAAATACTAAACAGGTAAGATGCTCCCTCTGCAGATTACAGATTCTCTTCAGATTTCCAGCGGTTCTGTGCAGTTTGGGATGGCCTCTAGGCTTGAGGTTTGCAGACATGTGATAGACAGTCGCTGGGTTCGGGCAGCGATGCACATTTTAATTTGAGCTGCTGTGCTGTTATAGATTCATCTGATAGAGACACAGGGATATCTTCAGACGGCACGGTTCAGGTGTTTTGAGACTTGTGGAAAGGATGGAAGTTTTACAAATATTACTATTTTTTTTTTTTTTTTATCAATAACTAGAGTAAATTATCAAAATCCGTTGTTCTGTATATGACTGGTTGTATGTTGACCTTACAGAGGATTCTATGAAGAGAAATGTAATAAATGAATTTTCAAATTTGACAGGCCCTCGATGTGCGTCTCTTGTTTTGTGTTTTGTTGTTCTTCAGAGCCGGGCTCGCTGACAGGTTTAAAACACAACGCGTCGCTTTCCCTGGTGTTCTGCTGCCTGGACTTATTCCTGCGATATCTTTATCAACACAATCGCCATGGTTTATGTTTTTATTAACATGTCCCTCGTCATGAATAGTTCTGAGGAGTTGTTTTAGTTTTCCATCAGTTATGAACGGAGCGCGGGAGGGGACTTGAGACAAAAAATATATCTCCCAGAGACACACAGGTACTGACGCACGCATGCGCACACACACACACACACACACACAGGTACTGACGCACACATGCGCACGCACACACACACACACACACAGGTACTGACACACACACACAGATGCTGACACACACACACACACACACAGGTACTGACACAAACACACACACACACAGGTACTGACCCCCACCCACACACACAGGTAGTGACACACACACACACAGGTTCTGACACACAGACACAGGTACTGAAACACACACACACCCACACCCACATACACACACACACAGGTAGTGACCCACACACACACAGGTACTGACACACACACACACACACAGGTACTGACACACACACACACACACACTGAGAAACACACACACACTGAGACACACACACTAAGACACACACACTGAGACACACACACTGAGACACACACACACAGATAGTGACACACACACACAGGTACTGACACGCACACACACAAACTGAGAAACACACACACTGAGACACTGAGACACACACACACAAACACACAGAAAGTGACACGCACACACACACAGGTACTGACACAGACACACACACTCACAGGTACTGACACACAGACACACACACACACACAGGTACTGAGACACACACAGGTACTGACACACACTGAGACACACTCACACACAGGTACTGACACACACGCACACACAAATGTTAAATCTACTTAAGAGATTGAAGATGTATTTAAATATTTAGCTAACTGTTAAATCTTGTTAAGAGATTTAAGTTTTATTTAACTATTTAGCTAAATGTTAAATCTAGTTAAGAGATTTAAGATTTATTTAAATATTTAGCTAACTGTTAAATCTTGTAACTAGATTTCTAAATGATATCTGAATGCACACATTTATAAAAAGCTGTATTTATTTTCTCCTCATTTCTGGCAGCCCATACTAACGGGCGCCGGAACTTTCGCATTTTTAAATCCTAACGGTCTCTGCTCAGCGGTGGAATGTTCAGGAGCCGGTTGCCTAGCATCTCCCCTCCTTCTCTGCCCGCCCCCTCTCCCTCTCTCGTTGCTCCAGCTAGGAGTTCACATTCAGCTTCCTTAGATTATATAGCGCCATTCTTTACTAACTTTTACAAATGAGCTTATTGGAGGCTTCGTGTTTTTAAGATGGTTCAGGTGCAGTCCGGGCAGACTGACTGGAGCATCATTACAGTATACCGCACTGCGCTCGGCTTTGTGTGGAGGCTGATACACAAAATAATGAACGACTGGTAAAGAAATCACATGGATTGCATTTTAATGCTAAATATGTATCTGGTATTCTAAGTATTATCTACAATTAATAACTCAGCTATATTCATATTCAGAATGTGATACAGTATTAAGACAGGGTCCAGTATTAGAAATAAATAAACACGCTTTAAGAGAAACAGCAGTGATGTTTATTGCCCATTCCCATCCATTCTCTAGATGTTTCTACATTGTGGTTGCAATCCACAGGGACTCAGTGATGTTAAATAAAATAACTGGAGCCCACAATTAACCAATATAGAAAGGAAGGGGGGAGAAATGTATTGCCTGCGTGCAGCACCTTCCACTTTCCTCTATTAAATGTCATTTGCCATGTGTCTGCCCAGTTCTGAATGCTGTCGAGATCATTTTGAATGACCTTGCTGCTGCAACAGTGTTTGCCACTCCTCCTGTTTTTTGTGTCGTCTACAAATTTAACAAGTTTGCTTACTATACCAGAATCTAAATCATTAATGTAGATTAGGAATAGCAGAGGACCTAATACTGATCCCAATGTGCATTATAAATATGGGAGATAATGAAATTGAAGAAGGAATCTATGAAAAAGACCCAGGAGTTTATGTTGGCTCAGAAATGTCTTCATCTAGACAATGTGGGGAAGCTATAAAAAAAGGCCAACAAGATGCTCTGATATATTATGAAAAGTGTTGAATTTAAATCAAAGGAAGTAATGTTAAAACTTTACAATGCATTAGTAAGACCTCACCTAGAATATTGTGTTCAGTTCTGGTCACCTCGTTACAAAAAGGATATTGCTGCTCTTGAAAGAGTGCAAAGAAGAGCAACCAGAATTATCCCGGGTTTAAAAGGCATGTTGTATGCAGACAGGCTAAAAAGAATTGAATCTATTCAGTCTTGAACAAAGAAGACTACGCTGGCGATCTGATTCAAGCATTCAAAATCCTAAAAGGTATAGACAATGTCGACCCAGGGGACTTCTTGGACCTGATAAAAGAAACCAGGGTCACAAATGGAGATTAGATAAAGGGGCATTCAGAACAGAAAATAGGAGGCACTTTTCAACCATCACAGACTAGCAGCTCTGCACTCCTGTAACACTGCATGAGATCAAAGAACAGCCACATAAACTACAGCCAGGGAACTCCTGTGGGACAGACATGAGTAAGGATCCGTGCAAAGTGATGTGCGGTTTCAAACCCCCGTAAGAGTCTGTGTGCTCCCGTGGTTAAAGACAAGGGCTTGTAGGGAAATAAGCGGCACGCACGCTTTCATTTTTGAATTTTTGTTTGTAAAAAACAGCGAGTTGAAGACCACGTACATTTTCTTTACTTTTTTTTTTAAACAGCTTCAGTGGTTTCAATCTCTCCACGCACTAAATCGCAGAGTCAGCTCTGAACACGGCATCCTTTATATTCCCTTGTGTGATCGAGTGGAAATCTGCTCTGCAGCGCACTCCAGCACCCACACAGCTCCCTGACCTGCACACCGCAGGGCAACTGCTGTACAAAGGCTGTTTTATCAGTCCCTGCTGTGGATTAAAATAGTATTGGTTTTAAGAATAAATAATTAAACTCACATGGGGAGGTGTCGGGTGGCGGGGCTTCCTGTGCTGTAAACCTGGTCGTCATGGAGATGGGCAGAACGCAGCTCTCGTTATTCCTTATACAATGCTGCCATCGTGTGGCCATTTACTAGAACTGTTTGTTTAATAAATCTATATCTATCTATCAGCTCAGTTGCTCTTTGAAATGACTCGTATTCACCTTAACCCCTGTGCAAAAATAGACATTTCAGATACATTCTTAAAATACAGCAAAAACAATATTTACAGGATACGCAGGAGAGTACTGTGTGTATAAATAATAATGTTTTCTGTAATTGCTCTTATTTGAAATCATTCTCATGCATTTATCATGCTTACTGCCTGTTCTTACTGGACTCATATCAGCAAATAGTTACTATCAGGTTTAGCTGCTCTTAGTCGAATTCACTCTTATAATTTACTGTGTGCTTTATTATTTTGCTCTTACTTGAATTGATTTTATTGTACTTTCATAACTGCCCTTATCTGTATTATAATATTCTGTAATGTGATATTTTATAATGTGATACTTTGTACTGAGAGAACTTGTAACAATTGCAAGTCACCCTGGATAACGGAGTCTGGATAAGGAAGTCTGCTAAGAAATAAATACACAAAGGTCAAGGGTCAAGTCTGGAAACAGCCACCCTGATTGAACTGATGAGGATGAGGAGGATGATGAGGATGAGGAGGAGGATGATATACATGTACTGTGTATATATATATTTTTTTTATCACATTTGATGTAAGAGTGTTTCAGACTTTTGGTACAGATGGTAATTCTAAGTCATTTAGTTTTGCCGCTGCAACATGGTGAAAACAGCTAAACTCTTGGAGCTGTATAGAGACTCTCGGTCGTTTCAAACACGTTTTTCTAACTCCTCTCAATCCCACGACAAAAACATTGTCAATGTAAAAAAAAACACCTTCGAAAAACGCAACAGCCGTTTAAAGGGGTGATATCAAACACAAAAGCCCAAGTTAGGAGAAGAAATTAGGCCAATCTTGTCAAGCATCAAGCAAATAGGCACACTTGGAAAGGTGCTGGGGCCCAAGATTCACACAATTCTTGTTTCTAACTTGGCGCCTTTTTTTGATCGCTTCGCTCCACTTTATCGCTCCACTTGAAATGCTCTTTGTATGACTTGAAGTGACTGAGACACACACACACTGAGACTGCGACAGACACACACACTGAGACACACAGAGACACACACTGAGACACACACACACACACACACAGAGACACAGAGACACACACACACACACAGGTACTGACACGCACACATACACTAAGATACTGACACACACAGGTACTGACACACACACACACACACACTGAGACACCGAGACACACACTGACACAAATGCAACCACACACACTGAGACACACACACCGAGACACAAACACACACACCGAGAAACACACACAGAGACACACACACACAGGTGCTAACACACACACAGAGGTACTGACCCGCACACACACATAGGTACTGACACACACACAAGTACTGAAACGGACACACACAGGTACTGACAAACACACACACACACAGGTACAGACACGCACACACACACAAACATATAATGACACACACACACACACACACACACGCAGGTACTCACCCACACACACACACACACAGGTACTGACACACACATATAATTAATCTTTAGTAAGCTGACTTTAGACTGGAATTAAAGGGTATATTTTTATTTGGGAGATCAAATGCATGTTTTTTCCTCTAAATATTAAATGCTATACGTTTTGTATCGATTGATAATAGCAATATTTTCTGCTGATTTATCTAAGAATGGAAAAATTCACCTTTCACACAACACAGATTTCCCTGCAGGTACTGACACACACACACACACACACACACACACAAAGATACTGACACACACACACACACACACACAAAGATACTGACAAACACACACACACAGGTACTGACACACACACACACACACACACACACACACACACACACACAGATTTATTTAAATATTTAGCTAAATGTTAAATCTTGTAACTAGATTTCTAAATGATATCTGAATGCACACATTTATAAAAAGCTGTATTTATTTTCTCCTCATTTCTGGCAGCCCATACTAACGGCGCTCGGAACTTTCGCATTTTTAAATCCTAACGGTCTCTGCTCAGCGGAGTGGAATGTTCAGGAGCCGGTTGCCTAGCAGCGTCTCCGCCTCCTTCTCTGCCCGCCCCCTCTCCCCTCTCGTTGCTCCAGCTAGGAGTTCACATTCAGCTTCCTTAGATTATATAGCGCCATTCTTTACTAACTTTTACAAATGAGCTTATTGGAGGCTTCGTCTCTTCGTCATGAACGATACAAGCATCTTCAAACACTACTTAGTTTGATTAAATGATTAGAACGACAAAATATATTGTAGCCCACTTCAATAGGAACATTAGCCTGCTATATTATATTAAACCAAAACAATAATAATAGCAATCTGGTTCTCTTGCCTTTTTCAATGAATATAATTTAATAAAGAATAAAACATACTAAAGTTAACAACTACCTAGCCTCAGTTTAATTGATGTTTACTGTAATCTACCAGCAGCTTCTGTTGCACACACATCGCTGATAATAGTGCAGACCGCGGGGCAAACCAATGCTCGTGTGGGGGGCGTTTTTTCATCAATATCGTCCTTCTGGGCTTTTTTAATGTAGAATACGTGATTGTAAACATCTAACACGAGTCCGTACAATACTCTTTCAAATAAATATTAGGTCCTCTGCTATTCCTAATCTACATTAATGATTTAGATTCTGGCATAGTAAGCAAACTCGTTAAATTTGCAGACGACACAAAAATAGGAGGAGTGGCAAACACTGTTGCAGCAGCAAAGGTCATTCAAAATGATCTAGACAGCATTCAGAACTGGGCAGACACATGGCAAATGACATTTAATAGAGGAAAGTGGAAGGTGCTGCACGCAGGCAATAAAAATGTGCATTATAAATATCATATGGGAGATACTGAAATTGAAGAAGGAATCTATGATAAAGATTTAGGAGTTTATGTTGACTCAGAAATGTCTTCATCTAGACAATGTGGGGAAGCTATAAAAAAGGCCAACAAGATGCTTGGATATATTGTGAGAAGTGTTGAATTTAAATCGAGGGAAGTAATGCTAAAACTTTACAATGCATTAGTAAGACCTCATCTAGAATATTGTGTTCAGTTCTGGTCACCTCGTTACAAAAAGGATATTGCTGCTCTAGAAAGAGTGCAAAGAAGAGCAACCAGAATTATCCCGGGTTTAAAAGGCATGTCGTATGCAGACAGGCTCAAAGAATTGAATCTATTCAGTCTTGAACAAAGAAGACTACGCGGTGATCTGATTCACACATTCAAAATCCTAAAAGGTATAGACAATGTCAACCCAGGGGACTTCTTTGACCTGAAAAAAGAAACAAGGACCAGGGGTCACAAATGGAGTTTAGATAAAGGGGCATTCAGAACAGAAAATAGGAGTCACTTTTTTACACAGAGAATTGTGAGGGTCTGGAACCAACTCCCCAGTAATGTTGTTGAAGCTGACACCCTGGGATCCTTCAAGAAGCTGCTTGATGAGATTCTGGGATCAATAAGCTACTAACAACCAAACGAGCAAGATGGGCTGAATGGGGCCTCCTCTCGTTTGGAAACTTTCTTATGTTCTTAAACGTGTTCTGATTTTGAATCTGCTCTTCTTAGGGTCGGTATTATTGTCATTGCTAGCGTCTCAGCTCCTCTTTCTTTACACATTAAGCGCTGCCTGCACGTGTTCGGTCTTGTCAGTGAACAGTCTGTTGATTGACAGGTTTGAAGGTTGTACTTTGATGATGCGATCTCTTTGGCTGTGTGTGAAAGGGTGATGACGTTATTACACCCGCATGGATTGTGTGATTTCATGCTGTGTGAAAGGGTGATGACGTTATTACACCCGCATGGATTGTGTGATTTCATGCTGTGTGAAAGGGTTATGATGTTATTACACCCGCATGGATTGTGTGATTTCATGCTGTGTTTAAGGGTTATGATGTTATTACACCCGCATGGATTGTGTGATTTCATTAACTAGATTCAATATTTAGCTAAATATTTAAATAAATCTTAAATCTTAACTAGCTTTAACATTTAGCTAAATATTTAACTGGCCAGCAAACTCTGGAGTTTGTATGCAAATGAGCTCCTCCTGCTTTGAGCTTTCACACGATTTGATTGGCTCTTGTAATGTTGAAATCAGGGGCGTGATTTCCCAACACACAAACCACGCAATTGTGTGGGGCCCTGTGTAAACTAGGGGCCCCTGCTGCCTAGTAGCAGTGTTACATTACAGCCTGAATTGCAACAAAATCCTTATTTTCTCAGAGAAAGTAAAATAATATACACATTTGATTTCATAGACCACACACACCCTGTCTGCACTTCTATATATTTACAAAAGGTCATTTCATTCAGCGCGCATCATGACACATTTGAGCTACCGTAACTAGGCCAGCTTCAGTCAGTGAAATCAAGCAAAATGAAGCGCACGTATCCTAGCGGAGCTCAAAAACGAAAAAAGATAAAAGAATCAAAAACTCGACAGGAAAGTTTGCAGAAGCTCACTAGTTTCTTTAAGAATAACACTGCAAAAGAATCATCCAACGAGGAGGAGGTGGGAAATGTTGGTCCTCCTCGTGATATTGCCCCAACCTCAGCTTGCTGCAGCAGCACCGTTAGCACAGACCTACCAGATAACGTTACAGCGACGAGCTCACAAGAAGCAGCTCCACCGACGTCTCGCCCGAATCCTCACAACAACAATCGAATGATGACCCGGTGGTGAGTGAAACTCATTCTCTCGGACGACCCAGCGCTTTGGCCAGACAAGCTTACCGACCAAAATAAATGTCAGCTGATCAAAAGGGGGCCAGTTCAAATTAAGGATTTTGACTTCCCACAAAACGATGACAACGTCCCACGTCGTTTTACTGAAGAGAATTACCAAAAGAAAATGAAAAACAGAGAGAAAATACATCGTAAGTGGTTGCTTTACTCGGTGAGCAGTGATTCTGTATTTTGTTTCTGCTGCAAGCTGTTTGAAAGAGGGACCAGATATGCTCTTAGCAGCAATGGATTTCCTTCGTGGATAAATCTTCATAGCCACTTGAAAGAGCATGAAAAGGGCAAATCGCACCGTGCCAATATGCAGAGCTGGCGTGAATTAGATGAAAGGCTGAAATCTGGCAAAACCATTGATGATGCCAGTCAGGAATTACAGGCTCTGGAAGTACAGCACTGGAGGGCTGTGTTAAGCAGAATAATTGCCATTGTTTGCCATTTAAGCAGAACGCAACCAGGCGTTAAAAGGACACTCAGAGAAGCTTTGAGCCCCATAATGGCAACTTTCTTGGACAGATAGAGCTGATGGCACAGTTTGATCCCATAATGAGCGAACATCTTAGAAGGATTGACAAAAAAGAAATCAAGGATCATTACTTGAGTAACACCATCCAAAATGAGCGAATTGCATTAGTTGGACAGAGAACATGTGATGCAATTGTGCAGAAAGTGAAAGAGGCCAAATACTTTTCAGTCATAATGGACTCCACCCCAGACATCAGCCACACAGAACAGTTGTCCCTGGTGCTATGCATTGTGAACTGCGAGTCATCTGTGGGGGCCTCCATCTCAGAGCACTTTGTTGGGTTGATCAGTGTTGATGACACCACAGGAAAAGGCTTGTGCAATACCCTCCTTGAGCAGCTGAACCACATCAAATTGAACATTGCAGACTGTCATGGGCAATCCTACGATAATGGAAGTAATATGATGGGACACAAGCAAGGGGTCCAGAAAAGAGTGCTGGAACTGAACAATAAGGCAATGTGTGTTCCCTGCAGCAGTCACACACTAAACCTTGTTGTGGCTGATTCAGCCAAGTCATCCGTACTATCTGTGAGTTTTTTTGGCATTCTTCAGCGCCTTTACAACCTCTTCAGCTCCTCAGTACAGCGCTGGTCAATACTACAAAATCATGTGACGCTCACAGTGAAAAGTCTGTCAACAACAAGATGGGAGTACCACATTGACAGTGTGAAAACACTTCGCTACCAAATGCCTGAAGTGGTGGAGGCTTTAACTGCACTCAGTGAACACGCAACAGAGAAGAAGGATGGGGAGACATTGTCTTCATCACAGAGCCTGTGGAAGGAGCTGACAACATGACAATATTATTATTGTCATGTTGATGACATAGTTCACACACCCTAGTCTCTGTAAGTCACCTTGGATAAAGGCGTCTGCTAAATAAACAAATAATAATAATTATTATTTATTTATTAGCAGACACCCTTATCCAGGGCGACTTACAATTGTTACAAGATATCACATGTTTTACATACAATTACCCATTTATACAGTTGGGTTTTTACTGGAGCAATCTAGGTAAAGTACCTTGCTCAAGGGTACAGCAGCAGTGCCCCCCACCTGGGATTGAACCCACAACTCTCCGGTCAAGAGCCCTAACCACTACTCCACACTGCTGCCCATTTCACTATCTGAAAGCAAGGCTTGTAAACTGGTATTTATGTTAACCTAGTATAGTACCAGATATCCTGTAGCAAAATAAAAAATGTGTTTCTTTCACTTAACAATATTAAAAAAAAAACCCTGTGTGACGCTCCACAGCACGAGTTTGGAATTGAGGTCTCCCTCAGTGTTTAAAATGAAACCAGCAGAATAAAACTAGTGAAGGAAACAAAGGTACACTTCATTGAAAGTATGTTTAAACATGATTTCAAACATATTAAGGAGAAACCAGTTCATACACAAATGTGGCTTTTTGTTAAAGATTCTGATTTAATATTTGAATCAGTTCATAAAAGTGACCAGTAGATGGCAGAATTTTTACTTTTATTTTTTTCAATGCAGTCCAGCAATCCAGTTTATTCTTGGACATTAATAACACCGCTATTAGATTTCTGTGGTGTAATTATGTTTCCTTTTCCAATATGGTCCTTGTTAGTGTGACATTTCCTTGTTCATTTGTATCAGTCTGAACCCCTTCTATACATTTCAGCTTCAGCCCTTGGGTTCCAATACAACTACAAACTAAAGTTAACAAACAAGGATTATTATTGTTACATGTTACTGTTTGTACCACTTGACCCTCATTCGATTAAAAATAAAATACATATTTTAGTAATCAATCTCCAGAAGTGTGCTTCTAAATGTGTTTCCAAAAGCTGTCCACATGAAACACCTCAAAGCTGTCCACTGAAGCACCTCAAAGCTGCTCCACATGAAGCACCTCAAAGCTGCTCCACATGAAGCACCTCTGCAGTGGTGTCATTTTCTGTGACCTTAATGTTTTAAAGTAATGCTGGATTTTGTTTGTTGTTTTTCCCATTTCCGCATGCATGACATCCCTGTACAGTGCAAACCTGTTTGAGGATCCATTGCTCCTGATCCAATCTAAATAAATCTGCATGCTGTTTGGATTAATAGACTTCTCTTCTCCTAGACAGGCAGCACAAATAGTGGAGCCGAGCAGTAAAGCAATAAAGAAAAAACACTTCACAACAGTTCAGTGTAAAATCAATGCAAAGTTTATTAATGGCTTCTGAATAGTGAAATGTGTAAAGGTGTTCTCTTTTAATAGCATCATCTACACTTCACACTGTCTTACAGAATGCAATTGATACACAATATATAAAGCTTTAAACATTCTATTTGAATGGCAGTGCTGATGTATATGTACAGCTCAGACAGAAGTTTAGCATCACCTAGAATCTGTTGGTATAATTAAAAACAAAACAAAAAAAAACAACTATATGAACATAATTCAGAACTTTTATTTAACATTGTGTAATCAAAGAAACTACACAAGGATATCACAAACGTCTACTGGATGCCATAATAGTAGTACAGTACTTCATCATAGATTTCAAAATGTCACTTTTTCATTCAGTATATGGAAAACTACAAAGCAGTGTGTAATTCAATGTGTTAATGTAACATTATTCAGCAGATTTCATTCGAATTTATGAAGCAAAATTAGTTCATTCCACAGAGTGAGGCAAAACCTTTAGCCAGAGTTGTAGTCTATTTCTAATAGACTTATCTGTGCTTTTTAATACATAAAGTGAAAATGTCTCAATTGCAACACAATGAAAGCAAAGAGATTCTGAGTCCTAATAAAATTCATAGAAAAAAATTCAATAAAAACAATAAAACAGAGTTCTGCGTATAAGGTTTCTCATCTTGTTATCTGATCTAAAACAAAACCCGAGTCGTGGGCCTGGCTTGTTCTCAGCTGCGTCTCCAGTGGGTTCAAAGCCCAGCTCAGGACACTGGAAATGCAGCTGAACTCACACACTGAGAACAAGCAGGCAGCAGAGAAGACTGAGCCCACACTCCAGGGCTTACATCATGATACACTAGCAAAGGAATTCCATTTCTCATTTCATGAAGACTGAGCCCACACTCCAGGGCTTACATCATGATACACTAGCAAAGGAATTCCATTTCTCATTTCATGAAACTGAGCCCACCTCCAGGGCTTACATCATGAGACACTAGCAAAGGAATTCCATTTCTCATTTCATGAAGACTGAGCCCACACTCCAGGGCTTACATCATGAGACACTAGCAAAGGAATTCCATTTCTCATTTCATGAAGACTGAGCCCACACTCCAGGGCTTACATCATGAGACACTAGCAAAGGAATTCCATTTCTCATTTCATGAAGACTGAGCCCACACTCCAGGACTTATCATCATGAGACACTAGCAAAGGATTCCATTTCTCATTTCATGAAGACTGAGCCCACACTCCAGGGGCTTACATCATGAGACACTAGCAAAGGAATTGCATTTCTCATTTCATGAAGACTGAGCCCACACCTCCAGGGCTTACATCATGAGACACTAGCAAAGGAATTCCATTTCTCATTTCATGAAGACTGAGCCCACACTCCAGGGCTTACATCATGAGACACTAGCAAAGGAATTCATTTCTCATTTCATGAAGACTGAGCCCCACTCCAGGGCTTACATCATGAGACACTAGCAAAGGAATTCCATTTCTCATTTCATGAAGACTGAGCCCACACTCCAGGGCTTACATCATGATACACTAGCAAAGGAATTCCATTTCTCATTTCATGAAGACTGAGCCCACACTCCAGGGCTTACATCATGATACACTAGCAAAGGAATTCCAGGACACAGAGGGAATTCCATTTCTCATTTCATGAAGCCAATATTATCAAACCTGCAGCAGCATCTCCCCCTTTGACAAGCTTGTAATTTTCAATGTCTCCCTTGGGTTTGTTCAGTTCCACTGCAGATCTTTATCTCAGGAATCATTGACAGTTTAAACAATGACAAACCTTTTACACACAGAGGTAATGGAAACATAATAATGTGCCCTTTATATACACAGATACTGGAAAACATACAGGAACTCAAACTCAATTTCAATAAAATCCTTTCTAAATAACTAAGCCTGCCTTAGGATGTACTGCATTGTCACTCTAATGATATCATACTGATACAAAATACAAGCAAACAAGCCATATTTTGCCCAAAAGTAATAAACAGCTAATGGTGATTCCACAAAAGCACCAGCTCTGTTACTGTCAAACAGTCTGAGGCAACTTCATTCTGCAGATTGTTTAGATCAATTATTCATAAACTGTATAAACTATGAATGTAGTAATAATGGTAATGTTGCAGCATGTATGTTTTTGCAGATTAGTAATGCATGCAACATTTGTTTGCAAACCTTTCATGTTTTACAGTATATTTATACAGTTCTAATATTGTGGGGCTGTCATAATAATTGCACACACAGCAATCTACCCATTAAATGATAGGAATTGTATTTCAATCCCATTGCACTGAAGCAGGACTCCAGTATACAACAATCTTGGGGTTTCTCAGTATTTAAACACTAAGCAAAGCAGATTCATTCATTCAAATCCATTCAAAACCAAAACAGCATTTGCTCCAGTGCAAAGTTTGCACCACTTGAAATAAAACAAAGCAGGGATGGAAATAAGACTCCTATTGCATAGCAGTTTTGCCCATTCCAGGTTTCACTGCCAGCTTGATTAGCCACAGTGTACAGGTAACAAACTGATCAAACTGCTATGCAATTGAAGTCTTATTTCCATCCCTGAAACAAAGAATTGTAACTCTGTCCTAAATCCTCACAGCATGATGAGTGAGATTCATTTCCAATTCAGGAGCAGGAGTGGAGCTGAATCCCAGGGCTCTCCAGTTCATTCTGAAAGAATGGGTCTGTCTCCTTCAGTTTGACACGCTCCCTTTCTCAGTGTCTCTGGATTCAGGCTGGCTCTCACTCCTGGGGACCCCCTTCATTTACTGCAGGGTGAGAGAGACACAAGGAATCAGACAGCTCTCCACACACACAAACAAGCAGGGTGGAGAGGTGAGGGACTGGGAGGGGGGGAGGCTGGCTCCAGTGTGAATTCTCTGGTGTTTCTTTAGGCTGCCTAAGCGACCGAAGCTCTCTCCGCATTCAGCACAGTGATACGGCTTCTCTCCAGTGTGAATTCGCTGGTGTTTGTTTAGTGTTCCTTTGTCAGTGAAGCTTTTCCCACATTCAAAACAATGATACGGTTTCTCTCCAGTGTGAATTCGTTGGTGTCTTTTTAGGTTTCCTAACTGACTGAAGCTCTCCATACATTCATGACAGTGATTCGGCTTCTCTCCAGTGTGAATTCGCTGGTGTACTTTTAGACTTCCTAACTGACTGAAGCTCTCCCCACATTCAGCACAGTGATACGGCTTCTCTCCAGTGTGAATTCGCTGGTGTCTTTGTAGGGTTCCTGACCGACTGAAACTCTCCCCACATTCAGCACAGTGATAAGGCTTCTCTCCAGTGTGAATTCGGTGGTGTGTTTTTAGACTTCCTAACTGACTGAAGCTCTCCCCACATTCAGCACAGTGATACGGCTTCTCTCCAGTGTGAATTCGCTGGTGTCTTTGTAGGGTTCCTGACCGACTGAAACTCTCCCCACATTCAGCACAGTGATAAGGCTTCTCTCCAGTGTGAATTTCCTGGTGTGTTTTTAGGCTTCCTAACCGAATGAAGCTCTTCCTACATTCAGTATACTGATGTGATATCCTTGGCTGGTATATGTTTTCTGAAACCTTAAACAAGTCAACAGACTCCTCTTTAATGTGGACAGGCTCCAGTTCAGCCTCTTCTTTAATGTGGACAGGCTCCAGTTCAGACTCCTCTTTAATGTGGACAGGCTCCAGTTCAGACTCCTCTTTAATGTGGACAGGCTCCAGTTCAGCCTCTTCTTTAATGTGGACAGGCTCCAGTTCAGCCTCTTCTTTAATGTGGACAGGCTCCAGTTCAGTCTCTTCTTTTATGTGGACAGGCTCCAGTTCAGCCTCTTCTTTAATGTGGACAGGCTCCAGTTCAGCCTCTTCTTTAATGTGGACAGGCTCCAGTTCAGCCTCTTCTTTAATGTGGACAGGCTCCAGTTCAGTCTCTTCTTTTATGTGGACAGGCTCCAGTTCAGTCTCTTCTTTTATGTGGACAGGCTCCAGTTCAGTCTCTTCCTCTTTAATGTGGACAGGTTCCAGTTCAGGCCTTTCCTGTTTAATGCAGATAGGTACCAATTCCTGAACCTCATCCTGTTTAATGTAAACAGACTCCATCGTTGTTCCTTGGTTTTCACCAGGATAAGGCAGTCCTGAAAACAGAAAATGAAATGAAGTATTACGATCTGTTCTCTATCGGTGTGTTTACACTTACAACTCTAACCTGAACGGGCTTAGGTTCGATCACGATTCAAAGATTCTTATCATTTGATCCCCCGTTTACACTTGAGCATAGTCCTAGGCTGGCTTTGGCCCGTGTCTTGCATAGCCCCTCACGTTTTCCCTTGTGGCTCAACTATTTTTCCCCAAGTTCGCCACGGTGGCGAGGCTTTGAAAAATGGACTTGTGTAACGGTAATATATATATATATATATATATATATATATATATATATATATATATATAAATATATATATATATATATATACATACAGTGCCTTGCAAAAGTATTCAGACCCTGACCAATTCTCTCATATTACTGAATTACAAATGGTACATTGAAATTTCGTTCTGTTTGATATTTTATTTTAACACACTGAAACTCAAAATCAATTATTGTAAGGTGACATTTTTACGTTGGGAAATATTTTTAAGAAAAATAATAAAACTGAAATATCTTGCTTGCATAAGTATTCAACCCCACACATTAATATTTGGTAGAGCCACCTTTCACTGCAATAACAGCTTTAAGTCTTTTTGGGGTAAGTATGTACCAGCTTTGCACACAGTGTCGGAGTGATTTTGGCCCATTCTTCTTGGCAGATTTGCTCCAGGTTGTTCAGGTTGGTTGGACGACGCTTGTGGACTGCAATTTTCAAATAGTGCCACAGATTGAGATCAGGACTTTGACTGGGCCACTGTAGGACATTCACCTTTTTGTTCTTGTGCCACTCCAATGTTGCTTTGGCCTTGTGCTTGGGATCATTGTCCTGCTGAAAGGTGAATTTCCTCCCAAGCTTCAGTTTTTTAGCGGACTGAAGCAGGTTCTCTTGCAGTATTTCCCTGTATTTTGCTCCATCCATTCTCTGTCCCTGCTGATGAGAAGCATCCCCACAGCATGATGCTGCCACCACCATACTTCACTGTAGGGATGGTGTGTCTTGAGGCATTGGCAGTGTTAGGTTTGTGCCACACATAGCGCTTTGAGTTTTGGCCAAAAATCTCTATCTTGGTCTCATCTGACCACAAAACCTTTTCCCACATCGCAGCTGGGTCACTCTCATGCTTTCTGGCAAACTCCAGACATGCTTTCAGATGGTACTTTTTGAGTGTGACTTCTTTCTTGCCACCCTCCCATACAGGCCAGTGTTATGCAGAGCTCTTGATATGGTTGACTGGTGCACCATTACACTGAACTCTGTAGCTCCTTCAAAGTGATTGTTGCCCTCTCTGTGGCTTCCCTCACAAGTCTCCTTCTTGTTTGAGCGCTGAGTATTGAGGGACAGCCTTTTCTTGGCAGTGCCTGGGTGGTGTGATGCAGCTTCCACTTCCTGATTATTGATCCAACTGTGCTCACTAGGATATCCAAACACTTGGATATTATTTTGTACCCTTTCCCTAAGCTATGCATTTGTATTACTTTATCTCTAACTTCTGTAGAATGCTCTTTGGTCTTCATTTTCCTTCAGATTCACAGCCTGACCAATGATCCTTCAACAGTGGGGTTTTTATCCAGAAAATGTGACAGCAACTTTAATGGTTCACAGGTGGAGGCCAATGGTAAGGTAATTGTGTCCTCGTTAGGGCAATTTCTTTCATCGGTGTAAACTGGGAGTTTCCACAGCACAAGGTTTGAATAGATATTTCAGTTTTTTATTTTTCTTTAAAATATTTCCCAACATAAAACCAATGTCACCTTACAATAATTGATTTTGTTTCAGTGTTTTAAAATAAAATATCAAACAGAACGAAATTTCAATGTACCATTTGTAATTCAGTAATAGGAGAGAATTGGACAGGGGTCTGCGGAATCGCGGAATTAGGCATTGGGAATGGAATTGGCATTTTGGGAATGGAATTCTGCTTTGCAACTGCAACTTTATATAAAAAAAAAACTGCGCAAACAGTCTTTACCGCTGTTATTGTCCTATAAAAAATAATGGATTGCTTTGAAAACTACACTACCCAGAAGCCCAGCGATGACGCTTGTATAAAACGTTTTTGTATGTTGATTTGGATCATTTTGTGGGCGTTACGCTGATGGACTGTCCGTCTCTGTTGCGGCGCTGACTGTGTGCTCTGTGAGTCGAGTTGTATAAAAAAGCAACTACTGTTTTGTGAGAGTTCTATTCTGTGGAATTATTTTGGTGTATATTCAGAAAAGTGAAAAGTACCCCCAGATTTAAGAATACATAAATTCAGTTAAGTTTTCATTTATTTAGTTATAGCAAATCCGTTACTCCGTCACCCGCTCAAACTTATTATTTCTAATTTATCACTTACTCCTTAATAATACTATTTACTAAGAGTGACTTATTTTTTGTTTTTTTCTCGTGTTGCTGTAACATGGCTCTCTCTACTGTAGTAAGAACAGAAAATGGTGAAAATTGAACAATGAGTGGACCAATAAACGCTTATTTATTTTATGAACTCTACCGAACGCTTTTTTTGTTTTTATGGAATTGTTGTTTGGGTGATTTGACACTTTATTTTTATTTTAAGTATAAACTGTTCCTCAAAAGGAACCGTGTATGTTTCATACAGATGGGAAAAGAAGATAAAACGTCACCAGTAGACCTACTGTTGTGTAAGAACTAGTACTGTAGTTTTAAAAAGATTAATGTTTTATTAAAATGGCCTGGAGATACTGTAATTGTATAACTAAAAGAATAAAACGTTTGAATTTATTGCAAACATAGAAGGTTGTGTTATTTTTTTTTGGCTGACTCTCACTATAACGCCACCCTCGCTTATTGCCCAGTTTTGCCCATGGCCCTTACCAGGCGGTATAAAGAGGGCTGACTGTATTTTAGGCTATACAAAAACAAAACAATGTATTATTATTATTATTATTTATTTCTTAGCTGACGCCCTTATCCAGGGCGACTTACAATTGTTACAAGATATCACATTATTTTTACATACAATTACCCATTTATACAGTTGGGTTTTTACTGGAGCAATCTAGGTAAAGTACCTTGCTCAAGGGTACAGCAGCAGTGTCCCCCAGCTGGGATTGAACCCACGACCCTCCGGTCAAGAGTCCAGAGCCCTAACCACTACTCCACACTGCTGCCCTGTATTCCAATATGCATCAAAATGAAGCCTCTGGCATTTCTAGGTAGGAAGTGCTTATAAAATTGTTATTTTAGGACATATAATACAAATATTTAGATAAAGTCAAGAATGAACATGTGCATGGGATTCACAAACACAGAGTTATTTACATATTACCTCAAAACGTCAAATTGAAGCGCATGGTGGTTCTAGTGTTAAAAACCACTCTGCGTCCGAGTGCAATTCAAATCTCCTGTACAATTCAAATCTCCTGTAGTACTACAGACGGGCCGCCGACAGTGATCTCTGATTAACCCAACATGAATATAAATCCGATCCGAACTCTGTTTCAAAGAGCGCTCAGAGTGACGGCGCTGGAGAGTCTGCGAGCAGGTTTAATAATAATGAATGAGTCTGTGTCTGCTCGAGTCTCGCATCAAACTCGCCGTCCTCTATATAATATAAACACATTACACACCCCCGAACCACACACGGGGTTTCCAGCGGGTGGAGTGAATTCATTTCCAGTAACTCACCGCTCTCTTTCTCTTTCTCTCTCTATCTATCTTCTATTCCTTCTGTTTTCTCGTCTTTTTGTTTTTCTCCAAGCAGCTCAAACAATAGAACTTCCGGTTTCGACTGGTGCGCGGATCTAAAGATTTCCCCCCCACCCCGGAACCCAGTGCATAGATGTTGTTCAGTACCGGTTTGTTTAACCAATTCATCGAGCAAAATAAAATACTAATTTGTACACACAGTATTAAGACTGAAAAGCTGAAGTAATACCTCACTTGAGGCTCACACCAGGGACCACTTCCAGTAAAAGACGTATAAACCGCAGTGAACAAAAAAAAAAAAAAAAACATATTCGACCCATATAAATCTACACACTTTTTGTGATGCTGGAACAGGGTATATATATAAGGGGTGTTGATAGTTTCACCCTAAACTTGCATACTGAAAGTAGCATGTCAAAGCAAGAAGGAATCTAATAAGTAGATTATGCCTGTGTAATCACAACTCAGAGGCTGGGAGACCTATGGCATGGGACTACAGAAAAGGGCAAGGGATTCTGGGAATAGTAGTTTGTTTGCAGTATTACCGTTATGCGACTGAACAATGAAGGCTGCATTAGCCACTTGTGGAAGAATAAACACTTCAGTCTAAATTTAGATCCAAAGTTCTTCAGTGCACTTTATTAACATTCCAGCAGTTGCAGGGAGAGACAATCAGAAGGCAACCGAACATAATTTCTTCTAGTTAACCCATGAGTTCTCTGCTCGCAGGCAGAAACAAAGAGTTTATATAGCTAAACGGGTATGATTCTACATAAGGCAGTAACCAATCAAGTCTTTACAAGTATTCTACTTGTACCAATCACATGTTAATAAGCTTTTTATAGTAACCTTGTATTTCTATCGTACAGTGGCTAGTACTTTGCATTGTTTAAGAAAAGTGAAGCAGCAAGCAAAATGTTTATCTAGTTTCTTAGCAACTTGCAGTTACAGATAGTGACAGCTAGAACATTCTGAAGAAATAAAAGACCTATTGTACTCATTCCCCAACTTTATATCATGTATACAATTTTTTTCAGACACAAGTCTATGTCTAACATTGTTCACTTCCACACACTGTGTTAGATTTTTTTAGTTTTACATCATCTAAGGTGAGTAATACAAACTACACTAAGTACAACAATGTAATAGATATATTTAAGTTTTATTTATTTGCATGTGCTTGGATTAATACTTAATATGCTTGTTTTTTTGAACACGATTACCCACAGAACTGTACAATAAAGTTTGTTTCTAGAGTTCTGTACTTTGCATGTGTGTGTTTTAGAACATGCATACCTGTCAGCACTGAGCTTTCAAAATAAGGGAGACTGCATGAGGAAGAACGCTGAAACAGGCCTTCACGGGCAGGGTTACCATAGGACTTAAAGCAGGGGTAGGAAACCCTGGTCCTGGAGTGCCACAATCCTGCAGGTTTTGTAGGTATCTCTTAATCATCAATTGCTAAATACCTGGAACACATGGGAATTCTGACCAATTAAGCCAATCATTGAATCAATTAGGGCTTGGGTAAAACAAACCCAGAAGTGTTTGTGTCACTGCAGGACCAGGGCTGCCCACCCCTGACTTAATGCACACTAGAACACTTTTGGGATAGTTTAGGCCAGGGATGGGAAATTCCGGTCCTGAAGGGCCAGTGTCCCTCATGGCTTTTGTTCCAACTTTGCCCTAAATTACTTAATTGGACCAATTATTACCAATTATTGGTCTAATTAAGTAATTTAGAGCATAAATGGAACAAAAGCCAGGACCGGAATTACCCACCACTGGTTTAGGCTCTTCAACTCACACCCAATACATTGTGGGAAGTGTAGTCCTGCTGTGAACAGTGCCCAAGAGGTGTAGAATGTACCAGAATGCATTGCAAGTGGAAAAGCCTGAACTGTCCCAATGAACAAGGAGTCACATGGTAACCTGACTGCATGCCTGCCACAGGCTTCCCATGAGTCCTAAAGTATTACAAATACAGACAGGAACTGCACTGCAGGAAATAGTGATTTTAGAACCTGAAACGTTAGCAAAGATAATTGCTTTTGCAAAAATGTATGTAGGAGCAAAATTGGAATTTTGATTATAAAAAATAATGTATTTTAGTTTATTTAGGTATGTGTAATTATTATTACTGTTTATGGATTAGTATGTGCTCTTTTTCTCTGCACTGCACCCTCAAGTGGTAGTTTTGTTTATAGCTAATGACATTATTTTAGAATTCGGTAAACAATAAAAATAAACACATATGACGCAGCGAGTTTTTGTAAGCGGAGGAGCAAATACAGTTAACTTATTATTATTATTTATTTATTAGCAGACACCCTTATCCAGGGCGACTTACAATCGCAAGCAAATACATTCAAGTGTTACAATACAAGTAATACAATAAGAGCAAGAAATACAATAACTTTTGTTCAAGTGTGACAAACCACAATTCAATAATACAGCAGATAATAGTGATAGTTACATCAGGATATGATTAAATAGTGATAGTTACATCAGGATATGATTAAATACAAAATACTATAGGTTAAACACTTGGCAGATTACAGTTTTCTGAAGTACAGGATTAGATGCAGTAAAATAGGGGGCAGATAAGAGCAAAATAAAAGCACATTTAAATGAAGGGTGATAGTGTCCCAGGATACAAACAGAGGAGTTCTACAGGTGCTGTTTGAAGAGGTGAGTCTTAAGGGGCGCGGAATGTGGTCAGGGACTGGGCAGTCCTGACATCTGTAGGGAAGGTCATTCCACCACTGCGGAACAGGGTGGAGAAGGAGCGGGCTCTGGAGGCAGGGGGCGTAGGGAGGTAGAGCCAGTCTTCTAGTGGAGGCGGAGCGGAGAGGTCGAGTGGGGTGTAGGAAGAGATGAGGGTCTGAGGTAGCTGCAGTCTGGTCAAGGCATCTGTAGGCTAGTACAAGAGTCTTGAACTGGATGCGGCGGTGATCGGGAGCCAGTGGAAGGCGGAGTAGTGGAGTAGCGTGGGCGGCGAGGCAGAGAACACCAGGCGGGCAGCAGAGTTCTGGATGAGCTGGAGGCGGACGGGTGGCAGGACGCAGGGAGGCCAGCCAGGAGGGAGTTGCAGTAGTCTGGGCGGAGAGTACCAGGGCCTGGACCAGGAAGGGTCGGATTCTTCGGATGTTGCTCAGGAAGAAATCGGCAAGTGCGTGCCAGAGTGGAGATGTGCTGGGAATAAGAGGCAGGGGTCAGGGTAACTCAAGGTTCTTAGCGGAGGAAGAGGGAGAGAGTGTGGTAGATTCCAGAGGAACAGAGATAGCGAGATCAGAGGAGGGGGAGGAGGAGGAAAGAAAAGGAGGTCAGATTTAGAGAGGTTGAGTTTGAGGTGATGAGAGTGCATCCAGGAGGAAATAGCAGACAGACAGGTAGAGATACGGGAGGAGATGGTGGAGTCAGAGGTGGGAAGGAGAGGAAAATCTGAGCATCATCAGCATAGAAATGGTATGAGAAACCATAGGATGCGATGAGGGGGCCCAGGGAGCAGGTGTAGAGAGAGAACAGGAGAGGACCCAAGAATGACCCTTGGGGACTCCAGTTAAGAGAGGATGAGTGTGGAGGTTGCTCCACACCAGGTTACCTGGTAAGTGCGGTTGGAGAGGTAGGAGGAGAACCAGGCCAGAGCAGTGCCAGAGATCCCCAGGTCAGCAAGAGATGATAGTAGAATAGAGTGATCAACAGTGTCAAAGGCAGCAGAGAGGTCGAGGAGAATTAGGACAGAGAGAGAGGCAGCTTGGGCACACTTAAGTGAGTTGGTGACAGACAGGAGGGCGGTTTCAGTGGAGTGAGCAGGCGGAAGCCAGGATTGGAGAGTCAAGCAGAGAGTGGTTGGACAGGAAAGCAGAGAGCTGGCGGTGTACGGTCCGCTCGAGGGTTTTGGAGAGGAAGGGTAGGAGGGAGACAGGACGGTAGCTCTGGAGGGAGGTGGGGTCGAGGGTAGTTTTTTGAGGAGGGGAGTGATAGAGGCTTTTTGAAGGCAGAGGGAAAGATACCAGAAAGTAGAGAGGTTGAGGAGGGAGGAGATGAAGGGGAGTAGGCAGGAGCAGCAGCTTGAAAGAGGTGAGTGGGGGGGGGGTCCAAGGCACGTGGTGGGTTTGTGACCCTGGAGCAGGAGGAGGTCAGAGTCTGAGAGGGGCAAGAAGGTGAGAAGGAGGGCGAGTTAGTAGGGGATGTAGTGGGTGTAGGGGTTGGAGCAGGAGGGGGTGCGGGGGAGGGAGAGGTGTTAAGAGATATCTGAGATTTTAGAAGAGAAGAAGGAGGCAAAGTCATCAGGGCAGATAGAGGGGAGATAGATACGTATATAGATTAATAACAAGACTGTATACATAAAAATCATAGGAAAAGACACTGAGAATATAAAAGGACCTGAGGATATAAAGACATAAGGATAAGAAAATAGTTAAACTGAAAATAATTTGTTTATGTTTTTGAATGGAGTTACTGTCAGGGAACACATTGCTGTATTGGAAGGATTTTCCAATCGTTTGGTTATTCTGGGATGCAAGTAAATAAAATCTTCTTGTTTTGTGGAGATTGGGATGTCTACACACCTGGAATTATTCTACAAGTTAAGAGGTGGAAGTGATGTGAAGCACAGTGACTGGATAATGAGTCGTAAGGTAGAGGATATCTAGCTTACAAAAACTAACAAGTGGGAAAATCATTTATGAAGCCACCACAATGTACATTTAAAGAGACGAGAGAAAAATCAGGTCAGGGAGAAGAACCTAACATAAGAGAAAGGACAGGCCTGGCTTTGGTGGTCAACCTTAGTTTACTTCTCAAGCATGGCACGAAAACACTGCATCAGCTTGTGTTTTCAAATGAAGTTAGTTTAAAAAATTTCAACAGGACACCCCCTCATGCATTACTATTTTACACAGGGGGCTGAAAAATTAACAGATTCATAAATCAGTGAAGCAGGGCCCTGGTTTGTTTCTTGTTAAAGCCTGGTTCATCCCAATACATGACATTCTACACAGAAATTATATATATAAAAAAATTGTTACCTAAAACATTTAATAAAAAGGGACAAGTGTATGGGGGGGTTGTCATCTTTTTACCAACAGGTGAAATAACTGAAGGTATAGTAATTGCCTTGTTATGGTTCAATATAAAAATAGGGTTACAGCTCAATGGAGGAGGGAAGTCTTTGCCCCTGCGTTCACAGTGAAGGGTCCTTGAATAACACACCATACTGAGAATGGCATGACCAGGAAATAAGCAAAACAGTCAATGCAGCAAGGAGAGAGAGAGAATCTCATTGACACTGCCATTTTGACACTCATAATTAGTTAAGCACCCACCAAAAAATAATCAAAAGACAGCCTTCAGCACACAAGATTTTTATTTAATACAGTTTTTGACATTCCAAAAAAAGATACAACTCCAGCTACGACAGCCACTGAACACACACCCATTGCAGCTCCCAGAAGAGGAGACCACACATGGACTTGGGCTGCAAGAGAAGAAAACAAAGCAAAGTTACTGGAATACAATAGGATTATATCAAAGTGAAAACGCCATGTAAAGTTAATTTTATGTGAACTGCAATTGTGTTCACATATGCATATTACCAATTCTAAGCATAAAGCGAAGGGATCCATCGCTCTTCAGCTCAGTTGGGCCAGAAGACACAAATGCCTTTACTGCACCACCATCCATCCCTTCAGCACTGCGACCTACAGGAGGAGTCCAGTAAACAAATTGGACAAAGAAATGCATGCAAACTTCAAGCCACGCCCCCCACAGACAGAGCTCTTACCAAGCCTCTGTTTTCCTGGAATGCACCATCTGCTACAGGGGCTGTCTGATGGCCAGTTTGAAATCAGATCACAACACTGCAGTGGAAGTAAACCTGAGACAGTACACTTTGTCAAGCAAAACTTGCATCAATACATCAGGCAGTACCATCATCCAATGAGGAACATGTGAAGATTACTGAATTAAATTTATGATGCACAAAATATATTGCATCATACTAAACTTTCTTGCAGACAAGGAGCCAGGAGCAGCAAGCACAGCCAGGAGCGGCAAGCACAGCCAGCTCTGAAATACAAGAACACGACCAACCTTAAAATACACCCCAACCTTAAAATAACTCTCCTAACCCCTCCCCTCCCTCCCTCCACCCCAACCTTAAAATAACTCTAACCCCTCCCCTCCCTCCAACCTTAAAATAACTCTCCTAACCCCTCCCCTCCCTCCACCCCAACCTTAAAATAACTCTAACCCCTCCCCTCCCTCCACCCCAACCTTAAAATAACTCCCCTAACCCCTCCCTCACTCCACCCCAATCTTAAAATAACTCTCCTAACCCCTCCCTCCACCTCAACCTTAAAATAACTCTAACCCCTCCCCTCCCTCCACCCCTCCAGTTGACAATCGTGCATCTTATTGCACAGTTGCAGAGTTTCATGCCACTGAAGAGAGGAGTGATTGTCAGTCCATAAGGTAAATGAAACAATATTTCTGAAAATGAGAACTAAAACGGAAATTGTGTCCTATGTGGGACTTAAACCAGCTGTCAAGAGAATCAGAGGCCAATGCTCTACCAACTCAGCCAGCCAGAAAGCTGCTAAAATCTCTTCTCAAATGCTCCCCAGTATTTGAATTCTTCATGAGTGCAGCTGAGGTGTTGCAAGGATGGTGAAACAGACCAGCAGCTCGCCCCCTGCTGAGTTTACCTTTAACATTGCCTCAAAGATTCTGTGATAATCAATGTAAAAAACAAGGCATCTGATATCACACTGAATTCCCTTGTCCAGATTTGAACCCTGTCCACCAATGGGCACATGAATGCAGGGTTAGTGAACTAGACCTCTTCTGGTCATTTAATAGAACTGCTGGCTCTAGTAAACCAACATTTTCTTTTTTTCTGGCTCTGGCAGTTGTACTCTAATGTGTAAGTTATAGAAAGACAAGCAGCACAGGCAGTCATCTATGTTAAATACCAGAAACACGTCATTGACAATACGGAATTCAAAAACAAATACTACTAAACAAATAAACCGTGTGCATTCATCTGCTTTAATGAGCTCTGTGCGCCGTAATCTGTAAGACAAAAGCAAACACCTCGCTTGGCTTTCTTCTACCTGACATTTAATGAGATCCAGCTGTTTCTCACTGAGATGCGCCCCTTGTAAACTCATTAATTCAGCGCGGCTCTGTCGAGCGGGTTACAATGGGCAGAGCAGGCAGTGAACTTTATGAAGACAGGCAGAATGCAGCACTCGCTATTCCTTATCCAATGCTGCCATCGTGTGGTCATTGGTAGAACTGAAGACACACCTGATATTATTTATTAACAGATGCCCTTATCCAGGGCGACTTACAATTGTTACAAGATATCACATTATTTTACGTACAATTACATTATTTTTACATACAATTACCCATTTATACTGTTGGGTTTTACTGGAGCAATCTAAGTAAAGTACCTTGATCAAGGGTACAGCAGCAGTGTCCCCCCACCTGGGATTGAACCCACGACCCTCCGGTCAAGAGTCCAGAGACCTAACCACTACTCCACACTGCTGCCCTGTACAGCCAGCATCTGTAAACCTAGTGAACTGCTACACTGCCTTGCCGTATTCAACTACTGCTCAATCAAAACCACTGTATCTTGTACTTGAGTTTACTCATATACAGTGAACTCCAAAAGTATTTGGACAGTGACACATTTTCTGTTGTTTTGGCTCTGTATTCCAGCACTTTGGATTTGAAATGATACAATGACTATGGGGTTAAAGTGCAGACTGTCAGCTTTAATTTTGAGTGTATTTTCATCCATATCACATGAACCGTTTAGAAATTACAGCACGTTTTGTACATAGTCCCCCCCATTTTAGGGTACCAAAAGTATTTGGACAGATTAACATTATGTACAATAAAGTAGTCATGTTTAGTACTTGGTCACATATCCTTTGCATGCAACGATTGCCTGAAGTCTGCGACCCACAGACATCACCAGACGCTGGGTATCTTCCCTGGTGATGCTCTGCCAGGCCTGTACTGCAGTCATCTTCAGTTCCTGCTTGTTTCGCTGGCTTTTTGCCTTCAGTCTTGTCTTCAGCATGTGAAATGCATGCTCAATTGGATTCAGATCTTGTGATTGACTTGGCCAGTCAAGAATTTTCCACTTTTTGGCCCTGAAAAACTCCTTGGTTGCTGGCAGTGTGCTTGGGGTCATTGTCCTGCTGCATGATGAAGCGCCGTCCAATGAGTTTGGAGGCATTTGGTTGTATCTGAGCAGACAAGATGTTTCTATACACTTCAGAATTCATTCTGCTGCTGCCGTCAGCAGTCACATCATCAATGAAGACAAGTGAGCCAGTTCCAGTTGCAGCCATACATGCCCAAGTCATAACACTACCTCCACCATGTTTCACAGACGAGGTGCTATACTTTGGATCATGGGCAGGTCCTTTTTTTCTCCACACTTTCCATCACTCTGGTACAGGTTAATCTTCGTCTCATCTGTCCATAAGACTTTGTTCCAGAACTCTACAGGCTCTTTTAGGTACTTTTTAGCAAACTGTAACCTGGCCGTTCTGTTCTTGAGGCTTACTAGTGGTTTGCATCTTGTGGTGTCCCCTCTGAAGTTCTGCTGGTGTTCTCTTCTGCGTATGGTAGTCTTTGACACATCTATGCCTACCTCCTGGAGAGTGTTGGACTGTTGTTAGGGGGGGGTTTCTTCACCATTGAAAGTATTCTTCGGTCAACCACTATAGTGGTCTTCCTTGGTCTACCAGGTTGTTTGCCATTGCGGAGCTCACCCGTGCTTTCTTTTTTCTTAATGATGTACCAAACAGTTGATTTTGGCACGCCTAATGTTTTGGCTATGTCTCTGATCGATTTATTCTGGTTTTTCTGCCTCATGATGGCCAGCTTTACTTGCATTCACACTTCTTTGGTCCTCATGTTGTCAGACACCAGCGACAGGCAACTCCAAAGGCAAATGCAAAGCCTAGAATGAAGACTAGACATTGACAGCTCTCTTGCATGCACTAACGATGCAAACAAACACACCTGCCTAATAAGAAACAGCTGTGAAGCCAATTGTCCAAATACTTTTAGTACCCCAAAATGGGGGGACTATGTACAAAACATGCTGCAATTTCTAAACGGTTCATCTGATATATATGAAAATACCCTCAAAATTAAAGCTGACAGTCTGCACTTAACCCCATAGTCATTGTATCATTTCAAATCCAAAGTGCTGGAATACAGAGCCAACCCGACCCAGCTCTGTTTTTTCTACCTGGGTTCAATTTATTAAATTTGAGAATTAAAAGAACATGTAGAAAATATTACAATGCAGTTGTAAGCGCGGGTCTCTGCCCCGCGTAATAAAGACAACGTTAAAACAAGCTTTTGCATGAAGCCTTTTCTTAACTGACAGGATATCAAGGTTTTACAGAAAACAATAACACACAGCGAGCGGCAAGTACACCTCAATAATAAGAACTGTGGCGACCATTTTTCTCAAGGCCTAACTCGGAAAGAAAACCACACACAACATCCGGTTCTGTTTATGTCATTGTAACGCTGTCCTTCCTCTAAGGGATAGCTTTCCAGGATAATCTTCCGTTTCCTCTGCAGAAAGAAAAGGACAGTGTTCACAGAGCTCAATTCACTCCCGCAAAGCCAAGACATCGAGGCTCTTGTGCTGCTTTGCTCCCCAGCGCCCGAGTGCTTGCTGGTAGTGCTGAGGCACGCTGACCCTGAACAGCAACGCTAGCTTTGCCTATGGAGGAAGGACTGGCGCACATGTTGTTTCATCAGTACAGTGCTCGGGGGGATGAAAGTTTACATCAGAATGGAAACTTTGCATAAAGTCAACCTGCTGGAAGTGGAATCATTTCTGCTGCGCAGCTTCAGATTCCACAGCTTGACGAGGGACACAATATAAAAAGCACATGTTCCTCTGGAAGCCACACAGTTATTATATATATGAGGAGTATTAACACTCATAGCATTGACCCTGGGAGCCCTGGTATCTACCTCAGAGCCCTGCTGTGTAATAGGTGTGTGTCTGATAATCCCTGCTCTCTTCAGTGGCATGAAACTGTGCAATAAGATTCACGATTCTCAACTCCAGCAGTGTGCGATCTCTGACAAGGGAAGTTCATCTCATATACAAGGTTAGACTGCTAGACTGTCATAAGGTGGTGCAGTGGGCTAGTTCACTAGCATGCTGTGCTGTTCACCTTGGGGGGCTGGGTTCAAATCCAGGCGAGTTCTTCCTTTATTTTCAAAGACTTGGTTAATTTCCTGTAAGGCAATGAAAAAGCAGGCTCTTCCATGGAATTGAGATGGACTGGGTTCAAATCCAGGAGAGTCTTTGCTTTATTTTCAAAGAATATGAACCAACACTTTCCTGCAGGAGCTGGTGGTGCAGTGGGCTAATCCCATGGCCTCCTCTCCCTGAAGATGGCGGTTTGAATCCAGGTCCCAGAGGTGAGTTCTTGAAGGTAAGTAATGACATTTGGTTGTCAATGCAGGTGTGGTTCCTTTTAAGGAAATCCCATCCTAGTAGGCAAAAATATTTAGTGTTCCGAATAACTTGGACATCATGTTAGAAGACTTCAGATCCAATGCAAACAGAAATTGTAATGGCTCCAACTGTATCCAGTGGTTGTCCAGTAATTGACCTGGTAAGGCAGTATGACTTCTGAATAGGTCGTTTCCTTAGTGCATTAATTGACATTCGTACTTCTTCACGGATAAGGGAGATGTCAGAGCCTGTATCAATAAAAATACTGACTTCTGTGTCTTCTAGTATCCCCTTTATATATGCTTCAGGAGGTCCAGATGAGTCACATAAATTGAGAGCCTGGTTTGAAGCTGTAAGAGCTGATGAGTGGCCCGTGTCACCAGCTAATACTCGTTTCCCTGGTGTGAGTATTCACAGCTTTCTCTTTCAGGAGACTGGATCCTGACATGGCGATCTCGTCCTGGGCTTGATGAGTGGTAAGGCGGTGAATACCTGCCTCTTTGACTCCTAAGAGAAGAATGAGGGCATGTAGACTGCTGTCTGCTGGGACTGTGGTGATATGAATGGCGTTGAGCATCACCCTCACAGCGTTCATAGTATTTGTTACGGTCATCTTGCTGATATGTGTTACCATGGCGAGGGCGACACGTATATGGAGAAGGTGACCTGTTATATCTGCGCTCAGGGCTGTGTGGGTATGCTCTTCCAAATCTGTCATCCCTGTAAACATCTCCCCCCTATGGAAAGAGGACTGTCCTCCTGTTTGTAAACAGGAAACTGTGACTTGCAGACGAGTAACAGTTGTAAGTTCTCTAGCTTTGTAGTCAATTCTTTCAAAGAGTCCAGTAGAAACATGTCAAAGTTTGATGGTGTTGATTTAAGTTGCACAGAAGCAGTGCCGGTTGCCTCAGGCAGAGATTGCAAATTAGGTGTGGCTGTCACTTTAAGAGCATTTTTGGCTCTTTCGCATTGGATGGCAATCTGAAGGGCTTCAGACACGGTTTTAACACCAAATTCAAAACATTTAGATTGTAAATCAGTGTCCAGGCCAGCAATAAACCTTCTGAACATCTCCCCTTCAACTGCATTCCTGCCATAATCAGGAAAGGCTAACAGTACCATCCAAGTTATTTCAGCTGCATACACTTCTAATGGCTCCTCTGGCTGACGGGGTCTAGCTTTAACAGAGCTTTGAAATGAAAGAATATCTTGCTTGCGACTGAAAACCGAGAAAGCCACACGGAGTGGTAGCCTGATTACAACCCCCAGTTACTTCAGATACTCTGTCAAGCATTAATAAGGACCTGAACTCGGACTTTAAATAATAATTGCAGTAAACGTTTACCTGAGACTTTATTGAATCAATAGTTCACATGTTAAAACTGTACTTCATGTTAGAAGTGTTTTTATTTTTCTTCACTTGATTGTGGAACGAGAGTGCATTCCTTGTTTAAAGGGGGGGGTAAATGTAACAGTTATAGGTTATATTTAAATGGTTAATTTAAAAATCACCTTGTTGAGACAATATCGGGAATGGTCTTGATTTACAAACCCACACAAAGTCTCGTCAGTCTTACATGATCTACACTTCACACTTTCTTATAGAATGCAATTGATACACAATATATAAAGCTGATTTATATGTACAGCGCTGGCAAAAAGTTTAGCATCACCTAGAATTTTAGGATCGAGACAATTAAAAGAAAACATAATTCTTTATCATGATGTATCAACTAAACTACAAAATGAGATCGCAAGTCTCCTGGAAGCCATCATTGTACAGTATACCATGTTCAATTTCTCAGCTTTTTTAAGCATACAGACACAAAGCAGTGTGTAATTTAATATGTTAACAAGGGAACATTATTCAGCAGCTTTCATTCGACTATGAAGCAAAATTATTGAATCTTATAGGGTGATGCAAAACTTTTGTTCATAGCCGTAGTTAAAGCGTGATAGATTAGGATTCTCAATTCGCACCCCAATGCATTAAAACAAAACTTATGGACAGTTTAGATATTTTATTTAACATCATGTAATTAAAGAAACTACAAAATTGTACAGCAAAACTCTAGTGGAAGCCAAAATACTAGCACTGTATTTCATGTTAGATTCCAAAATGTCCGTTTTTAATTGTATATGGATAA
Source organism: Huso huso (assembly GCA_036884735.1). Taxonomy (NCBI): domain Eukaryota; kingdom Metazoa; phylum Chordata; class Actinopteri; order Acipenseriformes; family Acipenseridae; genus Huso; species Huso huso. Next base: position 7,889,402 of record CM072681.1, on the reverse strand, counting down.
CTACAAGGTGGTGTGTAATTCAATATGTTAATGTAACATTATTCAGCAGGTTTCCATTGACTTTATGAAGCAAATTGAGTTCATTCTATAGAATGAGGCAAAACCTTTGGTCATATCTGTAGTCTGTTTCTAATAGAATTCGCTGTGATTTTTAATATGAAACATGAAAATGTCTGAATTGCAACACAATGCAAAGAGATTCTAAGTCTTAATAAATGTATAGAAAAAAATTAAATACAAAACAATAAAACCAAATTTTGCATATGAGTCGTGGGTCTGGCTTGTTCTCAGCTACGTCTCCAGTGGGTTCAAAGCCCAGCTCAGGACACTGGAAATGCAGCTGAACTCACACACTGAGAACAAGCAGACAGCAGAGAAGACTGAGCCCACACTCCAGGGCTTACATCATGATACACTAGCAAAGGAATTCCATTTCTCATTTCATGAAGACTGAGCCCACCCAGGGCTTACATCATGATACACTAGCAAAGGAATTCCATTTCTCATTTCATGAAGACTGAGCCCACACCCAGGGTTACATCATGAGACACTAGCAAAGGAATTCCATTTCTCATTTCATGAAGACTGAGCCCACACTCCAGGGCTTACATCATGAGACACTAGCAAAGGAATTCCATTTCTCATTTCATGAAGACTGAGCCCACACTCCAGGGCTTACATCATGAGACACTAGCAAAGGAATTCCATTTCTCATTTCATGAAGACTGAGCCCACACTCCAGGGCTTACATCATGATACACTAGCAAAGGAATCCCATTTCTCATTTCATGAAGACTGAGCCCACACTCCAGGGCTTACATCATGATACACTAGCAAAGGAATCCCATTTCTCATTTCATGAAGACTGAGCCCACACTCCAGGGCTTACATCATGAGACACTAGCAAAGGAATTCCATTTCTCATTTCATGAAGACTGAGCCCACACTCCAGGGCTTACATCATGATACACAGCAAAGGAATCCCATTTCTCATTTCATGAAGACTGAGCCCACACTCCAGGGCTTACATCATGATACACTAGCAAAGGAATCCCATTTCTCATTTCATGAAGACTGAGCCCACACTCCAGGGCTTACATCATGATACACTAGCAAAGGAATTCCATTTCTCATTTCATGAAGACTGAGCCCCACTCCAGGGCTTACATCATGAGACACTAGCAAAGGAATTCCATTTCTCATTTCATGAAGACTGAGCCCACACTCCAGGGCTTACATCATGATACACTAGCAAAGGAATCCCATTTCTCATTTCATGAAGACTGAGCCCACACTCCAGGGCTTACATCATGATACACTAGCAAAGGAATCCCATTTCTCATTTCATGAAGACTGAGCCCACACTCCAGGGCTTACATCATGAGACACTAGCAAAGGAATTCCATTTCTCATTTCATGAAGACTGAGCCCACACTCCAGGGCTTACATCATGAGACACTAGCAAAGGAATTCCATTTCTCATTTCATGAAGACTGAGCCCACACTCCAGGGCTTACATCATGAGACACTAGCAAAGGAATTCCATTTCTCATTTCATGAAGACTGAGCCCACACTCAGGGCTTACATCATGATACACTAGCAAAGGAATTCCATTTCTCATTTCATGAAGACTGAGCCCACACTCCAGGGTTACATCATGAGACACTAGCAAAGGAATTCCATTTCTCATTTCATGAAGACTGAGCCCACACCCAGGGCTTACATCATGATACACTAGCAAAGGAATTCCATTTCTCATTTCATGAAGACTGAGCCCACACTCCAGGGCTTACATCATGAGACACTAGCCCAAAGGAATGATACACTAGCAAAGGAATCCCATTTCTCATTTCATGAAGACTGAGCCCACACTCCAGGGCTTACATCATGATACACCAGCAAAGGAATCCCATTTCTCATTTCATGAAGACTGAGCCCACACCCAGGGCTTACATCATGAGACACTAGCAAAGGAATCCCATTTCTCATTTCATGAAGACTGAGCCCACACTCCAGGGCTTACATCATGATACACTAGCAAAGGAATCCCATTTCTCATTTCATGAAGACTGAGCCCACACTCCAGGGCTTACATCATGATACACTAGCAAAGGAATCCCATTTCTCATTTCATGAAGACTGAGCCCACACTCCAGGGCTTACATCATGATACACTAGCAAAGGAATTCCATTTCTCATTTCATGAAGACTGAGCCCACACTCCAGGGCTTACATCATGAGACACTAGCAAAGGAATTCCATTTCTCATTTCATGAAGACTGAGCCCACACTCCAGGGCTTACATCATGATACACTAGCAAAGGAATCCCATTCTCATTTCATGAAGACTGAGCCCACACTCCAGGGCTTACATCATGATACACTAGCAAAGGAATCCCATTTCTCATTTCATGAAGACTGAGCCCACACTCCAGGGCTTACATCATGATACACTAGCAAAGGAATTCCATTTCTCATTTCATGAAGACTGAGCCCACACTCCAGGGCTTACATCATGAGACACTAGCAAAGGAATTCCATTTCTCATTTCATGAAGACTGAGCCCACACTCCAGGGCTTACATCATGAGACACTAGCAAAGGAATTCCATTTCTCATTTCATGAAGACTGAGCCCACACTCCAGGGCTTACATCATGATACACTAGCAAAGGAATCCCATTTCTCATTTCATGAAGACTGAGCCCACACTCCAGGGCTTACATCATGATACACTAGCAAAGGAATCCCATTTCTCATTTCATGAAGACTGAGCCCACACTCCAGGGCTTACATCATGACACAAGCAAAGGAATCCCATTTCTCATTTCATGAAGACTGAGCCCACACTCCAGGGCTTACATCATGATACACTAGCAAAGGAATTCCATTTCTCATTTCATGAAGACTGAGCCCACACTCCAGGGCTTACATCATGAGACACTAGCAAAGGAATTCCATTTCTCATTTCATGAAGACTGAGCCCACACTCCAGGGCTTACATCATGGTACACTAGCAAAGAATCCCATTTCTCATTTCATGAAGACTGAGCCCACACTCCAGGGCTTACATCATGAGACACTAGCAAAGGAATTCCATTTCTCATTTCATGAAGACTGAGCCCACCTCCAGGGTTACATCATGAGACACTAGCAAGAATTCCATTTCTCATTTCATGAAGACTGAGCCCACTCCAGGGCTTACATCATGAGACACTAGCAAAGGAATTCCATTTCTCATTTCATGAAGACTGAGCCCACACTCCAGGGCTTACATCATGATACAATAGCAAAGGAATTCCATTTCTCATTTCATGAAGACTGAGCCCACACTCCAGGGCTTACATCATGAGACACTAGCAAAGGAATTCCATGACACAGAGGGAATCCCATTTCTCATTTCACAAAGCCTCTAAGAACAATTCTATAATTGAGAGTTTAGAGTTTTATCTAGATTGATTAGTTCTCTTATAAAACCTATTTAATTGATGTTTTACACGATTGAGGATTTACTATGAACCCACATACACACTCTAGACACAAGGAATGTTTCATCAATAGTAGTATTGTATTCAGAGCACAAATATTAAACAGAAATCACAAAAGTCATAAAGTCAATCTTAGTTTTCTAAGCATAACAGTCATAAAGTCAAAGCTCTCAGCCTGCGTTAAAGCAGCTAGCAGGGCCAGTGAAATATGACACTGCTTACACTCACACACACACATACAGCCTAAACTGAAATGGTTCAGACAATCTTACAATAGATCACACTAAGTTTACTAATAGTAAATTGTTTAACGATATAGCAAGATTACTTTAAAATAAATTCTTCATACAACTATGAGGTAGAATACTTATAGTTACTTCATCAAGTTTCACTAAAAAGTTATTTCACATGCAAGGTGTGCAAACTAAACAATTAACATTTCAATTGTACGTGATTGTCACAAAGACGGCCGGAGTGGGTGGTGTCAGACCAGAGCCAGGAAGTAACACACAGAGACTTTGATTTTGGTTAAGCTGAGCGCGTGATCGCGCTCAGCATTTTATAATTAACAACACAGAAAATAAAAGGTTTTAAACACAAAACAAAACAGGACACGGCACTTGCGCCAAAATAAACAGGTAAACAAAACGGACTAGACAGTAAACAGACAGTGCACAGACAGACAAACGAAACACGGTGAGTGAGACAGTTCTTTTCTTATGATTATTATTATTCTTCTTATTATTTTACTTCACTTTACCTCCTTCTCCACACTCGTTCTCCACTCACCGAACACCCAACCCCGAGTGACTAAAAATGTGCCTATTTATACTGTTGTGCTGGGATTCAATTACTAATTAATTATTCACTTGAATCCCAGCACGTGAATGAATTACGTGCAACCCCGTGCCACACATTATACATTTAACCAGCACGTGAAGTGATTTGTGCCCTCCTCGTGCCTAAATACAAATCTACCTTTTTTAAATACACGTGAAACACAGACCCGTTTATATCCGTGTACCAATCTATACACCAACATTAACACACGCAACATACCACACATAACACACAAAATACACACAGGGGCGGCACTTTGCCACATATACCCCCTGTGCAAAGCACACATGGCCTCAACGGCCACCTCCCCTTAAATACCCAGCAGTCCAGGCCAAAGTCTCGGCTGGGAAGGGAGGCTTCAGTGGGCCCATGGCTGGAAATGCTGTCAGCCCCTGCCGGTAGTGGCACGGCTGACAGCATGCTGGTCCCGTCCTGCAGCGAAAAAGCTGCGGGGGCAGGTGGTCCCCGACCTCCCCCCTTCGTAGCCGGCAGCTCCCTCCTGTGGGGCTCCGCCACAAGAACTCCTGCAGCGAAACTGCTGCTGGGAAAGTGGTCTCCAGACCTCGTCCCCTTCTTCGTGGCCGGCAGCTCCCCTTTCTGGGGCTCGCCACCGCAGACTCCTGTGGAGGTACGGGCAGCAGAGGCAGCTCCTGCTCCTCTGCTCGGCGGTGGGCGGAAGCAGAGGCAGCTCCAGCCCTCTGCTCCTGGTGGTGGTGGAGGCAGAGGCAGCTCCAGCTCCTCTGCTCCTGGCGGTGGTGGAGGCAGAGGCAGCTCCAGCTCCCTGCTCCCCCGGCGGTGGTGGTGGCGGAGGCAGAGGCAGCTCCTGCTCCTCTGCTCCTGGCGGTGGTGGTGGCGGAGGCAGAGGCAGCTCCTGCTCCTCTGCTCCTGGCGGTGGTGGAGGCAGAGGCAGCTCCTGCTCCTCTGCTCCTAGTGGAGGAAGCGGTGGTGGTGGCGGAGGCAGAGGCAGCTCCTGCTCCTCTGCTCCTAGTGGAGGAAGCGGTGGTGGTGGCGGAGGCAGAGGCAGCTCCTGCTGCTCTGCTCCCTTCTTGTGGTGGTGGCGGAGGCCATGGGGCTGATGCTGGCCACTCAGAGGGAGGCTGTGGCAGTGCTGGCCCTCTGCTGTGGCGGCTGGGCTGGTGTGCGCCCGTGCTGCCCTCATCAGCCTGAATAGAGGCTGCTGGGGGACACCAGCCTCCTGCCCCTCTCCCCAAAAAAATTTTCAGGGGTTGAGCCTGTAACTCCTCCCCTTTCGGCTCTTGGGGCTGAACCAGCAGGCATTCTCCCTCTGCTGGTGGTTTGGGTCCCAGGGCTGTGGAAGCCCCGACTTGCCTCCCTTCGGGCTGTGGACGCACCGACTCCCTCCCTTTTGGGCTGTGGACGCACCGACGACTCCTCCCTTTTGGGCTGTGGATGCACCGACTCCTCCCTTTTTGGGCTGTGGACGCACCGACTCCTCCCTTTTGGGCTGTAGGCGCACCGACTCCTCCCTCTTGGGCTGTGGACGTCGGGCTCCCCCACTCAGGCGTAGGACGTTCGGGCTCCTCCCACTCAGGCGTAGGACGTTCGGGCTCCTCCCACTCAGGCGTTGGACGTTGGGGCTCCTCCCACTCAGGCGTGGGACGTTGGGCTCCTCCCACTCAGGCGTGGGACGTTCGGGCTCCTCCCACTCAGGCGTGGGACGTTGGGCTCCTCCCACTCAGGCGTGGGACGTTCGGGCTCCTCCCACTCAGGCGTAGGACGTTCGGGCTCCTCCCACTCAGGCTGTGGAGGCAAAACCAGCAGGCATTCACCCTCTGCTGGTGGAGATGGGGACAGCAGGTACTCACCCTCTGCTGGTGGAGATGGGGACAGCAGGCATTCACCCTCTGCTGGTGGGCCTGCTACCTGGGCTGCTGTTCCTTTTATCGTTGCCTCCAGGTAGCTGAGGAGAAACTCCACCCCTTCCTCCAAGGTGTTTGGGGTGTGTTCCTCCTGATATGCCTCCCATCTCTCACAGTCCATCATCCACAGGACCCGGACGATTATGGGCAGAGACTGGGCCTCCAGCCCAGCATTCTCCAGGAACCAGTCCCGCCACTTTGTGGCGTCTTCTATTATATATTATTATTTTTTTTTTTTTTTTTTTTTTTTTTTTTATATTTTTTTTAAACAAAACCCCTCCTGGTCTGACGCTTGGAGGCGCGGCTATCCCACGATGACACCACGTGTCACAAAGACGGCCGGAGTGGGTGGTGTCAGACCAGAGCCAGGAAGTAACACACAGAGACTTTGATTTTGGTTAAGCTGAGCGCGTGATCGCGCTCAGCATTTTATAATTAACAACACAGAAAATAAAAGGTTTTAAACACAAAACAAAACAGGACACGGCACTGGTAGCCAAAATAAACAGGTAAACAAAACGGACTAGACAGTAAACAGACAGACAAACGAAACACGGTGAGTGAGACAGTTCTTTTCTTATGATTATTATTATTCTTCTTATTATTTTACTTCACTTTACCTCCTTCTCCACACTCGTTCTCCACTCACCGAACACCCAACCCCGAGTGACTAAAAATGTGCCTATTTATACTGTTGTGCTGGGATTCAATTACTAATTAATTATTCACTTGAATCCCAGCACGTGAATGAATTACGTGCAACCCCGTGCCACACATTATACATTTAACCAGCACGTGAAGTGATTTGTGCCCTCCTCGTGCCTAAATACAAATCTACCTTTTTAAATACACGTGAAACACAGACCCGTTTATATCCCGTGTACCAATCTATACACCAACATTAACACACGCAACATACCACACATAACACACAAAATACACACAGGGGCGGGCACTTTGCCACAGTGATAGTGTTACAATTAATTAAATTTAGTTTCATGAGAGGAAAACGCAACTGGAACTATACTGGCTTAGGTACAGCAGACTCAGACTTGTTTGTCTGATGAAAGTCTCTCTAAGTTTTACGGCAGTCCTCCAGCCAGGCCTCAGTCTCTCTGCATTTGGTCGTTTACTAGCTTGCCTTCCCTTTTTGGGTCGTGTTCTCAGTCAGAGTCCCGGAGTTGCAGCTTGGCATAGCAGAGTGACAGTAATTAGTTTAGCAGTCAAAGTGGAGCACAACATGTTTAGTTTTGCTTGAATATTTATAGTCTTTCTCTCTGCTAAGCAGCTCTCCACATGAGGTCCTTTGATGTTTAATGTCCTTTTCCGCTAGGACATCGATGCTTTATGTCTTCCTCGCATCAAACCGCTTCTTGTTGCCGTTGTGAACTATCTGTACAGAATTCAACTGTCCTTTCAGCCTAATCCAGTCCAGATGCCACCCAGCCCTGCTCACCTAGTTCAGGGCTCACACAGTTCAGTGTGTCTGCAGGAAAGGAGCCCTTTTTCTTCAAGACACAGAGATTGCATTAATCTGTCCAGTTACATTTATAATACACTTCCATGTATTAATATCATATTCAGGGAATATTCACCACAAACAGCAGCATCTTCCCCTTTTTCAATGTCTCCCTTGGGTTTGTTCAGTTCCACTGCAGATCTTTATCTCAGGAATCATTGACAGTTTAAACAATGACAAACCTTTTACATACAGAGGTAATGGAAACATAATAATGTGCCCTTTATATACACAGATACTGGAAAACGTACAGGAACTCAAACTCAATGTCAATGAAATCCTTTATAAATAACGAAGCCTGCCTTAGGATGTACTGCATTGTCAATTTAATGCTAGCATACTGATACCCAATACAAGCAAATAAGCCATATTTTGCCCAAAGGAATAAACAGTTAATGGTGATTCCACAAAAGCACCAGCTCTGTTACTGTCAAACAGTCTGAGGCAACTTCATCCTGCAGATTGTTTATATTAGTTATTCAAACTGTATAAACTATGAATGTAGTAATGATGGTAATGCTGTAGCATGTAGATTTTGCAGATTTGAGTAAATGCACATTCTGTGAATTGTTTGCTTGCAAACGTATGTTTTACAGTATATTTATACAGCTCTACTAAAATGATAGGGCTCCAGTATACAACACGCTTGGAGGTTCTCGGTACTTAAAGGGTACAGAAGGACCTTTTTATTTTATTGTGTTACATGTGAGCAGGAGGATGATGGGAAAGTTCAGAGAGGTCCATGTGGGTACATGGGAAGCCATCTTGAGACAGTGAATGCAATTTAAAAGTTTAAAAAAGTGGTCAAAATGTAAAAAAATAAATTAAAACAATACATACACCTTCCGTAAACAGTTGTAGCAACACATGGGAACATGCGACACAATCAAATAAAAAGGTCCTTATGTGCGCTTTAAACACTCAGCAAAGCAGTGAAAAGTTTGCACAACATCAAATAAAAAAAAGGACGCGCTGTTTAAAAGTGTTTTTTTCCACAGTCAAACGGGTTTAAAAGGCACTGCATATCAACAAAGCACTCACTAGGCATCTCCAGCCCCGCCCTTTCGTTCGCTATAGCTTTCACCTATGTAAGAAATAAATAATAATAATAATAATAATAATAGTCGTACATACCGATCAATCATCTCCTGATCACTCGTTTTATCACCAAACTCCTCAATAATGCGATCCAAGTCATTATTTTATTACTATAACATCTCAGAAAAGCTCTGCAAATGTCTGTGTTCTCTGTGCGCTGACGCATCAGCCAGCTTGTTTATTTATGACCGCCCGTTATCTGATACCAGGGCCATGTATGACTATTCATGAGATACTTTTTTTTTTTCGACTTGTCTCGGCTCCTGTCGCTCCCACTCGGCCATTGAATGGTTTTCTCGGCTTTTTCCGGAGAAAAAACGACTAGAAACCCGTTTTTTGCGTTTCTATAATGATGTCGGACAGGGTTCGACAATGGACCTGATAGGAATAATTGCAATGTCGGACCAGGTCCGACAATGGACCGCAAAGGGTAATTTCAATGCAGTTCATTCTGAAAGAATGGGTCTGTCTCCTTCAGTTTGACACACTCCCCTTCTCAGTGTCTCTGGATTCAGGCTGGCTCTCACTCCTGGGGACCCCCTTCATTTACTGCAGGGTGAGTGAGAGACAAGGAATCAGACAGCTCCCCACACACTCAAACAAGCAGGGTGGAGAGGTGAGGGACTGGGAGGGAGGGAGGCTGGCTCCAGTGTGAATTCGCTGGTGTCTTTTTAGGTTTCCTAACTGACTGGAAGCTCTCCCCACATTTAACACAGTGATACGGCTTCTCTCCAGTGTGAATGCGTTGGTGTCTATTTAGGCTTCCTGACTCACTGAAGCTCTCCCCACATTCAGTACATTGATATGGCTTCTCTCCAGTGTGAATTCGCTGGTGTCTTTTTAGGTTTCCTAACTGACTGAAGCTCTCCCCACATTTAACACAGTGATATGGCTTCTCTCCAGTGTGAATTCTCCGGTGTTTTTTTAGTTTACCTTTGTCAGTGAAGCTTTTCTCACATTCAAAACAGTGATATGGCTTCTCTCCAGTGTGAAATCGATGGTGTATTTTTAGGCCTCCTGACGCATTGAAGCTCTTCCCACATTCAGTACAGTGATATGGCTTCTCTCCAGTGTGAATTCTCTGGTGTTTTTTTAGTTTTCGTTTGTCAGAGAAGCTTTTCCCACATTCAACACAGTGATACGGCTTCTCTCCAGTGTGAATGTGTTGGTGTCTATTCAGGTTTCCTGACTCACTGAAGCTCTCCCCACATTCAGTACATTGATATGGCTTCTCTCCAGTGTGAATTCGCTTGTGTTTTTTTAGGTTTCCTGGCCAGCTGAAACTCTTCCCACATTCATTACATTGATGTGATATCTTTGGCCGGGATATTTTTTCTGTATCCTTAAACAAGCCAATAGACTTCTCTTCAATGTGGACAGGCTGCAGTTCAGTCTCTTCCTCTTTAATCTGAACAGGCTCCAATTCAGTCTCTTCTTCTTTAATGTGGACAGGCTCCAGTTCAGTCTCTTCTTTAATCTGAACAGGCTCCAATTCAGTCTCTTCTTCTTTAATGTGGACAGGCTCCAGTTCAGTCTCTTCTTTAATGTGGACAGGCTCCGGTTCAGTCTCCTCTTCTTTAATGTTGACAGGCTCCAGTTCAGTCTCTTCTTTAATGTTGACAGGCTCTGGTTCAGTCTCTTCCTCTTTAATGTGGACAGGCTCCAGTTCAGTCTCTTCTTTAATGTGGACAGGCTCCAGTTCAGGCATCTCCTGTTTAATGCAGATAGGTACCAATTCCTGAACCTCCTCCTGTTTAATGTAAACAGACTTCATCTTTGTTCCTTGGCTTTCACCAGGATAAGGCAGTCCTGAAAGCAGAAAATGAAATGAAGTATTACGATCTGTTCTCTATCAGTGTGTTTACACTTACAACTCGGGCCTGGACTGGCTTAGGCTCTATCAGATTCAAAGAGTCCTATCATTTGAGCCCCCGTTTACACTTGAGCACAGACCTAGGCTGCCTTTGGCCTCATACATGCGTGCATAGCCCCTGAACTGCAGTGCGTGCCCGATGACATCATATCAACCACGCCTTGTGTGAAAACATTTCCCCTCCCAGAACACAGAGGCAGAAGTGACAACAGCAGCAAGCCTGTCACTTGTGTGTTTCTACTTCAAGGTGGTCGTTCCGTGCCAATTAAGATTTCATTCTGTCATCAGAAATGGAGCAGAGCATTGAAAACGTGCAAATCAGACGTTTCAAGAAACAGGTGTTATTGTCTTCATTTGCACATCTGTCTGACAACTCGTCTCACATGGAAATGTAAACAGTAACTCCCATGTATTTTCTTACCCATGACAAGTATTCCAAGGACACAGAGAAAGCAGGCAGGTGGCAGAGCGTTCAGCTTCAGAGCCCCACAGGTGTGGAATGATCTGCCTCGATTTGGAAGGGAGGCACCATCTCCTGCTGCTTTTAACCCTTCCGCTCCGGTGAACATTCTACCTGTTTGAGGTCTGACTGACAGAACGTGACTTACGACTTGTGTATCAGGATCATTTTACACCAAATTGTTTGATGGCTGCGTAATGTGAAGAAATCAACATCAGATAGATCTGTCAACTCAGAAACACAGTGATTCTTGGAGGTAAATCTCCCTCCCGACCTGTCAGTGTGCTAAGTAGCGAGAACAGAGTAGTACCTTGGACGGGCTGGCCTGACAGTTCTTTCCCAGGGTTCAAGGGAAGACGGCCAGCTAGAAAGGGGGCAGAACTCCGGTTAATTAACTCATTGACACAGAAGGGAAATAATGTGGGAGATTGGAGGGGCGGCTGCACTCGTTTACCAAGGGGTCACGTGTGACGGCATAAAAGGGGACGGAGAGATGCAATCTTTTCCTTCGCTTTGGTTACGAGAAAATAACCAGGATGGACCCGTGCTGTATCGTGATAACTTATCGCAAGTGTTTGTTTTGGTTTGTGTATAATTGTTGCTTGTTGTATTAATAGACGGCCAAAACATTCCGGAGCTGTCGCCAAGGGCCAGCACAAAACCCGGAACAACACTGTACTATTGTCAGCAATAAACCGGATCACCCACCACGAGCACTGCAGCACGCACCCTGGACTGGTGACCGTGTTTGTACATTGTGGGAGGGATACTTGTGTTTATTATTTGGTACTGCATACCCGTTATTATTTACCCCATGCACTGCACATTGCTGCGTAATGCCGGGGATCATTATTTGGTCACTTCCAACTGGATTACAAATCTGTGTGATAATTCCACACCACATCACTGCTGCACCTGTACTCTGCAAACCACACTGCCACAGTCAGTAAGCATTCCTGGCACAGTGAAGCAATTTAGTCTGCTCTCCAGTAACACTGCACTTTAAAATCATGGTATAAACAGTCACCTAAACTGAAACCTAAGAGACTGAAATGCTGCACCTCATAATAAAAGGTATTTCTAATGGCCTGGGGCTTTAGTGAAATGCATTTTGATTGGACAGTGATCTGTGATGTTTATCCTATGAATATTTCACAACAGTTAACATTTTGTTTTCTGGTAAGCTTGTACTTGTGATCGCCGAATGGCTTCATGTGGGTACATCCGGCATTTACATTTTTGAAAATCCAGTATTGCACCAAATATAGCCTTGCAGCCAAATAATATTTCTCAAGAACAGGCAAGGATAGCCCTCCTAGTTTAGAGAGCGAGAGTCTCCTTTTCTTTATTCTGGGCTGGGAACCCTCCATAGACAATCTACCCAGCAGACAGATTGACAGCATTTTCCAGTTCATCTTCTACTATTAATTCTAATTATTATCCTGATTATTGGTAACCTAAAACTTAGTTCCAATCTTCACATAATATAATGATTTACATGCAAATAAACATTTTCCCATCCAACTAACAGCATGATTTTTCAAGCAGGAAGGTCATTTATTTACAAGTTCCCTAACAATCAAATTATTATATAATGATGTAAGTGCTGTCAGCTGCTTTTGTACGTCATACTACTGAAACGTATAGAAATATCATTAAAATAGCACTTTCACCCTTTGCAGGAAATGAAATCACTGAGCAAATTTTCAGAAACTCGCTCATATCACTAACAATCTTATGTGTAGACATTATTCTTGAAATGTTTCTTTGTAATGGCTTATCCCACAAGGTTGAGATTAAGTGTTGGGGCCATTTACAAAAAGATGCATATTAAATACAGAACAGTAAAACATTGCAATACAACCGCCTATTATAATCCTGTTGAGTGCTTGAAACACTGATGAAAGTCATTCTACACACCATATATTATTATTATTATTATTATTATTCTAAGCTCTCTTCATAAATCAGTGACCATCGGGACTGATGCTAAACGAAAGCCAGAGAGTGTTTCATTTTACAACGCAATGAAGTACGGTGTGGATGTACTTGATCAAAGGGCACGGCAGTATTCTGTCAAAGGTGCTTCTCGCAGGTGGCCTGTGGCTGTTTTTTTATGTTTTGGACCTGGCTTTTGTTTTGTACAAGGAGTGCACCGGGAACACAATCTCCCGGAGGAACTTCATTCTGCAGCTAGACCTGGAGCTGCGGCAGAAACATTTTGATCAGAGAAGTGCAATCCGCCTTGCAAATGCCCCTCAACCTTCAGCCAGCGATGCACCCACTGGCACACGGAAGAAAAGACAAGGCCAGGCTGCTAAATGCAACAGAAACAAAACATTGGAAGCCTGCGCCCGTTGTGAACAGGCAGTCTGTGGTACATGCACTGGTAAAGTTGAAAAGTGTGTTTTCTGTGTGGATTGTACTAATTAGACAGCTGTAATAGATGTGCCTTTGAACTCTGTTTCCCTCAAAGTGCATTCATGTCGCTTGTTATGTTATATTTTTGTTTTATTTTTAGAACTAGTTATTTATTTTTTATAATTTTGTATGTGCATACAACTTTCTACACCTGTTTACACAGTAGTTTATTGTGTAATGTTTATTATAGTTTTTCATATTTATGTATATGTGCTATACAGTGTTTTTGCTGTGCAAATGTTATATATGGTATTCACAAATAAAAATATTAAGTTGTATCCGATTGTTTTTCATTTTCATATCGAAGCTGTTTTAATGAACCGCTGTGGCGGTTGTAACTCGTCAGAAATCTTGGCGGTTCTAGTGTTAATTTGAAAATGCACAAAAACACTCAACTTATGTAGGAGTTTTAAAGCTAAAACTCTGACTTGTTTCACTTCACTTTGTTAATTCATTGCCACATCTGTTTATAGTTATTTTCTGCATTCCATCAAGACTAAATTGATTGCAGATGTGTTATTTTAAATAGGAGACTGTGAACAAGATGGCTTGCAGTGGGTGAAGTCAGACCAGAAACACAAAACCAAAACAAACAGGTACTGGCGGGGCAACACTGAAACGCTACGGCGTTCAGTTCATTTATTAAACAATAGTAAATAAAAGACTTAAACAAACACAAAACAAAAGGAACCAAACAAGTATCGTGCTGGTTTTCAGCCAGCACGTATTTTATATTCTGGCCAAGGGGTTAACTAACTATTAATTATCTTATTACCCCTCGGCCACAGTCTGCACGAGTTTAGTAAGGATGCGTGACTGTCAGCTAGTTAAATAATCAGTAGCTGATCAGCCTCGCATCCTCACGAGGTTTTTAAAATACAAAATACAAAACAATACCAAATAATGGCAGCGGCTTTTCATCCGCACCGCAAACAAGAATACAAATAATAATATAAACAAAGAGCACTCATCTCTATTAATAATACAAATAATAATATAAACAAAGGACACTCATCTCTATTAATAATACAAATAATAATAATATAAACAAAGGGCACTCATCTCTATTAATAATACAAATAATAATAATATAACCAAAGTGCACTCATCTCTATTAATAATACAAATAATAATAATATAACCAAAGGGGACTCATCTCTATTAATAATACAAATAATAATATAAACAAAGGGCACTCATCTCTATTAATAATACAAATAATAATAATATAACCAAAGGGGACTCATCTCTATTAATAATACAAATAATAATATAAACAAAGGGCACTCATCTCTATTAATAATACAAATAATAATAATATAACCAAAGAGCACTCATCTCTATTAATAATACAAATAATAATAATATAAACAAAGGACACTCATCTCTATTAATAATACAAATAATAATAATATAATCAAAGGGCACTCATCTCTATTAATAATACAAATAACAATAATATAACCAAAGGGCACTCATCTCTATTAATAATACAAATAATAATAATATAACCAAAGGGGACTCATCTCTATTAATAATACAAATAATAATAATATAAACAAAGGGCACTCATCTCTATTAATAATACAAATAATAATAATATAACCAAAGGACACTCATCTCTATTAATAATACAAATAATAATATAAATAAAGGGGACTCATCTCTATTAATAACACAAATAATAATATAAACAAAGGGCACTCATCTCTATTAATAATACAAATAATAATAATATAACCAAAGGGGACTCATCTCTATTAATAATACAAATAATAATAATATAAACAAAGGACACTCATCTCTATTAATAATACAAATAATAATAATATAAACAAAGGACACTCATCTCTATTAATAATACAAATAATAATAATATAAACAAAGGGCACTCATCTCTATTAATAATACAAATAATAATAATATAACCAAAGGGCACTCATCTCTATTAATAATGCAAATAATAATAATATAACCAAAGGGCACTCATCTCTATTAATAATACAAATAATAATAATATAAGCAAAGGGCACTCATCTCTATTAATAATACAAATAATAATAATAATATAACCAAAGGGCACTCATCTCTATTAATAATACAAATAATAATAATATAACCAAAGGGCACTCATCTCTATTAATAATACAAATAATAATAATATAACCAAAGGACACTCATCTCTATTAATAATGCAAATAATAATAATATAACCAAAGGGCACTCATCTCTATTAATAATACAAATAATAATAATATAACCAAAGGGCACTCATCTCTATTAATAATACAGATAATAATAATATAACCAAATGGCACTCATCTCTATTAATAATACAAATAATAATAATATAACCAAAGGGCACTCATCTCTATTAATAACACAAATAATAATAATATAACCAAAGGACACTCATCTCTATTAATAATACAAATAATAATAATATAAACAAAGGGCACTCATCTCTATTAATAATACAAATAATAATAATATAACCAAAGGGGACTCATCTCTATTAATAACACAAATAATAATATAAACAAAGGGCACTCATCTCTATTAATAATACAAATAATAATAATATAACCAAAGGGCACTCATCTCTATTAATAATACAAATAATAATAATATAACCAAAGGACACTCATCTCTATTAATAATACAAATAATAATAATATAAACAAAGGACACTCATCTCTATTAATAATACAAATAATAATATAAACAAAGGGCACTCATCTCTATTAATAATACAAATAATAATAATATAACCAAAGGGCACTCATCTCTATTAATAATGCAAATAATAATAATATAACCAAAGGGGACTCATCTCTATTAATAATACAAATAATAATATAAACAAAGGGCACTCATCTCTATTAATAACACAAATAATAATATAAACAAAGGGCACTCATCTCTATTAATAATACAAATAATAATAATATAAGCAAAGGGCACTCATCTCTATTAATAATACAAATAATAATCATATAACCAAAGGGGACTCATCTCTATTAATAATACAAATAATAATAATATAACCAAAGGGCACTCATCTCTATTAATAATACAAATAATAATAATATAACTAAAGGGGACTCATCTCTATTAATAATACAAATAATAATAATATAAACAAAGGACACTCATCTCTATTAATAATACAAATAATAATATAAACAAAGGGCACTCATCTCTATTAATAATACAAATAATAATAATATAAACAAAGAGCACTCATCTCTATTAATAATACAAATAATAATAATATAAACAAAGAGCACTCATCTCTATTAATAATACAAATAATAATAATATAACTAAAGGACACTCATCTCTATTAATAATACAAATAATAATAATATAACTAAAGGGGACTCATCTCTATTAATAATACAAATAATAATAATATAAACAAAGGGCACTCATCTCTATTAATAATACAAATAATAATAATATAAGCAAAGGGCACTCATCTCTATTAATAACACAAATAATAATAATATAAACAAAGGGGACTCATCTCTATTAATAATACAAATAATAATAATATAACCAAAGGGGACTCATCTCTATTAATAATACAAATAATAATAATATAACCAAAGGGGACTCATCTCTATTAATAACACAAATAATAATATAAACAAAGGGCACTCATCTCTATTAATAATACAAATAATAATAATATAACCAAAGGGCACTCATCTCTATTAATAATACAAATAACAATAATATAACCAAAGAGCACTCATCTCTATTAATAATACAAATAATAATAATATAACCAAAGGGCACTCATCTCTATTAATAATACAAATAATAATAATATAACCAAAGGGCACTCATCTCTATTAATAATACAAATAATAATAATATAACCAAAGGGCACTCATCTCTATTAATAATACAAATAATAATCATATAACCAAAGGACACTCATCTCTATTAATAATACAAATAATAGTAATATAACCAAAGGGGACTCATCTCTATTAATAACATAAATAATAATAATATAACCAAAGGGCACTCATCTCTATTAATAATGCAAATAATAATAATATAACCAAAGGACACTCATCTCTATTAATAATACAAATAATAATAATATAACCAAAGGGCACTCATCTCTATTAATAATACAAATAATAATAATATAACCAAAGGACACTCATCTCTATTAATAATACAAATAATAATAATATAACCAAAGGGCACTCATCTCTATTAATAATGCAAATAATAATAATATAACCAAAGGGCACTCATCTCTATTAATAATACAAATAACAATATAAACAAAGAGCACTCATCTCTATTAATAACACAAATAATAATATAAACAAAGAGCACTCATCTCTATTAATAATACAAATAATAATAATATAACCAAAGGGCACTCATCTCTATTAATAATACAAATAATAATAATATAAACAAAGGGCACTCATCTCTATTAATAATACAAATAATAATAATATAAACAAAGGACACTCATCTCTATTAATAATACAAATAATAATAATATAACCAAAGGGCACTCATCTCTATTAATAATACAAATAATAATAATATAAACAAAGGGCACTCATCTCTATTAATAATACAAATAATAATAATATAAACAAAGGGCACTCATCTCTATTAATAATACAAATAATAATAATATAACCAAAGGGCACTCATCTCTATTAATAATACAAATAATAATAATATAACCAAAGGGGACTCATCTCTATTAATAATACAAATAATAATAATATAACCAAAGGGCACTCATCTCTATTAATAATACAAATAATAATAATATAACTAAAGGGGACTCATCTCTATTAATAATACAAATAATAATAATATAACCAAAGGACACTCATCTCTATTAATAATACAAATAATAATAATATAAACAAAGGGCACTCATCTCTATTAATAATACAAATAATAATAATATAACCAAAGGACACTCATCTCTATTAATAATACAAATAATAATAATATAACCAAAGGACACTCATCTCTATTAATAATACAAATAATAATAATATAAACCAAAGGGCACTCATCTCTATTAATAATGCAAATAATAATAATATAACCAAAGGGCACTCATCTCTATTAATAATACAAATAATAATAATATAACCAAAGGGGACTCATCTCTATTAATAATACAAAAATAATAATATAACCAAAGGACACTCATCTCTATTAATAATACAAATAATAATAATATAACCAAAGGGCACTCATCTCTATTAATAATACAAATAATAATAATATAACCAAAGGACACTCATCTCTATTAATAATACAAATAATAATAATATAACCAAAGGGGACTCATCTCTATTAATAATACAAATAATAATAATATAAACCAAAGGACACTCATCTCTATTAATAATACAAATAATAATAATATAACCAAAGGGCACTCATCTCTATTAATAATACAAATAATAATAATAATATAACCAAAGGACACTCATCTCTATTAATAATACAAATAATAATAATATAACCAAAGGACACTCATCTCTATTAATAATACAAATAATAATAATATAAACAAAGGGCACTCATCTCTATTAATAATACAAATAATAATAATATAAACAAAGGACACTCATCTCTATTAATAATACAAATAATAATAATATAACCAAAGGGGACTCATCTCTATTAATAATACAAATAATAATAATATAACCAAAGGACACTCATCTCTATTAATAATACAAATAATAATAATATAACCAAAGGGCACTCATCTCTATTAATAATACAAATAATAATAATATAACCAAAGGACACTCATCTCTATTAATAATACAAATAATAATAATATAACCAAAGGACACTCATCTCTATTAATAATACAAATAATAATAATATAACAAAGGGCACTCATCTCTATTAATAATGCAAATAATAATAATATAACCAAAGGGCACTCATCTCTATTAATAATACAAATAATAATAATATAAACAAAGGGCACTCATCTCTATTAATAATACAAATAATAATAATATAACCAAAGGACACTCATCTCTATTAATAATACAGATAATAATAATATAAACAAAGGACACTCATCTCTATTAATAATACAAATAATAATAATATAAACAAAGGGCACTCATCTCTATTAATAATACAAATAATAATAATATAAACAAAGAGCACTCATCTCTATTAATAATACAAATAATAATAATATAACCAAAGGGGACTCATCTCTATTAATAATACAAATAATAATAATATAACCAAAGGACACTCATCTCTATTAATAATACAAATAATAATAATATAACCAAAGGACACTCATCTCTATTAATAATACAAATAATAATAATATAACCAAAGGACACTCATCTCTATTAATAATACAAATAATAATAATAATATAACCAAAGGACACTCATCTCTATTAATAACACAAATAATAATAATATAACCAAAGTGCACTCATCTCTATTAATAATACAAATAATAATATAAACAAAGGGCACTCATCTCTATTAATAATACAAATAATAATATAACCAAAGGGCACTCATCTCTATTAATAATACAAATAATAATATAACCAAAGGACACTCATCTCTATTAATAATACAAATAATAATATAACCAAAGGACACTCATCTCTATTAATAATACAAATAATAATAATAATATAACCAAAGGACACTCATCTCTATTAATAATACAAATAATAATATAAACAAAGGGCACTCATCTCTATTAATAATACAAATAATAATAATATAACCAAAGGGCACTCATCTCTATTAATAATACAAATAATAATATAACCAAAGGGCACTCATCTCTATTAATAATACAAATAATAATATAACCAAAGGACACTCATCTCTATTAATAATACAAATAATAATAATAATATAACCAAAGGACACTCATCTCTATTAATAATACAAATAATAATATAAACAAAGGGGACTCATCTATTTTCTTTTTTCCCTCTACAACAAAAATTACTTTATTTGCAGCAGACGTTTTATGGCAAAAGATTCAGTGTATAAATTAATTTACTGACAGTCATGAAGTGCTGCAGTAATTCAGAGTATAAAGTAATGTAGTGACAGTCATGAAGTGCTGCAGTAATTCAGAGTATAAAGTAATGTGCTGACAGTGATGAAGTGCTGCAGTAATTCAGAGTATAAAGTAATGTAGTGACAGTCATGAAGTGCTGCAGTAATTCAGAGTATAAAGTAATGTAGTGACAGTCATGAAGTGCTGCAGTAATTCAGAGTATAAAGTAATGTGCTGACAGTCATGAAGTGCTGCAGTAATTCAGAGTATAAAGTAATGTGGTGACAGTCATGAAGTGCTGCAGTAATTCAGAGTATAAAGTAATGTAGTGACAGTCATGAAGTGCTGCAGTAATTCAGAGTATAAAGTAATGTAGTGACAGTCATGAAGTGCTGCAGTAATTCAGAGTATAAAGTAATGTAGTGACAGTGATGAAGTGCTGCAGTAATTCAGAGTATAAAGTAATGTGCTGACAGTCATGAAGTGCTGCAGTAATTCAGAGTATAAAGTAATGTGCTGACAGTCATGAAGTGCTGCAGTAATTCAGAGTATAAAGTAATGTGCTGACAGTCATGAAGTGCTGCAGTAATTCGGGGTGCACTGATAAAGATTTTCTTGTCCGATGCTGATAGTCGATGGTTCTCTGTCCATATCTACCGATACTGATAATAATAGACAGTGCATGTAAGCTATTGTAAACTACTAGAACAAGACCCAGGGCCAAATAGAAACTGTTTTACAATTATGAATGTTAAAATGAACAGGTATTGTTTACGTGTTGCATTTACTTCAGAAAATGAATACAAAGAATAACGAAGTATTATACTGTGTGCTGGACAGCAATTTATACATTTGTTTTACAACAGTCACACAAAAATAACACTTTGCATTTGTACAAGTGAAAACAATTCTGTAGAAAAAAACATCTGTAATGTGACATGAACTTGTATAGCCACTTGCTGTCTAGCACTGCGTATCATAACCTCTACCTGTACTGTACAGTAGAAAAGAAACACAGTCTAGACAATGTGAACTACACCAGCAGTCATTACATTCTTATTGTAAGCATACACTGCTTCAGAATGAAGCACAGCTTCAACTGTTCACTTCATCAAAAACAAAAAGATCTCATGAAAATAACCGCTTACAAAATTCAGACAAACTTGAATTTGTTACTAAACAAGACAGCACAGTGATCAATTACAGCTTCAAAAAGCCACAGAATACACCCGCAACCAATGAGATTGAGCAAGACAAACAATTACAAATAATTATAATAATTATTATTATATTAAACCATCAGTGTTATTTAGGATTCAATCTATTTTTTTTTTTAAGCATCAGAATAATATTCTACTCGCAGTCCATCGTTGGATTTAATTATTATTATTATTATTATTATTATTATTTATTTCTTAGCAGACGCCCTTATCCAGGGCGACTTACAATCGCAAGCAAATACAAATACATTCAAGTGTTACAATACAAGTCATACAATAAGAGAAAGAAATACAATAATTTTTTCAAGTCAAACCACAATTCAATAATACAGCAGCTAATAGTGAAAGTTACATCAGGATATGATTAAATAGTGATAGTTACATCAGGATATGATTAAGTACAAAATACTACAGGTTAAACACTTGGCAGATTACAATATTCTGAAGTACAGGATTAAATGCAGTAAAATAGGGGGCAGATAAGAGCAAAATAAAGCATATTTAAATGAAGGGTGATAGTGTCCCAGGATACAACAGAGGAGTTCTACAGGTGCTGTTTGAAGAGGTGAGTCTTAAGGAGGCGCCGAATGTGGTCAGGACTGGGCAGTCCTGACATCTGTAGGAAGGTCGTTCCACCACTGCGGAGCAAGGGTGGAGAAGGAGCGGCTCGGGAGGCAGGGGAGCGAGCGGAGGTAGAGCCAGTCTTCTAGTGCAGGCGGAGCGGAGAGGTCGAGTGGGGTGTAGGGAGAGATGAGGGTCTGGAGGTAGCTGGGTGCAGTCTGGTCAAGGCATCTGTAGGCTAGTACAAGAGTCTTGAACTGGATGCGCCGGTGATCGGGAGCCAGTGGAGCGAGCGGAGTAGTGGAGTAGCGTAATAAGCGAGGCAGAGAGAACACCAGGCGGGCAGCAGAGTTCTGGATGAGCTGGAGCGGACGGGTGGCGGACGCAGGGAGGCCAGCCAGGAGGGAGTTGCAGTAGTCTAGGCGGGAGAGTACCAGGGCCTGGACCAGGAGCTGCAGCATAGTTGGTGAGGAAGGGTTTGATTCTTCGGATGTTGCTCAGGAAGAATCGGCAAGTGCGTGCCAGATTGGAGATGTGCTGGGAATAAGAGAGGCAGGGGTCCAGGTGACTCCAAGGTTCTTAGCTGAGGAAGAGGGAGAGTGTGGTAGATTCCAGAGGAACAGAGATAGAGAGATCAGAGGAGGGGAGGAGGAGGAAAGAAAAGGAGGTCAGATTTAGAGAGGTTGAGTTTGAGGTGATGCGAGTGCATCCAGGAGGAAATAGCAGACAGACAGGTAGAGATACGGGAGGAGATGGTGGAGTCAGAGGAGGGGAAGGAGAGGAAAATCTGAGCATCATCAGCATAGAAATGGTATGAGAAACCATAGGATGCGATGGAGGGGCCCAGGGAGCGGTGTAGAGAGAGAACAGGAGAGGACCCAAGACTGACCCTTGGGGGACTCCAGTTAAGAGAGGGTGAGGTGTGGAGGTTGCTCCACGCCAGGTTACCTGGTAAGTGCGGTTGGAGAGGTAGGAGGAGAACCAGGCCAGAGCAGTGCCAGAGATCCCCAGGTCAGCAAGAGATGATAGTAGAATAGAGTGATCAACAGTGTCAAAGGCAGCAGAGAGGTCGAGGAGAATTAGGACAGAGGAGAGAGGCAGCTCGGCACACTTAAGTGAGTTGGTGACAGACAGGGAGGGCGGTTTCAGTGGAGTGAGCAGAGCGGAAGCCAGATTGGAGAGGGTCAAGCAGAGAGTGGTTGGACAGGAAAGCAGAGAGCTGGCGGTGTACAGTCCGCCTCGAGGGTTTTGGAGAGGAAGGGTAGGAGGAGACAGGACGGTAGCTCTGGAGGGAGGTGGGGTGAGGGTAGGTTTTTTGAGGAGGGAGTGATAGAGGCTTTTTAAAGGCAGAGGAAAGATGCCAGAAAGTAGAGAGGTGTTGAGGAGGGAGGAGATGAAGGGGAGTAGAGCAGGAGCAGCAGCTTGAAAGAGGTGAGTGGGGGGGGTCCAAGGCACACGTGGTGGGTTTGTGACCCTGAGAGGAGAGGTCAGAGTCTGAGAGGGCAAGAAGGTGGAGAGGGAGGGCGAGTTAGTAGGGGATGTAGTGGGTGTAGGGGTTGGAGCAGGAGGGGGGGAGGGAGAGGTGTTAAAGAGTTTGCGGATATCTGAGATTTTAGAAGAGAAGAAGGAGGCAAAGTCGTCAGGGGAGATAGAGGAGGGAGGAGGAGGGGGAGGGTTTAGGAGGAGGAGAAGGTAGAGAATAGTTTACGTGGGTTGTTAGTGGAGGCTTCGATTACAGATTGAAATAAGCACATTTAGCAGAGGAGAGAGTAGAGGAGAAGGAGGAGAGGAGAGTGCGGTAAAGGTCTAGGGCAGCAGGGAGTTTGGTTCTCTTCCATTTTCTTTTCAGCAGATCGCAGTGTGATTCTTGCCGAGCGGAGCACAGAGGAGAGCCAGGGATGGGGAGGGAGGCAGAGCAGGTCGGGAGGTGAGGGGACAGAGGGAGTCGAGGAGGAGGTGAGTGAGGAGAAGAGGGTGGAGGTAGCAGAGTCACGGAGAGTTGTGAAAAGGAGTCGATAGGGAGGAGGTGAGAGAGAGCAGTGGAGGCAAGGACAGGGGGGAGAGAGTGGAGGAGGAGAGGTGACAGTGGGGTAGGAGGAGCAGGGAGGGGTAGAGACAGAGAAAAGAGATGAAATAGTGATCAGAGAGGTCCAGGGGGTGACAGAGAGGTTGGAGGGGCAGCAGGCCCTGGAAAAGGTGAGGTCCAGTTGACGGCCAGCTTTGTGGGTAGGAGGGACGAGAGAGACAGAAGTCGAAGGAGGAAGAAGAGGGAGGAATCCAGCAGAGTGGCTGGGGTTGGAGAGATGGATGTTGAAGTCACCCAACAGGACAGTCGGAGTAGACAGAGAGGGGAGGAGGAGAGTAGATAGTCGAGTTCATCCAGAAAGTGAGGGGGGTGCAGAACAATGAGCAGGAGTTGACAGGGACAGGTTAGTTGGACTGCATGAAATTCAAAGGTACTGACAGAGAGGGAGGTGAGATCAGAGGGGACAGAAAAGAGTAAGGAGGG
Organism: Huso huso; assembly: GCA_036884735.1. Classification (NCBI taxonomy): domain Eukaryota; kingdom Metazoa; phylum Chordata; class Actinopteri; order Acipenseriformes; family Acipenseridae; genus Huso; species Huso huso. The sequence goes on along the minus strand of CM072681.1, from coordinate 7,864,460 downwards.
AGAGGAGAAGACCTATCCCACCTCCCCCGCCCAGTGAGACGGGTATGGGACAGGACGAGAGAGGACAGGACAGCAGGAGTAACAGTGTTATCAGGAGACAGCCAGGTTTCAGTAAGAGCAAGGAAATCGAGAGAGAGGTGGGAGGCAAAGGCAGAGATGAAATCAGCTTTGTTAGCAGAAGAGTGACAGTTCCAGAGTGCACCAGAGAGTGTGCGGGAGGGGGGGAGAGGCAGAGAAATGAGGTTAGAGGGGTTGGAGGAGCAGCAGCGGAGGGAGGGCAGAGGACGAGGACGGGAGGACAGAACAGGGATGTGAGAGACAGTCATAGCAGGACAAGCAAGACAAAAGGCACAGTAGGAGCAGTGGGGTGGAGGATACAGACCTGACTAGTAGATGGCTTCTTCCAGAGCGCTGTTAGGGTCGGATCTATTCGGATCTATAGTACAGTATACATCTGTGTAATGAAACAAAGCAAATATATGAATTACAAAAACAAATCCCTGTTCTCCTTGAACTAAACTAACACACTGTAACACATTTTCAGATTTGGAGTGGCTGGTAACGGCTCTCACCTGAAGAGAAGAAAGGACGCATTCACTGCAGCTCACCCATCAGAGGAAAGCGCTAACGAGTCCCTCTGGAAGAGAACAAAGAGAGGCTAACACCGGACAGCTGACACCCGGGGAGGGGCTGACGTGTTGGGGGCGTGTTCTTGTGCCTGGAACTGCGAGAGAGGAGGTTAAATCTACAGTGAGGACTAGTCTAGTCACACAGATTACCTGTTGCTGTTAGTTTGAGCTGCTTGTTTACCCTGGAGAGAAGAACCGAGACGATCAGAGCGAGTGACTAGAGCCGTGCTGCAGATCCCACTGACAATACCTGAAGTAAGCTTCTTTTCTTTTATTCATCTTCTAAATCATCTTCATACTCGCCTTATATTGTCTGATTGGAACTGATTGTGTCAAAATAGTCAACGTGTTACTTGGCAGGATTGTAACTGTTTGTGATGCTTTGGTTATTGTTGTTATCGTTATTATTAATATAAGTCTTTAATGTATTAATAGTTACAGTAAATATGACAGAGATCTCGCTAGATCTTCGTGGCATGTAACGTTTGTCTATTAGCAGTTTTAATTCTGACTCGGATTCACTTAACAGAATAATTCTACCGATTTCAAAGTTAGCAGTGCTGCGAGTAAACTCTTTATACGTGGAACCTGCAGGCTCCTATTTTTTCTATATGGTCGCCTATTGCATTTCCGGTAATTTAAACAACTGCATCCAAACGCATGCATTTTGTTATTCCAGGCTTTTAGGTGTCCTGCTAATCAAACACATTGAGTGTACACGCGGCTACAATAGGGCAGTGAGACGATTCTCAACCAAACCATTCAATGTAGGAGAGGGGGGAGTGCTACACACAGAGTTAATAATGACGCTGCTTTAATCATGTGTGTATGAAACTGGGTATGAGAATGTTTGTTTGTTTCTTTAATATAAACTGCTGTAAGTCTCGTGTCTTGCATATCCTATTGCTTAAATCATATTATATGCAGGGGTCGGCACAGTCATTCTACACAACAGACACCTTACAAAATACTCAGTCCAGCAACACGTCATATAACCAGAATGCTCAGCGAGGTTGGCTATTCACTAGAGTATACGCTAGTATAGCGACTAAATACAGAAAGTAGATGGAAATGCATTGAACTTTTTTTTTTTTTTTGGATCAAGAAAATTTGTGTGCTAACCATTTTCCATTGCCATTTTGACTGAGAGGGTAAATTATCAGTGGGAAACCTTTGGCCACGCATTAACCATTTCAATGTATTTTTGTTGCATTATACAATTTTGAAACAATATTCCAACACAAGTATCTCAACAATTTTACTATTTGCTTGAAATTTAAACAAGACATTTCTAGTGGCTCTGCCTCTGATTTTTAGTCCTCCTCTGATCCAATGCAGCCCTGTTGGTTGTATAACCGATATTGTAATTTCAATAGCGCCTCTTTTAGTGTAAACACACAAGTCATCCTCTCAATTGATTCTTTCCCAATTCTGCAGTGTTTTTTTTGCAAGATTTAAAGAGTTGTCTCCAGACAGAATGTCTTTATGAAGCCAGCGTTGTGTAGTGTAGTGGCTACATCCTTTACACAGTAAAGTAATCAATTTCCTTTTCAGGATTGTATAGTGAGAAATAGTTTTGAGCTCATTTCTTCATCATCAGAAAATATGTTTCAATTAAGAAACAGCCGTGGTTTAAAATAGCTAATTATAGCTTCATTAAAGACAAGTAGCATAGAAAGAAATAAACTATACTAAAAAAATAATGAAATACGCAGTTAATTTAGCTTACTTCGGGGAAGCTCCACCTTGAGCGCAGTACCTTAGTTTTTCAGCATACGATGCAGTGCTTTGCCATTGTTGCCGTCTTATTTGCTTTCTTATTCTCTGTGTGTTCATGACTGGCATTGTGATATTTAATGGCATTGTTGCCGTCTTATTTGCTTTCTTATTCTCTGTGTGTTCATGACTGGCATTGTGATATTTAATGGCATTGCTTTTTTTGTCTTCGTTGGTGCAGCCGCCATGTTGTTTCAGCAGAGACATGGAGAGAAGTCACATGATAAACTCTCTAAAGTCTTCAAGTACTATAAAACAAATGAGTATTCTCAACTAATGTGCTGATTGCATTTTTACACTTGAGAGGATTTCTGAAATGGACGTTTTTTAAAAGGGGAAATAAAACAAAAACCATAAAAGTGTGAGTATTGTGATTTATATTGTGGTTTAATGGAGTATGTATACTTCTAAATAGCACAGGATGATTGTGCTTCACTGATTTTAGTATTCAATTATACGACTGTAAAGTTCATGAGCAGCACTCTCTATAGAGGCAGAATCGCCAGAAGTCTGCTTCACCCCCCTGTGCCTGTAGATTCGCTGGTGCCCGAGCGAGCTCTGCTTATGTAATGCTTTGTAAGAATGGTCTTCAAGTAATAGGTTTACCTCGAGAGGCTGGAGTCTCGATTGAGGTTGATAGTTATGATAATAACTTGCGAAGGTTGTTGCCAGTTACTGTGAATAATGTGCACATTTTAGCCTTAGAGGGAAAACCGATTGTCAGGATAACTATAAAAAAATCCAACAATGCCACGCCCCATTGGAATACGCAAGTAACTTCAGTGCATCCTTTGCTTATCTACGGGCTCAACAACCACAAGCCTGTTCCCAGGGGGGACTAGATTTGACTTGCCCCCGTGTTCTCGTAGCTCCAGATTTAGGACTACACCACTGCTCATGATATTCTAAAAAACTCAACATACTTATTTAATGAAAAGAGAAATATTGTAACTTTGCCAACTTTCACCCAAAATCCCCTGGTATTATAAACATATTACAAGAAATTCTGTGTCCCTTCAATAGTAAAGCCAGCCCTGATTAAGGCCAGATTTTTGTCGGTCATTGAATAGTACTATAAATAAATAAATACATGTTTTTCAGATTCTAAGCAGAATCCTGTGCTGTCATGGACAGGGTGGAGATGGAATCTGTCCAGATTAAAGAGGAGTTCCCTGAACTCGAACCTCTCCCCTTTAGAGTGGAGTTCTTTGGGCTGGCTTCCCTCCCCATTAAACAGGAGCTCTGTGAGATGCAATGTGACAGCAGTCAGCCAATGGTATCTGAGATTAAAGCTGAGCACAGTGAATTGGAGATCCCACAGACAGAAGAACCCCTTCCTGTGAAACAAGAAGAGGTGCTGGAAATGGTCCGTATTAAACAGGATCCCCTGAAGTAGAGTTTGACCATGGAACCAGGGAAGGAAGAAGAACTGAGGACTTCAAACCAAACATCCCTGAGCTGGAGCCTGTACGCCTGCGGGAGTGTAGCGTGGTGCTGGAGAGAATCTGCGTGAGAGAGCAAGGTGCAGGAGAGGAAGGCTCTCTCAACAGCATGCAAGGAGGTGGACAGGGAGACAGGCGCTCACAGTCAGAATGCAGTCTAGCAGGTGAGTGACTCCCAGTAGCTGTGACATTGTCATTCTAGATTGCTTGATATCCACAGTGTGGTTGAGAGGGAGGGAGGGAGCATGTGGGTTACATTACTAGCTATTTGTTTTTCCTGTACCACTCACACCAGTTCAGGATAGGACTCACTACTGGTGATCTTAAGATACAGATATAAGCCCCTTTCACACTGGCACTCCTACTCCATTATACCAAGGGGGAGAAGAGCTAAAGTACTGTATATAACATTAGAAATGTTCAGTGTCTAAATAGAGGGATATTATTGTACATGTGTAGCGTTATTAGGGGTACTAGATTCTTGGCTTTTCTACTGTTAAATGCAGTTGATCCTGTTCAGCCATTCGTGTATCTCAATCACACTGAGAAACATGCTGATTTTCTGTGAAACAACTAAATGGGCTTTTATATTGTAAATCTTACTTTTTCATTCCATAGCAGAAGCATCTCATTTTTATTAATGTAAATAGTCATGCATAATAATTGTAATAATGTGAGTCCAGCATAAAGTACTTTATTGTTCATTCTAGCTTTAATAAAGAGGAGTCTCTTATTAACATGTTGCGATCTCGTTTGAATGTTCTGCTTGTAAATGAAAGCTTTGCTGATTTAAAGGAACATTAAGTTGTTTGACAGAAAAAATACTAAATACATTACTTAATGAAGCCCTCTGTATAAATAAATGTATAAAAACAGTGAAGCAATCTGAAAACATGATAGCATCGGGGTACAATAAGGGTCTGTTTTGATTGAGGTTTAGAGCATTGATTGCATTATTACAGAAATTTTAAGCAGTCTAATTATTCAAGCAATGCTAGAATCCAAATCATTAATCTATCCTACTTACTGTATGCAAGAGATAACAACTAGTTATGTTCACACTGACTTTATTCCAAGCACAGTAGTGTTTTAATTCAAAGAAAGACTCGTGACATTTGCAGGATCAATGTTCTGTTTTTGGCGCAATGACAGGTTGTAGACGCATGAGAAAAGGCTGTAGGACTTTCCAAAAAAGAAGCACGTCGCAATAGTGTGTGAGGCGTAATTTCGACCACAAATTAGGGTTGGAGTCTGAAGTATGAACCAACCTTAAGCCTACAAGCAGTCCCTCTTCTTTCTTCCTGTTCATATTTTCCAGGTTCCTGTCCAGCAGCTAAAGTGAGGATGGGCAGTGGAGAATATCCTGACTGTGGAAAAGGTTTCACCCAGTTAGGGCATTTAAAACCCCAGAGAATTCACACAGGAGAGAAACCGTATCACTGCTCTGACTGTGGGAAGTGTTTCAGTCACTCAGGAAACCTGAAAGAACACCTGAGAATTCACACAGGAGAGAAACCGTATTGCTGCTCCGACTGTGGGAAGAGTTTCAGTCAGTCCGGACACCTTGTTTCACACCAGCAAATTCACACAGGAGAGAAACCGTATCGCTGCTCTGACTGTGGGAAGAGTTTCAGTTACCCAGGAACCTTGATAAAACACCAACGAACTCACACAGGAGAGAAACCGTATTGCTGCTCTGACTGTGGGAAGAGTTTCAGTCAGTCCGGAAACCTTGTTTCACACCAGCGAACTCACACAGGAGAGAAACGTATCGCTGCTCTGAGTGTGGGAAGGGTTTCAGTCGCTCAGGAAACCTGAAATACACCAGCCGAATTCACAGAGGAGACAAACTCTAAAGACTATGTTCAATGCGACTTTTCACTCATGAGGAGAAACCATTGGCTAAACTAAATAAGTCAGTAAGAGTGACAGGAAAAGCAGGGACGTTAGAGGTGTCAATTTCACAAATAACTGGTTTATTACTGTGAACAAATGAAATATAAACAAAAGGTGAACAAATCAGGTAAGTGTAAAGATGGCACAGGTAAGCTGGGAAATGGGAAACAGAAGCCAAAAAGGAACACAAAGGAGAAATGGGGGTCGTGTCCGCTGAGCCTCAAACCCACAAATACAAAGTCAGTGCACAGACAGACAGGGAAAGATAAAAGCTGAATGAAAAGATCACAGCTGGTAACAATAATAACAACAACAGTCTGGAAGGGAATGGATGGTGCATGAAAGTTAGACCTAACAAGTGCAGCAGAGCAACAATGTAACTGAAAACTAAACAAAATAACAAAACCATAAAATACAGGAAACAAGGTAGCAAATTAAAGTAGAAAATTCCATAGAGAAAAGGAATGATCTCACCAACAGATAAGGAAGTCCAGCAGAGAGTCCAGTAATGATGGAGATTGTAGAAGGCTGAGTGTGTTGAAAATGATGAGTCTGTGTCAAGGTGCTGAGTTTGAATGGGGAGGTTGAATGGGGAGGTTGAATGGTGAGTTGAATGGGGAGTTGAATGGGGAGTTGAATGGGGAGTTTGAATGGGGAGTTTGAATGGGGAGTTTGAATGGGGAGTTTGAATGGGGAGGTTGAATGGTGAGGTTGAATGCTGTTTGGAAAAAATCAGGAGGATCAGGAAAAAATGGAGACTGAATACACAAAACACCAAACACTAAACAGACCTTGAAAAACAGCTAAACTTAAACAAGTAACAGTAAAAAAAAAAAAGAGTTGACAAAGTGCAGGACTGTGGCAATATTGCCCGCCCCTGTGTGTATTTCTGTGTTAATGTTGGTGTGTAGTCATTGGTACACAGGATGTAATATGGGTTATGAGCACGAGTCTTTAAAATGTATTTGTCTTCAAGTACGAGGATTGCACAGCACTTCACGTGCAGGTAAACAGTAATAATATGTGAGCACGGGGAGTTGCACTCTTATTAATTCACGTGCAGTTGTACAGAGACTCCAACTGAATGATTGATTAGCAGTCGATTCTGCATAAAAGCAGCATGTTTTCACTCGGTCGGGGTTGTGTGTTCGGTGAGTGGAGAACGGGTGTGGAGGGGAGAAAGTAAAAAAGTAACATAAATAATTGATTTCAGCTCACTGTGTTTGTCTGTGTAGTCCATTTTGTTTGTCTCTTTGTTTTGGCTAAAGTGCTGTGTCCTGTGTTTTGTTTGTCTTACAACCTTTTATTTTTCTGTTTGTTGAATCATTAAATACTGAGCGCAACCAAACTCCACCTCTCTGTGTGTCTTCTGTGTTGGTTCCTGTTTCTGGTCTGACATCACCCACTGCAGCCGTCTTTGACAGGGACACAGTAAAAAAGAAATCCTGCACTGGAATTATCTAAAGATGCCAAAGGATTCACTGAGATTTCAGTTTGTAATGCTGGAGGATATGATGGATTCCTCAGAGAAAGGGAGTCCCCCTCCAGGCCTAAATCAGCCACCTTTAATACAGATGCTGGCTTCTAAGGAGCTCTGAGACTGGAGGAGTGGATATTTGAATGGAGCCAATGGGGAGAGAGGATGAACAGCGGGTGGTTGCAAGGAACTGTGGGAAATGAAGTTTTAACCTGTCCAGGCTAGGTGGGTGAGACTTACACCCACATTATGTAGCATGGGAATTGCTATGTGTGTTTTGTGATTATTTTTGTTTAACTGTTTTATTTTGCTCAGTTGTTTTGTGTTAAACCTTTTTATTTTATTTTTGCATGTAAATAAAAATAGCACCATAGTGCGTGTTTGCACCTGACTTACCTGAGTCTTTTCAGTTCCTGCTTCTGGCCTGATGTCACCACTTAGCCATCCCTGTCAGTCTCATGGCTGTATTATGACAATGACTGAATATTGCACCACGTGTAGCTTTGCAATGTGCATTGTCCATGCTTGTATTTGTGCTGCTTTTCTAAACTGCCCCGTGTAGCAGGCATGTCTACGGATCTTGGGTACAGAAAGTCATATAGTGTAATCTGAGTTCTAATGAGACTTGACTGTACAATTAAACCCTGTGCGTGCTGATTAACGAAACATTAATTATACAACACAATACTGAGCAATGCTAAAAACAGCATGTTGATTTACAAGTTAGTGTTCTTTTTTCCATCATGCATCCGTCAGTATAAATAATTATTGTGATTCTGAACTCTGTTGTAGATTTCAACAAAGATATTTTATTCAATACAGTTGAACGGTTGAGTATTCCATTTTCCCTAAGCACAGGTCATAACAGAATCAACAAGACAATACAACGTTGGGATTTAATATAACTTCTCTTAGACATCAGCCCTTATTCCTGATCTATGAGAAGAAACAATTACACACTGATGCAGGTTTTACAGTCCTATATGTTTTTATTACAGATTATTTATTTATTATGTGTTTTCAGTGCAGGTAAAGAAACCGGAATAAGACGTTCATCTCTTTAGTTTCTTTACCCATGAATGATATGTTTTGATATATAATGTATTCCTTCAGTCTAACCAACACATTTTAAAAGTGTGTGTGATCTCTACTCTCTGTTATGCTGTTTGACCAATTAAAAAAAATAAGACATAAAAGCCTGGTTATTGATTTAGATGCAACAAGAAACATTACTGCTGGGTTTAATTTATGCACAAACTGGATTCATTCTGAAAACCGAGTCGTGAGAAAAATTAAAACCAATAGAAGGATTTTACATGGAGTGCAGATGCAGCGCTAACAATTGATTGTAGAACTTATCTCTCGCTATTCCTTATCCAATGCTGCCATCGTGTGGCCATTTAGTAGAACAGTTGGTTTAATAAAACACTTTTTTTTATCTGAACACAGTGACACGCGGTTGCTGGTGCCCTCTGCTGCTTGCAATGGGTAATACAGGTAGTGAAATATAGCAATTACATTATTATTAAATTTATTATTATTATTATTAGTAGTACTTATTCTTTTTCAGTTTATATTAAGGAGGGCGACCTGTTTCGTAAGCTTTCTATATGGGATCACAAGGACTCCCTCTCACAGAAAGAAAATATCGTCAAACAGAGCGATCGCTTATCACAGTTAGAAACAAATCAGAACTGTGTTAGCAAATTAAATTAATCAAAAAACCACAAAGGTATTACATAAATGTTACAGATATATTTCAGACAGAACAGTTGTAACATAATTGAGTATATTTCTAAACAATCCGCTAGTAACAGACATCATCTCAAAGCTCTATCATTTATTTTAAGCTCTTATGAAAGACAAGTATGCTTGCGCATGATATCACAGAAATCATGATAATCCTAGCTCTTCGTTTAATCCTTCAGTTTGCACCGTAAGGAGATAGAAGATCCCTTTGGATTCACATTGTAAGTTTTTCATCGAGATTACCACCTCTGCGAGCTTGAAATATTTTACTACAGAATTTAAAATCTGAAGCTGAATGTTTGGCATCTACAAAATGTCTAGACAGTGGTGATGAATATCTTTTCTCCCAATGTAACCTTTATACTCGCTCAATAATGCACAATCGTAACTGTCTAGTAGTTTTACCGTCGTGGTCAACTATCACACGGTAGACCCTCATCGCGGCCACTCTCATAAATATCTTTTTATATATAATCTGCACATTCTTAGACAAGACGGATAACACCGTGTAACAATTTTTTTTTTTTTTTTGGTTCCTGGGTAGTAAGTGTTATTTCCTAATTGCTTATGCCTCAAAAGTATAGAAAATGGCTATTATTCCCCACAAACTTTGCTTTTGTGACCAGGACAGTGATATTTTGAAATTTACCTATTTTCAAGAACATTCCAGATAGATTCAGTGCTGAGTAAACTTGGAGTAACTTCTAGAACTTTCTAGAACTTTCCAGTAATATAAATAGTAGTATAAATACAGGGGCCTTAAGCCCACCAGTTCAATTTAGTTCCAGCTGCCTAAGTGGATACATATCTGCATTTTCTGAGATGGCATCAAGAGGCTGCAAGCATCCCGCAGATGCATTTTGCTATGTCTCTGCGGCCAATTTATCAAGACAAGAGCGAAAAAAGTACTCCGTGGAAGCATCTGCTAAGATGTGTGAGGCCTACAAGGCATATTTCGGCATGCCTGTCGGGGATCAAGACAAACCCTGGGCACCTCATTTCACCTGCGAGCACTGCAAAAAAACTCTGGAAGGTAAGATGGACAATTGTTGCTCGGAATTTTATGTTATAAAATTTGTTAAAATTTTTAAAATTGTAAAAGTTTTTAATTTTAAAATGTTTTACAATTTTCAATGTTATTGAAAAAATATATCATATATGAAAAATGTTGTGAGAATCTCTTACACATTAGTCATGGGTGAAATAAATGTATTTTTGTAGGATGGTACAGAGGGGAAAAGAGCCATGAAGTTCGCTATCCCAAGAATTTGGCGGGAACCCACTGACCACTCAAGCAACTGCTACTTCTGCATGGTGGACCCTTCCAAACGTCGGACTGGCAAGAATGCACCTGCTATCACGATCCGGACCTTCCTTCATCCATCGCCCGGTGCCACATTGCCATGAGCTCCCGTACCCACTCCTCCGGAGAGAGAGCAGCCGTCTTTAGAAGAGAGCAACAAGTCAGAGAGCGAGGAAGACGTTGTAGATCCAGATGACAATTTCAGAGGTGGAGCTAATGTGAGAAACCCATACTACCCCAACCAAAAAGACCTCAACGACTTGATTAGAGATCTTGGTCTCACCAAGTCCAATGCCGAGCTTTTGACGTCTAGGCTCAAGCAGTGGAACTTGTTGGATGAAAGTGTGCAAGTCGCAGATCAGAGGAAGCGTCACCAACCTTTTTCCAGCTTCTTCACCCGTCAAGATGGGCTCTGCTTCTGTAACAATGTGACCAGTCTGTTCGAGGCAATCGGAATCGCCTGTAACCAGAATGAGTGGCGCCTCTTCATTGACAGCTCATCCAGGAGCCTCAAAGCCGTGCTGCTCCATAATGGTAACAAGTACCCGTCTCTTCCCCTGGCTCACTCGGTGCACCTCAAAGAGGATTACAACAGCATCAAGACCTTGCTGGGCCTTGAAGTATGATGAGTATGGCTGGGAGGTCATAGGAGACTTCAAAATGGTGGCATTCCTGATGGGTCTCCAAGGCGGTTTTACCAAGTTTCCCTGCTATCTTTGCCTTTGGGACAGCAGGGACACCAAGGCGCACTACCACAGGCAGGACTGGCCACAGCGGACCCGAGTTCTCTGTGGGAGGAACAACGTCAAGTGGGGAGCCACTGGTGGACCCCGGAAGGTGCTGATGCCACCACTGCACATCAAATTGGGCCTTATGAAACAATTTGTCAGAGCTCTAGATAAGGAGTCGGCAGCCTTCAAGTACCTTCAAGACTTCTTCCCTAAGCTGTCTGAGGCAAAGGTCAAAGCCGGTGTCTTCGTCGGACCACAGATAAAGAAGATCCTGGAGTGCAATGAATTCCCCAAGAAGCTCACTAGTAAGGAGAAAGCAGCTTGGACCAGCTTTGTCGCAGTGGTTCAAGTCTTCCTGGGCAATCACAAGGTCGAAAACTATGTGGAGCTGGTTGAGACTCTGGTGAAGAACTACGGCACAATGGGCTGTAGGATGTCCTCAAAGTCCATATCCTTGATGCTCATCTTGATAAATTCAAGGAGAACATGGGAGGCGCACTGAGGAGCAAGGCGAGCGCTTCCACCAGGATATACTGGACTTTGAACGCCGCTACAATGACAGTATAACGAGAACATGATGGGGGACTACATTTGGGGCTGATTTGAAAGTGATTTACAGTATAATCGTAAATCTCGAAAAACTACTCACTTCTAAATCTTTTGTAGTCATTTTGTATTACTTTAGTATAAATACATGTTAATTTGGATTCATATGTTGTTTTTTCTGACTTTATGAACTAAAAAGACACAAATTGCCCCGTTTTCTCATTGGAAATAGGTAAATTTCAAAATATCACTGTCCTGGTCACAAAAGCAAAGTTTGTGGGGAATAATAGCCATTTTCTATACTTTTGAGGCATAAGCAATTAGGAAATAACACTTACTACCCAGGAACAAAAATTGTGTTACATAGTGTTATTTTAATTGCTAAAGGTAGCCAAACTACGCCACTTGGTTGAATACACGGGCACCTGGTCCCGAAATATGAATATACTTTCGTTATTAGATCTAATATTTAATAAACTTATCCAAATCCTTCTTTGCAGGTTCTTTTTTTTTATCCCAGGACCACACAACACACTCCACACAAGATACGATTATAAATAAGCTTTATTTAATACAGAAAAAAAATTCTTTAAAAATATAAAAACTTCAGTTGCAACACAGTATTATTCCTTATTCTTGCTCATCTGCTTAACACAGGATAGCATACATAGTACACATTTTTCAAACATATCATTCAATAACGAGGGTATAGCAACTAAAAAGATAAGATCAATATTTGGCAGAACAATTGAATAAAGTCCACTAAATCGTGGTGCAACTACTTGTCCACCGCGACCAGCTAGAAATCTTGGTATGCAAGAGAAAACAAAACAAAAAAAGAAAAGAAAAACCAATCTCACGAATCTCTGTCCCGGTTCCGTTGATGGCTGAGAAAAGATCCAACTCGTTACACCCGTGCCTACAGAGGGCTCTAGAAAGAATCGTCCATGTCCAGCACAGCTCACTCTAGCCTCCAGGAACGCTCACAGATTCTCCCGTGCAGCAATAACAGTTCCAGCTGGCAGCAACGCTGATCCCGGCGCACACTCTAGCCCCAGAAAATCAGTCTTCAGCACAACGTGTATAAACACAGATTTTAGTCCCTACACAGATTTACTGCATAGTCAAACTTCACTCAATTGATCTATCAAAGAAAGAAAACAGTCTCGGCTCATTCCAAGCAATTCCACCCGGTTTATCATGGGAGGGAGTATAACAGTCACAGTATTAAAATCTAAAAACAACATCTGTCAGCGTCTTAAGCAGCCAAACATGAGCACCAATACGACTTTTTCTGTATTGTACTTCCCTGTGTGCTGCCTGAGTCGCGTCTCTCTCAATCTTCGTACTCTTTCGTCCACGAAATGCTGTTCTTTCCTTTGTTATATATATATATATACAGACGTGCTCAAATTTGTTGGTGCCCTCCACAAAAAACGAAGAATGCACAATTTTCTGAAATAACTTGAAACTGACAAAAGTAATTGGCATCCACCATTGTTTATTCCATATTTAATAGAAATCAGACTTTGCTTTTGATTTTTTATTCAACATAATATTGTAAATAATAAAACGAATGAAAATGGCATGGACAAAAATGATGGGACCGCTAACCTCAATATTTTGTTGCACAACCTTTAGAGGCAATCACTGCAATCAAACGTTTTCTGTAGCTCTCAATGAGACTTCTGCACCTGTTAACAGGTAGTTTGGCCCACTCTTCCTGAGCAAACTGCTCCAGCTGTCTCAGGTTTGATGGGTGCCTTCTCCAGACTGAAAGTTTCAGCTCTTTCCATAGATGTTCGATAGATTCAGATCAGGACTCATAGAAGGCCACTTCAGAATAGTCCAATGTTTTGTTCTTATCCATTCTTGGGTGCTTTTAGCTGTGTGTTTTGGGTCATTATCCTGTTGGAGGACCCATGACCTGCGACTGAGACAGAGCTTTCTGACACTGGGCAGCACGTTTCGCTCCAGAATGCCTTGATAGTCTTGAGATTTCATTGTGCCCCTGCACAGATTCAAAGGCACCCTATTGCCAGGCGCAGCAAAGCAGCCCCAAAACATAACCGAGCCTCCTCCATGTTTCACTGTAGGTATGGTGTTCTTTTCTTTGAAAGCTTCATTTTTTCGTCAGTGAACATAGAGCTGATGTGACTTGCCAAAAAGCTCCAGTTTTGACTCATCTGTCCAAAGGACATTCTCCCAGAAGGATTGTGGCTTGTCAATATGCATTTTAGCAAATTCCAGTCTGGCTTTTTATGTTTTCTTTCAAAAGTGGAGTCCTCCTGGGTCTTCTTCCATGGAGAGAGCCCGCTCAAAAAAAAGCGACGGATGATGCGATCAGAAACTGACGTACCTTCACCTTGGAGTTCAGCTTGTATCTCTTTGGCAGTTATCCTTGGTTCTTTTCTACCATTTGCACTATCCTTCTGTTCAATCTGGGGTCGATTTTCCTCCGCGGCCGCCCAGGAGGTTGGCTACAGTTCCATGGACCTTAAACTTCTTAATAATATTTGCAACTGTTGTCACAGGAACATCAAGCTGCTTGGAGATGGTCTTGTAGCCTTTACCTTTACCATGCTTGTCTATTATTTTCTTTCTGATCTCCTCAGACAACTCTCTCCTTTGCTTTCTCTGGTCCATGTTCAGTGTGGTGCACACAATGATACCAAACAGCACAGTGACTACTTTTCTCCATTTAAATAGGCTGAATGACTGATTACAAGATTGGAGACATGTGTGATACTAATTAAAGAAACTAATTAGTTTGAAATATCACTATAATCCAATTATTTATTATCTTTTCTAAGGGGTACCAACAAATGTGTCCAGGCCATTTTAGAATATCTTTGTAGAATAAGCAATAATTAATCTCTTTTCAGAGTCTGCTTTTGTAAAGTGTAAAATAAAAATGCCAGAATCCTTTGTTCTGAAAACACTTGAAAGAGTTCCCACTTGATCACTATCTCTGTGTGACCTCAAATTAACAAACAGCAAATTCAAGAACTTTCCAGACACTTCTGTAGAATCTCCATTTGTACTTTTTTTGTAAATCTATCTGTGAGTGAGTGAGCACATGCTTTTACTTTTAAATGAATACATTATAGTTGTACAACAACCAAGCTGGTTAAACTATAATGCTTATTATTAAGAGTTAAGGAATAAACCATGTGTAAGATTAATAGATTTAAATATAAACTAAATATATATTTACAATACAGTATTTTGATGTCCAAGCAACAACTATATGTTGTGTGTGTCACTCGGGTAAGTTATAAGTTATAACACCATGGTAACGCAGACAAGGAAGCCAGACAAAGTAATTATCAAAAAGAGGTTTATTAATTGTATTCTAAAACTATTAAAAACAATCAAATTTAAATATGCAAAAACACACTATTAAAATGGCTAAGCACATAAGCAGGGGTGGAAATAAGACTCCCATTGTATAGCAGTAGGAGCCATTTCGGGTTTTCTGACCTGCAGACTTGTTTTTTTCCAGCTTCTTTAGTACAGTTTCTACAAGGGCAGCAGTGTTGAGTAGTGGTAAGGGCTCTGGACTCTTGACCAGAGGGTCGTGGGTTCAATCCCAGGTGGGGAACACTGCTGCTGTACCCTTGAGCAAGGTACTTTACCTAGATTGCTCCAGTAAAAACCCAACTGTATAAATGGGTAATTGTATGTAAAAAAATAATGTGATATCTGTATAATGTGAAATAATGTATAATGTGATATCTTGTAACATTGTAAGTCGCCCTGGATAAGGGCGTCTGCTAAGAAATAAATAATAATAATACAAGGGCCTGCAGTCAGTAAAACCTGAAATGGACCAAACTGCTATGCATTAGGAGTCTTATTTCCATCCCTGCATATGCAATTAACAATAAAAGTAATAGCTAATTCAATAGCAGCAAAGTCAACATTAACTATAGCAATTGTATTCAAAATTATAGTTGTATAAATAGCAGCAATGTTAGCAGTAGCAATAGAATTAATACAGCTATATCAACAGCAGCAAGAACAACAAAATAATAATAGTTTAAAACCATAATCCTGCTTCTCAGTGTCCCAAAGCAGTTTGAACTCAAGTAGGCTGCAACATTTCAAAATTATTATAATTATTTATTTCTTAGCAGACACCCTTATCCAGGGAAACTTACAATTGTTACAAGATATCACATTATGGATTTTACTGGAATAATCTAGGTAAAGTATCTTGCTCAAGGGTACAGCAGCAGCGTCCCCCACCGGGGATTGAACCCACAACCCTCTGGTCAAGAGTCCAACGCCCTAACCACTACTCCACACTGCTGCCCTCTAGAGGGAGGGGTGTCAGCTGGACACAGAAGTGCTATAAATAATAGTGCAGCGTGAAGAATACAAATAAATCAATAATAAGGTGCTGAAGCACACCTGCAACACTTGCAGTACTATTTTTGATATGTTGTCCAAACAACAACTAGATTTCCAGTAGTTTTTTTTATGTTGTCCGAATAACAGCTTACAGTAATGTTTTGATATTTCCAAGCAACAACTGTATTTACAGTCCTATTTTGTCCAACCCATTTTATTTTCCCTTTTATCAATACATTTAACCAACCAAGAGCATAACACTTAAAGAAAGCAGAGATGGTGAAATATAATTATCCATTCATAGGATTTTCTTGACGCTGCTGCTGCTACCGCCAGGTAGCGAAATGAAACAGTAAAGATCAGAGTTTGCTAGGAGAGTGGAGGTACAGCTGAGTGGTAGAGCATTTGATTGCAGATCAAGATGTCCCCGGTTCAAATCAGTGCCCCCTTATATTTATAGAAATCGACTTGGAAATCATCTTCAGTGTTACCATAAAAAATGTAATATACAAATGTTGACTGTTGTAAGAATGTAAAGCAAGTTGTTTCTTTAAGTAATCTGTCAAAGCCATCTGGCAAGGCAAGCTGTGACTTTCAATTAAATATATGAAAAAACAAATAAAAACCACTTTTCTAGGGTGGGCTCAAAGCGTAGTAGGGTCTTATTTATTATTATTATTATTATTATTATTATTATTATTATTATTATTCACGTGTGGATTGTGTTTCTCATATTATTATTTGATAAATGTGTATTGTGTGTGTGTGTATTGATTTATTTATATAAATGTGTGTTTTGTTGTACAGCTCTTTATTATTATTTCTCATCTCGAGTGTGGTTTGATGTATTTGCTTCACTGGACCCCCTTAAACTACTTTCTCTCTTTCCTCTATGGAACTATACGAGCGAAACTCCGATTGGCTGAAGGACTGTCTGCCCAATCCACGCCCCCCCCCCGTTGCTTAGCAACCGCGTCTCCCCTCCCCTCCCCCCCCGTTGCTTAGCAACCGCGTCTCCCGTTCCACGGCTCTGCTTGCCAGCGGCTCGCTGCTTGATCTCCCGCCCTGCCAATCATCTACTGCCTTTATAAATGCGGAGGAATATTGTGAGAGGAGAGCCGGACTTGTGAAGGAGATTCCGCGCTGCAGACTGGAGCTGGAACGCGGAGAGACTTTATAACTTCGTGTCGCACACCAGGAAGAGCTGTGTCTGACGGGGGATCATTCCCAACACGAGGTGCAGCGTGTTGGGTTCCCCAGTCGGGAGCCTGTTAGTTTATTGTTAACGTTGTGTGGTTTATTTGATAGCTGTCCCGCTCCTGCAGCAAGGAGTCCTCTGGTTTATTTGTTATATTTTATTTTATTCTAGCGTGCACGCAGCTGTTTTATATATTCATTTTAAATAGATTGGGGGGAATTGGTACCGTGTACTTTATAAATGTAATCTAGTTTGTAACGAGACCATTCAATTGCTGACGTTGTTGTCTACTTTGTATGCATCACAAAAAGAACAGAATTGCTGATCTGGTAAATTAACGGCACTATAAGAAACTGATAGATCCAAGTATTTTATATAAACTGCAATCATATAATCTGTGGTAATTAGTTTAATTAACTGCACTATATGAAACTGATAGATTTTATAGTTTATTTTATTGTATCATCCCTATATATACTAGACAATTGTTAGACTGTGAAGTGAAGGTGGCATTGTCATATGGTTTACATTATTATTAATGTGTTTGAGATTTTTAAATCTATTTTTATTACTATTAAAAACGTGTAAAGATTATTTTTGGTGAATGATTGCTTGGTTTCTCCTGGATAAAAGAGTTTGTGTGGGAACCAACCACTCGAGGTCCTTGTCCTCCATAAACACAAGGTGGCGTAGTCAAATTATTAACAGCGATTTAGCTATATGTACATAAAGACCTGCTACACTATCACATTTGCACATGCAGAATGTTTATGCTGTTCTATGTTGTTAAAGTAAATAAATACTGTTTGTTTTAAAACATATTTTTGGTTGTACCATTAATTTATGCAAACAACATGACATTAGTATCACGTGACACACTTGCAGAAATTGAATGTTAGGCAAATGTAATGAGGTGCAGTTACGTATCATGACCACAAGGTGTCAGTAATAGATTTGATAGTAACCCAGCGAACACTATGATGTTCCCAGAACGTTGTGAGAATGTTACTCGAAAGTCTGGATAACATTAAGTAATGTTTAAAGAACTTTTTTTGGAAGGTTTTCGTAATGTTACGAGAACGTTCGTAACTAATGTTATGAAATAACATTGACGCTGCTTTCAGGTAACATTGCCATCGACACAAAATGATGAGTTTATTCCCAGTTAATTAGGATCCCTCTTGTAAATGTACTCCCTACTATCCTACCTGCCAATCTCCCAATCCTGCTCTCCAGCAGCAGCCTCTTCAATAAACACAAACACACAACTAACCCAATTACATGAGAGGATTCTGGAGATATCAAAAGCTCGTTGCACAGCAACACACACACACACACACACACACACACACACACACACACACACACAGGTATGGAGGTCACATGAGGTTTATTAGAAATGCATCAAAACTGATACTGAACTTGAAACCCAGAGTGTTTACAAGAACTCAAAAGCTCACTTCAGAGGAATGATTGCCCGGCTTCACTGTCAGTTCCACGAAGTTGCCTAGAAAAAAAAAGGGTTTAGGTTAAAATGACAGTTTGGAGAAAGCACATGCACAAGTAAAAATACGTTCACTTAGATTTGAATGAACATGAGCGTGATTCACCTGTCGTTCCTTTCCTCCTGTGTGAGGCACGAATCTCAGCGTCTCTGTGATGAGGTCTTCCACGTCGCTGGCCTTCACACGTCTGTCCGGCCCATAAACTGCTTCTACAAAACAAAAGAGCTGGACACAGAGATTAATAACCCTGAAAATAAGAGTCTAAACGGCCAAAAACATCATCCCAAAAGCTTTGTTCAAGATCATTCAAATTAAACTGTACAATGCTCATTTGCAGCAGCTTTTTCATTTATGTTAACAATGAATTAAAAAGTCTTCCCTCGATATGAATTTACATATTTTCATGAACTAAATTAGACATAATCTAACTGGATGAGCCTTAAATTACAATATTGGAATACAAGAAATATGAAAATGGCAAATCTAAATATATCTGAATATACAGAAAACAGAATTAGTGGAAATGATTCTGCAGAGGCCAAGACCCTGAAAAGGCTTTTTTCCTTTCCTGCCTTTAGGCTGTATTGAGCCCAGAGGGAATGTGACCTCAACGCTCCAGACCTGCCAACCTTGACATTTCTTTTTGAGTAGCACTCTTTCACGAGGACATCTCGGCTTCCCCTCAGAATTGCTTTTTAGGGTATCAAACAGCTAAATGCTACACTCTGGAGAGTTCGGAGGATGAATTTATCTGTAAAAAAAATAATGAGATTATCTATGATTGTTTCAGTTTAAATTTAATTTTGTTTACCTTAGTATAGATGAAACCTTTTTAATTTATACCAACTGAAAATTATTTCAAGTACAGAAAATAGCCATTTTTGTAGTATGTTTGTATTTTATTTACTGTCAAAACATAACAAATTGAAATGTATAAGCTTCTAAAACAGAGAAACAAAGCACTTTCAAAAAAGGAAAAAAAAACCTTGTAAATAGTCACTGAGACAGCACCAAATGTAATAGCTATCCACAAAGTGAGTGTTTGGAACAGAAAGGAATCCAACAGGTCAAACTGCACTTTCAGATCTTGAATGTTTAGCTTCATAGGTGGCTGACTTGGCTTTCCTGAGCAAGGTGTCACTAAAGGTTTGTGTGTGACACGCTGCTTCGCTGACATCATGACTTTGTGCGTTACCAGTGATCTTAGCATGTCTGTGCTCAGGCTGGCTCTGTGTTGGGTTTTGTTTTTGGTCTCCAAGCTGAACACTCTTTCACAGTCAGCATTACTGTGGAAGATGACCAAAATGCCGAGCGCGGTAACATTACATTAATGCCTGATTCTTTTAGACAGAAATATAAAGTTTCCTTCTACAGGATTCCTGCTGATCCAGACAGGAGGGTAAAATGGATTTCAGCGATTAAAAGAGAAAATAAAACGAAAAAGACTGGACCCATTCGTTTGTAGTGAGCGCTTCATAAAAAGTTAATATCAGTAAGCATATATCAGTAGTTCTGATATTACGTTATTATTATTAGTCGTAGTAGTATTAAGTCCAACTTTAACACGCTTACTTGTATGGCCGTTTTTTCATAAATATTTAGCTATACATAGAGGATTACACTTATGCAGGTCGATTATTCCCAGTCCTTACATATATTATTTTTTTTTACCGTTAACAAAATCGATAATGCTACATTAATGATCGTACTGAACTTCAGTATAAAATCACAAACCAGCCGTTTATGACTTGTTTAAAGCACAACGAGAGAGGGAGAGAGGGCGGGGCAGAGAAGGAGGCGGAGACGCTGCTGGGCAACCGGCTCCTGAACATTCCACTCCGCTGAGCAGAGACCGTTAGGATTTAAAATGCGAAAGTTCCGAGCGGCGTCAGGCGCTTCGTTTAATTAACACACCGTTGCTGGCATTTTAATTTTGAAGAGAACCATATTTTAAATACTCAAATAGCACTGTATTAAAAAGCACTTTACTTCAGTTCCACACCTTTTTTCCAACAAATAAAAAGAAGGTACGTATTTATAATAAGTATATTTGTTATGATATTAAGAGTAAACGAATGTGCTACAGTCTGGTGTATAATTTATTTATTTATAAAATGTTGTAGTGTTTCATTTTTAAAATTAATATTTTTTATTGTTTTCTCAAAATAACATCCATACATTATCAGTTGATCTGCTAGTGTAATCAAATCTCAATATTACTCGTCAGTAATTCATACATAGACACGCTGTGGTAACGTCAAAGTTAAAATGGAAGGCTGGATTACAGTTTAACCAAATAAAAATAAATACATTAATAACGACATGAAACAAAAATACGTTTTGGTAGCTCATACGTATTTAAATTACAAAAATGCGACCAGTTTTAGAAATGGATTTATATACTAACTGTCGTATTAATCTAAAATGATATTTCAAAGTGTTTGAGGTGCAGACTCGCATAGGTGATTTGTAAAATCCAGTAGTGTTGTAGCGGTCCGTGTATTTGTGTTTCGTGTTGTGTATTCGCTCTTGTCTCCCCTGTCTGTGTGCTGTTATTACTGCTGTATTGTGTTCCTCTCCCTCGTCTGTATTCCCTGTAGCTGCGGGTTCGCTCTCTCTCTGTGGCTGTGCGCCCTGGTCCCTGTCATTGGCTGTTAGTTGTGTGTGCCCATTGGTCCTGGTGTGCGGCTGGGGACCAATGGGATAGCTGTTCGCTCAGGCACCTGATTAGCATAAAGGGCAAGTCAAGTCGTGAACTTTGTAGAGTAGTGGCGTGGTCTGTAGCGTGGTGAGAGATAGCAGCTTAAATAAAGCTTTGAATTTGAAAGCAGCGTGTTGTCACCTCTTCTGCCTGTTGCGTGAAACGCTACAATATGTTAAAAACTATAACGCCACATTACTTAGCACAGGGAGAAACACAAATGATTCATTTGGAAAGAATTTGCTGTGAGATTATTTGGATAAATACTCAGAATTATTGATGTGTGGACTTTTGATTAAAATATACCCACATGTATTTTTGTTTCATGTAGTAATTTATTTATTTGTGTATTTATTTAAACTTTAACTGGCTTTTCATTTGAACCTCTTGCTCGTGCCACGGCTTGTCTCTGTATCTATTCACTGATATTTGAGATTGTGTTTAGTACACACTAGCAGCTGAGCTGATAATCTTATTGATGTTATTTTGAGAAAACAATAAAGCGTTAATACTGTATTACAAAAAAGAACTTGACGTGTTGTAACTTGTGCGGGTGATGTCATAGATTGTCATGGCAGCGCCAAACGCTTCCTTCACTGGGTTGAGAAAGCAGGCGCGTTCCGGCTTCTCAATAAGGATCGAGGTATCCAACCTGAATATCTAAATCAATACAGTGTCAACAAAGGTGTGACATCAAAACCTAATGACTACATTAATAAGCAGTAATACACAACAGGGGTGTGTGTGTGTTATACCTTGGGTGCGTTGTGAGGCACTAGGCGAGGTGGAGTACTTCAACCGCCCAGGAAGTGGGATATTACCTCATGATAACACAAACACCCTGGAGTGTATTACTGCTAATATTAAATGGGTCTGTGAGTGTGTTGTTGTTGGTAAATGAAGAAGACTTTAAACTTTTATTTTAATATTTTTTTAGTGGTGTTGTAGTTAATCTTAGGGATTGCTGTCATGCTTGACTGGCTTCGAGGGGTGTTGTAGTTAATCTCAGGGATTGCTGTCATGCTGACTGGCTCGAGTGGTGTGTGGATTAATCTCAGGGATTGCTGTCATGTGACTGACTCAGTGGTGTTGTAGTTAATCTCAGGGATTGCTGTCATGCTGACTGATTTCAGTGGTTTTGTAGTTAATCTCAGGGATTGCTGTCATGCTGACTCGAGTGGTGTTGTAGTTAATCTCAGGGATTGCTGTCATGCTGACTCGAGTGGCGTTATAGTTAATCTCAGGGATTGCTGTCATTCTGACTGACTTGAGTCGTTTTGTAGTTAATCTCTGGGGATTGCTGTCATGATGACTGACTCGAGGTGGTTTTGTAGTTAATCTCAGGGTTGCTGTCATGCTGACTCGGAGTGGTGTTGTAGTTAATCTCAGGGATTGCTGTCATTCTGACTGACTTGAGTGGTGTTGTGAAGTTAATCTCAGGGATTGCTGTCATGCTGAATCGAGTGGTGTTGTAGTTAATCTCAGGGATTGCTGTCATGCTGACTCGGTGGTGTTGTAGTTAATCTCAGGGATTGCTGTCATGCTGACTCGAGTGGTGTTGTAGTTAATCTCAGGGATTGCTGTCATCTGACTGACTCGAGGGGTGTTGTAGTTAATCTCAGGGATTGCTGTCATGCTGACTCGGGTGGTGTTGTAGTTAATCTCAGGGATTGCTGTCATGCTGACTGACTCGAGGGTGTGTTGTAGTTAATCTCAGGATTGCTGTCATGCTGACTGACTCGAGGGGTGTTGTAGTTAATCTCAGGGATTGCTGTCATGTTGACTGACTCGAAAGTGGTGTTGTAGTTAATCTCAGGGATTGCTGTCCATGCTGACTCGAGTGGTGTTGTAGTTAATCTCAGGATTGCTGTCATCCTGACTGACTCGGAGTGGTGTTGTAGTTAATCTCAGGGATTGCTGTCATGCTGACCTCGGGTGGTGTTGTAGTTAATCTCAGGGATTGCTGTCATGCTGACTGACCTCGAGGGGTGTTGTAGTTAACTTCAGGGATTGCTGTCATGCTGACTGACTCGAGTGGTGTTGTAGTTAATCTCAGGGATTGCTGTCATGCTGACTCGGTGGTGTTGTAGTTAATCTCAGGGATTGCTGTCATGCTGACTGACCTCGAGAGGGGTGTTGTGGTTAATCTCAGGGATTGCTGTCATGCTGACTCACCCGAGTGGTGTTGTAGTTAATCTCGGGATTGCTGTCATGCTGACTGACTCGAGGTGGTGTTGTGGTTAATCTCAGGGATCGCTGTCATGCTGACTGACTCGAGTGGTGTTGTAGTTAATCTCAGGGATTGCTGTCATGCTGACTGACTCGAGTGGTTTTGTAGTTAATCCAGGGATTGCTGTCATGATGATCGAGTGGTGTTGTAGTTAATCTCAGGGATTGCTGTCATGCTGACTGACTCGGAGTGGTGTTGTAGTTAATCTCAGGGATTGCTGTCATGCTGACTCGAGTGGTGTTGTAGTTAATCTCAGGGATTGCTGTCATGCTGACTCAGTGGTGTTGTAGTTAATCTCAGGGATTGCTATCATGCTGACTGATTTCGTGGTGTTGTGAATTAATCTCAGGGATTGCTGTCATGATGACTGACTCGAGGGTGTTGTGTTAATCTCAGGGATTGCTGTCATGCTGACCGACTCGAGTGGTGTTGTAGTTAATCTCAGGGATTGCTGTCGTGCTGACTGACTCGAGTGGTGTTGTAGTTAATCTCAGGGATGCGCTGTCACGCTGACCTCACTCGAGTGGTGTTGTAGTTAATCTCAGGGATTGCTGTCATGCTGACTGACTCGAAAGTGGTGTTGTAGTTAATCAGGGGATCGCTGTCATGCTGACTGACCTGAAGTGGTGTTGTAGTTAATCTCAGGGATTGCTGTCATGCTGACTGACTCGAGTGGTTTTGTAGTTAATCTCAGGGATTGCTGTCATGATGATTCAGTGGTGTTGTAGTTAATCTCAGGGGATTGCTGTCATGCTGACTGACTCGAGTGGTGTTGTAGTTAATCTCAGGGATTGCTGTCATGCTGACTCAAAAGTGGTGTTGTAGTTAATCTCAGGGATTGCTGTCATGCTGACTCAGTGGTGTTGTAGTTAATCTCAGGGATTGCTGTCATGATGACTCGAGTGGTGTTGTAGTTAATCTCAGGGATTGCTGTCATGCTGACTCAGTGGTGTTGGTTAATCTCAGGGATTGCTGTCATTCTGACTGACCTCAGTGGTGTTGTAGTTAATCTCAGGGATTGCTGTCATGCTGACTGACTCGAGTGGTGTTGTAGTTAATCTCAGGGATTGCTGTCGTGCTGACTGACTCGAGTGGTGTTGTAGTTAATCTCAGGATTGCTGTCATGCTGACTCAAGTGGTGTTGTAGTTAATCAGGGATTGCTGTCATGCTGACTCGAGTGGTGTTGTAGTTAATCTTTGGGGATTGCTGTCGTGCTGACTGACTTGAGTCGTTTTTAGTTAATCTCAGGGATTGCTGTCATGATGACTGACTCGAGTGGTTTTGTATTTAATCTCAGGGATTGCTGTCATGCTGACTCGAGTGGTGTTGTAGTTAATCTCAGGGATTGCTGTCATGCTGACTCGAGTGGTGTTGTAGTTAATCTCAGGGATTGCTGTCGTGCTGACTGACTCGAGTGGTGTTGTAGTTAATCTCAGGGATTGCTGTCATGCTGACTCGGAGTGGTGTTGTGAAGTTAATCTCAGGGATTGCTGTCATGCTGACTCGAGTGGTGTTGTAGTTAATCTCAGGGATTGCTGTCATGCTGACAAGTGGTGTTGTAGTTAATCTCAGGGATTGCTGTCATGCTGACTGACTCGAGTGGTTTTGTTTACCCAGGGCATACAGTTGCAGTTGGTGTATTGATTTTATTTACTGTGATGAGGCCGCTTCACAGAAAGAAGTTCGCACTGTTGTGTTATCACCAGATATCTAATGGCTGGGGAGAATCGATTATTTTAAGCCAATTGTTTCTACCCATTTAATATATATGTTAAAGAAATGAACAGGGTAGGGCCAGATAGAAGAGCCTGAAAAGAGCATCACTGCTGTGCTTTGTGCTGACAGACACAAGTCATCTTGACATTGGAGAGGGAAGTACTTGCAGGACAGTTAAACAAAGGCCATCCCGACATTGAAACTTCATCATTATGCAAAGGCCTTGATACTAAAATAAACGTTCAGTTTATATTTCTACACTTTTATTTTGGTGCTCATGAAGCTGCTGGGTTGGGTTGGCAACGCTGGAGGTTTTTAATCCAGAGCTGGGATAGCATGAACTCTACCACTGGAACCAGTCTCTCTGCAGAGCAGACCCCCTCATCTAAAGATGATTGAGAGCATGTTTGGTATCAAGCAGCTCAGCTCCCTTTTCAGAATTCTCACTTGTCAGTTTAACAGGGGTGCAGGGGCTGCATTCCAGTATTCAGGCTCAATTTAAACCCTGCCTGCCTTCACTTCCTCTCACTAACCACAGACACGTATTTCCTTCTCAGAAATGAACGCAAAGCAGAGCTAACTGCTTCCCAGCAAAAAGGAGAAGTGTGTTCTGTTTTGAGTTGATAAAAAAAAGTTACATATGACACTATAGTGTTTTGGACAGTACTGTAGTGTTTTTATATGAATTACACAATTACAATTGTAATTGATTCAGGTCTGTATGACACTATGTTTCTGGACAGCACTGTAGTATTTTTTATGGTTAGTGGGGTGAAACCTGGCCTCCACTGGTAAAAGGCAAAGAGAAGTTTGTGAATATCTGTCTGCCTGCACCACTGAGCCCTAAGAGACACGCACTGAAAGGAGGGAAGTATATTTGCCAGGCTTTTTACTTTTGCAGTTTCTATATTAGTCAACAGGTTTATGAAATGAAAACAAAACCTAATAACAAGGCTCTTCAAAACTGCAGTTTTTGTACTGATATCCAAGTTGTGTACCCAAAACCTTTTAAGGGTAAGTAAGTAGACATTGTTCTGTTTTATTGAGGGAATTCGTAGATATTAACTAAAGAAAATGTTTTTACATAGGATTGCTTTTGAACCTCCCCAATAGGGAACAACCACAGGCTGTATTTGCAAGAACACAGAGAGCAGTCATGTGACTTCTCCTTAATGAGATTGTTCTGCTAGTTTTATTCTGTTAGAATTGCTTACCTCCTTTACTGTAAAGCAGCCCTTGGATAACTGATTGCACTGTATTAGTGTCTTACTCTGTTACAAACAGTAATGTGGGCCTGCCTGAGACCAGGACTGTTTACAGCTCTACAGTGTGTTCCGTGTGTCTCTCTTTCCTATGCTGCATTCGATTATAATGAGGATTGCAGGTTTCTCTTATATATAAGCACAGTTGGCTGGACATTATTCCTGATATCACTGTCTTTGTGTGTCTAATCAGTTGTGTGGATGATCAGTACAGAAAATGGAAAATAAATCTGCAGACGTGGAAACAGGTAAGAATGAAAGAAAAGTATTTTGATATCCAACAATAAATGATACCATTTGAGTAAAAGTAACAAAACTTCTTAGTGCAGTAGACCGATGTTTTAATACAAGGGCCTTTTCAGTGTCTGTCTGACTAGACATGTATCTGCTAGACTTCAGTTTACGATATAAGCCCTTTTTCGCTCGCTTTAAATCAACTCTCAAGACTATTATGTTTGTTCTCTCTTGCTATCTATGCTCTTTAAGCCTGATATCTGCTATTAGCTGCTGTGTTGCTGCTACTATTTCATGTATTATGCACTTTCCACTGTATTTAAAGTATTATACATTACTTTTTTAAAATGTTTATCTTGTATGATGCATTTCTCTGTATTTAAGTATTATGGATTTTCTTGTTGTTACTGCATCTTGTAAAGTGCTTTGTGATGGTGGTCCACTATGAAAGGCACTATATAAAATAAAAGATTGATTGATTGATATTGTAAATGTATAAGTCTCCTGAATATATGAGAATGCACTAAACAGACAGTGAGGAATGCTATTATAGTGTAAAAAAACACCATTGGAACACTGCAGTTATAATATCCAAATCTTAAAAAAAAAAAAATTCACTCTCCTTGCAGGTCAGGACATCACCACCATATTAACCAGAACATTTCTTAAAACCTCCACAAGTTCCCTTTTTGTCACCAGGTTTTGGTTTGTAAAACCTTTTTGACTGTGATAAAGGCATAGTTTCTCCTGCCTTCACACTGTAGATTCCTCCCTGTGCAGCAGGTATCAGGACATCACCACCACCACCATATTAACTGTGATTCACTGGCAGGTATCTCATTTCACCACAGTAAAACCTCCACACTGTAGATTCACTCTCCCTGTGCAGCAGGTAGTTTCGCTCTCCTCGGGACATCACCACCATATTAACCACTGGCTCTCACTTCACTACAGTAAAACCTCCACACTGTAGATTCACTCTCCCTGTGCAGCAGGTATCACCACCATATTAATCACCAGCCATCACAGTAAAACCACCATATTAACCACTGGCTCACCACCATATTAACCACTTGTCTCAGTAAAACCTCCACCTCTCCCTGTAGATTCAGTAAAACCTGTAGATTCACTGTAGATTCTCCTGTGCAGCAGGTATCAGGACATCACCACCATATTAACCACTGGCTCTCACTTCACTACAGTAAAACCTCCACACTGTAGATTCACTCTCCTGTGCAGCAGGTATCAGGACATCACCACCATACCACCATATTAACCACTGGCTCTCACTTCACTACAGTAAAACCTCCACACTGTAGATTCACTCTCCCTGTGCAGCAGGTATCAGGACATCACCACCATGTATTAACCACTGGCTCTCACTTCACTACAGTAAAACCTTCACACTGTAGATTCACTCTCCCTGTGCAGCAGGTATCAGGGACATCACCAGCCATCACCACCATATTAACTGGCCCACTGGTAAAACCTCTCACTCTCCCTTCAGCAGGTATCAGGACAGTAAACCTCCACACAGTAGATTCACTGTGGATTCTCCCTGTGCAGCAGGTATCAGGACATCACATCACCACCATATTAACCACTGGACTCTCACTAAACCTCCACACTGTAGAACTCTCCCTGTGCCTCCACACACCATATTATTAACCACTGGCTCTCCCTGATGAAACCTCCACACTGTAGATTCAGGCAGCAGGGGACATCACCACCATATTAACCACTGGCTCTCACTTCACTACAGTAAAACCTCCACACTGTAGATTCACTCTCCCTGTGCAGCAGGTATCAGGACATCACCACCATATTAACCACTGGCTCTCACTTCACTACAGTAAAACCTCACACTGTAGATTCACTCTCCCCAGGCAGGTATCAGGACATCACCACCATATTAACCAGCAGGTAAAACCTCCACACTGTAGACACTCTCCCTGTGCAGCCAGCCATCACCACCATATTAACCACTGGCTCTCACTTCACTGTAGATTCACTCCTGTGCAGTAGGACAACCACCATATTAACCACTGGCTCTCACTTCCACTACAGTAAAACCTCCACACTAGATTCACCTCCCTGTGCAGCAGGTATCAGGACATCACCACCATATGGCTCTCACTTCACTACAGTAAACCTCCACACTGGCTCCCTGTGCAGCAGGTATCAGGGACATCACCACCATATTAAAACCTCACTGCGGTAAAACACTGTAGATTCCTCTCCCTGTGAGGTATCACATCACCACCATGTTAACCAGCTCTCACTTCAGGTATCACCAGCCATCACCACCATATTAACCACTGGCTCTCACTTCACTACAGTAAAACCTCCACACTGTAGATTCTCTCCTGTGCAGCAGGTATCTCACCTGTGCAGCAGGTATCAGGACATCACCACCAGCCATCACCACCAGCAGGTATCGGGTTATTAACCACTGGCTCTCACTTCACTACAGTAAACCTCACACTGTAGATTCACTCTCCCTGTGCAGCAGGTATCAGGACATCACCACCATATTAACCACTGGCTCTCACTTCACTACAGTAAAACCTCCACACTGTAGATTCACTCTCCCTGTGCAGCAGGTATCAGGACATCACCACCATATTAACCACTCATACTACAGTAAAATTAGATTCACTCTCCTGTGCAGCTTCACATCACCACCATATTACAGCTCCTCTTCACTAAAACCTCCACACTGTAGATTCCTCTCCTGTGCAGCAGGTATCAGGACATCACCACCATATTAACCACTGGCTCTCACTTCACTACAGTAAAACCTCCACTGTATTCCACTCTCCTTAGTAGCAGGTATCAGGACATCACCAGCCATCACCACCATATTAACCACTGGCTCTCACTTCACTACAGTAAAACCTCCACACTGTAGATTCACTCTCCCTGCAGCAGGTATCAGGACATCAGGCCATCACCATATTAACCACTGGCTCACTTCACTACAGTGGAAACCTCCACTGTAGATTCACTCCCACAGGACATCCAGCCATATTAACCACTGGCTCTCAGCACAGAAACCTCCACCTGTAGAAAACTGGCTCCACACTGTAGATTCACTCTCCCTGTGCAGCAGGTATCAGGACATCACCACCATATAACCACTGGCTCACTTCACCACAGTAAACCTCCACACTGTAGATTCACCTCTCCTGTGCAGCAGGTATCAGGACATCACCACCATGGCTCTAACCACTACAGGCTCCTCACTGTAGATTCACTACAGGTCAGGAAACCACCCACACTGGCTCTAGATTCACTCTAAAACCCCTGTGCAGCAGGTATCAGGACATCACCACCATATTAACCACTGGCTCTCACTTCACTACAGTAAAACCTTCACACTGTAGATTCACTCTCCCTGTGCAGCAGGTATCAGGACATCACCACCATTAACCACTGGCTCTCACTTCACTCCACACTGTGAAACCTCCCCACACTGTCAGACATTCAGCCATCACCACCTGTAACCACTGGCCTCAGGTATCAGGATTCATCACCACCAGGTATCGGACATCACCACCACTGGCTCTCACTTCACTACAGTAAAACCTCCACACTGTAGATTCACTCTCCCTGTGCAGCAGGTATCAGGACATCACCACCATATTAACCACTGGCTCTCACTTCACTGAGTAAAACCTTCACACTGTAGATTCACTCCCCTGTGCAGCAGGTATCAACATCACCCTAACCACTGGCTCACTTCACTGGTAAAACCTCCACACTGTAGATTCACTCTCCCTGTGCAGCAGGTATCAGGACATCACCAGCCATCACCACCATATTAACCACTGGCTCTCCTTCACTACAGTAAAACCTCCACACTGTAGATTCACTCTCCTGTGCAGCAGGTATCAGACATCACCACCATATTAACCACTGGCTCTCTCACTACTAAAACCTCCACTGTGCAGCAGGTATCAGGACATGCCATCACCACATATTAACCACTGGCTCACTTCACCAGTCTGTAGATTCCTGTGCAGCAGGTATCAGGACATCACCAGACATCACCACCATATTAACCACTGGCTCTCACTTCACTACAGTAAAACCTAACCACCGGCTCTGTAGATTCCACACTGTAGATTCTCCCTGTGCAGCAGGTATCAGGACATCACCAGCCATCACCATATTAACCACTGGCTCTCACTTCACTACAGTAAAACCTCCACACTGTAGATTCACTCTCCCCCAGTGCAGCAGACATCAGGACATCACCAGCCATCCACTGGATTCTCTCACCACTAGTCAGGTTTATCACCACCATATTAAACCACTGGATTCAGGACATCTCCCTATTAACCACTGGCTCTCACTTCACTACAGTAAAACCTCCACACTGTAGACTCTCCCCACCAACCTCCACACCTAACCACTGGCTCACTTCACTACGGTAAAACCTCCACTGTAGATTCACTCTCCTGTGCAGCAGGTATCAGGACATCACCAGGTATAACCACTGGCTCTCACTTCACCAGTAAAACCCACACTGTATTCACTCTCCCTGTGCAGCAGGTATCAGGACATCACCAGCCTCACCACCATATTACTCCCCTCACTTCACTACAGTAAAACCTCCACACTGTAGATTCACTCTCCCTGTGCAGCAGGTATCAGGACATCACCAGACATCACCACCATATTAACCACTGGCTCTCACTTCACTACAGTAAAACCTCCACTGTAGATTCACTCTCCCTGTGCAGCAGGTATCAGGACATCACCACCATATTAACCACTGGCTCTCACTTCACTACAGTAAAACCTCCACACTGTAGATTCACTCTCCCTGTGCAGCAGGTATCAGGACATCACCAGACATCACCACCATATTAACCACTGGCTCTCACTACAGTAAACCACACTGTAGATTCACTCTCCCTGTGCAGCATCAGGACATGTAAGATTCTCACTACAGTAAACCTCCACACTGTAGATTCCCCTCTCCCCTGTGCAGCAGTATCAGGACATCAGGACATCGGAACACCACCTCCCTTCACTCTCTACAGTAAAACCTCCACACTGTAGAAAAACTCTCCTCACTTCACTCCACACTGGATTCATCACCAGGACATCACCACCATATTAACCACTGGCTCTCACTTCCTACAGTAAAACCTCCACACTGTAGATTCCTCTCCTGTGCAGCAGGTATCAGGACAGCCATCACCACCATATTAACCACTGGCTCTCACTTCACTACAGTAAAACCTCCACACTGTAGATTCACTCTCCTGTGCAGCAGGTATCAGGACACATCACATCACCATATTAACCACTGGCTCTCACTTCACTACAGTAAAACCTCCACTGTAGATTCACTCTCCCTGTGCAGCAGGTATCAGGACATCACCACCATATTAACCACTGGCTCTCACTTCACTACAGTAAAACCTCCACACTGTAGATTCACTCCCTGCAGCAGGTACTGTATCAGGACATCACCACCATAGTATGGCTCTCACTTCACCACAGTAAAAACACTGTAGATCTCACTCTCCCTGTGCAGCAGGTATCAGGACATCACACCATATTAACCACTGGCTCTCACTTCAGTAAAACCTCCACACTGTAGATTCCTCTCCTGTGCAGCAGGTATCAGGACATCATCACCACCATATTAACCACTGGCTCACTTCACTTCAAACCTCCACACTGTAGATTCACTCTCCCTGTGCAAACCATCCACACTGGCTCTCCTCTACAGTAAAACCTCACTGTAGTAAAT